>OZ010635.1:17767760-18367760 GCA_963932165.1 Pimpla rufipes
CCACAGTAATTAATTGACCTCCAATGATTTTTTTTTTTTTTTCATCGCGAATAGCTTTCCAATTGTAATCATCATTCGGATAAATAAATAGAATAATTATATATATAAATAAATAGAATAAATTAATAGATAGAATAGATAGCGACACAGATCGCTCTGATTGGTCCCTTTTATGCGAATGTAAAATAGCTGTATTTAACGACTGGTGGGTATTTAAAAAAAATAAGAAAATCGAGGATCAGTGACTGGAAGGAAAAAATTGAAAAATTGATACTTATCGACGAACGAAGCATAAAAAATGGATCGTATTGAAAATTGAGTATTGCAACTTGTCGCTGCGGTTGAAAAATGGAAAAATCATTGTGAATCATCCTGTATGTTTTCTAGCGTGTAAGCATGTGTGGTTATTTATATATTTATGTATGGGGTGTGGGGTGAAAACTGGTTACCTATGTAACAACCCTTAGCCAGTGCGCGCAGACAGAGGGCTAACTCTCATTCACCCTTGTACGACACATATTTTCACGCTCCCATGCTTTCCACTCCAGCCTCTCTCGCACTCGCCCGTCGCCCCGGGGCCCTCGTAAATTCATACATTCATTTTCGTTCAAGCGCAACCCCCAACGACCATCGCCACTCCCGAGCACCCCGACACTTCTCCACCGCCACTCGAGAGTCTGCATCCTACGTGCAACTGTGTCCGCGTTGTGTCTGCTCCGCTCACCGCCTTCCGCGCAACCCACCGTTTAAGGGGTCGCACCTCGGAATCGAGAAAATAAAACTGCGGCGCCCGCACGTGGGTCGGTTGTTTTTCGAAAGACTATTCAAGATCGGAACGACTCGGGAATTTATATTACGTTTTGCCATTTTCCTTTTTGTTCGATTTTTTTTTCTCTGCGAGACTTTATAGCGATTGAGGAGTTTTTAACTGAGGAGTTTTTAACATTTATAAACTCTACAAGTCTATAATTGCTAGCTGTGACCTCCGCTCGGGAATATGCAAAACTCGTTTTTGCTGTATTTTTGCTTTAGATATCGACGTTATTCTTTTTTTAACGATGCATTTCTACGCTTCGGTGGCGAACAATTTTTTTTTTTGCCTGGCGGAATGAACGGTAAAATCGTTTTTCCTATGGCGACTGTTATTTTCCTGCAAAAAAAAACGACAAATGTTGGATGCGAAATAGTGACTATTCAAAACATAACGTTTGTGACATCAATTCCCGAATACCCCAATATCAGTAATATCACGAGACTTTCTCGTTCATTCGAATGGAGTTCCATAATCGAATCATCATTTTAACTGTGAAATATTGTCGCGCATTTTCCCATTTTACTTTAACTGCGAATAAATCATTCCCATTTCTTGCAATCACGAGGAGCACTTTTTGCGCGCTGTGAATACATTTTTCGTCGATGGAACATCGAAAAATGCGAAAATAAATCGCGAATAAAAGTGAAGTTTCGCTGTGAATAATCTTCGATAATGTTTTCCTAATAAATCACTGCGAAGATTTCAATCCCGCTTTCACTTCGACAAGGAGACCACTCGAGTGCTCAATCAGTCACTCGACAGCCACTTCTTTCTCCAGTCAATGTCCAATATTCTCGGAACGAAAAAAAAAGAAAAAATAAATTCTGCGTGAATGCAAAAAAAATTACAGAGTTCGACAGGAACAAATCTCTCACTGAAATTGCTGGTTTGTACACACCGTAGCCAATCTGCGCGCAAATTGATATATCCGTGCCGCCCGCCCCCTGTAGAATGTCTATATTTATTTCGGTCGCGTGTCCCCGTGTTAAATCATTCCGACGGGGCGGCGGCTATGCGCGATATACACGCCGGGGGTTTTCACACTCCCGAACATTGACGATTTTCAACCACTAAAACTCGAGCGACCGCGGCGCTTTTGCCCCGCAGGACCTCTGCGAATTGCTGCGGCGCTCGGACGAGAATTTTATACTTTGTTACACACCCAACGCCGGAGGTCCCAACCCGCGGGGTCTCCAAGCGTTTGCTCTGATTCTCGCGCTCGTGTTCCAGAACACCGGCTCAAAAGACCGAAGGCACTTGGTCTTTTTTTTTTGTCGTTCATTTTGCTTCTCTTTGCCTAGAACGTAAACTTGTTTGCGGCCATTTTGTGTATAGCTCGACGCGCACGAACACCTCGTATTTCAGCGCAACGCCGGTTAAACGTACTGGAAGTATTTATTTTTATTTTTTTGCGTTCTTTCGTTTCCGGGTTCTTTGGGGTTTCGGACGGCTTGGACGCTACAAGCTGTTGCATACAAACGAGTGAAAACGACCTGTTGATCTTTTTTTTCTTCAAAATGTCAACTTTTGGTCTGTCCCATCGTTATCAAATCGCATATTCGACCCCTGAGAAATACTCGATTCAACACTTTTTTTACCTGAAATTGAAAAAAAAAACCAAGAAAAACGAGAAAAAAGTTTAATCTTTTTTTTGCAAGGAGTTTTCGACCCGGCTCCGGACTCAAAACAACCGAAATCGACTTTCCAAAATTGGTCGTTTCAAGATATCATCTTTTGGTCTACACTATCGTTCCCAAATCGTATGTTGCACCCTGAATAACAATGTCAAACATTTTAAAGGTTCCTTCCCCCCACGAGAGAAAAGAAATATACACGATAATATATCTGACATATAGAACTTTTCGGACGATAATACAATAAAAATACATTTTTTATACATTTTGGATATATCTTAGATATATTTTTCGCTCACGTATATTTCGTATATACCCTCAAATATATCTGACATATAAAAGTTTTCGGACAAAATATATCTTGTATATCTAGAATACATCTTTTATATATCTTGCATATACTTTATTTCCATATGGGTTGTTGCGGACATTTTGTATATCGATCACCAGGTCCACATTCTAGACTCTCTCCCCCGAAATTACTTCGCACAACGTGATAACAATAATTCTGTCGTCTGAACTCACGTAGTGTACTCGCTTGCATTCGCGATTATTCACAGTGCGGTGCTCGAAAAACGCTCACACGTGAAATTCATACGGAGACGCCCTGAGCTCGACGACCGGTTACGCGCGCCCCAGGAAACGTTTTGTACGAGCGCTGAATTCAACGTGAATGCATTAGCGAGGAAATGCCAGACGCAGAAATATATTTGCGATAAACCTGAGATGAAAAATGGATACGATATGCTGGAGCGATAAAATCTTCCTGAGTTTTTCCAACTTTTCGAAAACTTCTCGTCGACGAATCGAAGGCTTCGCGAAAATCTTCGGCGCAAATCGCTCAAGCAGTGTGATCCATTTCGTTTATTTTTTCTGGTCCCCCCACGATTGGGGTTAAGCTGCTTTCATCCAGCGAGGGAAAGCAGACCGGGGCAAGTTGGTCAACTCCGCGAAAATCACAGTGGAAAGTATATAAACATTATTTATTTCAATTATAATCGTTAGCGATATAATAATTAAAATAATTCCCTACAAATTTCCCTACATCCATTTTTCCCACAACACAACTTTTCCCCGCTGCAAAATATTAGTCCAACCTTTGTCCGCGGCACCCAGAAAAATGTACGCTCGACGCTACCGCTCGTCGAAATATTTCCCCGAGAGGACAACAATGGTTTTCTGGTTTCCCGCGAGGATAAATAATGTAACCGGCAACCAAATTGCGGTACCTACGATTATTCATACACCAGAACTCGCTATATTCCCCATTTATATCATGCATTTTTTCCAGCAAAAGCTCCACGAAAAATGGCTCTAGGAAAAATCGTGCTAAACGTCGCGACAGCCCCGCGAGATACAACAAAACGCGCTCTCGACACGAAACCCGGATTACCGAAGAAAAAGGGAGTAAAAAAGTTAAACAGTAGGAAAAAGTGCACAAAGCTCGCGCTCGAGCGACAATACAATGTTCAAAAGGCCGCACGTATCGCACAAGACGCCGACGCAGCCGAACTCGGCAGCCGTTGATCCTACCGCAAAAAAAAAAAAAAAAAATCTACCACCGCTGAATATCAAGCCCCGGATTTTTCTGCGGCGTCGGCCCCATAAATCCGCACACATTTATTTTCGCTCAATCACCGGGAGTTACCCTCCACCCGTCTCGGACCTTCCCCACTTCGTATATATTTATATCCCTAAAAAAAATCCGCTACCACATTCGCGGTTATTTAACCAACGCTCACTTTTCGCCTCGACGTTATAACCGTTCGTCATATTAACGCGTTTTCAATGGTCTAGCGGCGGGATTTTTCCGCGTGACTAAAGGAGCCGCGCGGATAATCGCGCGAAATAAAAAGGCGACGATGAAAAAATGCGCGAGAGAGAAATAGAGAGAGAGAGAGAGAGAGAGAGAGAGAGAGAGAGAGGAGCGAGAAAAAGCGAATGAACCGTGGGGCGAGCCGCGAGGCAGCGTAGATTGAAAAGCGGCTCTGGCTCTCTGAATAACCCCGGGAAATCCACACGTACATTTATTTTCATTCAATCGCCGCAGCCCCCGCAATTTTTTTTTTCGCCCTCCCTCTCTCCCCCCGACCACTAGCATCACCGGGGCAGCCACATGCAGTTTTTTTTTCCAGCTAGCCGCAGCCACAGGACACTCCCGTGTTTTCCTTCGCTAACCGATTTTCTTCAACCCCCGACGTGTTATATTTATTTTTAATCCCCCGCGAGCGAGCGCGGAAAATAATAAAAACGATGGGTGAAGATATAAAGCGCGTTTTTCTGCGAGCCGGAGTGACATAAACGAAAGGGAAGAGATGATAAGCTACTTATTTTTTGTAATGCTTTTTGTTGTTGTTGTTGTTATAAGCACAACGCCGTGGGAACGTCGTGGCTTACGGGTTTTTCTTCCATCCGCGTTTGACACTCGGACGACGCGATGCGTTTTTGTGCTGTCGCGTTGTAGCCAATTTGTGGGGATTATATATGAGAATAGTTGGATTGCATCCAAAGTCGCGAGAGTCGCGGAAGCGACGAGGGGAAATGAAATGCGTTTGAGGCGGAGTCGCGAATGCGAAGTGTCAACGGAAACACTTCGTTTGTCAATTTGAGTTAAACGAAAATGGACGTTAAGCTACTTATCAATTTTATTCGCTTTTTTGTGCGAACGCAGCAGTGGACACAACGAAGTTTGTGGTTTCTTCTATACCATCTGAATTCGTCACTTGGACCTTTCGTGCTTTTACATTTCCAGTACATTCAACTTAGGAGGATTGTTTATTATTATTCGCAAATATTTTTTTAATATACCTATCGTGCAGGTGCACCAGCTCGAATTTTGGAACTGCGAATCGATCGATTTACACGACACAGATTTCGCTCGCACATTCGTCCGTCTGTATTTATTTCTCTCTGCGTGTTTTACCCGAACCATCCTCAGTCGCGAAGAAAGATCGTATCTCGTCGCTGCTCATGTTTCGAAAAATCGCCTCGTTGCTCGTGATCGCGTCGCACAATCCGACCAATATTTCAACGCAAAACAGGATTATCCATCCGATGGACCGAGTCATTTTGGTGCGATGTTCGGAAAAAATTGCAACAATGCGCACTATTCGGTGCAGATAAGAGGTATTGCATTTCTGGGGTCTTTTTTTCATTATACATTCGCGGCGACCATCAATGTTTATCATTTATTGTCGCGCTGCAAAATAAAACGCGAATAATGCTGTCACGACTTGTGATTCTGGGTAGGAACGTTAAAGTGGCTACTTCCGGAATTAAAAAAACACGTGTAAGAGCATTTTTTATGATTTTTTCCCCCATGATGTTACGAAAAGGCTGTAAAATTCCAGCGTCGTGACAAATGAAAAACGCAATTTAAGTCGGCCATCGTTTTACATAAAAATAATCACGACGAAAGCTACGTGTCTAAGACGTGCGCAAGAGATATGAATACGGTGAATTTTCGAGAACACACACACTGTTAAAAATGTGGTGTTAAAAACTACACCAACACGGTGTCTATATAGGTCCACACCAATCAGCGGTGATAACGAGCGGTGTTAAGGAAGTGTAAAACACCAACTTTGCACCTCAAAATTTCGGAACTGCCGTTTTTCGCGAATTATGAACGGATCGAAGCGAAAATTGAAGTACAGACGCCAGTAATGTGAATCACGTTAATGAAATAGTCAGAATTTTGATTTTCGAAAAAAAATTACAGATCAATTACCCATAGAGGGAATCTGTAATAAAAAAAACTTGATTTTTTTCAATTTTTCGATGAAAACTGAGAAAAACGACTAATTCATTCACGAGATAATAAAAAATCACACCTGAAACGTGCATTCATGCCTTTAGAGCGAAAAGTGTTACAATGTTTCATCGGTAACACAGGAATAAATTTAACGAAACGGCTGGTGTTAATTATACACCGTAAAAAGTGTTACTATTAACACTGTAATAAGCAACACTAGGAAAAAGTCCACACCAGCAGCGTTTGACACCGTATATTTTTAACAGTGCAGGACAAACTTCGCAGCAGCGATTTCGGCAGTCAATCTCGGTAACTTCTCTCAGGTAATTTTTTCCTAATCTTGATTTTTTTTTAAATCATTTTATTCATTTTTGCTGCCTGACAAATTAATTTATTTTTCCAAAATACTTAAGAAGATTTTGTATTTAATAGTAGAAGTGTTACCAAAACTATTGCTAAGAGTAATAATAAATATGAGAGAAAATAAAATACAAAGAAGTTACTTTTCTTTTTCACTCGTTCATTTTACTTTTTTTTGTTTTAGTTAACACATCAACGGGCACGCCGTGGATGACAGTTCGCAGCTTCTCCTATCGGTTTGACGCTCGGACGACGATTCGTTCGTGCTTTTACGTATATCCGACTAACTCGAGAGGATTATATATATAAGACGGTACATATAGCTGTGTTTCCAAAGCTCTGCCGGTGAAAGGTCCGCATAGAACACTTCGGCCCGGCCGAGCGAGCGCGCCGGGCGTCTCTCGGGCGGCCCGGACAGTAGATACGAGCATATCGAGTCAGCCGGTCCGCACGATCGATCTCTCTTCGTCGTTTCGCCGTTGTCGCGTCCTCAACCCTCTCCGTTCCATTCAGCGCCGACAACCTCCTCGAGTCCTCCGTCGCTCGCGAATTTAACTCAAGAGCTCCGGGCGAATGCGCTGCCGGCTGCCGTACACCCGTGAACAGGAGAATGCACTCTTGATTCTTAATCGTCGTGCGTTGTACGTTGTACGATCGCGAGACTGCCGGAAATAAAAGATGCCGGTTAAAAAATGGGGACAGGACGTTGGCCGCCGGACGGTGATTGGCCGTTTAATTTGTCCGAGGTGAGAAATCAATCGCGCCAGGAAAAAAAAATTCTGAAAAAAAAACTTGACCTCCTTGTACGGTCAATTATTGCAGGGGACACCGGGGCGAGTTGGGTCAGTCTTCGCTTTTGAAAAAAAAAAAAAACAATATTTTTTTGCTCTGATTCTTGAGCCAACCCAACTTATTCGTTGCATCGATAAAAAATTTGAGTTCAACTGACGCGACTGCTATCAATATTCCCGCGCTTGAGTGAGTCCTAGACAATTCATATTTTACTTTTTAGTCCACGACGAACAACAATAATTATCTTGTTCTACTTGACTACGCGAGACTGCCGGAAGTAAAAGATGCCGGTTAAAAAATGGGGACAGGACGTTGGCCGCCGGACGGTGATTGGCCGTTTAATTTGTCGGAGGTGAGAAATCAATCGCGCCAGGAAAAAAAAAATTCTGAAAAAAAAAACTTGACCTCCTTGTACGGTCAATTATTGCAGGGGACACCGGGGCGAGTTGGGTCAGTCTTCGCTTTTGAAAAAAAAAAACAATATTTTTTTGCTCTGATTCTTGAGCCAACCGAAATTATTCGTTGCTTGAGTGAGTGCTGGAAAATTAATATTTTACTTTTTAGTCCACAACGAACAAAAATAATTATCTTGTTCCACTTGACTAAAGAGACACGCGAAAGAAATGAAAAAAATTAAAAGTCTGCCACGGGGTTTCAGCCGAACGCCGGGATTACAGGATTCAAGGGTTAAATGGGTCATGCGCACAAATCGTTTAATTTGCCTCAGACCGCCGATTCGCCTCAGCCGCTGGATTCTTGCGCGCGATTTATTTATTTTCCCTCGGAATTTCATTGTTCAACTGCGATCTCTTCGGGCTCCGTCCCGGCAGAGCTATTACGGAGAACGATGCCGCGCGCGCACTCGAGCGAAATCCTCGACGTGGAGGTGCTCTCCCCGGAGTCACGTTTGAAATCCCGTTAGGGCTTAGCTGCATTTTCGCGGCGGACTCGTCGTTGCCGTTACCACTGAATCCCGGCGGCCCAGACACATTGTGCATTTCCCTGGCGCTCTACAGCCGCGAGCTTTATTTTTTTTACGAGCACGTATGCGCTTCACTCGCGGCGGGCGCGCGCGGTGTACTTGAAATACGGTGTCGTGTGTGCGCGCGTATATATTTTTTCATACATGCCCCACGCAACGGTAATGCGATTCCTGCGATGAGCAGCGAATCGCACCGTGAATAGGAAAATGTGAGGGTAACTGAAAATGGGCGCGAGACAAAAGAACGCCGAAGGACTCCTCCACGTTCCCGATTTTTTATCCAGCAATATTGGTTTTTATTCAAAATGTTACAAAAAAAAAAAAAACCCTCGTTACTTCACGAATTACTGCCGAAACAATCATTTGGAATGTAGCAAATCCTCTGGTAGAAATTGCTCCGGCGTTGCAGACGTCGCGAGTCAGGAACTGGTCAGGTCCGGACCAGGGCCACACTGGCCCCGCCAGGGCCCGACCAGGGCCCGACTAAGAAATTTTCCTCCACGACTGGTTCCTTGATGTTCCCATTTTCACTTAATACCTAAGTAAACGTGTGAACGGACGTTTTTTTTTTTTTTTTTTTTTTCGAGGCTTCCGCAGCGAGAGATAAAAAATAATGAAGAAGCAATCCGCGGGGTTTGGCTTTCCAGCCGTCTTCGTCGTGTTTATCATTCGTTTTTGTCATCTTTTAACGAGTAGAAATGGACCAATCTCGGTTGTGTGGAAGGTCTCCATTTGGTTCGGGTATAGAAGCTCCTCGTCGACTATACGCGAACAGACTGATTTTTTTTAATGCCATACAGGAGTCACATTCTCGTGGCATTCTCGTCGTAGCCTTTACCACCGCCAAGCCCCGGGTGCAGACATTGTGCAACCGGGTGCGGCGAAAGATGCGGGGCTCTTTACGAGCCCCCCGTATACACACTTCTCTCTCGCCACGCGTGTGCATAATGCCCGCGGTGTAGTATCGCGTATCCCGCGCGCATGCAACGGCTACAGGGGGTGTCGGGCGGCGAGGTGAATAGACGCCGGGATAGCGTAAAGAGGTGAGCGCGAATGGAACGCGAGGCAGACGGGACCGCGGATCCTCGTCACTGGAGCTCGCGTGTATTATAATACATATTATATGTATACATATAATATGTTTATCTCCGACTCGCGCACGGCGAACGTATACCGTACGGGCGTCTCGGGCGTGGAGGGAAAAAGCACAGTGGATGCTCTTGTTACGGGCACGAAAAAGAAGAAGAAAAAAAATATATATGATGCGCGTTGGCTCTCCGAGTGCTGCGAGAAGGCTACACGTGTATAATTGAAATCTTTAACGCGATGAGAGAGCTCGGGGCGGACTTGGCGAGAACACTGAAAGCCGAGTCTGGTGTTAGCGGCCATAGTCATAAATAGTGGATTTTAAAATAAAAATACACTTTTTTTCTGCACCTACCGCGATTTATCGAATAATCCGCATCGCCGAGAAATTCTCGCGTAGCGAGGGATAAATTGAATGCACAAGTCGGAACGAAGAAAGTTGCTCGGCAATTTAATCTCGGGGATTCTTGATACGTTTGCCGCGCAGACATAACTAAGTTTCCCGGGACATTTGGCCCGTTAATGGTAACAAACTTCAATGATAACGCGGGAAATTTCCCTTGGGCATCTGTATATATCAATCATGAGCTCACGGCGCGCTCCAAGGACTCCCAGAAGAACGAAGGCCCGGATTTTCGCTGCAAGCTCCGTGTGCTGCGTCCTCGTGGCCGTGAGATCAGACGGGAGGGAAAGAAAGCGTGGCGGAAATGGTTAGCGTCCTGGTAGACCGGAAAATCAAAATCGCGCGGCGTGGCGAAACGATTCTTTCGGTCTAGGAGCTGTCGGGAGTCGGGGCTGTGATGGCGAATTGTGTGGTGCGTTATCGAGAGGTCGACAGATTTGTCTTCAGGTGAACTAGAACAGTCGACGATCGTCGAGAGGACGATCATCACGTTGAAGCAGCCCCGTCTTGCTCTTTGAGGGGAGGCACAAGTCACGTAACCTCTGCACAGGATGTTGTTTGTTTAAATTTAATTTAAATTCAATTTGAATTTTTTAAATCATATTTGTAAATCTCACTCAATGTCACGTTCACATAATGAACCCCACAAATCCGACATTGCACGAAAAATTCCTGGCACGCAATTGTGGGGCAAAAAGGGAAAAAGTTGATTACAAGAAATTAATTAAAAATTATTGCAAATGCATTTTTTTATAATTCTTACTTATAGTTTTTTCAGCCTCTTACGTTTTTTTTTCCTCTTTCTCCGTTACGTTTTCCGAAGGTTACCGAGATCCATACAATAGAAGCGAATTCGTGGAACTTGAATTATCTATGAAGAGGGAAACAATTGTTGACAACAAATTAATTTCGGACGGTATAATCGGATTCTCGATCAAACTAATTTGGTTTGGAATGGCCCGTGCACCGCAGTCGATGCTTGCACGTCACGCGAGTTATATCCTCGGTCCAAGTTTCGAGAGGGGATAGCAGTTGCTATCCATCACTTAATCCGAGGGTGGGCTCCATTAATGGCTCCCGCACCCTCGAAAGTTGCGCTTAGAATTTCCCCGAGACTTCGATACATCCGAAAGTCAGCGGACTCGAGAGTCGAAACTCGGGCAAGCGCGTCCAACTGGTGGAACCGACCTTATCAGAGAGCCCAAGGTTACTCAATTAGACTGCCAGGAAGAACCGACGAGTTCCGTAACGACCCACCAATTGCTATCGAGTTCTTTTTCTCCCTTCACGACTCTGCACCGCGTTCTCGCTCGCCGTCTCGTTTGCTGACTTATTTATGACGACTACCAGGAGTTTTCTGCGATTTTCTATACCAGCTGCTATTTTCAGGCTCTGCCGATATTTACGGGAACACGAGAAACGTGGAATCGTCACGTAAAAGGAGGGAATCATCTCTTTTATTAATTTGCCCGATTATTTATATATATATATATTTTTTTTTTACTTGACTAGACTAATCACACGCTAATCACACGCGTGCCTGAAAAACTTAGAAAAATCGACCTCAGAAATTTGTTCTTTTCAAAATATCGATTTTTAACCTATACCATCATTCTCAAGTCGCATATTCTACCCCCGAAAACACTGGTTATTAACCTTTTTTAATTGATTTTGAAAAAAATATTTTTTTGGCGACGAAAAAAATATTTTTCCTGTCAGAAATCGTAGATTCCGCTCCGAACCGAAAATCGACCCCAATTTTTTTTCTTTTCAAAATATCGACTTTTAACCTATACCATCATTCTCAAGTCGCATATTCTATCCCCGAAAACACTGGTTATTAACCTTTTTTAATTGATTTTGAAAAATATATTTTTTTGGCGACGAAATTTTTTTTTTTTCTGTCAGAAATCGTAGATTCCGCTCCGAACCGAAAATCGACCCCAATTTTTTTTCTTTTCAAAATATCGACTTTTAACCTATACCATCATTCTCAAGTCGCATATTCTACCCCCGAAAACACTGGTTATTAACCTTTTTTAATTGATTTTGAAAAAAATATTTTTTTGGCGACGAAACTTTTTTTTTTCTGTCAGAAATCGTAGATTCGGCTCCGGACCGAAAATCGACCCCAATTTTTTTTCTTTTCAAAATATCGACTTTTAACCTATACCATCATTCTCAAGTCACATATTCTACCCCCGAAAACACTGGTTATTAACCTTTTTTAATTGATTTTGAAAAATATATTTTTTTGGCGACGAAATTTTTTTTTTTTCTGTCAGAAATCGTAGATTCCGCTCCGAACCGAAAATCGACCCCAATTTTTTTTCTTTTCAAAATATCGACTTTTAACCTATACCATCATTCTCAAGTCGCATATTCTACCCCCGAAAACACTGGTTATTAACCTTTTTTAATTGATTTTGAAAAAAATATTTTTTTGGCGACGAAACTTTTTTTTTCTGTCAGAAATCGTAGATTCGGCTCCGGACCGAAAATCGACCCCAATTTTTTTTCTTTTCAAAATATCGACTTTTAACCTATACCATCATTCTCAAGTCACATATTCTACCCCCGAAAACACTGGCTATTAACCTTTTTTAATTGATTTTGAAAAAAATATTTTTTTGGCGACGAAAAAAATATTTTTTCTGTCAGAAATCGTAGATTCCGCTCCGGACCGAAAATCGACCCCAATTTTTTTTCTTTTCAAAATATCGACTTTTAACCTATACCATCATTCTCAAGTCGCATATTCTACCCCCGAAAACACTGGCTATTAACCTTTTTTAATTGATTTTGAAAAAAATATTTTTTTGGCGACGAATTTTTTTTTTTTCTGTCAGAAATCGTAGATTCCGCTCCGGACCGAAAACCGACCCCAATTTTTTTTCTTTTCAAAATATCGACTTTTAACCTATACCATCATTCTCAAGTCACATATTCTACCCCCGAAAACACTGGTTATTAACCTTTTTTAATTGATTTTGAAAAAAATATTTTTTTGGCGACGAAATTTTTTTTTTCTGTCAGAAATCGTAGATTCCGCTCCGGACCGAAAACCGACCCCAATTTTTTTTCTTTTCAAAATATCGACTTTTAACCTATACCATCATTCTCAAGTCGCATATTCTACCCCCGAAAACACTGGTTATTAACCTTTTTTAATCGATTTTGAAAAAAATATTTTTTTGGCGACGAAAAAAATATTTTTTTGGCGACGAAAAAAATATTTTTTCTGTCAGAAATCGTAGATTCCGCTCCGGACCGAAAATCGACCCCAATTTTTTTTCTTTTCAAAATATCGACTTTTAACCTATACCATCATTCTCAAGTCGCATATTCTACCCCCGAAAACACTGGTTATTAACCTTTTTTAATCGATTTTGAAAAAAATATTTTTTTGGCGACGAAAAAAATATTTTTTCTGTCAGAAATCGTAGATTCCGCTCCGGACCGAAAATCGACCCCAATTTTTTTTCTTTTCAAAATATCGACTTTTAACCTATACCATCATCCTCAAGTCGCATATTCTACCCCCGAAAACACTGGCTACTAACCTTTTTTAATCGATTTTGAAAAAAAAAATGTTTGCGATGATTTTTTTGTCAGAAATCAGAGATCCGTCTCCGGACTGAAAAACGCCAAAATCGACCTCAATTTTTTTCTTTTGAAAATATCGACTTACGTATAGGTCGCTCACTTCATTCTCATTATTTTCCGAGCTTTCACGAAGCTTTTCCCAATGATTTATTGTTTCTACTGAGATCGCCGAATTTAATCACCGAATTTTCCCATTTAAATGTGATTTTCGCGAGAGACGGAAAAATAATGAGCAAGCGATGAGCACATTTTTTGTTCAGCGTACAGCAACAGGTAACACGGAACGTCGAGAGAAAAGCAGCGGAAACCGGACGACACTCCAGGTGCTCTCGGATTCCTGGAAAAACGTCAAACAGCAGGTAAGAGGAACCGAGAGAAACGAGGCGACTGCTGTTAATAGTCATTGCAGAGCTAAGGAGACTTAGGGGTCACCGCTTTAGACCACAAAGTCGTGCGAGAGCCGCAGCGAAATCTTTCGTCTGTGATTTTGTCTCGCGTGGCTTTTACACGTCTTCATTTATCTCCTTCACTCCTGCAATCTTTCATATTTTATCCCTCCAGTCATAATAAAAAATTACGACTGCCACGTGTTGCCAAACATTATCATTATTATCATCATCATTATTAACTGTGGTGGTCACAAATTTAAGAAATGTCGTGCACCCTCGTTTATTTTATTAAACCCCATTTCCACATCAATTTTAATGCATCGTAGCAACATTTTTACCCCCCCTCCCCCCTGAAATTTAATGAATTCAATTATATTCAGCCGATCAGCTGACACCCCCCTCGCCCTGCGCTCCCTCGAAAAACGTGGCAAAAATAAATTCAACCTTCGTTGCGTCAAATCGGTAAAATTAAATCCACGAAGTAACGGGACAAAGGCTGCGCCGAGCGACGGCGGAGCGACGAGCGGAGCCGCAAACGAAAATGAGAGAGGGAGAGAGAGAGAGAGAGAGAGGAGGAAGCGGCTCGAAGTATCCACGTCGTGCAACAGCTCGCCAACATCGACCCCTTATACTGGCTGTTCTACGCTTCGCCGCTCTCTCGACGGACGCCGCAATAACGTCCGGCACATAGTGTCACCCGCGCCAGACCCGCGCGACCCTCGCCGCTCCTCTATTTTCCTGCGTCGTCTTAACGTTATATTTTCCGCCTTGATACGTTCTTTTTTTTTTCTTCCACCCTCTTCACAATGTTCCAGCGGTTTTTGCATTTTTAACCGCATCAACGTCCATCCACTCGGCGCGCTCGCAGTCCAAGTCGTGGTCTCCTCGCTCCCTGCGTCTTGCGTCTCTCGCGTCGCCATCTCAGGTACCGAGATCTCACCTACCCGGCGGCCTCAACGTCTCAGTCGGCTTCCCTCCCGCTCGGGGCATTAAAGACTCATGAATCGTGGCTTTTTATACCCGCAACCCCGGAGGTCACCGACGCTGCGGAATATCGAATGGAGAACGGGGTGGGACGAAACAAAAAGGCACAGTCGTTGGCACTGCGAGCCGAAATTGGCTAACGTTTGGTAAATTTAATTCTGCCGATGGATAGGAATGTCGATAATTGCTGTTGGCGGGCACGCTCGACGAAATGTCGAGTGAAAAAGGGTGCGTCGAGGGCGGAATACAGATATTAGCTCAGCAGTGAGCCGGACGTCTCGTACTTTTTTCAAGGAAAATTACGACCCATAACGAAATTTCATTATAATTGAAAAATGCTATTAAAAAAAAAGACTATTAATTTTTCAAAGTAAAAATATGTTCTGAAAATGTTATTAATTTTTAAAAAATCCAGTGTGCATTTTAGAAAATGTAATATCAAGTTCTTCGAAAATGTTATTTTTTGTAGCTAATTCGCTAATTTTTGAATCCATCAATCACGATTTTGTATATGCAACCCCAGAAACCGATGCTGCAAAACATTAAACGAAAACAAGGAGGGCCGGGAGCGAAAGGCGGCACAGTCGTTGGCACTGCGAAGCGAAATTGGCCAGCCTTTAACAAATTCGATTCTCGTCGATGGATGGGAATGCCAATAATTGCTATTGCGGTCCCGCCCACGAGAACGTCGAGTGAAAAAGTGCGCATTGAGGTTTCGACTGCTTTCGTCCTCTGAGCCGGAATTGGTTTAAATTTAATAAATCCCATTCGGTCGACGGGCAGGAATGCCAATTATTATTTCTTCGAAAGCTTTCAGGAGTTTGAGAGGTAAAGTAAGTTTGTGCATTGCAGTTCTGTTGTGATGATTCATCTCTGACACGTACAGGTCCTGCGGGTTTCCAACTTATTTTTCTTTATTATTCCTCGGTTTTATTTACACGAGGACGTTAGAGGTGATCGTGAAACTTAAAATATCGTCGTTAAAAAAACAGTAAGAAAAGCCATCGTATAGCCTACACGTTTAGTGCGACGCGGTGGAAACGCGTAGTAAAAATAACAGTAAAAACAAAAGTTTTCCCGCTCGGAAGTGGAAATAAACTTTGTGGCTTGGGCTGTAAATTCTGCTGTCTACCTTGACTACATAGTTGTTGCTATTTTTAGAATTTCATTCTCTTATTGTCATTTCATTTTTATGTAAAACCTATTTCAAGCATTCACGTATGCAAAAATGTTTTACGCGCGAATTAAATCGAAAAATAAATAAATGAACAGACGGTGACAGGAATTGGGTGTAAAAATCTCCCCGAGCGCCAATTAAGACGAAAAAGGAAAAACCCCTCGCCTATTCTCGCGTTAAATAACCCGATGCCACGGGGACTGTCGATGCACGACCCTATTGAAAAATCCCAGTCATCCATTCGAAATTCCCTCGATTCTCGTGCCGAAAGAAAATTACATTTTACGCATCAATGTATAGACACTAATCCCGCGAGATTTCGGGACGGGTCTTTTTTTTTCAATGAACCGTTCGCCCCTCGCGCCGCTGTACGCCTGTAATTGAAAAATAATACAAAAAAAAAACGAAAGAACATCCCTCCCGAAGGTTTCACCAGCCAATTACGTTGCCATTCACCCCGCTATTTTCGCAAAAATAATTGTCCTTGTAATTCCCCTGATCAGGGTGCGCAACACGAAGGTCTCATCCCGTATTTTTGTGCCGCAATAACAGGCAGCCCCGGCGAGTGCGATGATTGCACCGCGGTCTTGAGGGGGGGCCGTGTATATCACATATACACGCGACCCCTGAAAGACGAGAGCGAACGTGCTATACGGGTTTCTGGCTTTTAGCGGCTGGAAGCGACCGGGTGAATGAGTGTAATATAACGCGGGCGATGCGGGAAGAGGGTCGACCGAGCGAGCGAGGCGGGAGGGTGAGCTCATGTATATCGGCCGGACGGTACAGTCATTGGCCACGAGCGGATAGTCGCCAGTTTTGCTGTCTTACCGTAGATTTTCCTGGCGTCAAAGCGTATACTGACAATTTTACGGGTACTGGTCGTCCAACCCCGAGAGGGTGGACTCAGGTATGTAGAGTAAATGGCACAGTCATTGGCCACGTACGGTTAATCGTCAGTCGTATCATATTACTGCAGATTTTCCCGGAGTCAAAGCAGAGACTGACGATTACTGGTCGGAGGCCGAGCTTAGCTGTATAATCCGAAAGGCACAGTCATCGGCTACATACGGACATCCGCCAGTCGTCTTATCTGTCTGTAGATTTTTCTAGGGTCAAAAAACATGCCGACAATTAGTGATACCAATGCGGGTGGGTGAAATTAGGTTGGCCACACGCGGATAATCGTCATAGTTGTCTTATCTTACTCTAGATTTTCCTAGAGTCGAAAAACATACCGAAAATTACTTTTACCGATGCGGGAGGGTGAAATTAGGCGTACGATCCGGATGGCAGAGTCATTGGCCACGTGTGGACAATTGTCAGTTGTCTTATCTTACTCTAGATTTTCCTAGAGTCGAAAAACATACCGAAAATTATTGATATCGATGCAGGTGGGTAAAATTGGGTTGGCCACACGTGGATAATCGTCATAGTTGTCTTATCTACCTCTAGATTTTCCTAGAGTCGAAAACCATACCGACATTTACTGACACGGATGCGGGAGGGTGAAATTAGGCGTACAAACCGGAAAGCACAGTCATTGGCAACGTGTGGACAATCGTCAGTTGTCTTATCTTACTCTAGATTTTCCTAGAGTTTCCTAGAGAAAAACATACCGACAATGACTGATACCGATGCGGGAGGGTGAAATTAGGTTGGCCGCACGCGGATAATCGTCATAGTTGTCTTATCTTACTCTAGATTTTCCTAGAGTCGAAAATCATACCGACAATTACTGACAGCGATGCGGGAGGGTGAAATTAGGGGTACGAATCGGATAGCACAGTCATTGGCCACGTGTGAACACTCGTCAGTTATCTTGTCTTACTGTAGATTGTGCTGGTCAAAACACGTACTGACAATTGCTGGTACATGGCCAATGACTGTGCCTTCCACGTGTCCCGTCATATATACACGCAATATATATGCACGTACAACTATGCTTGAAGCGCTTTTCTTTGATGACGCCGCACGAGTCCATAATACCACATCGTGTGGCAACGAGTATCCCGGGGTGTCCACACACAGCGGGTGTAAAAGCACGTTGTTATCTACACCTACCGGCTACGTGCAAGCTGCGGGCACTTATGTAGATACAACGTGTATACAACGTGTGTGCCGCACGCTCGAGCGAATGCGGTCGTCCGAGGCCGAGGAAAATACTGTATACAGCGAGCGTATAGGAGCCGGGCGCAGCACCAACATCGACGCCGGCGAGAGGAGACCAGAAAGAGGAACCCGGGATCCTACGAGCGCTTGTGGGACACACAGCCCGATGTGCAGTATGTAGCGCTTTGACATTGAACCGGTTATTTCGTGCGCTGTTGATGAGCTCTCCGCAGTTTCGTCGGCAAAGACTCGACTCGCGCAGTGGCGAGTCGCTCGAAGTCGCTTTGAACGAAGGTCATGGCCAGAATGGTCAACCTATATGGATTTTTCTAACCCGTGTTTAGAAAACATAATAATTTTTTGTTTTCTTCCCGGACATCCTGGGTGAAGCTTACCACAGTAAATTAAGATGCAATTCTGCGATAATGTAACCAGGAAGGAAAAAGAATGTTAATTACTTTTTATATATTGTTTGTTTTACACGTAAAATATTTTTAGCGGCATTTTCGTTGTTGCCAAAGGGATGTCGAAAAAAATCGTAATCTGATAAAACATATCAAGAAATAAACATTCACGTCTGACCGTTTTACCCGCGGCGTTTCTTTAAACAAAATCGCGCGCGACACGTGAACACAGGGTGAAGCTTACCACAGTAAATTAAGATGCAATTCTCCGATAATGTAACCAGGAAGGAAATAGAATGCTAATTAATTTTTATACGTTGTTTGTTTTACACGTAAAATATTTTTAGCGGCATTTTCGTTGTTGCCAAAGGTATGTCGAAAAAAATCGTAATCTGATAAAACATATCAAGAAATAAACATTCGCGTCTGACCGTTTTACCCGCGGCGTTTCTTTAAACAAAATCGCGCGCGACACGTGAACACAGGGTGAAGCTTACCACAGTAAATTAAGATGCAATTCTGCGATAATGTAACCAGGAAGAAAAAAGAATGTTAATTAATTTTTATACATTGTTTGTTTTACACGTAAAATATTTTTAGCGGCATTTTCGTTGTTGCCAAAGGGATGTCGAAAAAAATCGCAATCTGATAAAACATATCAAGAAATAAACATTCGCGTCTGACCGTTTTACCCGCGGCGTTTCTTTGAAAAAAGCGGCGCGCGACACGTGAACATAGGGTGAAGCTTACCACAGTAAATTAAGATGCAATTCTGCGATAATGTAACCAGGAAGGAAAAAGAATGTTAATTAATTTTTATATATTGTTTCTTTTACACGTAAAATATTTTTAGCGGCATTTTCGTTGTTGCCAAAGGGATGTCGAAAAAAATCGTAATCTAATAAAACATATCAAGAAATAAACATTCGCGTCTGACCGTTTTACCCGCGGCGTTTCTTTGAAAAAAAAAAGCGGCGCGCGACACGTGAACACAGGGTGAAGGTCCGGAGTTCCGCGCGCGAGGGTGACCGTTGGTCGGGGAAGACCCCGCCGGGGACGAGCGAAAGCGCAGGCAACGCGTGTCCGTCCTATACTTAGTCTCACTCAGCACACTACGTACAAAAATATATATATACACATGAACACGTCCCCGTGTTACGTGTGTCGACGGATTGATTGGGTCGTCCCCGCGGCAACCGCTGGACAAACACGTATAAATCGAGGATCCGTCAGGACGTGGCTTTCCACGAGCCTCTTAGTCCTCGCGACGAATTCACACCACGCGCGCGCGTTAATTCACACCGCTCGCCGCGCGACTCGATCGCGTCGCGTCGCTCCCGAGGCAATCGCCGCGTGTCTTATATTTCCCACCCCACCTTGGGTCAAACTGCAATTGGCCAAAAACGTACGTGACGCGCTTCCGCTATTACTTAGCGAATATAATAATATCTCCCCTCGCGCGGCGCCGCCGAACGCGCCATTTTTTTCGCTTCTGCTTCGCCGTGTCCGCGCGGTTTCGGGGCCGCGTTTAATAATTCAGTGTCGCCCTCAAGTGGCCGCGGAAGGTTCGAGGCGGCGTGGAGAGCCGCCGCCGACACCCGGCGTCGTCTCCGCTCTCTCGTCATGGCATCCGCGAGTCGCCGGCCCGTCCCGCGCCTCCCATTGGCCCTCGTCGTGCTCCTTGCGCTCGGGATGTCGATCGGCGCCCGGGGCCAACAGCCGAACGGCAAACCAACGCCGGACACCCCGGCGAGGAACGTCAGGCCCGTGAATCTGTGTAGGTCTCATTTTGCGACACACCCGATGGATATGCTGTCGCTGCGCCGCGAGTAATTAATGGCTCAGAACACGCGGAGCTCGCGCGCGGCGCTTTTGTCCACGGATTTCCGTCGAATCTCCGGTTCGTTAAACTCCGGCCACTGTCGGGGGGGACGGCTGATATTTACTCGCTCTCGGGCGACGGTGGCGGGGGGGAGCTGCGTTTAACGAACACGGATCCGCTTAATTAATCCGTAACCGTCGCCTAACATAACCTGGCATTGCTGTGCACGGGATAAGCGGCTTAATATGTTCAGAGTGGAATACAACGAGTGTCGATTTTTAATACGCGACTTTTCTTCGTTGCTGTTTGGGCGAGTGAAAATATTGTTTGACCCTCGTGTTCCGGCGAATCGGAGATTTTCGTTATACTTCGTGCACTGTCGGGGCGCGCGCGATAAGCAGCTTAATATTTGTAGAGTATATTCACCGATACGTGTTGATTCTGTGTGTTTGTGGTTTTTCTTTGTTGTTTTGACGAATGAAAATATTCTTTGGCCTTCTATTGTCCCTCGACCAATCACAACACTCGCAGGCGCCACCGAGAGACTTTCCTGCATAGCGCGGAATGTTATTGGATACACGGGGGCATCCAATAAATATTGCATTACACGGAAAGGAGGTTGAGGAAGCGGCAGCTGTGACCACCGGCAACGAGTAGGCAGTCCACGTTTTTCGTCATTCTTTATTTTGCTGTTGGGCACAGTGAGAATACGGACATTATTAGCTTGTATACTTTCCATGCACTCTCGACGCGTTTAGTTTTTTTTTAGTTTTTTTTTTTTTAATAAATTTATTAAAGGCAGCTGGGTAAAAAAACGCGGCACTCGTATATATCTGTATTTATGTATTTGTGTGCACCGATCGCCTCGGGGTTACGGGCGCCCCACACCCGTCGCCTCGCGTTCACCCTCGACGCGGTCTCGCGCTCCCCGCTCGCAGCGCAACGGCTAGTTTAAGCAATTGCTGACTGCAAACACCGGGCGCAGCGCGGCCACAACAATCGCGGGTCGTGCACACAGGTTTCTATCCCGGAGCTTCGTCGTCGCTCAGCAGTTTTTGCCGGCCACTCGGCATTTGCTCTCGTATCCCGGGTACCTTAACGATCGTTGACTCGATGCATTCTCGATGCTACTTTATTTACGCTGGTTTCCGGGCCACCGGAGAGAGCGCAAAAAACAGAAAGCACTGCTCGCGAATTTTTTTTTTTTTTTCCAATAATAATTAATGTACTGTGCGAAAAGTTCTTCCTTGCCGATATAATTTATTCAATATTCAATTTAATACACAGATGTGATGTGAAATTAGTGTACAGTAGATTGAAAACGTTATAAAATAAAATGAAATATGGAATAAAGTGTTTGATGCGAAATTATTTGAATTTTATGTAAAATGTATTAAGCGTGAAAATGTATCACGAAGTAACTAAACTATTAAATTTCGTAATGTTCGAAATATTTCGTGCAAACTACTTTGGTTTCGCAAACCACTTTACAAACCACCACTTTGCGTGCAAAAGTTTCCACCGGCAATTACATTACCTCACGGTAAATGTTTTTTCAAACGCGGCAACGTCTGTGTTACATCGACGTGGCAAAAAGTTTACACCGGAGTTCGGTGCTTCTCGAAAATCAAAACCGGCCGCGTGTGACGCGGTAACGATGAAGCGACAATCAGTTTACTTGCCTGCGCTTTGCCCCGTGGCATATAGTTTGCTATACGCAATTTCCATACTTTTGAGAGAGTTTACGGCGCTAATTAACCGTCACAACGCTGTAAACTTTTAACGCGCTGGCCGGTCGGTATTTCGTAGTTCCCTGGTTCAAAATTGCCCATCACACTGTGTCGCAGCGTCGAGTCCGTCGAGCACTCCGAGTTTTCTTCGCTTCGATCTTTTGCAAGATTCTTGCCATTATTAGCGCAATATTTTTCCACTCTCGAAAATTAAACAGCTGCTTGTTAATTGTACAAAGGATCATCCGACAATTTCAACTTTGACGTCCGACGGCTTTTTGTTTTTTTGCCTGATGTTATTGTCCAATTACTATATAGCGCCGATAACGAGGTTTCACGATCGATCGGCCGCGCCAACCTGTCGATAAAATCGACGTTTCGCCGGCAACCAACAATGGACAGTTTTGCGAAAAATCCGCCGGTTTTCATTCTCTCGTCAATCATTTTTATTTGTGCGGCTGGTAACTCGATGCTCGGTGGAAATATCGAGACGTGTTCGCTTGTTTTGGTCTGTGCCACGCGTACAGTATTACCGCGAAATGCAGATATTTTTTCGTGGAATACACAGCAGCGTCGAGCCAGACATCGTCTCGCGATTTTTCCGCGAAATTGCGAAGCCCTTTTTCCACGCAGCAGACACCGGAGTCGCCATAGGGTGCATCACGTGCAGATTTTCCATCCAGAAGTTCTATTCATATGAAAACAACAACATCGAAGTAAAATTGATTGAAAAATGATACTCATATATATATTTTTTTACCTGCGGTCTTATTACAAGACAAAATATCTAGTTTTACAAAAAATTGTTTTGCAACAAAATATTTAGTTTTACAAAAATTTGTTTTACAACAAAATATTTAGTTTTACAAAAATTTGTTTTACAACAAAATATTTAGTTTTACAAAAATTTGTTTTACAACAATATCTAGTTTTACAAAAATAATTTATCAAACCACTGAATAAATTAAAACGAACCCAGTATGAAGTATAA
Source organism: Pimpla rufipes (assembly GCA_963932165.1). Classification (NCBI taxonomy): domain Eukaryota; kingdom Metazoa; phylum Arthropoda; class Insecta; order Hymenoptera; family Ichneumonidae; genus Pimpla; species Pimpla rufipes. Next base: position 17,790,798 of record OZ010635.1, read on the forward strand.
TTCGAAATTATTTTTAACTATCGAATAAATTTTAATATTTTAATTTCTGCATATTAATATCATAGTTATATTTCTACCAATACGTTTTTTTTTTTTTTTTTTTTTTTTTTTTTAAATAAATATCGATACCTGAGTTTCTCCGTGTCCTCCAACGAAACTTTCGGTTGGAAACGTAAACTCGTCAGGAGCCCTTAACGGCTTCAAGTAACTAGTTGTTAGGAAATTTAAGGGAGTATCGTTAGCGCGAGTGCAATCGGGTGGATTCAGGGCGGATAGGTCTTCCCCGATGGTAGTACGGCGCACCGTCACTCAAGGTCTCGTCGAGAACTTGGGCGAGTTTCGCGTATAACGACGCGGCATAATAGCCAGACTGCCGCCGCCACTGCCGCCACGACGGGGAATTCAATTTCCTTCAGCAGCGAATCGTCGTTCCCGGAACAGGGTACTTTAATTTCCCTGCAAAGCCGGAGACGCGAGCGGAATATTTCCATACGGTGCGAGGCGCGCATACCGCGCGCGCGAGCGGATGGAACCCCCGGGTCTCCTGGATTACCGAGGGGGCGGATGCGAGGCGAGATTAGCTTAGTAATAATAACGAAAGGCATGTGAAAGGAGACGAAGTAATTGTCACTGGAAAAAAAAAAAAAAAAAAAAAAAAAAAAAAAAAAAAAAAATCGGCTCGAAGGCTTGGAACTTGCTCGTTTAAACGAGTCGAAATTAGTATCGTTACATCAGCCACAGCTGAGACTCTAACAAGACCTTAAATCCGAAAGACTTCGAATATATTGCCACGAAGATTAGCTTTAATAATAATAATAATAATAATAACAAACGGTATATTGAAAAGAGAGCAAGTAATTGTTATTCAGATAAAATTGTCCTCAAAGGCTTGGAAATTGCTCGTTGATCCGGTTAGAAATTTGTATCGTTACATCAGCCACAGCTGAGATCCCGACAAGGCCTGGACAGGGTCTTAATTCTGTGAGACATCGAAAATATTGCCTGAAACTTCAGTTTTAATAATAATAATAATAATAATAATAATAATAATAATAATAATAACAAAAGGTATATCAAAAGAGAGCAACTAATTGTTGCTGAGAAAAAATTGTCCTCAGAGGCTTGGAAATTGCTCGTTGACCCGGGTAGAAATTTGTGTCGTTACATCAGCCACAGCTGAGACTCCGACATCGAATATATTGCCACGCTTCAATAATAATAATAAAAATAACGAAAGGTATGTGAAAAGAGTCCAAGTAATTGTCACTGAGAAAGAATTGTCCTCAAAGGCGTGGAAATCGCTCCTTGACCCGGGTAGAAATTTGTATCGTTACATCAGCCACGGCTGAGACTCCGACAAAGCCTAGACAGGGCCCTAATTCGTAAAAACATGGAAAATATCGCCACGAAGAAATCTTCAGCATAAATTGTGCACAAACCATAACGTTACATCAGCCATAAATGAGGTCCTGGGCAAGGCTTAGACAGGACCCTATTTAATAGAGACTTAACGAAATGTCGCAAAAAAAAGAGCCACGTCGTCGTATCTCGTGTGAAATCGCGTAGCTCGGTAATAACAGCGAAATTCAGAGACATAAAAAATACATCGCCCGAAGGAAATAAAAAGCGCCCGTCTAATAACCATTCGCCCTATCTCGTGTCACACCTCCCTGATTTTAGCTTCATTCAATTGTGATAACACGAATATCCACACACATACGCGCCTCGTTAAATACCAGAGCGGCGCGTAACTTGGCCGCATAAGCCCTACGGCCTTTGGACACGCGATACTTAGCTTGCGGTGTATTTCGACAAACATATATTAAAGATATACGAACCACATCGCGTGAACAAAACCGCAAGGATGCATTTGCCGTGTGTGCGGCATGAAAAGAAAAAAGAACGTGAAAAAAGTGAAGAAAAAAAATACGCCCTTGTGGCCCGAGTCATGCGATACGCGGAAAAAGTTATATTTCGTAACGTGAAATAATTTCGCGTCCGCGTTTTCGCTGCCGTGGGTATTTCATTTCTTCGGGGAGAATAAAACCGCCCGGCCGAGCGACGGACGACTCGACGCGCGATTCGCCTTTGCCTGCGTAAAATAACTAAATTAGAGAACAAAAAAGAAATGTAATAGACTTGTGGGCGAAACGTTAATTCTAAAAAAAAACACACACAAAAATACCGTTTTTATCTTCTCCCTTTGTTAAGGAGGTTGGATACTCAACTAAAAATGATAAGCGTAAGCTTACATTTCTGGAGGATATTCGTCGAAATTACATCTCCATGACAAATTTCATTTCAATCGTCTGGATGGTTATCGAGTAATTAAAAACTGTAGTTACGCTCTTATACATGGGTGACATAGGAAATTCAGGTAAAAGTTTGGTTATAACCCTTGAAAGCATAGAAAAATAATTAAGAAACGAATAAAAATAGATGCAAATTATTCTTGACATCTTTAGGAAGAACTGAACGAAGGTTCAAATCGACCGTCTACACAGTTATTGAGCAATTATAAAAAGAAAACACCTTGATCTGATATCTGATTACAGAAGCATGCGTGATAATTGAAAACACACAAAAATAGCTAATTTAACATACTCCGCTATTTATTCCTTAAAACTCGTCTTATTTACGAGTATTTGATTACTTGATTATTTCACTATTTGAGGTTGGCCGCCGCGTTCTAACTCCCGGGAATATGCATAGGAATTCGCCTCTCGCCCCTGCCCCGCAAATACGGTATTCACCCTCCTTAATTAATTTGCTAAAAATAACACCAAATTTATTCCAACAGTCATAATCAACGACGAGGACAACGACATCGCCAACAAAAGCGTGACGAACTCGCTGAAAGCGACGAGGGACGCGAATCCGGGATATCTGGGCAAAGTCGTCACCGTGACGATCAACGGGTCCGATCCGAAGGATGATCTTGAGCTCATATGCGCCGCCTGGGACTCGTCGCTGCAGGAAAAAGCGTCGGACGTACCGGATCTCGTGCTCGACACCACCAGGACCGGATTGGGCGCCGAGACGGTGAATTCCTTCACCTCGGCGCTCGGCATTCCAACGCTGTCCGCGCAATTCGGTCAGAAGGGCGACCTTCGACATTGGCGCGACCTCACGGTCGATCAGCAGGGTTATCTGGTGCAGGTGATGCCACCCGCCGACCTGATACCCGAGGCCATACGACAACTGGCGATCAACATGACCATCAGCAACGCGGCCGTGATATTCGAGCAGGACTTCGTGATGGACCACAAGTACAAGAGTCTCCTGCTTAACGTGCCGACCCGACACGTCATAGTGCGGGCCAAGAACTCGCCGGACTCGACTCGCGATCAGCTCAAGCAACTGCGCGAGCTCGACATTGTCAATTACTTCATGCTCGCCAGCGAGGAGGGCTTGAAACTCGAGCTCGACACTGCTCAGGTTTGTAAATCGCTGAAAATAGGTTTCAGCCCACTTTTAAGAGAAAACTTTTTGAGAATAATTATTTTTTCAGTGGTTTTTTTTTCGACGGAAAGCGTAGATTCGGCTGTGAACCGAAAATCGCCATAAACGATCTCACAAAAATTTTTTTTGCAGAATAGCGACCTGTGACCTATAATATCGTTCTCAAGTAGTAGTAGTAGTATTTTTTATTAGATCCTGGGACAAATCCCCTAAGGACCAGACTGACACAGAAATATATATAGTAATAAGGCAACAGCAGGCGTAAAAAGAGTGCAGAGACAAACTCATGTCGCATATTCTACCCCCTAATGCACTAGTTTCAGACCATTTCTATTTGATTTTCGAAAAAATAATTTTTTCAACGTTTTTGTCACTAGAAATCACAGATCCGGATTCGGACCAAAAATTGCTAAAGCCGACCTCTCAAAAACGTTCTTTTCAAAATATCGATTCGACTTTTCACCTATACCATCGCGTTCTCAAATCGCACACTCTACCTCCAAAAACACTGGTTTCAACACATTTTTACTCAATTACATTTTTTTTTAAATGTCAACGTTTTTTTCGGATTCAAAACATATTTTAACCGATCGAAAAAACGACTCTAAAGAGATGCAAATTATCGCCTCAGGTGCTCAATTACACCGGCCACAAGTACGGCTGGTTCAACACATGTTTACTCGATTAAAAAAACAAAAAAATATTAACGTTTTTTTCTGATTCAAAACATATTTTAACTGATCAAAAAAACGACACTAAAGACATGCAAATTATCGCCTCAGGTGCTCAATTACACGGGCCACAAATACGGCTGGTACGCCTTCACCCAGGACGACTTCGAGCCCCAGTGCGAGTGCAAGAACCTCTCGCTGCTGTTCTTCAAGCCGAAGATAAGCGTGACGAGTCAGCAGCGGCTGGGCGACCTGACGAACGGCGGACTGCTGCCCAAGCCGGTGCTCACCTCGGCTTTTTACTACGACCTCGCTCGTCTGGGGATTCTGGCGATGAGAAGAGCCATTCAGGACTCGGTCTGGCCGTCCGAGCCGCGGCACCTGATGTGCGACGCTTACAACGGCAACAACACGCCGAGCCGGGACTTTGATTTTCTCAAAATACTCGAGGCGACCACGAACGACGAGACTTTTCGCGCGACTTTCGCGGGCTTCGCTTGGGGCAAACAGAACGGCGAGCATCACGCCAGCTTCGACATGTCGATCAGTATGATTGTGATCGCGAATGGGAATCCCATTTCCACGGAGGAGCTCGGCAGCTGGCCGGCCGGGATCGATACAGAGATTCAGGCAAGTTCCTCCGACGCTGCCGAGAGAGAAAAGTGGAACGTCCCTCGCGGTTAGCCCATCGATCGCGCGTGAAATTCACAGTCCAACTGTTTTCCCCCTTTTTTGTCTCTCCGTCTCTCTCGTCCTTCGACGTGTTTGCCTTTTTCGCCCGACCGAAAGCGAGCGGGACGACTCGACAGGTATGACGGACGTCGGGAGGCCGGACGGCCAGCGAATCAACTTAATGCCCGTTGATTAATCATTCATGCAAAAAAACCACTCCATCTCGAGTTCTCGCCCGCTTCGCAAATAGATTCTCGTCCCGGTTACGTGTACCTTGTGTTTATCGCGAAAGGGCAAATATTACATTATGTAGGTAGCGCACTCGATTCGCGTGACAGCCAAAGGGACGTGGATTTATTCAATAAATTTGTTGACGGTTGCTTCCAATCTTAATTCACATTAAATCGCATTAGCTTCAATTTTAATTCACATTAACTTTCCTCTTTTTACTCCGTTTTGCAAATATCATTGCTCGGCCTATAAATTCCACAATTAAACTAATATTTTTACAGACTTTTTTAAAAATAATTATGTTGGTTTCAGTCTTAAGAATACTTTTTTTCATTCCGTTTTTATTAACCCTCGCAAACTCGCCCCACAAACTTCACAATGAATTTTCCAACAAATTCTCTCTTCACTTCCAAAGGTAGCGAACGACTCGGTCGTCCGGAATCACACGGCGGTGACGAGTTACCGCATAGTGACGGTGATCAAGCCGCCCTTCATGATGTACGACCCGGAGACGGACAAGTGGTCGGGCTACTGCATAGACCTGATCGACAACATCCGCAAGATCCTCAACTTCGAGTACGAGATACGCGAGGTGGCGGACAAGCAGTTTGGCGTGATGGACGAGAACGGCAACTGGAACGGGATGATAAGGGAGCTGAAGGACAAGAAGGCGGACATAGCGCTGGGCGCCCTGTCGGTCATGGCCGAGCGCGAGAACGTCGTGGATTTCACGGTGCCCTACTACGATCTCGTGGGTATCTCGATACTGATGCAGAAGCCGCGCACGGAAACGTCGCTCTTCAAGTTCCTCACGGTCCTCGAGAACGACGTGTGGCTCTGCATCCTCGCCTCCTACTTCTTCACGAGCTTCCTCATGTGGATATTCGACCGGTGGTCGCCCTACAGCTACCAGAACAACCGCGAGAAGTACAAGGACGACGACGAGAAGCGCGAGTTTAGCCTCAAGGAGTGCCTGTGGTTCTGCATGACCTCGCTGACCCCGCAGGGCGGCGGCGAAGCCCCGAAGAATCTCTCCGGCCGGTTGGTCGCCGCCACCTGGTGGCTCTTTGGATTCATCATCATCGCCTCCTACACCGCCAATCTCGCGGCCTTTCTCACCGTCTCGAGGCTCGAGACGCCGGTCGAGTCGCTCGACGACCTCAGCAAACAGTACAAGGTGCAATACGCGCCGATGCGACCGTCCGAGGCCTACACGTACTTCGAACGCATGTCCAATATCGAGACACGATTTTACGAGTGAGTACCGCGAGCGGCGATAAAGCGATGATGTGTGTGGCGCACGCGTTTCAGGATAACGAGTAACAAACTGCACACGTGATACGAGCGCGCGGATGGTAACATCGCGGTCGTTCGCGGGAGCGGCGATCGATTGGCCGTGCCATTTGTGCGTTGGCACGCGCGAACCGCGGAAGGAATAATAACTTCCGGGAGTGGGTTTGTTGAAGGGCTTGAGAGGCTCTGCGATATGGGCTGGAGAATGGATAGGAAACCATGAGAACTGGGAAGAGATTCTTGATGTAATTTCTTTTTTTTTCTTTCGAAGAATGCGAAGAGAAAGGAGGATACTTGAGGAATTCGGGGAGGGGACACGGATGTACTTCGAATCTTTGTCCGGCTGTCGACATTCCCCGACGATTCAGCGACGTCTTTTTTCCACCCTCCGTAATTATCCACATTTTCCTGTCATTTTGAGAGACGTGCTTTGTGCTTGTTTTTTTCTCGTTCAGTCCAACTTCGAAGAAAAGAATTTTCTTCTTCCTTTTTTTTTTTAATCAACATCACCCGATCTGCGGAATTATTCGTAAAATTTCATTGAAAAGCTGCTTACGAACATTGCTCGGTGCTCGAACAATGTTATTGCAATAAAAATATAATTCATTAGAGGGAGCGAAATAAATGGAGCCTGTAATTTGCCTCATTTGCATTTCTCATTACGGGCGCGAGTACGGGTATAATGAGTTTTAACAATAATTAGCGAGAGTGCGAGGAATACCGACGATGAGTGTCTGTATTTATCTTTCATACTGACAGGGTACGTCAGTGTAAAACGATTCGGTTGCACACAGAGGGTTCGCCGTACGTCTGTGTCCGTCCGCAACTTCCGCACACACTTCAACCACTTTATTGTAGCGGTTGTTTGCTTGTTGGTTCAACAATTTATTTGCCATTAATTATTTTATAAAACGTGACCCACCGAATGGCCCGGACTTTTCGTTGCGTTACCTAGTTCCCCGCGGTCGTTCGCAATTTTATAGAAACTAATAATCGTTACGCAACAGTCACACGATCTTTGAATAACTAATCGTAACTGCTCACTGCCCATTGAATTTTTCGCGCGAATAAAAATTCATAATAAAATTATAGGGTTAGAGAGGAATTTTTCGTTTTGTATTTTTGCTTCACAATAGCTTAATAGCTACATAGGCAATTAAATCGTTACAGAATTTGGAAGGACATGAGCCTGAACGACAGTCTGACGGACCTGGAGAGGGCTAAACTCGCGGTCTGGGATTATCCGGTGAGCGACAAGTACACGAAGATGTTTCAAGCGATGAGGGAGGCGTCGTTTCCGGCCAACATGGAGGAGGCTCTGCGCCGTGTTCGCCGTCAGGATCCCAACGTCACCAACGACTTTGCCTTCGTCGGCGACGCCACCGACATTAAGTATCTCACGATGACGAACTGCGATCTCATTACGGTTGGCGACGAGTTCTCGAGGAAACCCTACGCCATAGCGGTTCAGCAGGGCTCGCCTCTCAAGGATCAATTTAACAACGCGTTCGTACTGCAATATCATGTTTTTACGGCTCAGCTTCGTATATTAAAATACACGCCCGAATTGATGGATTTCAATCAACGATTTTATCGATATCATTTTAATATATTACGTTCGTCTTTATTGCAGAATCCTGCAATTGTTGAACAGGCGAACGCTCGAGAAACTGAAGAACTACTGGTGGAATCACAACCCGGAGAAAAAGGAGTGCAAGGAGGAGGACAACCAAAGCGACGGCATCAGCATACAGAACATCGGCGGTGTCTTCATCGTCATCTTCGTCGGCATCGGCCTGGCCTGCGTCACGCTGGCCTTCGAGTACTGGTGGTACCGCTATCGTCCCAATCACAGTCACAACCACAATCTCCAGCACAACGCGAATCCGAAGCCGGTGCCGGTTCGCAACGCGAAACCCGTGAGATTCACCCTCAAGCCCGCGAGGACGCCGGCCTTTCAGCCGTCCATGCAGTTTCGCTCGAGATTCTAGGAGCTCTCGGGCGACAACGAGCGACCGGAAACGGCAATTTTGCTGATGTGATTTACCTCACAATGTTCCCCGATTGCCATCAACGCTCCCTATCCACACTTTGTGGTGCACCTCGCGTTTCCCGATACTCGTGAGCACCTGCAAGAAGAGTGTTTCAGATTTTACTATACAACGCACAATGTAAAAATGATTATTGCGAAGGGGAGTATAGAAGTTGCTTGCATTGTTGCTCCCAATTGTACAAAAGATTGAGCCAAGTTGGTCCTTGGCAGGGGAGTTTTTTCAGGATGGGCTGAAAAAAAGGCGAAATTCGAGACACTGGGTAAAGATTAGACAACATTTTCGCGTAAAGTGGCACAGTCATCTTGAAAAAAAAAAGTTGTTAGGTCCGTAATATTCGTCGGGGAGCGATAAGAGGATAGGTGTTTCCCATTCAACCACTTTTATATTTGTCATAAATTCTCGGTACAAGGCAATAAACTCTCCTCACTTGCAGACATTGTATTCGCGTCACGTGACAACTGTTTTGCACGAGAGTGGTCAATAAATAATTCATGACCCGGCTGTAAAATCGGCGGGGAACCCTATTTCCTGAGAACTATAAAAGGTTCCACTGGGATTGACGTCACCGCGAGAGTGAGAGAGACGTCGGCTCTTTCTCATTCGTTTTTTTTTTTTTTTTTTCGCCGAGACGAGAAACATTTCGGGCGAAGCCGGAGCCTCGTTAATTCCGCTTTGCATCTCCGGGTCGAATGACGCGTTCGGCACCTTCGAAGGCATCGGTATAATGCGGCTCAGATGCCCAAATCTTTCTCATACTCACGCTGAATCCGCGCGTGTTGTTTTCATCCAGAGATGTATATCCCTAACTTTTATAGAAATAAAATTGATGGTACGATTGGCTTTGTAATTATTTTTTTATAATAATAACTCGTAATGATTATAATATGACGTGTAAACTTTTAGATAGAGGGAAGAATTATTCATTTTCCATAAAACTTCATGGTAATCTTATTGAAAAAATGGAGAAATACTGTTAATCCATTGCGAAAATAATGGAGAACTGTGCTTGCCCATTTTTCTCACAATTTCTCCGAAAAAATAATGAAAAATTCAGTTTTTCTTACGGCTACTCAGAAGTTCACATATCGCTTTATAATCGCTAGAGGTCATCGTTATAAAATCTTAACTGGAAAATAAACTGTTGGGTAAACTTTAATTCTTAAAGTAATGGGGACTTACAACACTGTTTTCATCCAACGAGCGGATACGAGGAAACGGAGAAAGCCGAATACGTGTAATAGTTAGACCCAGTCAGCTCCGGTGTTTCTTTTTGCGGTGTTACTTCGTGTGTAAATATCGATTGATGTATCACAAGCAAAGATGTGTGGAATTGCTCGGTGAAAAAGATTTTGCAAAATAAAGAGGATATATGATAAAGTGAAAGGATAATCGGCGCAGGTGAACCGATTAATGACACGACGACACGTTGACTGTCTGCATCACCTTTATTTCGTTGCTCCCAATTGCTTACATTCGCTCTCACTCGCCGCCCGGCGGTCCTTCAGAACCGACGGGTGTCCCATGCGTTTCTTTTACATTTCGTCCTATTTATAATTTCGTTTCGCGTGTCTGCAGCAAATGAGAGAACTAACAAAGTGTGAATCTCCTCGTCAAACTGATATTACCGCGCCTCACAGCGAGAAAAATTCTCTATTAACCGATGTATTTCTCTCTCCTTCTCTCTCTCTCTCTCTCTCTTTCTCTCTCCCACTCCTCATTCATTTTTGTTCGTACCCCCTCCGAGGTACGCACTTTTACGAATACACTTTTATACATGTACGTTTTTTTGTTTTTTTTTCGAGTTACTTGGGTTCCTTAGGGGCCTGTGGGCGTCTGAGGGGGGCGGGAGGGAGGCTTTCTCTTCGGGTGGGCGTGGATCGGGATCGTGGAATATCGGGATTTTCTCGGGGGGGGAGACGGGGATTCGTCACGGGTAAAAGAGTGAGTTAATCTTCTAGGGAGTTAAATTATAATTAGGAAATACGATTAAGATAATTCGTTAATAATTACGAAAAGAGAAAAACAAGAAAATACAACAGCAACTTCGGTTGCTCCGGTCCTGACGTGACGCGTCTCTTTGTATAAACAATAATCGCGGAGCGGTCGTCGATCGTACGGTGCAATGTGATTTTTCGTGTTTTCTCTTTTTGTTCCCCTTTATCGTTTTCCTCCTCGTTTTTTCGTTCCTTTGACTTTCGCGGCGGCGAGCCGACCGACCATCGACGAAACCGCTCCTCGCACTTCCGAATTTAGCTTTGACTCGCGCTTCTCACTCGTGCTACGGAGATAAATATATAAGTAAAGCGTCACGTTCAGGTACTCGCCATATTCTCTCGTTTTACGGGGTGCCAAACGGGAGAAAAAGCTGTATCTTTTTTTTTGGTTTTTTCGTTTTTGTTTTGTTTTTTGGATATACACAATAACGGATAAATTTGCATCTTCTCTCGAATAATTCATCGGAAATCATTATTAACAAATCATAAATATAATAACCAACCGAAAATACAATCGCTCGTACTATTTCGGTGTCGCCTCATTGTTCGAAAAAAACGGGGAAACAGATGAGGCCACGAGGTATGCACATTTTTTTACGTTTTCGTTCTTTCCTTTCCCATTTGGTTTTTAACGCCGGGAAGATTAATTGATTAATTAAAATTCTCTAAATAAACTGTTGTTATCTGTTTCGTCAAAATCTCGCGATTCGCTTTCTTTTTTTTTTCGTTTTTTTGTTTTTGTTTTGTTTTTAATTGCTGGCTCCTACAAGTGGCAAGGGGGCTAACCGTGCCTCCTTGGGTTCATGCATAACAAATTCCACATGCCAAGAGGACCCCCCTGTCTTACGTTACAGTTTCGACTTCTTCTCCGTCGTTACCTCCCTTCACCTTCGATTATTTCTTCTTCCTCTTCTTCTTTTTCTTCTTCTTCTTTCCTACTCCTCTTCTTTCTTTTTCTTTTTCTTTTTCTTTTTCTTCTTCTTCTTCTTCCTCTTCTTTTCCTTCGTTCCTCGAAATAATAATAGCTAAAACCCAACTTGCCAATCGCTCGACCCAGAAGTAGCTTTAGTCGGCCGGTCTACAAGGTCAACGGGCGCAAAGCTGCCAGTGGCCGACATTTCAAGCTGCTGCTGTGTCTCCTGTAACACGTTAACGTTCCCACAATATTACTGAACAGCCCATGAACAAACGCATTTAGGGTAAAGTCACCAGTAAATGAGCAGACAAGCAGAATAATTTGATTATCATGGGTTTCTATAAAATCTGATATTTTCAGACGTCGCAAAAATCTCGTATTTTGATCGTGAAGTGTATAAAAATAAATACTAAAAGCCAAAAATCCAAAAACACCAGTGAATGAACGAGCCAATCTAACCTACACTTTTAGTCGAAAATGGGCTTCTGCTACAAAATAATCGCAGTATATAGCTAAATAATAGACAAATGTTCATCGAAATCGTCGTAATTTCTCATGAAATCTCAAAAAGCTATTAGTCACTAGTGACTGTTCAATTACTCGTCCATTCACCCGTAAAATCACCACCATCAGTGGTGGTTCAAATAGTAGCGACACAAGATTGATTTGCAATAAAAAAATGAAACAAAAAATTAATGATGTACCTGTTGAAAAGGTTTGTCTGAAGAAAAAACAAAAAAGTTGCACCAGCTCACCTCTTTCTGTCGTTGATCAACGGAAGGCCAGGCTGCACCCAGCCGATTGGCTCCATAGTGAAGCAATCTTTGTCCACGTCGTTGGACTCTCGTGTGATCGTTTCGTCGCCGTCCACCGAAGAATAATAAAAGTGATCCTCTTCGGCGAGAATCCGTCGTTTAACGGGCGAGCGTATTGGCTCGGTCTGCACGCACTTGTCGCACTGGCGCACGCGAAACTTGAGAGTAAGATTCGCGGGCGGGGCTGGCGGAGAAGGCGAGTGACTCTCCCGATATTCCATGTAGGGACTCTCGCCGCCGGGAAGATAGAGCAAGTGCCCCGAGTCCGAGCGACGGTACGCGACCCGCTCGACATTGTTGTTCACGGGAAAGGTCGTACCGTCGGCCCAGTGGCCGCCGTCCTTGATCGGACGAAAGTGCGTCCGGGCAGACGTGAGCAAATCCTCGTCCGGCTCCTGAAGGTTCGCCACCTTCGGATTCGAGCTGGGCTCCTTTCGCGTGCCGATCGGCGTCTTGCGCGGCACCACCGGAAAGAAGCAGCTCCCGGTCTGCGGACTATTGTTCAAGTTTACCAGGTTGCTACCGAGACCCTTCCAACACCATGTTCCGTCTCCGATGTAATCGGACCAGTTCAATTTGTACTCTAGAAAGAAAGAAAAAAATTCCAATTATTGATTTCGAGACATTTTTTTAGACATTGAATTCCACGAAATTTCCCGAAGACTTCGCGGTTGATCTTCTTAGAGACAAAATAAAGTACGATGAGAGTTATTAATCCCTGATTTTTATAGAAATAAAATTGATGATACGATTGGCTTTGTAATTATGTTTTTATAGTGATAACTCGTAACGATTGTAATATGATGTGTAAACTTTTAAATAGAGGCAAGGAATTTTTATTTTCCATAAAATTTCGTGGTAATCTTATTGAAAAAATGGAGAAATACTATTGATGAAAATGACGAATATGAAAAATTCGGTTTTTCTTACGGCCATACAAAAGTTCGCATATCATTTTATAATCGCCACAGATCGTCGTTATAAAATCGTAACTAATAAATTAACAGTTCTGTAAACTTTAATTTTTAAAATAATGGGGACAGACAACAAGAGATCCAACTCAAGATCGATCATGAAACTAAATGTATGATGAATAATTCGCGGCTTGAGTACCGCGAGTAGATGAGCAAAAAAACGAGGACTCACCTGCTGTTCCGTCTTTGCTGCTTGTCTCGTTAACGTACTTTCCAACGCCAATCAAATCAATGTCCCATGGGATAATCGGTGAGTCGTCGACGATAGATTCCTGGTAAGGCGTGTCCGCGGTGGACACACAATCGGATATCGGAAGAGTCAGGGGTATCTCTCCGGCGTCCACGGGCCAGAGTGGACCAGAGGGAATAGAGAGTGAGGGTGCAGCCCAAATGGAAGCCTTGTCCTGCCCGTTGCCCGATCCCGTGTCCCAAAGCGCTTCAAGGCTCTCGTCGAACTTTGCCTGCAGCTGTGCTAATCGTAGCTGATCAAGTTCCAATTCGCGTTCTTTTTCGCGCTCGCGTTCCATCGATTTTGCGAAACCGTAGGTTTCCTTGTCCTCCGATCGTCGAGCGTCGATTGTCTGCTGAAAAAGAAAAACCGAAGAACGGTAGGAATTAACCACGTGATTCAGCTCAAAATTCGTTTCACCGGTAACCAAGATTTTGAAAATCGATAACTTACAATAGACATTTTGCTTTTCTTTTGCCGAGCCTTGTTGCTTGTGTTCTTAAGATTGTTATTTAATCCGTGATTTTTGATATTATTGTTGTTGGTGTTGCCAAAATTCTTGTCCTTCTTGTGGACAGACTTCTTCGGGGTGGCAGGTTGTAAGGCAGGAAACGCGGCGTAGTATCTGAGAGCTCTGTCTCGCGGGGTGAGCGACTCTAATGATGTCTTTGGTTCTCCTTCCGTTTTTCTACACTCATCTTTATCATCGTTAGAGTCACCCCCCTCCAGGTCTCTCAGCTTGGCGCACAGTTCATCGACCAATGATTCTACACCACACTTCTGAAACATTCGAAAATCCCGTTTGCTCGTTATCTGCGACGGAAAATCATCGCGCCGCGGCGATGACTCATCGTGAATCCTCCCGCCCTTTGCCAGGGGATGATACCACCCCGTATTGACGAGCAACTCGACAGTCATACGCGCCGAGATTATCGTCAAGATGTTTGCGAGACTTTGTTATCATGCGTAACTCGACCGCGCAGCCAGCCGAAATCGCTGTTTATCTGCGTCGCTCGTTTCGCTGCTCGATATCGATATCTGATCTTACGTTAAGGTAGTCCTTGCGTCTAGTATTCATTTCGCATAAATTCGAGAAAAATTTGGGAGAATTGCAAACACTTTTCGATGGTGTAAAAATCTGAAAAAATTCATGCACATTACAAGTACTGAAAAGATTAATTTTGCATATTAATAATTCTAAAATGTTAAAATGTTCGAAACATTCCATGTTCATGTTAAATGTTCTAAATATTATATATGTTATGTAATATAGAAAATATAAACAAATTTCAAATAGAACTTAAAAATCTGGAAAGATTCATACGTATTCGGAAAAACGTAGGAATCATTCCCATAAAGAAAATCTTAGGTCATCGAAATATTTGTCAAATCATTTTTTTTTTTCATCAATTTGTTAATAACATTTTAGAATTACCTATGCAAAATTAATCTTTCCAGTACCCTTAATGTGCATGAATTTCTTCCGATTTTTATACCATCGAGAAGCGTTTGCAATCCTCTCCCATTTTTCTCGAATTTATGCGAAACGAATACTAGACGCAAGGCCTACCTTAACTCATGGAAAACATGTATAGAGTATAGAGGTATTATATTTTTAAAGTGTTCATTCACCGGCGGGCGTAGCATGGTGTTATTGACTCCGTGCAAAGAACACGTCATGCTTTTCGGGTGGCAACGGGAAGCGACAGGTACCTGATCAGCTGCACTGGTCAGACATTGTACGACCGCGCGTCTCTGCTCTCTGTCTCCTTGCAGGGGTAGCCGTGTCCTGGCTCGGAGGCGGGTGCGACGTCCTCCGCCACGAGCGTTGCCCACGGCCTCGGCGAGAGGACTCAGGGCCGAGTCGGGGCGGCGCAACAGGCTCAGCACGAAGCGCGAGTACGCCACTGGGTCAATTCCCAATGCGTCCAAGCGTGATTCGAGCCACTGGCGCAACTCCTCCTCGGCCCTTGTACCGAACACCCCGCCTCCTCCGGGGGACGCCGCTATCCCAACGAGATGTAGCGCTGGATTCCTCATTCCCTCTGGGCCGATCTCCGCCTGGACCCATCGACTCTCACGAACTCCGCTGCCTCCGGGGTGATCATCTCTCTTCTGCGGGGCAAACAGATTGTTTTCTATAAAATCGGCCGGTGTTACCGTGAGTGAAACGTTAGGTATCAATGGTCGCCCATGAATGAGCTGGGAAGAGCAAAGAAAAAACTCGGAAAAAATTAAGTTCAGAAATTGTTGTACTCACTTAGTTACGATTTAATTGCGTTATTGTCCTTTTGCTTGTAATGTTTTTTTGACTTCACTGGAACCACCACCCCGTCGCTTACTTCCTCGTTGGATGCTTTGATTCTACTTTGATGCTTGAAATGTGTTTCTTCAAAATATTGCGTTGACTTTTTTTTTGGTAAGTAAGGGCTTTTATTATTTCGTTTTTATTTTATTTTTATTTGAAGTTCTTGGTTCTTTTGTTTTGCTTTAATGTGTTTATTTTTTCTTTCTTCTTTTTTAGTATGTGTCGGTTTCAGGTCCACGGGTGGCGGAAGTGTCGTCGTCGTTGCGTGGATGGCAGGCCTTAGTGAAGGATATATGTAATCTCCTTCCCATTTTGACACTGCAAAACATTTTCATCAATTCATTAGGCATCAATGTAAACCGTTGCATCATTAGTATTATTATTACTATTACTGTATATATACTAAGAAAGATAATATGTGCTGCACCATCAATATTTTCAAAATTCCCATTGATCAGAACAAAAAATTCTCCAACCAGACGAGACAGCAAAAGGATTCTACTCTTCTCTGCTCCAAACCAAAATAATGACTTTCCGGCTGAATCTAGGCTTCTCGGCGAAAGCTCAAATGAGGTCAAGCTTGCAGTTGGGTCTCAAAGCGAATAATAAAAAACCTTGTGAAAAGCAAAAAATCTCGGCGGCACGCAAAAAAAAAACATCGCTGATTATGCAAGGGGCGGTGTTGGGTGCATCATAACAAAAAAAAACCCCATAAAAGGTCATAAAACCGGGAAAAAACTCAGTTGTCACACTACCGCGCGATGTCCAAGAGGAAAACGTCGATCGAGTGAGCAAAAAAAAAGTGAGAAAAAAAAAAAAAGCGAAGATCACGACGTGGCCACGTGAAACTGGGGCTTACGAAAATATTTTTGTCGAAAATTAAAAGGGGGCCGTGCAGAGCGCTACAGAGTGTTGCAGCAGCGGAGCAGCGGTAGCAGCGGCAGCGGCAGCAGCGGTGGTAGCGGCAGTAGGGATGAGTGATGCACGACGCAATGGTTACCGAGCGATCATCGCGTCAACCTTGCGAGAGCAGACGCACTATCCGCGCCTGTCAAAAGCACTTTTCGCACGGAGGGCCCCGAAAATTCGGTGGGTGGGGAAAAACAGCGCGGCGAGATCTCGGCGATAGTTGGGGTTGGCCCGCGATGTCCGACCGGGCAACGCGAATAACCTTGCCGATTGCGCTATGCGTTTTTCGACTGAGTCACAGGAAAGCGAGCGAGAAAACTCGGTGCCCATGACGTTGCGAAACGCTCGCGATTTCCCGGACGACAGCGCGGCCGACGACGTTCGCCACGCCGACGACGACGACGACGACGGGCCCACGATCTCTCGCGTAACCGCCACGTTAAGACAATTATCGAAATACCTGCATGTCCCGAGAGATGATTTTTCACCCCGGCCTTTTCTACACACCCCACTTGGTGAAAAACATGGCGGGCCACTAAGCCCGAGCCTCGCCTCCCTTCTTCCTGACTCGCCGGCAGGGACGTGACTAGGGGGCCGCGGCGCCCCGCGAGTCGCCGCGCCGACTTTTCCGCTACTCCGCCTCTTCCGCGATACAGTCGAGCCTCGAATAGCTCGACCTCCTCGCCTGGCGCACGTCGGTCGATGGCGCGGCGTGTCTCGGCGCTCTCATTGGTCCGATTCGCGCTAAAGAACGAGACACGTGGTCGTTTCTCGTGTTCGATTGGTTCCTCGCTCGGCGCAGAAGTCGCCGCATCGCGCGCTAGCCGAGGCTCCACTGTACGTGCATCCTTTTAGACCCCGCGCGAAGGTCACGTACGCGTTACACCGGCGCAACTACGTCATCGGCGCGCATATACAGCGCGTGCGAGCGGCTAACAATGCACGGGCGTTCTAGGTATTGCACAATTTCAAACGCGAGACCGATGCGCTCTTGCATTTTTCAGTCGTAATAATCGCGTGTACGATCTCTCATTATGCAGCTCGGTGGACATGGCTATATACATATGCGTGAAGTCTCGAGCGCCGAATGCCTCGAGTGCCGCCGCGGTTTGATTGTTGTCCAGTCTGGCGATCGTCGAGACACGCTGGACAGCCCTCGAATCACCGGGCTATTAATATCAATTATCTAGTTGGGTAATAAATAGATCATTTAGCGGCGCGCGGACCCATGGAACACGCGGAGAGATCCTTCCTATTGCGACACTTCGGTTTGGCAGCGAGAACGATCGGGCGCGCGCGGCTTTCCCGCGCGCGCGCGCGCCCCCGACGTCTAAGTGCGAAGCGATGGTGCACGCAGGTAGCAATTTCCGAGAAACTGTGGGAAACGGCCTGGACGGGTACCAAATGACCGTCTGGAAAGTTCACTACGGGGTAACTTGGGTCGAAAAGTCGCCTCTTGGTTTCCATCGGTTTTCGCATGTATCTCGAAATGATAATCAATACGGCCAAAAAATTGAATTCCGGTCGATGAGAACGAGACACGTGTATCATGTTTTTTCATTTTTTTTATACAACATTATTTGATACATACATACAATAAGTAGACTGTTCATATCTCATTATTTGTTTTATAGGTAAGTATGAAGCATTAATATTTATAATTGTACATCACGTCTCGCCTACAGTACCGCGAGGTCGTTGTAGCGCGTGAACGTCTGCCTTTGCGTTCACGAACTCACTTAATGAATCGTAAACGTTAGCGCGCGACAAATGCTCATTAACGTTGTCGCGACTTTTCGTGTCGGTAGATGGAATGGTATTCCCCGAGGGTATTAGCCGGGTCGGGTTGTTTTTTTTTTTCTTTCTTCTTTCACTACACTTTTTTTTCTCATTTCGTTTCGTTTCCGAGCGAGAATTGTTGTAGTTTACATAGAGTAAGTGACGTATGTCTGTGACCAGCACTTGCAAAATGTCACACGAGTTACAAGAAAGTAAGGTATTATTCCGATGCCAATAAATGCATCACAGCCTCCGAGGATTCGCTGGATTCATCTGGGATTCATAAATAAAGGAGAGCTATTTATCGAAGGATAGACCTTCGAGTTTTTTTTTTTTGCGAAAGATTACGTGGCAAGCGCGCACAATGTCCAACAAAATCGATTCAGTGCCGGTTCTCGTGCAATTCATTACATCCAATCCGTGTGTTTCTTGTGTCCCTCAATCGGAACTTCCGACAATAACGGGCAAAGGAGCGTAAATAAAAGCGATTTTGTTTACCGGTAAATAAAAACAACGAAAAATCAAATGCGAGTGACGATCAGTCTCGATGGTCTGATGACGTGAACAAAAAATTAATCCCCAGACTCGGTTACAAAAAATTGTAGGAGTTCCATAAAAAAACAGAATATCAAAAAATGATATCGAAAATGCAACTCTCTCAGTTCATTGTATTCAAACCTGCTGTGTTTTTTTTTCACGTTAGCTGCCATTACGGACAATCAATCGCATGGATTATATCAAATTTTTTTTTACCGGTAACACAAAATTAATGAACACTCCCTTGCCTATAGTCGGAGTCTCCATTCGCCAGTCACATTAGTGCCTAGTAAATTACCCATCATTTACGAACAAATTATTATCTTGCCAGTATCTATTGTTTTTTTTTCTTCACTGTGCGTCTTCGCCATCGTGCAACAGAGCTCTGCAGGCTTCGCGGAGCGAAACTATCCATTGCAAGCGACCACAGACTTTCGATATATATATATACCGACCGTGGGAGCAACAGCACCAGATCTCAGTTCAACGTCGGTTGTTCCGCGGCCGAATATAAAAATTATTTGACTATGTTGTTTTGTTTCCTCTCTTACGGCTTGTGCGTAAATCACAGCTGCTTGGAGCCCTCGGCTTTCTTCGGCGTGGGAGGAACACCGATCGGCGGACTTCGGACCGAAGTCGCGTCGCCCTTCTCCGGGGTCGGCAACGTTTCCCTGCTCTCCACCGGGGAAGACGGCGAACTCGCGACGGTTCGCTTCGCCTCGACGATCTCCTCGTCGAACTCCTCCTTCCCGAGTTTGCCCTCCTTCGTCACGGGCGTCGCCGGCACCGGCGACACCACCGATATTTTCTCGCTCTCCTTCTCGTCCTTCGCGTCCTTGCTCTCCTTCTTCAAGGCCTTTTGGATCTGATCCTCCACCTCGAGAACCTCCTCCTTGTCCATCAGGTCTATCAGTTCGTTGACTTGCTTCTTGCTGAGCTTCACGTCTTCCTTGCCAATCAGCTCCACGACCTGTAGACAAATGTTTCGTCGAATTAATGCGTCGTTTTAGACGAATCATTTTTGTTCATTTCGCGGTTGGCATTAATTTTTTTCTTACCTTCAACACGTCCTCGATCTTTATTGCACCGTCCCTGTCGTCGTCGATTTTTCCAAGAATCTCAGCAATACGAGTCAACCGGAACTCGTCCGGTACGCTCTGAATTTGTTTGATAGCCGCTATGAGCTCGTCAATTCGCACCAACTCCTCGACCGCCTTCGCGTCGGGCTTCTCCTCAGGCGCGAGAGCGTCGATCTTCTCCTTGACCTGCTTCTCCGACTGCTCAAGCTCCGACAGAACGGCGTCCATCTTTCCGATCATCTTGTTCACCTTGGTGAAGAGACGCTTGGCGCCCTTCGAAACCTTGATGTTCTCGATGTCCCGCTCGCCCTTCGCCTCCGCCTTCATCTGATCGAGTTCCTGAATGTCCTCCTGGTACTCGGCCATCTCCTCCTTCAATTCCTTCAGCTCTTCCTTCTCTACAGACATCTTCTTCTTGTCCTTTAAAAATTGACAAAAACAAAGTGCAAGAATAAGTTTCGTTGGTTTCGTTGGTTTACGAGACGCCGGTGACGTGAATTATCTACTCGGCGTTGACGACGAGCCCAGTCTGTATCAAAAACTGTAATGAACGTTTTTGACGGATATTTGCGTTTACAGCTAAAAGAAGAAATTAATTTCCTGCGGATTTCACCAGTGCAGGGAATGAATTTTTTCTTTTAGCTATAAATGCAAATATGCGTAAAAAACGTTCATTACATATTCTATTGCCGCAGTCGGTATTTCATCCATTTAACGACACGACGATAATTAACGATCGCAAAAAGTTTACCTTGCCAATGGAATCGAGCGCCTGCTCGAGAACCTTGACGTCGGTCGTTGTGATCTCGTCCTTCTTATCGTCAACCGCAAACACCGTAGGCTCCGGCTCCACCTCGTCCTTCTTCTCCTGTCTCTCCTCCTCAATCTTCCGTTCCTCGAGCTTGATGATCTCGATGTTCGTCCTGTGATCGACCTTGCCCTCTTTCTCGCCGATCGCTCCCTTCGTGCGCGCGAGCACGTCGTCCGGTAGCGCGGAGATCGTCGCCTTCAGCTTGTCGGACATGGACACCGTGTCGGGAACCATCAGGGCTCGCGACAGCAGCAACAGGGACGGCGGTACTTTCTTGTTTATGCTTAAATCCAGCCACTGCGCGAGCTGATCTCTCAGTCGATTCTCCGGCATTCCGTAGGCTCGCATTCCACGCGCTCGACACGCCTGTTGGAGCTCCGCTCGCGTCAGAGTGTCCACTCCTTCCTTATCGATCAACTGCTCGGTGAATAAAAAAGGCAAAAAACATTGATTTACTCCGAAATTTCCAAGAGAACATTTGGGCAATCGTAAAATATGGAATTTCTACCCTATCGTCGGCGACGAGACTTCTCAGTCGCATTCGCAGCAGGAATCGCAGGAAATTCGTGGTGCCCAACGTCTGAACGTCGAGCACTCGACAGAGAGCAACGAGCTGCGGTCGCGACAGAGAGTCCAGGGTTATTTCGTCCTCGAACAGCTTGCTGAACTTCATAATCTCGTCGTTCGAAGCGACGGTGCCGGTCGACCGGAGTTTGTAGAAAAATTCGGAAAACTCTTTGGCCTTCGTGGATCTGTGATCCGACGACTGGACGGCCATGTCGTCCAGCGTCTTCTGCAGAAACTTCGCCATCTCTATTTTCACCTTGGTGGAGAGAGGGGGAAAAGAGTGATGAAACAGTGTCGAATTTTTGCTCCATTCAAGGCAACGGTCGGCATTACCTTCAACGCCTGTTTCAGCTTGTCCTCCTTGTCCGTGGCAGTTTGGAAAGTCGATGGCAACATACCAGGGAAAAACTTGATCACCACCGGCAATAGGAACTCCATGAAAGGAACGATTATGAAGACCGAGAATGGAATCAGTCTGAACATGTCACCCGTTGTTTTCACCAGCTGGACGAAATTGTTGATTATAAATATGTAAACATTTGATAGTCATGGTTTTTTTTTTACTTTTTCAAAAGTTTACACACCAATCTGTGTTCTCTTCTGCTGAGTTCGTGCCCCTTCAGTATTCTCCAAATGAGTTTAGCGGATATCTTCATATCCAAACCAAGAAGTCGAAAGCCATGATAATAATGCAGCAGTTCTGCCTTGACCTTCTGCCACATTGTGCGCTTTTCGGCCACAGGAGTCTGTGCAATGTCCTTAGAAATGGCTTCTATCATTTTGTCCTTCTCCTCCTTCTGCTCCTTAATACTTTTAACAGTCTCCTCAACTTTGGACGATGCCTCCTGGCCTCTCCACGTCGAGTTAAAGTGAAAACTGCGCATCGGCAGATACAGAGTGTCCGCGGGACAAACTCCCGCGAGCACAGCATCCCTGGACCTGACGGCCACTCTGGACTCTGTTTTCCTCTTGTAATAAGGAATCAGAATTCCTAATCTCTGACTGTCGCTGTACAGAGATTTGTGACAATAATATCCTGCAACAAAATCACGCAAAACTAGGTGACTAACATTCGAAGCTCAACTCCGCAGCTTCGATTGTCGCTTCCAGCGCATTCAAATCACCAACTGTGCTCCGAAACGGAGCAGGGTCAATGTCCAACTTTTCCAAAACGTGATTTTCAGAATCGCTAGACATACGATATCCGCAAAAAGGAGGAATTCATTGAAACAAAGTGAACTGAGAGAAATACGCGAACTGTCAATGCACAGTCGGTGCGATTTCGGGAAAGTGCATCGCAAGGCAAAAATGCAAAGTTAACCTAACACTGTTATTATTATTAGAAGCGAGAAAATAACGCAACGCAGGACATGTCGCTACACGATTGTCGGGAGTTAGTGTCAGTTGGTTTGAATTCACGCATATTAATAGTTCAACGGTGTCGTGTATATTTTTTCGTGTTACATAAACATGAGATGTTGGTATGGTCATAGTGCGTGCATGAACCCCCGAAAAAATCATTTCAATAAGCTCCCATGAAAGCATTTGCATTGTCACAACGAGCGGTTGCATTCGATACGTACGTCTGGCAATGCCGCCGTTAACGGCCACCATGGCCTTCGTGTATATCAAGGGATTCATCCTCGATTTTTTCTGTCTCGTTTCTTTCGCGTGATTTCGTCGCCGTGTTTCTTTGCAAATAGTATGCGGCACACCGCAGCCATCACACAAATCTTCCGACTGACGTGAAGCCCGCGTATGAATTATCAGCTGGACGTCAGTGTTGCCAACATTAGATTTCCCGTACGGCCGTTCGACCGCGGTTGCACAACCTGACCGTTGGTTACGCTCGCTATTTCGCTGTATTCAGGGCTTTGTCCTCGCTATCGCAAATTTCCTCACAATTACCTCACATCGACGCGAGACTCGCGTGAGCGCGAGAGACGGAGCTAATTATGTTTACGATCGAGCAAGAGAGAGACACTGAAAATATCTCTCATTTATTCACCCAATCCGACGCTCGACTCTCTCTTTCGTCACGTCGAGCCTGCAGCACGAAGCAGCCGCACGATGATATCTGAAACGAAGGAATCCAACGTTCGATGCATATTTCAGCCGTGATTTCTACTCCATAGTTTTATTTCCTCTCTCGCCGATAACGAGAACAAAGGTCCGCAACCGAAAACGCGTGGGTGTGTTTACGCGAGCCGCGAGTGGTCGATCACACGTGAAATTCTTGGTAATTCGCCTCGCACGCGCCAATCGCGGCTTCGCTAACGCAGAATCCCGTGGATCGGTTGCCTCCGTTGGTCGTTAACTCGCTAATCGCCAGTTTCCTTTGTATCAGATGCAGGGAATGCGAGCCGTCGCTACATCTGCCTCGAGTGTTTTGTTCATAGAATAACAATCAGTCGGGGATAATAATCGCACGCAATTAGAAGCCTGCGACGCAGTCGCCGTCGATGATTTCGCAACGAGACATCTCGAAATCCCCGCCGACAAAGTAACGAGGTTTCGAATGTCGCGCGCGCCCGCGACGACGACGACGCAGCTGCGGCCGCGAGTGAGCAACAGCACAGACGATGCCTTGTTTATTTCCGTGATTCTCAGGTCGCAACGCCGCTGATTCACGACACAGGAGCACTCCAGAGACCGCTCGTTCAGTCAATAACGCGAAACCGCGGGAGCCCCAGTGACCCGATAATTCCGCGTACCAAAAATAGAGGAAAAAAACAAGGCGCCGCGTCTCGTGGATGGCGCAAATTCCTGTGACGTGAGGTGGCGGAGCCTCCCATTGGCCGAAATACGTCGTCGATTGATCGTTCGCCGCCGCTTCATGTGACCTTTTCCCCGTTTGTGCGAAAAGCGACGAGGGTGGGGGGGGAGATATTATTTTTCTCACGGATCTCGTGGCAAAACAACAACAACAGTGAGAGACCAGTCGAGGAGCGCGGTGTGTGTGTGTGTGTCTCTTGCAGCTTGTTACACGAACAACCGCATCGCGAGCAGGTGCAAACGCGTTTTTACCCGTGTCTCGCGCAATCAGTGGCCGTGTTTGTGTGACGCGATCGTCGGGGCTTCATCGCCGAAAGCGACACAACTCGGGGAGTCCGATGATCTGGCAGTGTTGTCAGGAGACTATATAATTACCGCTGACGAAAGTCATGGTCGTCGGGCGATCGGGCGACAGCAGCGCGGAATGCTGAAGGGCCGCGCGCGCCGTGTGTGATTCGATGTGTGATACACATCGAGCCTGCTCATTACAGCTCAGCCTTTCTCTCGCTCTCCACGCGACCGCGTTGGGCTCCAGATAATTCGCGGCGATTGGCGTAGATTACGGTGCTGCCGCTGCTGCTGCTGCTGCTGCTCCCGTAGAGCGATCAACAAACGCGTGTGTCGCGCTCGGGGCTCGGGTGTCTCGCAAAGCGCGCGCGCGCTGCTCGTGCGACTATCTGCGATCGGGGCACTTTGCACTGTCATCGAGCGATACGGGATACCAGGCGGAAATTGGTCGCTCTTCCCACGCGGAAATAGCACGACCGTCGTGCGGGCCGCACGTGTTCGCATCGTGCGCGGATTCTGTTGTTTCCCGACCTTGCGGAACATCGTCGACTTCGGCGGACATCTGGCTGCTTCGACACGACACGGAATCCCCGAGGCGCGTTGCTTTGTTTACAAATTGGCGTTTGCGCCAAGTGCCGTCTCTCTCTCTCACTCTCTCTCACTCGTCCCGCCGACTTTGTGTTTTCCTTTTGCGCAAACCGATAATGTGACATAATACCCGATCGCGTGTAATTATTGTCAACTCTCTGTTTTGCAGTTTGCGCTTTTTTTCGTAAATTTATTATTATTATTATTATTACTATTTTAGTTCCTCGACGTTTTTGTGCACAAACACGCGGATGATAAAACAAAAAAACACGAATGAGCAGATTCCTCGCAATCGTGAGATAGGACAGGTTCTTGCTGACAATATTGACATAGTCTCGGAAATGAGCGATACGAGCTACTCGGAGTTCTTGCTTGACCCGGGAAGCAACAGTATGGACAGCGTCGTCAAGCAGGAGTTGCCCCAGGACATGGGGCCGTCCTCGGCCTCGGTGCCCATTCCAGGCGGTCACAGAGGCGCGAGAGGCGTCTACGATCAGTTCTCTCCGTCACCCCTGGCTGTCACCTCGCCCTGGGCCACCAGACCCGAGCAGGTTGATTCGCCTTTCAAAATGGACTCTGATCAGCTTGATGTTTCCTTCAAAATGGACGACGACGATATATTCCAAGTGGACAAGGCGGATCTTATACAGGGTCCGACACTTGCGGAGCTCAACGCCAACGACGATACCTTCTTGGCGGACCTCAACTTTGACGATTTGCTGCTGCCCGAGGAGAGGCTTCAGCCTCTCAGAGTCGAGGTGGGACCAACACCTTCCGGTGGCTCTTTGTTCACCGGTGTCACAGCTGGTTTCGCCTCCAGCAGCTTTCCACAGTCCACAGTCACGTATCGCGCGTGTCCTCCGTACTCCCTCACTTCTGGATTCAATCTTATGAATGGCGGAGTCTTCATGGACAGTCTGGAAGCTGTTAGTCCGCCTGCTTACCCTAGCCCTAGCACAAGTAACATGGCAGGTACTGCAAAAGAATTTTTATTAAAAAAATGTACCCAATTGCAATTTATGTTTGTTTTTATCTTTCAATTTTTTTGCTGTTTGACTAAACAGCGATTCATTTGTAATTGTAATTGTAATTGTAATTTTATTTATCGGATTGCTCCTTGACATAGTAAATTACAATTAGTGAATTGCATTGAGAAACACGAGTATACATAATAAAATATGGTGAGGTATAAACACAAATATAAACATGAAAACTTTTTGAAACATAACTAAAATAATATAATAACAAACTTAAAAGTAATTACACACACATTTTGAAAAATCACGGAGAATCATTCCTATCTCAGAACCATTCTATTTTCCTGTCATTTTTTTTTAAATATATATTGGGTTTACGGAAACGCGTATCACAAATTTCACAATTACACCACCTTTCCTGCGTTAATTTTTCTCACAGGTAGTTCAACTGCAAGCTCCTCAATATCTCCACATCCGATAGTGAGACCAACCGGGCAATCGACGCTCCACGAGTTATTGATGCGAAAGGGCGAGACACCGGCCAGCAGTCCAATGTGCAATCCAGCCGAGATTCAGACGATGGAGGTGCCGGGTGGAAAGTTGAAGTCCTCGAGACTCTCGATGTCCGCGCCCACGCAATCAATGGGACTGGAGCAAATTTGGTCGCGCCGCGAGCCACGAAAACACTTGCTGAGCACCGGAAGCCTCAGCCTCGTCGAGGGCGGCTCGACGAGTAGTCTGAGCACGGGCGGAGCGCTCAGTCCGGATCCCCTGGGCCATCTCGATCCTCTTAGTCACGACGAGGGCTACGAGGACAGCGACGATGACAGCGACCATTACGACGACTTCAGCAGCGACAATGGTAATTTATCGTAATAAGAATATTCCTTAGAATTTACACAATCAATTCTCCACCACTGGCTGATTGCGAAAGTCTCCTCATTAACACAAAACGAACGTTCCTCGTTTGATTATTCTGAAATTCACGTGGTATCATTTTATACAAGTAATTCAAGAGTTTCGAGAGGAACCGCGAGCTAAAAAAATGTTGTTTTGGCTCCCGAGCGCATTTATTTTTATCGCCGAACGACGAGCGGTCATTAAACCCGACATTGACATTACAGAAAGCGGTGGGAGCGACGGCGAGGATCAAGGCAGTATCAAGGTCGGCGGCGGCGGCGGAGACTCGGCGCGCGAGCGGCAGAGCAAGAAGGAGAAGTATTTCTGGCAGTACAACGTTCAGGCGAAGGGACCAAAGGGTCAGAGACTGGTGGCGCGAGCGCGATTGGAAGATCCGCACGTGTTGAACGAGGCGACGGATCCCGTGTTCAGTCCGCATTGCGCGCTGAGAGGCATAAAGCACAGCGGGAAAGCCCGAAAGGGCGACGGCAATGACCTCACGCCCAATCCGCGAAAGCTCTTCAGCATAGGCCGCGAGCTCGACAAACTCTCGCGCGTTATCAACGACATGACGCCGGTCTCCGAGCTGCCGTTTCCCGCGCGGCCCAAGACGCGCAAGGAGAAAAACAAACTGGCGTCGCGGGCCTGCAGGCTCAAGAAAAAAGCTCAGCACGAGGCGAACAAGATAAAACTTCACGGTCTCGAGCAAGAGCACAGTTGAGTGACGAACATGTTTTAGCTACGGACGAAGATTTAACGTCGAAGATTACTCAATCGTCGTTGCGTCTGTGTTTCAGGGCGACTCATTCACGGCATAGCACAGATCAAACAGACTCTCGCGGCGAAATTGACGGAGCCGAACCCCGAGGGACAGGAAGAATTGACCAAACAGTTGGACAAAGTTTGCAAAGCCGCGACGAGTGAGTACTTTTTTGTTCGTCGATCTAGACGAAGCTTTTCGTAAGGAGAAAGTTCGGATTTTGCCTAATGAATAAGGCTCGTTTAATGAAAATGAAAGAAGTAGATGAAAAATCGTTTAAAATGGCGTTAAAATTCAGTGAGTATCGCGGATAACTTCGATGATCTCCTGTTGAATTGCCGATTCCACCAATTGATAATTAACACAATGAACCGGTGGTGTCGATTACATAAGAGGAAAATTACATCATAAGCTGTATCGATTACATTAGATTTCTTTTTCCTTATTGACTGTGAACGATTGATTAAACTTGTCATCTCGAATTGTCTGTTTCAGAGGTGCGAATAGCGAATCACTCGACAGATTTCGTCAACAAAGTACTTGACAAGATGCGGGCCGGCGTTGCCGACGGAGGTATAGACGACTTTTAGTGTAGACCACGCTTTGTCCATACATTTTATTTTCTTAAGTGTACAGAGAGTGAAAGACAAATCTTTGCATTCGTATCGCGACAGCTATATTTTTATGATTACGAGAACGATTCAGAGAGTTACTGTTAATTTATTGATTAATATTAATCACCAATAGTGTATAGTGTGATCGTTGCGAACGTTTCTATGCCTGGGAGATGCGGAGTCCTTTATTATCATATTTTTTTTCGCCGGACCGGAGAAAAAAGCAAAGAAACGACAGAGCGACGAAATGCTATAAATCGCGCGAACACGCGGATTCCCCGGAGTTCACAGAGTTTCCGATACTTCCGGGCTATTTTTTTGCAACCGACGCTTTCGGGAATCCGCGCGTGTCTCGTTCTACAACGACGATCGGGCGAACGTAACGGAACTTAATTCCAATTAAAGTATACACGATAAGGAAGCATCTCTCTCGAGTATGGAGTAGTTGGCTGACTTGGTCTACCTCAGAATGAAACGCTATACCTGCAAACAAAAACAAAAGTTTAAACGAAAAACTTTATTATCGATTTATATAAAAATATATTATATATAAAAAAATACATATAAACGTACAGGTAAAACACATACTATTTTACAGTAGAGTAGAAAGCCGCGGCTCTGGAAGCTGCGACGAGTTTGAAGCGATATATATTCTCGTTTGATTTTTAAATATATTTTATTAATATATATTCCTTACGCATATGCTATACGATATATACGTATAATATTTGTAGTGAAAAGCGAGATATTGTACCTTCATTGATTTTTGCAACGAGATCGTTGAGAAATGATGTCAATTAGAATTGCCTAGTGTCGTTTTTATTTTTTTCTTTCTCGATCATATTCGACGATGCGGCAAGCAAATATCTATGATCGTGTCGAAAGTGGTAAAGGCGTCGGCTTAACGATATTGATAAGTGATAATGTTTTTAGAGCCCATCTACCGGACGATAATTTCCCAATGTGGTCTGTCTATGTGCCAGATGAATTTTTATACTTTGATGATAATCTTTTTCATATCTCGACGAGATTTCGGAGGAATTCGCGCGCGTAAGACGACGCGTTGGATTCATTGGCCCCGATAATGTAAGAAGATTGTAAAGAAATTTGAGCTCCGAGGCAAGTGTCAAATAGCGCTGATTGAAGGAAATGGAATTTCCAATGCCATTCACAGTCGTAAACAGAGACGGGCACGTCGATCTACTCTGAAATGAGCATTAAAAAAAAATCGTGATGTAATTTTCTAGTAAAATTTATGAAAAAATTGTGATTTTACCCATTTTTGGAGAAAAAAAAATACACGTAATTCAGATTTCTCTCGATTTGCCTTGAAATGTCACATGTACAAGCGAAAAATGCTTATTTCCGACTAGCGAGTGATGCTTTTCTCTGTTCATATCTCGCAAATTAAACCTATCTCAAACGCTTCTGACGAACCATGCTGTGATCGCAGCGTGACATAAGTACAGCTCGTAATGATCTATTATTCGCTTGCCTCTTTGATTCTGATTTCTTCGAGATACGTCAGCAGAATGATTGTAATCTTTATTTTTTACTCGTGCTGAGCTATATACATAAGTTGGTAGAATATTTTTTTAAAGAAACTACGAAACAAAGCAGGTACAAAGGTTTTTAGATTTTTTTTTTCTAATCTATTAAGCGAATAGAGTGTAAATACAAGTTTATAGCGTTTTCGTTGATAAAACCGTTGAGAATATACTGATTCCAGCCAAACGAATATTTTAAGTTCTTTTTTTATGAATTGTTATTGAAAAAAAAAGAAAAAAAGAAAACATTTGAAGAGGATGCACCATTGACGTCAGATCGCTACAGATTTGAGCCGAAGCCTTTGTCACAAGTGGATTTAATGAAGAAAACAAATTATAAGCCGGGGAGGAAATTGAAAAAAACCTTGATAGAGGTATTATATTGTATTTTATTCACATTATATTCATATTAAATGTTCTATCACTTATACGTGTATAAATAAATTATACAACGTCTGTACAAGGATACTATGTATAATAAAATCGTGACAAAATCAATGTTAATTAAATAGGACGAAAAGTGTCG
The DNA here is from genome assembly GCA_963932165.1 of Pimpla rufipes. NCBI lineage: Eukaryota > Metazoa > Arthropoda > Insecta > Hymenoptera > Ichneumonidae > Pimpla > Pimpla rufipes. The sequence goes on from OZ010635.1 coordinate 17,821,074, forward strand.
CGCACAAGCAATTATTTGTTATCCGCAACAATATTGGATATAGAGTTTGCTATCGATCGGCGCTTGGTAGTACGGCTTTGTGCATTTTATTTTTGTTTCGTTCTGTTCTCCTTTTGTGAAATCATATCCTGTGTACGCATATTCCGAGCGAATCGCAGTTCTATCGCAGGCTAATAATACCTCTCGTTCTACGCGAAACTGGCGTATAACGCTACGTCATACGGTTTTCTTTTTCAGTAGCAATGAGTATGAGAGTGAAAATACGATGTATTGTCTAAATAAAATAAAAAAATGCGAATAACTTCGTACGATACCTACACTCACGACTAACTCTTCGAGCTGCCGATTATCCGTTCGCCATCTCATCGCATCAGTGGTAACAGAATTATTATTTATATGCAATCACAATCTTACAAATGTAGTAACTACGTGACGTAGTCGCGGCGACTAGATTAATTCGATGAACGAAGCTCGCTGGAGCTGAGCAAACGCACGTGTATCGTATCGATTATAGGATTACAACTTCGTCGTGCGGTGCCTCGTGCATGAGAAACTCCCCGTCCGATAACTCGTCATTCATTACTTTTACAATCCATCGATTGATTACATTTTTACAATATCTCCATTATCGATCCCTCGATCACCTCGACTCTTAACGACGTTTTTGTATCTTTGGGAACGAAAATGACTACTTTTGTACTTGTCACAAAAACTTTGGAGAAAAAAAAAATCAGTGCGAGCACAAAGAGGATCGATATCCAAAGAAATTGCGTAACCGTTGGAATGTAAAAGTAATTTGAACTCGCGCAATCTTCGACCCGTCCCCGAAATAGCATCTATCGTAGCTCCGTTTTACAACAAACGATATATATGCGCTAAACGCACACATTTACAGCTAAATAGGCACCGATATGTACATCGCGCAAGCGGTCGTCAATCGTATATACAAAATAGCGGATCAGTGAGAGAAAAACGCCGAGAGGAATTCCCGAAATTCAACGAAGCGGCCCGACGATGACCGCGCAATTTACCAAACCGCAGACGATTTTCCTTCCTCTGTTTCTATTCTCACTGATCCAAAAAACAGCTGTGCTCGCGGCTTAGTGGCCACGGTCAAGCCATTAGAAAGCGTGGACAATCCGAAAAACATCGCGAGATAGAAAAAAAACGGGCTTCGTGTGCGCGTAGCCCCCCCCCCCCCCCCCCCCCTTCGACGATTTAGTCGTTAAATCGATAGAATCGTGATCCGAAAAAAGAAGAAAACGAAGATCCAACGTGTCGCCTCAGCCGAGCGATATTCCCTGAATCCACGAGCTGAGATCACTCGTGTCCTCGCAACTCAGGCTCAGCGTTTGCTTTTCACTTATTCGCGAGTCCAACAAACTCTGGGCGGCCGTTCGGCCGGTGAGGTAAGCCCCGTGCACGGTGCTGTAGAAGGAAGAATGCGTGTGCTCGCCGGCGAAAGCTATCTGTATCTTCGTGGCGTTTTCATGACTGTAGAGCGGATCCGCGAGGGTCTCGATGTCCATTTGACTAGCGCCAACGGCCATGGCAGTGTAGGAACCCCGTGTGAACTGCTGCGAGTGCCACGACGTGCGCAGACATCCCTTGGGCGCGGGTACGAAGGGATCGTTGAGAAATCGTCGGAGTATCGTCGTGCAGACTTCCGCGACCTCGGTCGTGCTGAGCTTCTCCATGTGCTCCGCCGCTTTGCCCGATATCCAGCCGAGCAGAAGCGTCTCGGAGACCTTGGTGAACGAGTAGATCTTGCGAAACCAAGTTTTACTCAAATCCTGTCGCTCCTCCTCCGTCAGTCCCCGATCGTCCCACAGCAGCATCACCTCCGAGACACCGGGATTCAAAAACGGCCGCTCGTACTCGAGAAATATTTTGTCCACCGTGCCGAACATCAGCCGCTCGATCGCCTCACGCTTGTACTTCGGCAGACTCGGCTCGAACAGCTCCGACGCTTTCTCCTTGAGAACGCCCAACGGCAGAGTGCACAACACTTGCTCGGCGAGTATCGTCTTGCCGTTCTCGCACACGACCTCGATGAGGTCGCTGTTTTTGTTATCGCTAGACTGCGAGGAGGCCTCCTCGTCGTTCGGTGCTGCGTCCTTTCTGTTCGCGTCCTGCCACCTGTATTTAGAAAAAAAGAAGAACGCGTATTGGCTGGCTCAAAGGAAACTGTGATCAGAATTGTAAATCCCCAATTTTTATGGAAATAAAATTGACGTACAATTGGCTTTGCTATTATGTTTTTTTTTTTTTTTTTTTTTTTCTAATAATAACTCGTAATTATTATAATACGATGTGTAAACTCGATGTTAAATAGAGGCAAGAAATATCAATTTCCCATAAATCTTCGTGGTAATCTTATTGAAAAAAATGGAGAAACACTGTTAATGCATTGCGAAAATAATGGGGGACTGTGCTTGTCCATTTTTCTCACAATTTCTCTCAAAATTTAATGAAAAATTAGGTTTTCCTCGCGGCTATTCAAAAGTTCACATATCATTTTAGAATCGCTGCAGGTCATCGTTATAAAATCATAACTAGAAAACAAACTGTTGTATAAACTTAAAATCTTGAAGTAATGGAGACTTACAACACTGACTGTGACCTTGTCTTATTTTTCTATTTACCTTATTTTCGTCACCACGTGCTTCAGCAGAATACGATCTTTGGGAATGTGTTTCGAGACTGGCTCGAGAATCGCGCTGTAGCCGTCGGGCAGGCTGATGTTGCCGCCCTGAAGCTCGGCGTACGAGCCCATTTCTAATAAGTCCACCTCTTCCATACTATCACAGCCAGTAATGCAGGTTTCTCTTTTGAGCAGACAGTCAAACAGTAGCTGCCTTATTCTTCTCTTCTCGGGGGGCAACGAATTGAGATAGAGATCGGCCTCAAAGGCCACATGGCCTCCCACGCTGGTGATGCCGTCGGGAGGACTGTAAGCGCTCAGAAAGTACTCTTCGCATCTTCTCAGGAAGCAAACGTATGCCTCGTAGATTTCTTGCAAAATTGGAAAGGGCAGCTGCTTGCCGTCCTCCATAGCCGCCACCACTTTGTGAGGCTTTGGAATACTTATTATATTTATGAGTCCGTTCGCCATGGCCAATTCGAACATCGGATTTCCCAGAACGCCATGAATCCAGTTGGCCCCCAGCTCAACCTTTTCTCCTCCTGTAATGAAATTGTTGATATTAGCTGCAAGCTTATAATTTTTTATTTTTATTGCAGGGATTCATTGATAAATATATGTAATGGGGTAAAAAACGAGAGACACCTTACCAGGCCTGGATTATTCTAAGCTCTCCTGTGAAGCATACTTTTTTTCAAATATAAATACATAAATAATTAGAATATTCAGACCAAAACAACCATGAATATTGTGAGAAAAAAAAATCTTCACACAAAGTCACAATAGTAACTTATGATTAAAGTAGGGCAACAACGCGTAAAATTCGTGCATCGCGAACCAAAAGGCGACTTTTAAACCCGCGATTTAAATCCCTTCCCCAAGAAATGATCAATAAATCATTGATCTCCCGAAAAGTCGTCGTACTAACAAAAATAACGCGATCTTATCGCGGTTTCCCGACAATGCGCCCGAAAAACGGCGAAACGATCGGGCGTCCTCTCGGCCCACCCCGCGAATTTGTTTATTGTCAGGCAACCCGAGGGCGACCCAATGTTATGACGAAAAAACGAGTATCCCAAAGTTGGGGTTAACCAAAGTACCGACCTATTTGCGTGGCGACGATGCGACCCCCGATGCGTCCCCGGGCCTCGAGAATGATGAAATCATTTTCGTTGTTTTTCAACAGATGATTCGCCGCCGACAGTCCGGCCATTCCGCCTCCGATGATTAATACTTTGCAGGAATTTCGGTCATCCACCGACTCGCCCGTGGATGCCGCCATGTTCATGGCATAGCGTATCACCTGCGCGGACTTGCGAACCTGTCAATCGCCAGTAGCAGCAGCGGCAGCAGCAGCAGCGACGGCCGCGGTTTGAGATCTCCTTAGCCACTCGATCGTCGCCCGTCAGCGACGTCGTTGGCTCTTTTTATCCGCCGCCGTCGCCCCGCGCACGTTACGATAAACGCGACGTAACGCGATAATCATGTCCGACAAGTAGGTTTATATCGCAAAGATTCGCCCGTGTACAGCCCGTTCAGTGCAATCGCAACTTCTGTCGCGCTCGCAATGTCGCGATAATTCGAAAAGTGCGGCGCGATAAGAGAGCTCTCGGGACACCCCGAACACGGGGAAAGTAGACGCGTTGTTGTTTTTTTTTTTTCTTTTTCTATATATCCGTCGCGCGTTCGCCGCGCACGTTTCGATCAACGCGACAACGAGTGGGCGATAATCATGTCGCGCAAATTGGTTTACCGCCGAGACATTCGCCCGTGTAGCCGAGTGTAATCGCGGCTCATTCCGCTGCGCTCGCAATAATGTCTCCCGATAATTCGAAAAGTGCGGCGCGATAAGCCCCGCAACGGCCCCGAAGGCTCCTCGCGCGGATTCACGAACGGAGAAAGTAGATACACTCGGTGCCGAGGGGACACCGCGCGCGCGGCGGTGGCAGAGAGCGCGGCGGCCGTGGTGCAGGTAGTCGCGGTTGTGCCCACCTTCGAGTGTGTTGCATAAAAGCGGCCACCACCGCGAACAGCTGTTCGAAACGTGACCGAGGTTATGTGCACTGCTGTCACGCAATGTCGAGGGACAACGGTAAAACGCGAAACATGAGCGTCGAGAGCGAGAAGAGCGAGCACTGGACGCCCGGGCACACCGACAAAAAGCACATAAGGTTTCGGGCCGCTGGCAGATCGCCGAAGAGTCAGGGCGCGAGGATCGAGGGAGTGAACTTTGACCAGGCTCGGGCTCAACAGTCTCAGCTGACAGATAAACACTGTCCCACCAAGAAGCATGGTAATTTTCCGGGGCTTTTGCAACGTTTTTTTTTCTTTGTTTTTTTTTTCGTTTTGCATGTCGGACTCTGGCAGTGTGTGGTTTTTTTTTCTCGTGTGCGAGAGACAATATTTGTTGTGTTTGTCTATGAATAGAATTAGGAATGGATGATTGACAGCGCTGACACGACTGTGGAAAAACACTGAATGCTGATTAGGTGTTTTTTTTCTTGCTTTTTTTGTTCGGATGATTGTTACCCCTTGACACTCTGTAATCACGGGCTTCTTTGTTTTTTTTTATCTTGCGATTTGTTTGGGGTCTGTAATTATTGTAAGTGGAATCTGTATCAGTGATTTTTTGCTACCCTGTGGAGGAAGCTTTGGGAATAAGAATTTTTTTGCTTTGTGGGTTTTCTATTTATGTGTGGAATTTAATGACATTGGTTTCAGGAGTTTCCCTCCTGGAGTTTCTGCGCACCGAACTCACCAGGGGCTATCAGCTCGAGAATGACGAGGAAAGATTTTCGGCCAGGAGGGAGAAGGTTTATTCCTTTATGAAAATTCCAAGAGAAGTTGAGAAGTTTATGACTTATGGATTTTTGCAGGTAAGCATTGATTGCTGCAAGGTTCACAATTTATCTTTTGCTCTTTTTTCAATCACCAATGAAATTGTATTTTTCCAGTGTGCAGATTCCTTCTTATTTGTGTATACATTTTTACCACTAAGATTTCTAATGGCTCTCTGGGCAATAATCACAAGACCCCTCATGCACTGTCTAAGGTAAGTTGAAAGAAATTCTTTTTGACACAATGATTTCTTATTTTTCTTTATCTAGTATTTACTTATTTCCTTTCTTTCAGAGGGAAAAAGAATAGTAGCAAAAAATCAGAAAGGTATTTGAGGCCAGCAGAAATGTGTGACCTTTTGAAAGGGATCGTAGTGGTAGGTTGTTGGGCTGCAACGTGCAAAGTAGATACCTCTATGATGTATCATTTAGTCAAAAGCCAATCAGTCATAAAGTTGTACATCTTCTACAATATGTTGGAAGTCGGCGATCGACTTTTCAGTGCCTTTGGACAGGATACCATTGACGCGCTTCTATGGACCGCCACGGAACCGCGATCGCGTTCCCAATCTACTCACAGGCAGCATCTCGGCACGTTGCCGCATCTGTTGTTCGCTTTGGCATATGTCCGTATCCTTTTCACATAAAAAAAAAAATAAAAATAAAATTGTTCGGCGACATCGTTACTCGGTAAATTGCATCCTTAATCAGAGTCCAACAGTTATGCATAGTATACTGGTACTATTCCAAGCTACGACGCTTAACGTAGCTATAAACAGCAGCAACAAAGCTCTCCTGACGATTATGATGTCCAACAACGTGAGTCACTCATGACGAAAAAAATTCGGCGAAAAAAATTCCATGGCGACGTGAACTAACGTTTTCGTGTTCTTACAGTTCGTCGAGTTGAAGGGCTCGGTCTTCAAGAAGTTTGACAAGAACAATTTATTCCAATTGGCGTGCAACGACGTGAGGGAACGATTTCACCTGACGATACTGCTGCTCGCCGTGAGCCTCCAGACGATGAAGGAGTACGCTTGGCGAGCTGATCGCTTGGCTGTTCTTCTGCCCGATTGTATATTGCTGCTCGTCGCTGAGGTTGTCGTCGACTGGGTAAGACGTTCGTTAGTGAATCAAACCGCGATTTTTTTCGATTTTTGTCACTTTTGGACGAACCAGTTCCCTTAAGGGGAGGCGAAACCTCCGTGAGTGCGAGAGTGATGGGAAATCATTTTCGGAACAACAACCCTGAGTAAAAGATCCGATTAGTACCAATAAGATGGACAAAAATCCGACTGAAACCTGTTTGAATCGATTATTTTTCAATCGGAATTTTGTCCATTTGATCGGTTTCTATCAGTGTCAATGGGAAGTACTAAGCAGGGAATACAGGGAAACTAGACACATGCCAGAAAAAATAAAAGTATTACACCATACAAAACTGAAAGAGGAATGGTGTAAAACTTTTTATTTTTTCCGGAAACGTTAGACATCGTTGGAATAATTGTTTACAGTTTTTTTTACCGTCTGAGCAGGTTTCACCTCGCCTTATTAACTTGTCCCCATAGTAAGCGATCTGCACGTTAAAAACAATTTCTCAGGTGAAGCACGCGTTCATCACGCGCTTCAACGAACTGCGCTCGACGGTCTACCGAGACTACACGGTGAGCCTGGCGTACGACATGGCCCAGACGCGGCAGGAAACCGCGTTCTCCGATCCCTCGGATCTCGTGGCGCGACGCATGGGTTTCATACCGCTGCCTCTGAGCGTGGCGATGGGCCGGGTGCTCTGCACGACGCTCACCCCGTCGGCGAAGCCCGCCAACTTCATACTTCTGTTCCTCGCTTATCTGATACTCGTGGCGCTGCGAGTTCTCAACAGTCTGATTATTCTCGGGAAAGCCTGCGACCTGATATCCACGGACGTGAAGAAGAGCGAGGCCGAGGCGGCCACGAAGCAATCGGCGCGCGATTTCGCGGGCAACGGGGTCGACCTGATGGACCCGAATCTCGCGATGGCCATACTGTCGAACAGCGCGGTCAGCCTGAACAACGTTTGCCTCAACGACACCTTCGTCAAGTCCGAGAAGAGCGGCAAGTCGGACAAGCATAAATTGAACGCGGACGAGTGCGCGGCCTTCTCGAAGCACGTCTCGAGGGCCGAGAGCGAGCCGCTCCTACCTCAATGACGAATGTGTAACTGGCTTACGTAATAACGCCTAGATGTTATAGATTTTGTATTTATATTAAAAGAAAAAAAAGAAAACGGAAAACCAATGTACATAACGACGCTGTATATACATGTCATAGCGATTTAAGTAAGTAAGTCTTGTATAACGGGGTCCTGCGGCTATGATATATTATATTTTATATAACGTATGTAACCACACACGTTCACCTGTAGATGCGTTCAACCTCTCAACTTTTCGTTTTGAATCTCAGTGTTTGTCTTGTGGTTATCAATATTGTTGTTACCGAAATTTCCGATTTACATGCGAAACAAGCCGACTTTAACATTAAAACGGCCCTACTTTAATGGCCTTTATTATAACCCGAAATTCTTGAGACATTAAAACGAGATAACTAAACAAAAAAATTGCGTACAGCAACGAGAAAATTCACTCGTGCAGACAATTCGTTTCAGACAACGACGTTTCAGAGCATTCTGAAGATCCCGAGCAAAAAATAAGTTTTTCCGCGAAAAAAAGCTGCCTCTGCGAGGAAGAAAAAAAAATTACCAAAAAATTGTTAAGACTACGCGATTATAAAGCATATAATAATAAATAACGAAAAATTATTTATTCTGCGATTGGTCAGTGTTTTAATTTCCGCCAGACATAACTTCTTGCGCATCGCCTGGAAGAACGATCGAGTCCTCGTCGCGTTGCCAATTTTGCCGAGTGTGACGACATCGCGACCGCGACTATAGAAATGGAAAGTGCGGCTTGATAAATATGGGCCGCGCGAGCTGCGCGTTTTTAGCTTTCGGCGGCAAATGAAAAGGAGAAAAAAAAAGAGACGAAACAAAATCCAAGAGCGTCGGGCGGTGTAGTGGGGATTGTTGGTTGTCTGGTGTTGGCGACGAGTGCGCGGTGACTTCACAGTTTGCCAAGGGGACACTGAAGGACAACATGGCCGCCCGCTCTTTCGGGGGTATCGGGTAGAGATTTGAATTTGGGGATTTCTTCCGTCGCGCAGTCAAAATCCACGCTCCCGCAAACGAGGTAAGCGATTATCGCGATTATTTTTCCACATTTCTCGAGCCAACGAGTCCGCCCGTCGCGTCGCGTATTCCGTACGCGAGCCGTTCGAGGGCGAGCGCGCGAAATAACCCTTTTTTCGTTGACCCTTCGGGACCAGCTGTCACTCTCGCCACCAGTGACTTTTCCTCGTCAGCTGTTTACTGTTTTCGTAAACACGATAACGCATCGCGTTCGGGCGTTTCTGTCGGGCTCGCAATTTCCGCAAATCCTTCCAGACAAAAAAGTGCTCGGGTTTTCATCGCGCCAGCGCGCACGTAGGTCGCGTGTATGCATATATACGAGACGAAACGACACATACGCGCGCGTCCTCAGCTGTCAAAAACAGTCACGTGACCCTCAGCAAACAGTGGGATATATCGCGAATTCGATGTGTTTACATCATTCGAAAATATCGTAGAAAGCGGGAAACCGGGATGCGAAGACAGGCGATATTCGTGAGTATAAAAATAACGAGAGGTCGCGTGACTCGAAGTAAAGTTTCGAATTTTTTGCAACTGAAATGTGAATTAAAAATTGCAATCGAAATTTCATCGAAAAATGCATCATCCACGGGCGTCTCGGGTGCATCACGCGCGCGTGCGCGCAGCTGTCAAAACGGTCACGTGACCCGAAACACTCGCACACCGACTCGCGATACTGTAAACTCCGATGTGTTTACATCCTCGCGAGCGATAGTACACACCGAAGAATGCGAAGGGTAGGGACTTGCCAAAGCTGATGTAATTGCTATCAGTTGTTGTTTAGCGCGTCGGCAATCCAGGATCTGCCAGAGAGAGAAAATGATTCATATCGAGGCTCGTGTGCATTGCGGAGATAATACTTTTGTTTGATGTTTTTGAGAGTCGAATTTAATTAATTTATCGCAGATATGGAGTCGTTCTTGGGACTGTTTGACCCTGGGGAGGAGAGCAAGAAAGAGAGCGAGGACTGGGTCGGTTATCCAGACAAGGAGCTCTCCGACCAGGACAGCTCGGGCATCGACGATGACAACGAGGACTGTCTACCACCTGAGCCGGAGCAGGGAAATATTGAATACAAACTCAAGCTGGTCAATCCGTCCAGTCAGAGATTCGAGCATCTTGTGACGCAAATGAAGTGGAGACTGAGAGAGGGACACGGGGAAGCCATATACCAAATTGGTAAATTGCATCATCTTGTTACATACGAATCGCAGATGTTCATTTACAGGAAATTTGCACAAATTCAATAATTCACTGCAAATTATAAATTATATTCACGTCAGACGATGAAAATTATTAATTAAATTCACTGCAGAATATTTGGTGCCTCATTTTCACAGTCGTTTGTATGTAGAATTTGCTATGGAGCTTAGAGAATCAGAATTATCCAATAAAAAAATTTCCGAGTTTTCAGAATTCTGGAATAAAAAGGAAAAAAAAAGTAGATAACAAAAAATTAATTTCACAGGTGTGGAGGACAATGGAAGACTGGCGGGTTTGTCGCGCGAGGAGATGAAGGCTTCCCTGAAGACCCTGCGGGACATGGCGTCGAGATTGGGGGCGACGACGCGGGTGCTCCGCGAGCGTCTCGCCAACTCGAAGGGCAAGAAGAAGGAAGCGAACGAGGATTCGGGAGCCGAGAGGCGGGCGGCCGAGGTGTTGGTGAGGAAGCTGCGAAAGGACGACCGCGAGGATCAGGAAAGCGTGATAGACTTGAGGCTAGCGGTCATCGGCGGGCAGGACGCGGGAAAGTCGACCCTCCTAGGTGAGAGGATTCGCCGGCGGCTTTCGGAAGGTACCGAGAGAGGCGTAAGATTCTATCGCACCTGTATGCGTAGGCGTCCTGACGCAGGGCGAGCTGGACAACGGCCGGGGGAGGGCGAGACTCAACATGCTGCGTCACCTCCACGAGATTCGAACGGGACGGACATCCTCGATATCGCACGAGATAATCGGCTTCGATAACGACGGTCACGTGCTGAACTACGCGGAGATGACCACGGCCGAGGAAATCTGCGAGCACGCGTCCAAGGTCGTCACGTTTATCGACCTCGCGGGACACCGCAAGTATCTGCGAACGACGCTACTCGGATTGACCGGTACGAACGATCGATCGTTTGGGATTTTTGTTTAGCGAATTTTGTCGATAGGTGAAATGAAGGGATCAATTAATTTTTCAAAAAAATATTTCATTTAACGAAGAGATCAATTAATTAATCAAAAAATGTATTCCATTTAACGAAGGGATCAATTAATTAATCAAACAAAAATTCCATTTAACGAAGGGATCAATTAATTAGTCAAAAAAATATTCCATTTAACGATGGGATCAATTAATTAATCCAAACAATATTCCATTTAACGAAGGGATCAATTAATTAATCAAAAAAATATTCCATTTAACGAAGGGATCAATTAACTAATAAAAAATATTCCATTTAACGAAGGGATCAATTAACTAATAAAAAATATTCCATTTAACGAAGGGATCAATTAATTAATCAAAAAAATATTCCATCTAACGAATTTCCACAGGGTACTCGCCTCATCACGTGATGTTGGTCGTCGCGCCTCCTCTGAACGAAGCCGCCCAGGAGCACATGGCACTTTGCCTCGCTCTGCGGCTGCCGTTCTTCGTGGTCGTGACGAAAACCGATTTGGGACTCTGCGACCCTAGTCAGACCCTCAGTCAGCTGGAGGGCGCGGTGCGCTCTCAGGGTTGCGCCAAGCAACTCGTTCTCTGCAGCAATAACAACAAAATACCGCAGGACTACGAGTCCAGCGTGATACCGGTATTCACTGTGAGCTCGGTAACCGGCGACGGGCTTGACGAGCTCACGAGGTTCATCAGGGAGCTGCCGGCCGTGGAGTCTTCGCCCTTGGACTCCGAGCCGGGCTCCTGCTTGTTTCAGATCGACGAAACCTTCAGGTAACCTTCGCTGGACGTACCGACCCTGCTCAGTAATTCCCATTGACACTGATAGAAACCGATCAAATGGACAAAATTCCGATTGAAAAATAATCGGTTGAAACGAATTTTTGTCCGTTCTATTGGTTTTAATCGGATCTTTTAAACAGGGGAGACTATTGATTGATTACATTTCATCAAATTCCTAATAACCATTTTTTAATTCACCATTGAAGGGTCGCGGGACTGGCCGATCCGGTGCTCGGCGGACTGCTGGTCAAGGGAGCCATCGCGCCTGGCGCGCGCTTGCTCGTCGGTCCCCTGCCGGACGGTGAATTTAGTCCAGTGAAAGTGGTCAGTCTGCACCGAAACAAAGCGCCCTGCTGCCTGGTGCGAGCGTCGCAGAGCGCGAGCCTGACTCTCGCGCCGTCGACGACGCGAGATCCGCCTCTGCCGCATCTGCGACCTGGAATGGTCCTTGTTTCTCTGGGCGATCATCCTCAGGCTACTCTATTCTTCCAGGTAATCGCTTAATTGCAATTGCTACTGCGATCGCGTGTAGATATTTAACGCGACTGCAATAAATAATTCGCGTTGCTTCGTAATTTTAGGCGACGGTGCTGGTCGTCTATCACTCCACTGCTATTTATCCCGGATTCCAAGCGACCGTGCACGTCGGTAACGTTCGGCAGACTTGCGTGATGGAGGGAATAATGGACGCGAAGGAGGGCGGCATGCAGACGAACGACACGGCATCCGTGCTGTTCAGGTTCGTCAGCCACCCGGAGTATCTGCACGTGGGCATGCGGCTGCTGTTCAGGGAAGGTCGCTCGAAGGGTATCGGGAAAATTACCCAAGTTTTTCCGCTAATAGGCTCGCAGAGCGCCGCGCAGTAAATGGAGGCGGTTAACTCGGGGTCGTTAACGCGCGGCGAAACCATTAATATCTCAACGTTTCCCCGGGAGTAATAAAATTCGATTTTTAGTTCTTTTCCGAGTAAAATATTCCAGCGAGTCTGGAACGCTTCGAGACGCGCGACTCATGCATGAGAATTTTATAGACGCAAACGGCGGTTTAACGCAGCACACGATCAACCATGATTTCTATCGCTCTTTTCACCCGGACTGGCTTCGCCCGTCGGCGAATGCGATCTACATTTTTCTTTTTCATCGGATCTTCGCGAAGATCTTCATTCGGACGTCGACTTCCTCGTACGTGTTATTCACGTACCGGACGAGCGAATTATCTACGAAACTGCGAAGCTACGTCCCAACAGATATACTCACCAATTGCGTTTTAATCGCCGCGAAAAGAATCCTTGCTAGCTCTTTTACAATTTTCTTTTGTTCTCATTTGTCGATCGATTTACACGAATTGGAATGAAAGACACGATAAGATAAAAAGGGAATTTTTATTTGACTTATGTAAAAAAAATAGGCTTACACGAAATCTATCGATGGTAGATTACAATTTAAGAGCAAGAGAGGCAACTGGAACGCGATTGGTAAGTGGACGAGGGTAAACGTGGGTCAATCGCTCGGCTTTCTTGACTACGAAAGAAGTCGATGTTGAATAACAGAAAATAAAACGTACTTGTTTTATTTGATTTTAAATGCTGTACGACATTGGTCTCTTTTTATTTATAACAACGTAGAATATACTGATATGTATATAAATATATTACATAAACTGTACTTATAGTATTAATGTCGTAAGTTTCGTCAGCGATAAATAATGTGTGCGTGTGCGCGTGTTTGTGTGTGCGTGTTTCGTGATGTAGAAGGAATGTTTCCGAGCTTTTGTCAGTGGCGCGGAGGGTACGCGTTTCCATCCGCTGGTGAAGTCGATGATTTTTGCGACAAAGTGTACGCGGATACACAGCGATAACTATTTTTTTAATTGAGACGAAAAAAATGTACGTCGAGTTTGGCAGCGCAGGCTGTAACGACGACGCGTCTGCTGTGAAATGAGCGCAAATTGGTCGCACTGTGTACAAAAGTTGTTGTGAAAAAAAAAAAAAAAAAAATAAGAATCCTTACGTTATGTGAAGTAATGGAGCACTGAACGAAAGAAACAAAAAAAGAAAGACAAGCAAATACATCTCTTCTCAACTGTAACGATGGCTATTTTCGGCGGTACCGAAAACAAAATGGACAGTGCAGGTACAAGCGATCCCGATCGGCGTTTTGCCTCGCGGATTTTTTCGCCCGACGAAGGTAAAAATACTCTTCGCCTCCGACTGGAGATTGCGAGGATGCTTCGACTAGAGACGAGGCGGAGTCACCCGTTGATTTTCTTCCTAATAGTTTCCGACTCTCTCGGGCCAGACGTGCGTCTCGATCCAGTCGAGGTACGCGTAAACCGACATGTAGACAGCGGGATCGGGCCCGCCGCACGCCTGACCGAAGGACGTCACGCCGACCACGCTGTGCGCCGTGTCGGTGATCATGAGCAGCGGTCCGCCGCTGTCGCCGTGACAGCCGTCCGATCGGTTCGTTGTGTTCTTGTCCATCGCGCATATCATGTTCTCGTCCAGACCCGTTGGCAGTCGGTTGAATCCCTTTCCGGAGTAGGACGTTTCGCAGATATTCTGTGGCACCAAACTGCGAGGAAGACAAACGATAACGTTATATTTCAAATGCGTTGCAGAAATTTCTGCTTCATTTCCTGGAAAACTTTATAACCGAACTTAACCGGTGTTTTAAGTCAACTCGGTTGATTTTTTTGAGCCTACGAAAATTTCTTTTCAAATTATCGATCTTTTACTTGTATCATCGTTTTCAAGTCGCATACTCCACAATCGATAACATGGTTTTCAACCCGTTTAAAAACATTCACAAGAATGGAAAGTAGAACTTTGCAAATTGCTTCCTCTACAAAGCATCGTCTATGAGGAAACCAAAATAGATAAACACACTTCCACAGTGTAAACTTTCCTCATAGTCATTTGTAAACATTTTGTTTAAGTTGTGAATAATGAGGAAGCAGTTTGCTCGATTCCACTTGCAGGCTTTTTTGTTATTGATTTGAGCAGATTGTAATTGACATTTATTGGTAGAGCTTGCCAGAGTGGTCATCATTTTTTATCAGGTAGCGATTCAATATTCATTCTCTCTGCCACATTAACTTCGAAAAACACGTACCTCAGGTTGGAAGTCTTCATCAATTTGTCGGAGGACGTGTCGCCGAGGTCCGTCGCTCCGAAGCCGATTACGACGAACGTTGTGTTCACACTGATATCCATAGTCGACAAGGGTCTCGTCTGCAGGCAAATCGGCTTCACGTTGTTCGACATTCTCGCAGGTACCGCCAGCTCCACAAGCGCAACGTCGTTGTAATTGACGCTGCGCTTATACTTCGGATGAGTGATTATGCGTTTGACGGAAATCTCCTGGACATCCTCGGTGGACACTCTGATGTCCTCGGATCCTACTCTCACCTTATTACAGCGGACAATTTATTTATTAATTTTTTGCTTATGTTTCAGCAGGTTTGGAAAATCCTGATTAGAAAATTCTATAAAAGCTGATTAGAAAATTTTGATTAGAAAATTCTATAAAAGCTGATTGGAAAATCCTGTAAATTCCTGTAAATAGTTCTAAAGATCCCACAAGCCGCTGGTTCGCACAACTCTATCCAACTGCGAATCAATGGGTTCTAATTCGTTTCAGGAATCCGTCGGATTTTCCAACCAGGGTAATTTCGTGCATCACGGATAAATCGATGTCTCACCCTAACTGGCACCCGATTGTTGATGTTGCTGACGCAATGAGCCGCCGTGAGTACGTAGATCGAGGAGATCAATGTACCACCGCAATTGTAGACAATAGCATCGTCGATCTCGCCGTCCGTGTTCTCGTATCCCAACGCTGCCATGTAGGGAAATTCGCCGACGCCCGCTCTGGTGCCACCCAAAATGTGAAAGATCAGCCCTTCGCCCTTCGCCTTCGCGGTGTCTCCCTTGTTGGACGTCACCTCGTTCTCGTACTCGTGGCAAGCTGTAAATTGACAATTTTTCACAATCAGCTTAGAGGATTTCGAGGGATTAAAAAATCGGTTTCTTCCCCCTCGTAAAATCGACACAACGGAGGCGTTTCTTTTTTTTTTTAACAAAAACGCCTCCGTTTTGTTTCCACTCCTCATTGTTTGACTAACTGACGTAGCGTTGATGGAAAAAACGCGCGATATCAAATTCGCTTTAATATTTACAATGTCAGTTCTCACGGGGTTCTGACGTTTTGGCAAAAAAAGAAAAAAATATCGGGTGCACGAAATTGACGAAAGAGGACAAGCATATTTGCCCAGGTTCAATATTCCAAATTGCTTCTGGGAACATTGACTGTGAGACGTTCGTTGTGACTTTGGCCAGGTTGAAAATGGCCTTAAGAGGCTGTGATACTTCCCTCTATATTGTTAAAAACTTTGAAACCTATTTTCTCCCAAAATACTCGGCAGATAGAGCTCAGATTTTGCGAAAATGTGCGGAAGTATGGCAGAATTGGGGTAAGCTTCTGGCTTCTTGATCCTCGAAGCCGTTTGTTCAGGAGAATCGAAAAACAAAAAGTTGTGAGTGAGACAGTCCTATAGACGTTTAACATTGGGCGACGAAGTTCCGAGCAAAGTATCATATCCTCTTAAGGAGGATTCCACGACTTCTCCTATCAACCTGTTGGGCTACCAGTTTCAATATCGAGATCGGGTTTTCAGAACCAACGAAAGTTTTATAATCGTCAAACGATGAAGAAAAACATGCTGTGTGCTTTTCGCGCAGTCAGCAATCAACTTTTGCCTATAGGCTTCGCGTTTGTTTTGTATTTAATCGGTCATACGCAATTTCGCGGGTTTCTGGTACATATGTCGCGATACAGCGGCGGATAATACAACATTTTAACAGGTGTCCCATGATTATCCGAGGCAAATAGCGCGCGTGGGACGGAAAAGGAGAGAGAGCGCGAATGACAAACAGATGCGATTGTCGAGAGATAATTGCCGACGCTGCTTGTGGCGAATGTACACGCGCATACGTCACGACAGCGATGCAGAGGCATAATGCAAAATTATCAACGACTCGTCCACGGGACTCATCCGTCAAGTTTATCTGTGACGCAGCAGTAGTTTCAATCAAATAATCGTTCGCGATACTCCCGACAAAGTCACAAACTGCGAACTCTCGCTAATCGTGTCCACGTGCCTGGTTAGCAAACAGAAGAGATTCTTTTTTCCGCTCAGCCGAGCTACTGTGTGATTTTAAATTAATTTATATAGCATATTATAATTTTTTTAATTAACTCCCTCCAAATTACCTAATTATCTCACATAGTCACAATTCCACAACAGTCAATTTATTTAACTTTCCGGCACGTTCGCGGCACATGTGTGTTTTTTCCAAATTATCTAAAAAAATGTTGACACATTGACGAACGTGTCGATTGAGTGATCGGTTTATCGCAACAACATAGCCACATGGAAGAGTACGCGATAGTAAAATTTCCCCGCGAACCAGTAACAATAATGATGATAAAACGATCCAAGATTTTTTTTTGCGCTTTGGTTCGAGGAAATCACGTGCCAAAAAAGCGAGAAGCGAGATAGTTGATTAGAAATTAATTTGCGGCTACACCTGGTCCCACGCTTCGCGGATGTTTTCGAGACGTTCGCAATTTTTACGTTTCGAGTTCTGAGAAACGTACAGATTGTGAATTCATTCGCCACGCGCCTCCCAGAATTTCCGAGAACGCGCCCGGCTGTATCCGCTAACTAATTTCTAATTACATATTTGCCGGTCGTTGACCAAGTTGTGATAATGATAATAAGCAGAAGGCAAAGTTACTCAGGGATTCCTCCGTCTACTCAGCTCTCACGATTCATCTCCGGGTTGAAGAAGCCGTCAGGCAGAATGATTTACAATATTACGTCAGTTCAAGACGTCCGGGCGAGCGTCCGGGACGGTTTGGTATGGAAGTTCAAAGATTTTTCGGTCAATAATAATAATAACAACGACGAATAATAATTTTAAAAATAATAATAAAACGTTGTCATTATTTAAACTATTATTTTTATGAATAAAAAAATACATTTTTTTATTTATAGAAATAAAATAGAATAAATTATAAGTAAAAAATACATCTTTTTATTTATAGAATTAAAATAAAATAAATTATAAATAAAAAATATATTTTTTTTTATTTAAAATCTCAAATTTTTTAAATTTCAAAATTTTGTTGATATCAACGAAAATATTTGTCGAAAGATTCGAATTAATTTCGTCGCCAACGACATCCATTCATTGTGGGAGACCAATTACGGTCTAATAACAGTATGGAGTGTCTTAAAATTGCCATAATTATGCGTTACCTGCGTCCGCGGCACGTACGCCAATTTTGTCGGACACGCTGAGGGGACAGCAAACAATCTCGACGAAATTCTCGAATCCGCATCGACCTCTCGCCTCGGTCGTCCGTCGGCCAGCGCGGACGTCGGCGATTCTCGGCGGGCATTCCGGCAGCTTTTTGCAAATACCAACCGTCCCGTTCTCCGTCGTGCATTGACTTCCTTCTGAAAAAATTGCCAAAATTATTTCATCGTGTGCTCAACGCAACGCTGTTCGGGTGTTTGAATATCACTGGCGTCACTCGAATATCGCACGTATTTCGCGATAACGACAATAACAACAGACGCGTCCTGCACCTGACGAGCGCGTTCGGCTGCGCCTCGAGCATCATCAAGGGCACGTTTATTATTGTGTGGCAGTTAGGACGAAAATAGCTTCGGGCAGATCAACCGCGTGCCGTTGTTGTCCATGGCGCACACCTTCCAGCGAAAGTCATAATGACGCGCGCGTTTGACCATATAGATATAAAAGCGCGTGAGCATCGTATAGTTTTTTTTTCCTTTTCTTGAATATCGTATGAGGCGGCTGTGGCGACGCTGGCGCAGCGATTGGCCGCTTATTAGGATGCAAATACGTGGCCGCCATGACAAACAAATATATCGCAAAAAATATCTGACAACATTTTTTAGGACGATTATGTAATTCGGGATTGATTTTGAACAAGTTTTGGATATCTCTCGAATATATTTTTTGCTTTTTTTTATCGATTACCATAACGTAATTTTTGCAAAAAAAATATTGTTTTAATGATTAAAAAAATCATACATATTGCTGCATGCAAAATATTTTTTTGCAAAAAAAAAAAATTCGAATAATTGTTAAAATGTCAGTCGAACGTTTTTTTTTTTTGGAAAATTATGTTGGTCATTTTTTTTGTCATTTCGACAGCAGTTTTCATGATTGGTAGGGCGTTGCGTATATTTTATACAAATACGTAACTACGTTCTGCGTATCTGTAAGCACATTTTTTTCTATACTTTGCATATACTTTACTTTCACGGGGAAGTAGTGAAGGGGCAACTTCTTTTTTTTTCCCCAAATGACGAATATTGAATGAGACGTTTCCAGTGATTGGCCGCTCATAGTTAACGTCGATATCGATCCGACGAACTGGAAATTAATTGAGGTATGCCAACAACTTATTTCGGGCCTTTGCATTAAATTGCCAAACATTTAGCAATTCAATGTCCAACACGCGCTTCCTTGTGTTTGATGTATAGAAAAAACCAGATACAAAGAGATGGTCCGGCGAAAAGAGAGACGGGACGAGAGACAAACCGCAGATCGTTCGGTTCCGGGATAATTCCTCGAGACTGCGAGTAGACGCTCGAAGTTCACAGACAACACAAGCTTACCGAAACGCTCGGTAAGCTTGTGCGGTGAGCCTACACGCTACGCTGTAGGTGTAACTACAGGCCCCGTGTCGCGAGGGCGTAAGTACACGCGCTTCCGCAATCTCCCTTTTCATCTATTACCTCACGGTGTACAGAAAAACATAGACCGAATTTTTCGTACTTTTGATACGAAGTTCTTGTCAATTTTACAAAGAATAATTTTTATACCAAGTTCTTGTTAATTTTACAAACAAATATTTTATAACAAGTTTATATTCAATTTTACAACCAAATATTTTATAACAAGTTTATATTCAATTTTACAATCAAGTATTTTTGTAAATAGTTTTTGTTAATTTTAGAGAAAAATATTTGTACAAACAGTTATTGGTAATTTTACGACAACATTTTTAGTAAATAATTCTTGTTAATTTCACAACAACGTTTTTAGCAAACAATTCCTGTTGATTTTACAAAAAAAATGATTCTATTCGTACAGACCGTGAAACAAAAACAAAACTATCTGATTTAGTAACCACGTGTGAGGACTCGTGAAACGTGTTCGGTGTTTTTTTGTTTTTACTCGTTTTTCGATCGAAATCCATTCGACCCGGAACGACCACTCAATGCGCTGGGGAGACTTAGCCCAGCCTGTGGTATCTCATCCCAGAATTAATACGGGTTATCATGGAGAGGTTGCGAAAGTAGGCGAGAGTCAGTGGGGCACACACGACGTGCACCGCGAGAAGACTCGAGCGTGTACTTGGAATTTCGTGTAACAGACAACGTGTTTTTTTCTAACTGATTAGAAAAATTACTTTGTCGTCGCTGATAAATATGTTTTGACATATTCGGCACCGAGACGATAACATTGAAAGTTCAACACGCGACGGTGTGTTTTGATGAATAATCGTCGTGTTTATTGTCAAATTATTTATTTTTCTCGATCGGTCACAACAACAAGAAATCACAATGACACGAGCTAAGATCGATTAAAAAATTACTCAAAAAAATATTTGCTTTCAAAATATCTGCCGCGCATTCGAAATTAACTCGAAATTAACGGAACGCACGTCACGAGCGAATAATCGAAAATACTCCACCGCGAGTCGTCGCTGTTTGCATAAAAAAAAAATAATCCAATCGAGTCAACAAAAATTCGAATGACGAATGCATCGATATCACGTAATTTTAATCGACCGCGCGACACGTTCCCAACAACGTTAACAACAAATCCCAATCGGCGTTTCGAAGTTAACGCCGAGACCGATGATTTTACCGTCCATGCATAAAAGTCTCTTGTAATTTCGAGCAGCCGCGAGCGGCAACACTTCCGTTATCACACGCTCAATTATTTGGCTTATGTGCTTATCCGCCGACGCAAAGCGCCCGCCGTATCGCGAAGCGCGCGTGGCTGGTACAGCGGCTCGAAACCGCGTCCAATTCGCTGCTATTCAGCACAAGCACACATCCGCCAACAGTGCCCGCAGCTTTTGCGTGCGCGACGAGTACCGAGAACTTCTCTATTTTTTTTTTTTTTTTTAACCATAAAACTCGTATATCGCGTATGCATATAACTACCGAAGCCAATTACAATCAGTCGTTGGCATTGGGATTCGCGTCCGCAGTCGTTTTACCGTCAATCGTTTTACCGTAAAGATCGTCGTAGGGTGATCCGTGCGCCCGTAGGATGATCAGCTGAGCGACAGCCAGACAACAACAAAGAACCCCCGCGATATTCATGTTCCGGGACACTGACATCCTGGTGTCGCGCCGCGCGAGAGACGAATGAACTGCGTGAAACTGGTTTGAACGTGCGTAAACGCGAGCCACATTCGGGCCCGCACGGATCGACGTGTGCGTTCGTTTCGCGATCGAATAAAAACGTCTCGCCCGCGAGTCACTCGCCGACGGGATTAGGAGCGTAGACTGAAAGACGCGCGTCGGCTCTCCCGGGTTTTATTAAACTCGACCGGGCAGCGCGTGGCTCACCGACACGGACACGCCGGGCGAGTGTAACGGGGAAGCGATACACGCGATATATGATGTGCAAACATACACACACACACACACACACACATGATATCCGTGTACACAGTCTCTGGCGCGCTCTCCGATGCCGCATGCACACCGACAGTCGTTGCCGCTTTACATCTGGACTGCGGGAGCGAGATGAGAGTGTGTCGTGTGTGTTGAAAGAAAATCCCCTGCAGGTCCTGCGAGCCGCTCGTAAACTCTCGAGGGCGATGCACGCGTCTTCTGAGGAATACCCGTGCTCTAGTCTATTTTTAGCCCTTCCTCCTTTGTGCTCGATTTTTCCGCTTTTCACGCCTAGTCGCCCGTCTCGATCCTAGTTAGTCATGGAGACCATCGGATTTTTTCCCCGTGATTCGTTCGCTTTGCGACACAGTCCGTAGGGTGGTGTGGGGTAATTGAGTAGTACTGTTACCCGGTATTCAACGGTTTGTCGGGTAATTGCTTCGCGACACGCCATTCATTGTTCGATGAAAGTTCCTTCTCGTCACTGCTGCGCGGGGAAACACGGGATGGAGGATAGTTGAACGGAAGCTGATACATTATTGTCGGTTATTGAGGGATTGCTTTTTATTCCACGATTTTTGAGAACAGTGTCAAGTGTACTTTCGCATCAGTTTTTCAATTAGTATCCTTGTGGATGTGGAACGAGTCGGTTTACTTAGTCTCCACTGATATCGTTTTATGTGTACGTAACGTAAACATAAAGTGAAGCGAAGTAAAGTATAATCTGGGGTCGCGCTAGATGTTTCGTACTGATGATATCATCATCGCGTTTATGAGACTAGGCGAAAATGTACGTGATAACGGGACATTAGATAGAGAAGGCTCAAACTGGATGGCTATTCGTAATAAATGCAACCGATAATTTCTAGTCGCCTGATGTAAACCAGTTGTCCAAGTCCCGACCTCTCGCGTGAGTGCCGACTCTTTCAAATCTAGCGCAAATAATCGCGTCGTCGAGTACAAAATTTCAAACGAGAGTTCCAATTTCCCGCCACAAAAAGCGGGTCGCAACGCGCATGCTCGAAAGTCGCGCGCATAGCACGATCGAGAGATCGTTTGCACGTTGTGTTGTCGGGGTTGACTGTATCGACCGGATTCTCGGGACACAGGAAAGTGTATACAGAGGGAAAATACACAATCGTCGTGGAGCCGCCGAGCGTTTTTCGCCCACAATCGTCACTCCGCGCGGATCGACAGCTCAACCTGCGTAGCCGAGGTAGTGATGGTTTCGTAGCGATTTCACAGATTGAAGCGTGAACCCCGGACGTCCGTTACCTCGCGTCGTCGGGCGCGCAACGTCGAGCCGTTCCGTCCAGCGAGCCGCCTGACAGCACCCAAGTTGTATTTTCTCTTTCCCATCAGCCATATTTGCGAACGGCGATATTTACCCCGCGAACGCAGACTCCTGAGACTCTTCGATCCGCGATGGCGGAGACCAACGGAGCCGCCAATTCGAATTCCAAAAATGGCAATTTCATCTGCGGCGTTGTCGAAGGTACGAACAACGCGTGACGACAATCGGCCGCGCGATTGTCGGACCCTTGAGAATATTCTAGAGTGCCCGGCGCGCGATACTCGCGACTTGGCACAAGTCGGAAACCAACGACGCTTCTCACGGTTTTGCATTCTTTTTATAGGTTTTTATGGCCGTCCTTGGACCACCGAGCAGCGCAAGGATCTGTTCCAAAAGTGAGTAGTCGCTTGTCTCGTCGTTGAAAATTTCAACATCGCTACCGAGGGACCAACTTGGCCAATGACGTCTTAGCTGTTATCCATGATTCTAGCACTTTGCGCTGTCTTGCGTTTTAAATTCATGGTTTATGTTTGTCGATTTTCTGCAGAATGAAAAAATGGGGTATGGATTCGTACCTCTATGCTCCGAAGGACGACTATAAGCATCGAGCCTATTGGCGAGAGTTGTACACAGTGGAGGAGGCTGAACATCTAACGGGGCTCATCACAGCCGCCCGAGAATCCGGCATAACTTTCTACTATGCCTTATCTCCGGGCTTGGATATCACTTACTCGAGCATCAAGGAAGTCACGGCTTTGAAGAGAAAATTGGAACAAGTCAGTCAGTTTGGCTGCACAGCTTTTGCTCTACTGTTCGACGACATTGAGCCCGAAATGAGCGAGGCTGACAAAGAGGTTTTCCAGTCCTTTGCGCACGCACAAGTAAGCAAATTTACCGCGCGTTGAATGTTTGAAACAGAAAATTGTAGAGGCAAAGGGCAGGCGCTTCAATTTTTTCGTCACTCCGCTTTCCGTTTATCTAGGTTTCCGTGACAAACGACATTTTCCAACATCTGGGCCAGCCGACGTTTCTCCTGTGCCCCACTCAGTACTGTGCCACTAGGGCGATGCCAAATGTCGCGACCTCCGAGTATCTCAACACTCTGGGCAGCAAATTGGCCCAGGAGATCGACATAATGTGGACCGGGCCGAAGGTGATATCGCGACTGCTGACGATCGAGTCGATCGAGGAGATCACCGAGGTTCTCCGACGTCCGCCCGTTATCTGGGACAATCTGCACGCCAACGACTACGACCAGAAGCGCGTGTTCCTTGGTCCATACTCCGGACGCTCGCCCGACTTGATTCCGAAACTCCGCGGCGTCCTCACGAATCCCAACTGCGAGTACGGCGCCAATTTCGTGGCCATTCACACCCTCGCGCAGTGGAGTCGCTGCAACGTCGATGGAAAGCGGGATTTGACCTTGAGTACGTCCCCTCGCAACTTTCTAGATTTTTTTTTGTAGCATTTTTGCAGTAGTTAACTTTCGAGACGAACTTTCGCTATTTTTGTTGTTTTTTTTTCAGACGACACCGTCTCGGCCGACATAAAATTGGAAACGGAGACCGAGGACGGCGTGATCGGCGAGGACGTTCCCTCGACTCTCTCCCCCAACATGTATCATCCCCGACACGCGTTGAAGAACGCGATAAACGATTGGCTACCGGAATTCAGTAAAAAGCGCGCAGCCTGGGGCGTAATCGCGAAACCTCAGCCGTGCGTCGCGCCGACGATTCCCATTCCCATTATTCCTTCTGTAAATACCTGCATGAGCCTCACCACGACGACGAACACGACGGTGACGTCGTCGCCGGCGCCGGTCGTGAATTCCAATCACCTTCAGGCCCTCGCCGAGGTCTGCTCGAACGTAACCGGCGCCGACAGTTTCGCCCAGCCGCTTCCCGGTCCCGTGATGAATTCCCTCGTTTCCGACACGAAAGTCGTGAGCGAAGCGGTCATCCCGATTGTCGACACGTCCACGGGCAACAGCCTCATCTCCCAGGCTCCACCGTCCACCGAACCGATGGACTGCAACACAACGCCGAGCAACTCGCCGGCTCACGTTGCGAAAATCGCGACCGAGGACGACGCCATGGTCGAAAATACGTCGGTAAGAGGCGTTGAAGGTTGTCCTCCCGGTACAGTCCCGTCGAATGTGAGGTTCGGGGAAAATTACGAACACTTCTCGATGAAATAATAATCTGAAAACATCAAGCATATGAATTCCAAAATGTTATTAACAAATTAATGAAAAAATGTAATTTTCAACAATTTACACGGCCACCCAACTTTTTTTGTGATGAAATTTTTTTTTTTTTTTTCAGAATTTTGTTTAATTTTTTTTTAATTGTGGTTTTCGCCACCCATTTTGCTAACAAAAATGCAATTAAAAAAAAATTAGACAATTCTGAAAAAATTCATACATATTCGGAAAAATAAATAAATAATTTTCATCATTAAAAAAGTTGGGTTGCCGGGTAAATTGTTGAACATTTCATTTTTTCATTAATTTGTTTATAACATTTTGCAATTATTATAATGCAAAATCAATTTTCTCAGCACCTTCTGCATGCTTGATTTTTACAGATTATTGTCTCATCGAGAAGTAATCGAAAGTTTTCCCGAAACTCACATTTGACGTGACTGTACCGGGAGGACTAACTTAATTATCAAGTCTTTTTCCTTTTTAACATTTTTTTATTTATTTATTTTTTTTTTTCAAACGAGATTGTTGAGAATATTTGAATTAGTAAAAAAAAATCTTTCCCGGCGTTAGACGTGCAGCGGAGCGTCGGGAAGCATGCAAGTCGAGGTCGACGGAACGTCGCCCACGATAAACGGCAGCCGAATGATCGTCGAGAACGACAACGACAATCACGAGAATAACGACAACGCGGAGACAATCGACGCGAAGGAGGACAAACTCTTGACGCCCGAGGATCTGTCGCTGCTCTGCGATCTCTTTTACTTGCCGTTCGAGCACGGCGGTCAGGGTATTCAGCTGCTGCAGGAGTTCAACTGGCTCAAGAGCAACGCTCACGTTACGATAAGTAAAGAGAACGACGAGAATCCCAACCGAAAGGCTGACGTGAGTAACATCGCCTGATTTGCTGAACAACGAAAAACGTCCGGTGCTCGTGAGAGGAAACAAAATTCGTACTAATTACAGATCGAGGAGTGGCATTTGCGCGCGTCGAAGATGAACGACATGTGCTGCGCGGTTAACAGACTCTTCAAGCGTCTCACTTACTGCAACAATCGTGAATTATTGTACGATCTTTACTCGTACGTTTGGGACATGCGAGGCGTTGTCTCGCTGTTAAATAGCTATGTCAAATGGCTGGGTAAGTCTGGCCGGTGTTTTCACTCACGTTTACTTCAAAAAGCAGCATTTCCAGTTTCTCAGACGATTGCCCGAACATCTTTTACAATCAATGACTAGCCGAGAAAGCAAAATCTGTAAATCATGATTCTAAGCTGGCATTGTGATATCGTTCGCTGAATTTCAACGCGAAAAAAATAACGTTTTGCAACGCAAAAAATAACGGTTGCACTTTCCATTACATCGCGTGAAAAAAAAACAAAACAAAAAAATGGAAAAAAAAATTTGTCAGCGTAATCGCTTCGCCACAGATGAGTGCTGTTGTTCGTTGTCCTCAAAATTATTATAATCTTATATACTTGCGTTTCAGAAGTGAACTGTTAGCGGGATCGGTAAGTTTCTACCCATTTTGTATTTTGTAACTCTGTTCGATTACGGCTAATCGTTGAATTTGTGGGAAATGTGGAATGAACTTGTCGACCGTTTTAGGCGCTGCAAATAATAGCGCGATTATCGAGGAATTGGAAATAATCGAACAGGGTGACGAAGTTGGCTTTGCGTTGAGATTCTCGCGTTTTTACATAAATCACGGGACGCAACTGCCGTGTTATTATTACTCAAATTCGTTGCATCACCGGTGCGGAACGCGACGCCAACTTCGTTCGAGCAGCAAAACGCGCGGCGCATTCATCTTATGTTTCGTTCGTTACCATCGCGTCCCATTGACTTTGATTATCCTTGTTTTCCATGCGCGACATCTCGCGATCTTCGTGAATCCTCGACCGCGCCAAAAGTGCGTTCGCGGACTGTGTGACAAGCGTGCGTGGTCACTTCTGCGCTTTAGGAGTGAGCCGCACGCCGCGCGATTCCGCGCCGAGGAGGCCGCCGTACAAACTCGAAATTGTATCGAGAATCGGGAGATCTCCGATATGCGCATTTGCTTAAAATAATTTGTGCTTGAAATTGAAAAGAAAAAAAAAACGAGTCTAGATGTTTTTTGTGCGGCCTTCTCGAGCGGCGATTATGTTGTTAAGGCGTTTGTAAGATACCAGGAAACTGATCAACAGCAACTTCACCGAAGGCTACGAATGCTTCTAACGAGCTATCCCTCTGCCAGTTACTGACATGTTTAACGATTCTGTTTTTTCAGCGACAACCAGGAAGGAACTTATATGTGTTTCGGTTTTAATTTCGCTTCGTTTAGGCCCTAAGGCCCCGTAAGGACGTATCCACAATTCCGCTGACCGATATCTTCCTTCCTCGGTATTTGAGAGATAGTGAGAAAGAGAGAGCGAGACGGAGGAGTGACACTGGATTTGAAATAATTACTAATTTACATTTTATATGTTTTTGTTTTGTTGATAGCGTTTGGCAGATTCCCAGCGACGATGACGACTTTTACCCAAGGCAGCTACACATGTATGCGACTTACTTGCCCTCTGAGTAACTCACAGCAATGCGCGCGCGCTTTGTCACTATAATCCCAACAATATTAACTTTGCGACACGAAGACTGTTCTGGTACCGAGATCTCTTTTTTTTTCGTTGCAACACGCGGAACTCGCTACCAGTTGTATTCGTTCGTGAAAATGAATCCTCCATCAGGCGCGTAGATTCTAAACACATTCCCGAAATCATCCCGTGGCGCGCGTCCTTTTCAGTTTTCTGCTGATTGAATTAACTTTCGCTCCTAGTGAGACTGTTGCAGATTCTTAACGTTGCTTTCCTGTCAAATCTTGAACGCTTAATTCACGACCACTTTTTTTAATCGTTTATACAAAAGAAAAGGAAAATATTGGCACAAATTAAAAAATAAGCGATTGATCAATTGGTATTGCAAAAAAGAAAAAAATAATTGCGTCCTGACATCAGGGCAGGAGCGAAAGAATTGAAATTTATGAAAACTGGTGAACCTTCTGAGAGTACCTGCAAAAGATTTCTGCAAAAGAAGATGAAAGCACGAATATAAATTCATTATAAGATCTTTTCGAAATTGCATACGCATATTTTACGGTCGTAGTGACAAAAAATTCTCAGTGGCCGTAAAATAGTAATTCTAATTTTTGGTTTCACTTAAAGACTTACATTCGGGATGTAATTTTTCTATGCACAAATGTTCACTCTCCGCTCTGGCGAATTCCCGCAAACCCCTGAAAAAGCATTCATAAACTCTTGGTCCACTTGCCGTCTGGAGGACGAACTAGGTCGTTGTCGGTCAGCAAACGCTTCGTGGTGCGCTGGCGGGGGAGAGACCACAGAAGCCAGCAAGCAGATACAGAATGGACACAGCATTTGCTGTTTCTGCCGACCGGTTCGACGTTACTTCCTTCTGTTTCACCCGACAACCCGTCGCACTAATTTATTTTGCTTAGTTCCAGACACACAAACAAACACACAAACAAAAGCACACGAATTCTTTCCAGGTGTAATACGAATTTTATTTCAGGCGCATTTTTGGCGTGACGAACCCCCTCTCTGTGTATCCTCCTCCCGTCTCGAGTCCCTTCCCAAGCCCCTCAAGAGTTTATGACGCGCGCGAACGATCGGTACGACATTCTTGATTTGAGAAATATGCGAGAAAAAAAAACGCAAAATAGAATGTTGGACACCGGGCGAATGCGGAACGACGAAAACGAAAAAAGCTC
Organism: Pimpla rufipes; assembly: GCA_963932165.1. NCBI lineage: Eukaryota > Metazoa > Arthropoda > Insecta > Hymenoptera > Ichneumonidae > Pimpla > Pimpla rufipes. The sequence continues at coordinate 17,849,711 of OZ010635.1, forward strand.
TCGCTCTCTGCGATTCCATGTTCTCGATGATTTTTCTATCTCGTGGAAGCAGCGAAATTTCGTCGCTCCGTTGAGCCACATTTGCATGTCGTAGAGAGGAGCAAAATTTGTGAGCAAAGCGTAGGCGAACCCTACGCGCGCGCGATTATTTAGCGTTAACGAGGAGCGCAGACGAGAGTCGGAAGATCTAACGAATGTCAATGGTGTCACGGGGTAGGGTTCTCGAATGGCTGGAAGGAAACTTTCATGAGCGGAGACCAGGAGCCTTGGGTCTTCCGCGGTGGGCTCACTGCTGATCTACAGGTTCAATTTCCCTGTTTTAGACGATTCTTTTGTATATACACCAAGTCGATTGACTGGTATGGCCAGATCGATTGACCGGCTGTTATCTTGGATATTTCAGCGCTTGATACCGGTCGACAGCGGCAACGATTTGTTCGTTTACAAGGCCCCCGAGGTGCCGACCAGCAAGATATACACCATACGGCCTTACATGCCGAGCGACGAGGACGCGGTCTATGCGGTGTGCAATAGAATAACCGGAGTCACGGGAACTGCCGCGGTGGCGGACAGGTATTGCTCGCTTTATTATTCAGAGACCCGGGGGACGCTCCCGTGTCTTTCGGCCTTGAAATTCGCTTTTTACGCTTCACCGAAAATAAAATACACAACGAACGTCGTTGCAGACTCGTCGGTGGTTACCTGACGCTGAGCCCGGAGCTCTGCATGGTTGTCGAGGACGACGATGGAATAATCGGTTACGCCGTTGCTGCCTTGAACATTAAGATTTACAATCAGAAAATGGCTGTGTCGTGGATCCCGGAATTGCAGGCGAAGTATCCGCTGGAGGAGATCACGAACGACATATCGTCGAGTGTTCAAGTGCGTATTTTTCAGTTGTTTTTTTCAGTCGCGTGTATCAATATTTTATTTATTTATTTATTATATAAAAACGGGCTGGGCCCAATTACAAGTACGATGAGAGGTGGCCCATCAATCATGTATAGAGCAGTGAGTGAGAGGTCGACATAGAATGCCATTAAAAAAAACGAACATAAATTAAACTTAATCAAATCAATATTATATCGGAAATAGCGCGTTAAGCCTCATTTTAAAAAGGCAGAGAGCCCTTAAAAAGAAAAACGTTATGCCCATAACCATAATCATATTGCACTCGGACGAACCACAGTTATTTTAAAAATTGCTGCTCTGCAAAAAGCGCTCAGTCTGAGACTCAAAAAATTAATCATTTTTATCAGACCGTCAATTTCCAGGAGGCAATACGATACTTCCACTCGTTCACTCCCGACGTTCCCGAGCAATTGTGCCGACAGCACGCGTCGCAGATCTACTGCTCGGTGTTGCCCACAGTGACCGATCAGTCGTTGCCGAAGCGGCTGATAACCTGCATTCTCGCCGCGCTGAGAGCCAACGGTTTGTAAAAAAAAAAATTCTTCAGCGCGTCGAAAGACTAGAATTGAAATTTAATTCGCCCATCTCGCAGGCTCGTTCGGAGTGCACACGACGATGTCGTCGATGGACAAGGAGAGTCACGAGTTCTACAGCAAATTGGGCTTCGTCGACTTCAGCCAGGGACAGGACGACACACCGGGCGTCGTGACGATGTGTCGAAGCTTCTAACAGCGAGCAAATCCGTCGGTGATATTTGTCAATAAGGTGTATCTCCTGGGATCGTTGACGGAAAAACCGGCAACGATTTAAGAGCCGCCAGCCGCAGAAATTTTACGAGATTCCGCGAAAAATCCAAACGGACGTCGATTGTACTCCGAGAAACGCATGGAAAATTTAGAAGAAGAGAGGCGAAAAAGGCGGCTTCTCGCGTCTGAAATTTGAAAGATATGAGCCTCGCCGTAATTGGCACTGAGGCTGAGGAGAAGCGACGAAATTACGGAAACAAAAAGAGGCGTGAGGCGCGGAAAATCTAGCAAACCGGCGCGCCGAGTACTCATAAGTGAGACGTATAACGTTCAACGCGCCCATCTTGAGCGGTCTAATACTTATCACGTAGAGTTCGTACAAGTTTAAGCGAAAAGAAAAAGAAAAAACAAACGTACATATATATGTAATAAAAAAAACATTGATGATCGAAGAGCTTAGAAAGGATGAAGACATTTCAATGTTGTCCCTCTCATCTCGTAGGACATTCGGATAAAACGCTGTTACTCGGTAACCGCTGCTGCGAAGGGCTAGGAAACGCATAAGAATACTAACAGTGAGCTGTATTTTTATCGAAAACGCGCGCGCTTGCTTAACGCGACTTTTATACTGACACATCCTGGCGATGACCCTGTATTGCGAAAGTACCAACGGCCATGACGGGATCACTGGAAGTTTTGTTTTTAAATTTAAATTAAATATTAGCGCGAGATCTTGATCGTCAATAAAAAGAGAATCGGGACGGATTTCTGAAGCACAACGGATTATCGACTCTCGAACTTCACTCGTTTCATTGCACAAATGCGTTCTCGGCCACGTTTCGACCGCGAGTAGCGATTGAAATCCTCCAGTGAGCTCGTTATCGCGTTTAAATCTAATACATTGTATGGAACTACTAATCTTACGATATAAATTGTGATCGTTATTGGTTTATTTAAATAAACGCGTAAAGACTGAAGACTATCATGCAGTCGACTTTATATCGTGCGTTATTCTCACACTCAGCTGGAGATAAATGTAAAAAAGATACGTTTTTATCGAAAGCGTGCAATGTTTTTATTTTTATTACTTCGTTTAGTTTTGTTAATTCGGCAAAAAATCTTTTATAGCGATATTTGGACGAGCGATTTTTCTTTTTTCCGTTATTACTTCACGAGTATTTACGTTTTACTTGGTATCCAATCTATTTAAATGATTATGGATGGCGGAGGTTTATAGGGCTGGGTCTTCGGTAGCAGCTCGGATCCTTCAAAAGGCGCCGTCGTGTTCTCGTTGTATCGTCTCAGATTCTGGATTTCGTCCTGCATCTCCGTAAGCTGGAAGCAAAAGTAAGATTTGAATCTTGGCTCTTTCTCAGCCGAAAGAATCGTTCGCACCTTTTTTATTTCGTTCTCCAAAAGTTTTTGCTCCGCGCGCGGACTCAGAGTCTCCGATTTCCTGGCTTCCTGCAGACGACTGAGCGACTCGTAGAGTTCGCTCATTTTTTCGTTGATATCCCTGAAATATAATAATTCGTGGAATGATCGAACGCATCAACGTATATCGAGTATAAATTTACCTTGGTGGAGCCGGTCCTCGTTTTCGCAATTTCGCTCCTCCGACTGGCATCCTCAATCTATTCTTGAATAACATTCCCAAATCCTCCAGGTCGATAGCGAATGGAACGTCATCTGCGGCAGAGAAAGTATTTTAATAATACAACCGAGGAGTACGACCGATCGAACACTAATGAACGATGCATTCACCTTCGTTTCTATTCGCAGCTCTGCTCATACTTTTCTCATAGCTTCTGCGGTCTCGTCTCCAATTGCTCAAAGCCTCTCGATCTCTGTTTAAATCGCAGAATAGAGTTTAACGCGACATTCGCTGATATTATTACAAAGTCAAGCATACAAAAACAAATAATAATAATTTACTTAATTTTCTGCAGTGCCACCGCCTGCTTAGTGAGCATTTCCTTGGCTTTGGCGATCCACAGTAGTCGCATTTCCAGTTCTTCATCCGTACCCCGATTCTCGCACCTGAGGAAAGGATCAGGATATAAACATATTTTTTTTCTATCAGTTAATTGCGAATTTAATATTTTATTAACGAATCAATAATGCAATTCCGGATTATAGTACAGAAATCCGACGATTATTTAGCGTCGGGTCTATCGCGGAGGAAACCAGCCCATGGGTCGTTTTTTAATTCCCAGATAATTCTCCAAAAACGCCAGCATCCTGTCGGGATCCTTGAGACGCATAGGGCACAATTTTTCCATCGTTCTGTCGTTCGTGATGATATCGAAAACTCTTTCCCTTCCCTGCGTCTGGGAATTCGGGCGAAACGCGCTCGGATCGATTTTTGGCAATTTTGTTTTGCATGGTTTGATCATATCGTAAAGCTCAGCCTCGGCAGACTTTTCTTCCTGCGAGCCGGCAATTTCGGCAGCGTTTTTCGCACAAGAATCGCATATCGCGTACTCGTTGTTTTTCCGATACAAGGCATTTTTTTTTAAGTCTCTTATGTCGTACCTATTGCTTGGTTTATAATTTCTGCTCTTCTCCCTCACAGATAATTTCCTCGCGTCTTTAGCAACGTGACCCGTCGAGGAGCTGCCGAATATCCAAGAAGCTTTGGCGACCGTTCGCAGGCTCGGTCGATCGGAGCACAGAATCGCCGAAGGTTTGGGTTTTTTGTCTCCTGCGATAAATTGCAAAAAAAAAAAAATTATTAAAATTGAATAAGAAGAAGACAAAAATTCTAATGATAATTTACTTTCAGGAGACCCGACTGCTTCCTCGGGATTCAACTTGTTCCACTCGCTCCGCAAACAATTCATCGTTGCTGCGAATCCAAGCGCCAGGATATCCGCTGGAGGAAATACCAGTGGATTTCGCGAGGTCAGCAGGCCCTTCAAGCTCGGAATCAAACCTGCAAAGTGTTCCGACAACGTGACGAAAAATGTCTGCAGTTTAAAAAAAAGATATTGTCTGGAAAAGTTTTTTTTTATTAATACGTACACAGCTCAAGGGGCAATTTTTCGAAAAGATTTCCCTGCAGCAAAATAGTCTCCAGACAAGTGTGATACCTAATATTCTTCGGCAGAGTCGAGAGCTGATTATTTCTCACGTCGAGCCACTGAAGAAGTTTCAGACTCGAAAATAATTGCTCGGGCAGTGAGGTCAAAGAATTACCTTCCAGATAAAGCATCTAAAAAGCATTACGAAATTTCAAATAGAAAGCAATTAATATAAATTCTACGAAATTTATTATTTTACCTACTCGCAAATTTGGTATATTGGCCAGGATGTTGGTGGGAAATTCCACGAGGGAGAGATTCTTCAGGTCAAGAAAGACACCGTTGCAGGCTGGTAGTTTTCTCGGTGGCTGAGGCGGCTGTGAAGCCGGAACCGTCGGCGCTGCAGCGGTGAAGAAACTCTTCTTCTTCTTGATTCTCTTCTTCGTGGTGACGGAGGAAATATCGGAAACATTGTCGGGAAGATTGTCTTCAAAATGTCCCACAGCGGAATCGTCGCCAGTGACCTCGTCGTGCTCGTCGTTCTTCTCCAACTTTACGTCCAGCAGATCTTTCCAATTGTCTATTTTATTCTCCTCTCTGGACGGTCGGGCGGTCTGGCTCGCTGGGGATTTTATCAGGGTCTCGTACTCGTTTACGTCGCTCTCCTCGTCGTCGAGGTCGTCGTCGTCCTGGATCGCACGGGAGGAACGAATTATCGTATTCCCTGCGGAGTCACCATTCGAATTTTCAATTTCATCCTTTGTAGTCTGTGAATTAAACGATAAAATAATAATCTGCATCTACAATAATACTGCGTCAATCATCTGTATTTTTTACCTCCGAGCTGGTTCCGTGACCGGATGCCTCTTCGATAGTTTCTGCCCCCAAAGTGTCGCTCGAGTTGGACCTCTGATGATAATTGCTGGGATCGTAAGTGCCATCGTGGCTCGACAGGAATTTTTTATTTTCCGCGTCAGCTCCGAATCCGTAATACTTGGATAGGATGAGCTGCGTTATATCGGCCATCGGGGATCCTACTGTAAATTGCACTTCGTGTGCATCGCGAGAGAAGAAGAGGATTGTTTGTCGATCGCCTAGGTGATGAGCCGGGCTCTATTATTGATCGTGCATTATTGGTATTCAAAGCGTGTAAGTGAAATACAACGAAAAAGGGAAATCACTGTAATGGTCAATAATTAATGATGAATAATAATTAATTATAAATAATACATAGGTACTATAATGACAGTGAACATTCATAACTGGAAATAAAATTGATGAGCATACCAATGAAAACGGGGCAGCGATTTGAAAAAAAAAGAAAAAAAATCGGAGAAATGTATAAATATATTCTCTAGCCCTCTTGTTATGTTGTTTCGTTGAAAAAAAATTAACGCCGCATCTAGCGTCACGCAAACGTGACTTTTGTGTCACTACTAAAGTCACACAAAGTCCGCGTGACTTTTATTTTTTCATTACAGTCACGCAAAATGTTTGTGACTTATAGTTACTTGCAAAAGTTACGCTACATTAACGTGACTAATAATTATTCACAACAATCATGCTCACTGATGAAAAACTTACTAGAGCGGAAATGCTTCGCTTTAGTAAGGAATTTTAACGGTTTTCCCTTTAAAAATACTAAATACAGTATTAAACCGGACATTTTTTACTTTAGTAAGGATTTTTAACTGGTTTTCCTTTTTAAAACATTATATGTATACATATAATACTCGTGAGCGCGATTCTTGCGAATAATTATTAGTCACCTCAATTAAGCTTGACTTTTATTAATAACTACAAGTCACGACAATTTTGTGTGACTTTAATGAAAAAATAAAAGTCACGCGGACTTTGTGTGACTTTAATAGTGACGCAAAAGTCACGTTTGCGCGACGCCAGATACAGCGAAAAATTAAATACAATTCGCAGTTTAAGCTCACAGTCAGACGTAACGTTTGAAGTTCGCGCGCTCCGATCGACAGGACACCGCGCAACTTCCGGCGCGTTAGATATCGAACTCGCGACTGTCGAGTGTAACAAAAGTCGCGACATCCGGTTACGCGCAGAGCGGGGAGACGTGGTTTGCGGGCCTAGAGAGAGAGAGACAGAGACACCTCGACAGTTGTTGTATTGAACTCGTCGGCCCAGCGTGTTAGTGTTGCGCGTGTGTTTGCCTTCGCCGAGAGCATCCGAGAGACGTGAGGGAAAAAAAGAAGTTCCCCGTGAGTATCCCGACAAACGTAAGTAAATTTTGACAACTCTATTGTGATCGGGGAAAAAGTGACCTTGCCGGGTCGAGCGCGAACGCCTCGCCGGGCTCTCTCGACCCGGAGACTCGCGATTATTCCCAGTAGAATTTCAACTGTCGAGCGACGAGCAGTTAAAGATTTCCCATAGCAATCATGTTTCGAACGAAATGGTAAACGTTTTTCGTGCTCCTCGCCTCGAATTTTTCACGCCTCAACCGTCGTCGAACGCTCGCGGGCGAGACGCGTCGACGATTCGCAAGCATTTTTCTAACTATCTCGCCTTTCTCTTTTTTCCAGCAAAGAGCACGACCACTCGGAATTTTATCAATTCTTGCAAATGGAGCCCACTCACAAAAATAGCGACTGCTACTTTTTCTACTACTCAACGTGCACAAAGGTGAGCGCCGAAATCCTTCTCTCGCACCTTCCCCGACCGTCTCGGGTCGCCGCGATTTATCGGGCTTCTAGAAATTACTCGTGGCCTATTCCATATTGCATGGAGAAACCTCGCGGTTTTTGAGGTTAGAATGGCCATATTGGAAAGGGAGATCACCTGTAGGCCTCTTACCATTGCGAGAACGTGTTTCGCACGTTCGCTCGGATTTGCGGCCAATTTTACCGCGGCTTTTGTTGCTTACCATGAGAATAATTAATTGTTTGGCTGGAATTCCTCGGTGGACGCTGCTGGTGTTTTTTTTTTGTCACCGATGTTTGTGTTGCCTACTAGGTCAAACTGATATGACAAAGCTGCATGAGATCTGTGAATTGAAAAGCAAAGTTAAATAACTGAGTATTAGTTTGTACAATTTTATCTGTTTCATTACAAAAAGAAATTCATTACAAAAAAAAGAAGCAAATAGCACAAGTTTCAATATAATTTGTTAGAATAAGGTTTTTTTTTGTTGTCGAGTATTCAGTTGTTGGTGTTGGTGTTTCGTTGTTGAGTCTATAAGGCATGAAATATTGGCGCACACTCACAGCATCAACATTGGAGGGCACTGTGGGATTTTGGGCGCTTGTTAATTGTTAAGAAATACTTTGGTCGCACTGAGTTCATGTTATCTTAATTGAGTGTTGTTTATAGGGGGATAACTGCACATTTAGACATGAACCGTCGGCGCTGGGATGCGAGGTCATATGCTCTTACTGGCAACAGGGTAACTGCCTTAATGAGCACTGCAACTTTAGACACATGGAACTGAAGGTATACAAGCAAATTTCAGACAAATAGATCACCCAAATTTGTAAAAAAAATGCAACAATAACTAATTCATTTTCTGTATTGATTTAAAAAAAAAAACAGAAAAATCGTAAATCGATTCCCTGCTTCTGGGAGACACAACGCGGAGGCTGCAAAAAGCCTCACTGTCCATTTTTGCATACGAGTGGTCGTCCGGCGGCGAATCCAGATGCCGCGAATCCGATCAAGACTGCCGAGGTGACCGCCAAGCCAGTCACTCAGGAATGGTCGAATCGTCCAGGTAAGAAAACTCTCCCAAATTCAGTGAACAACAACCGCATAGTTAAACCGAATAACCAAAGTCACCCGAAGCAAGAATCGTCAAAAGCGTCGTTTACCGCGTATTTACGTGTAATTCAATGCCTCACTTTGAGTTTTTGTCATACCAATTAAGCAATTAAAAACAACGTATCAAAATTACCAGAATTCAAAACCTATCTTGCGGAGGGTCGATTATTCCCTGAAAGTCCTCCGCGAAATTGTATGTAATCCGCATACGCGGCAGTCGTATCACATACCTTTTCGTGGGGATCGCGTTAAAAAAAAAAAAAAATTGGACTCAAATCGCTATGGAATTAAGACAGCCGACTGTCGAGCGAAATAACGGATCCTCATGCGCAATTATTCCTGTGTAGATGACGGAAAGTACGACGGAAGCGGCACCGAATCTGACCAAGGTCGGGGCAGCAGTGAGGCAGGGAGTTTCATCGGCAGTCCGGCTGTCGATCCTCTTATCGTCAACTTTGACGAAGGTATGAGGCTTTACTAGCCCCCCCGCCGCCCATCTTTCAACGTACACTACCTCACGCCAGGCACTCTATCCCTACCGTCTAGCCTACAAACCAACTTGAATCTCCGTAACACCCTGAGCATCCGCAACGGTCTCTCGATACCGGTCGATATTCCCAGTAGCCTTAATATACCCGGTGGCGCGAGCGGCGTCCCGAGCCCCATGAGCGTAACGCAAACGGGCGTGCCGAGTTTGCAACCGAATCCCTGTCACCACGTGGCACCGCAGTACGGCCATCAGGCAAATTATCACAGTCACAGTCACTCACACTCACACGGACAGAATATCGCTCAGTTGCAAAATCAGCCGTCGTCGTCGTCCACCTCGTCGTCGTCGTCGCAGCAGCAGCAGCAGCAGCAGCAGCAACAGCAGCAACAGCAGCAGCAGCAGCAGCTGCAGCAGCAGCAGCGAAATCCGTACCCGTCCTCCCACGCCGAGCATTCGGCACAGCCACCGCGGTCGAGGTTTCCCTTTCCCTTCCTCCTCCCCTCGTACCGGAGATACTGAGCGAAAGAAAAAAAAAAAAACAACAAACACAAACAAACAAACAAAACAAAACAAAACGTTGTAGGTCTAGACACAAAAAACGGTTGGCGATAAACCCACTCAAGAGCGAATTATCGAGCCTGGCGGTGAGCGTGCACCGTCTTCGCGTAACTGTTGAAAAAAAAAGAACGAAAAGCAAGAAGCTAAACAAAATGTCGGGGCATACAGAAGTTAAACGAAATGTCGGGACATACGGGAACTAAACGAAATGTCGGAACTTACAGAAGCTAAACGAAACGTCGGGAAATCTTTAATATCGTTAACGCCGAAAGCTTTCCGACAATCCCTCTCTCTCCGTCCCGTTCGAGATGTGAACGGGGAGATCGGTCGGGGTCGCGCCGGTCACCGGCGTCTTCGTCGCACTTGAATCGCGCGGCCGGCAAAATGTCCGCGAACCGCGAGGGAAACATTGAGAGCCGCGAAGAGTTTTTCGCGATACACGGGAGAATCCGAGTCACGCGCGTGTCCGGGACACGGCCTCTTCGACGAAGAGACGAACTCGGGTATTTCGTATTTTCTCGCTACGGCGAATATCGCGCGGTCGCGAATCGCGGACGAGGATTTTGCCTCGTACGCGCGGCTGTCCCCCGGGGGGGAAAAAAACGCAAACGGGGGCTGACATTATAATACGTTTTGAGTTTATGTCGCGATAGCTGGCGATTTCATCCTCGATATCGAGAACTTACGCTGGTTTCGTTCGTAACTCGAAAACTTATCGCGTTAACACAAGCAACGGGTGTTATTGTCCGGTTACATGATTCTTCTCGTTTCACATTTTTCTTCACATTTTTTTTTCTTTTTCCTCTTTTGGGTTCTATACTTTTAGTTACATTCAACCGAACTGTTGTCTGTACGTTTTATTATTATTATTTTTTTTCGTTCCATTGTCTTAAGCATCGGCGTCTCTATACCCAAATCAAAAGAATCTTTTTTGAAATATAAATTCCTGTATTTCGGAAATATTTCATAGGTAAAGATCTAACGTACTAAAACATTTAGTCACCTAGTCATCGCTCGAGACCCGGACGACCGGCCGTATCGCGGAATCGGGCGCGCCTCGAGGTCGTCGAGGACGGTCGCTCGGGTGGCGAGACATCTACGCGCAGCGAAAGCCACGTAGTTATTCGATTGAATCGTCGTTGCGCAGCTTTTTATGCAATTTTCGCGATTATAAAAGGAAGAAAAGAAACAAAAAGAGGTACGTACGTGTCGGTACGGGAGCCCGGGAATATACCGAGTAATATTTGACAAAAATATTTCGACGATGTTTGTCCACGCGCGAACGCGACGCCCACCCACAATTACGATTAGCCCCGAGAGAAGCGACACTATAAATAAACGGCGGCACATACGTTGCAAGTACGCTAAGATGCCTTCATATGTTTTGGCTTTTTACACGATTTTTAGCAACCGCACGTGAATGAGAAAAAAAAGAGAAAACAAAAGAATAACAAAAATCGTTGGCGGGAGTAAAATTCTATGCGTTTTCGCGTGGCTCTAAAAAAAAAGAAGAAAAAAAATCACTAACGTCGACTCGTAATGAAATCAATTATATTATATTGTCGGTTTTGGTATAGAGTAGTATTGAATTAAGTTAATTAGATGTGGGCCTTGGCGAGGGGTTTTAAAGTCATCCACTGATAGCGAGTAGAATTCGAGTTTTGGCGACGAGTAGTTCTTCTTATACCGAAGCGCTTAGGTTCGTCGATATTCGCCAAAACGCAAGAGAAGAAAAAGAAAAATCTTGGACTCGCGAGTCCATTGAAACTCGATGATAGTTCCGACTGACTTACACTCCACATGCACGCCTCACACTTTACCTAAATATAGCATTGCTTTCGACAGCATTTCATTAATATTTTCCGAAATAAAAGGGTGAAAAGAAAAAAAAGTAAATAAATAATTAACTAGAATTCAAATGATATAGGCATAATGAAATCGAAGAGAGGAAGAGAGAAAAATCGATAGACTGTAGATATAGAATCACGGCTGAGTCTTCCCCTTTTTTCGTTCTCCTCTCTTCATCGCGCGTGCACGATTAGCCATTGTCTTTTTTTTTGTTTTTCTTTTTAAATAGAGAATTTGTAAATTATCAGCCACACATCACCGATAGATTATTCTCCTTAGCGACGCCGCCGAGTGGTCTGTCGCCTAAGCGAATAACGCCGAATTGTATACTAACACTTATTCTCTCTTCTTCATCTCTCTTCTTCCTCCGCCTCTCTCCGTTGCTCTTTAAATTCTTTTTTTTCGCAACTGCGCGCGACCGAATAGCTCAATAGTCCAGAGAATACCGGAGACAGGCAGACGGAGCGAGCCTTTTTCTTATTATTATTATTAATAATATTATTATTATTATGCTTCGTTCGTACGATAGTCAAAGTTTCGTTATTTGTTATTGCATTTCACAAATTTAATCGGCTTTAGCGAAAGTTCCCGCTCCTTACACTGGTCTTTCTCGGTTTACACATCACCTGTTTACGATTTTTTTTTTCTTTTTCTTTATTTTACGCAATTTTTTTCGTTGAATCTTTTTTTTTGTTTGTTTCAAAAACATTTATCCTACGAAATCATAGTATTTCACCGAATGCACGTTGATAATCGGCGGCTGCGCTACACTGCGTGTACGCGCCCCTGTGTAATTCTCGTACACGCTCAATCGTGAATTGTTTCTTATTAATTTTTTTTTTTCGTCCTGTGTGTAAAACGCTTCTGAGAGCGACACGAAGCGTCGATGTAAAGTTGTAAAACCCTCGTAGTGGCATTTGCATTGGCTTTGAAACGATTTTTCTCGGCGCGGTAGCGTAAAGTAGCGACGTGGTCGGACGCACAAGAGAATAGTTGAGAAAAAACAAACGAAAAAAAAAACAGAATTACGAACGACCAGACTGAAAGTTCAGATCGACCGTTTTTCCAACGTGACGAGTAATCGCGTTAACCATGTCGGCTTAGCAATATCACAGTTTGGCAAATGTAACTGCCGTTGCGACGGTTCATCAAGATATTAAGACAAATGAAGATGAAGAAAAAAAATATATATAAATAAAAAAAAAATAATATATGAAAATGTCACTCGTGCTATCAAGAGATGTAACGATTAAAACAAATAATAATAATAACAGAGCAAATCAGATCTGTGTATTATGTGTAGACGTATGTCCGTATATACGCATATGTGAACAAATGTATGCGTGTACAGAAGTTACGTACACACACACACGTATGTGTAAAGGAAAACAAGAAAACAAAAAAAAATTATAAGAGAAGAAAACAAAAAATAATAACACATACACACACAAACTATTGAAGATACGCTGATACGCAATGCGCATTATTATATGATCGATGTAAGCGAATGAAAATTAATACTTACGTTGAGATGTTTGAATTTCAATAAACTTCATACCACGAAAAAAAAAACAAGGAGACGACAATCAATGGGAGTTTAAATTAACGAGATTTCGGGAACAACCCGCGTCGCCCGTCCACGAGACTCCAAAGACCCACTGCTAATATCTTACCACTTTCTAGCGCTTTTTTACAATCATTAATCTTTCCCTCCCTGCGCTCCGTTCTGGCTATCGGAGAAAATACAAACTGGGAAAACTCGAAGCTCGTAACAGTCCCTAACAAGCGATTCCCTTGGCTCTGGGTCTTGCGGCTCTCTTTCTCTTTGCCAACGCATTGGCTGTGGGTTCGCGCGTCCAGCAACTCTGTTCTTAGGCGAGCTGCTCACCTTAACTTTTTACTACTCTACTGACTTATTGCGATGTTGGATTTTGAAAAAATAAGATTTCAAGCGAAAAGCCAAAAAAAAAAAAAACCGATTGGTCGGTACCATCGACTTAAAGACGCCTTTTTGCGGGTAAGTCGCTCGCCTGTCTACCTCCTGTTTAATCTGCACCCCAAAAACCTTCCCTGCAAGAGTGTGTTTCAGGCTGGGCCGGTACTCCGTCGATGCTCGGCCTGTCAACGAGTTAGAGGGCCTGCTATTTAGAAGAAGATATACCTAAGTATCGAGTCTGGTCGTTGAACAAAAAACAGAAAACAAAACAGAGTTCAAATCGATCTCGTTGAAGAGAGGAGAGTCCCACTGAGTGAGCGCAGCAAGATACACAGGATCGAAAAAGCTATAGATAGGAAGAAGGAAAAAGCCAAAACCAAAGTTCGAACGAAAATTTGTAGCACGAGGGAGTGAGAGAGAGAGAGATAGAGATTGAGAGATTGAGAGAGAGACAGACATAGAAGGATACGGAACTTCTGCCTGATATTATCACGAAAAAAACCTAACGTTCTACTATCCACCACTTCTTTGAGAGAACAAAAACAAAAATACAAACAGCGAAAAATCAAAACCAAAACCAAAAAAAAACATTGAAAGAGGGAGGAAAAGACGATGCAAATGCCGCAAAAACGAGAGCTCGACGGTGCGTCCCGCAACCTGTCTCAGAGCGTCCGGAGCAATGTAAAACTAATCGGCTATTTCGATATTCTTCGTGTGTTATTGCAGAGTCTGACAGCGAGAGCGCCCCATCGCCGGTTAAGGCCCACACAGCGAGGGTTCCTTATTGCAAGACCTACGAGGAGATCAGGCTGGAGGAGATACAAGCCGAGAGCGCGGCCTACTACTCCTACGAGCCGGACGACTACCTCGGCAGCGCGGGCGGCGGAAAGGAGAAGAGAGTCACGTCGGTTCGAGCGGCGCGACGGATGGTCTCGCTCTACTCGCGCGAGAAGCCAGCGGCGAGCGCGGCGAGCGCGACGTCCATCGCCGGCGGCGGCGAGACGTCGGCCTCCTCGGACTTCACGATTCTCACCCTGGACGAGATTCGACGCCGCAAAGCCGCGACGCAAACGGCCACCAAGGAGACCAGCAGCAGCGCGGCGACCACCACGGGAAACAACGTCACCAGGATAGCCCAGAGAAGAAAGGAAACACCCGAGGAAACATCCGTCGTCAAGGATTCCGGCGATTTTCTGCGCGACGCGATAAAAACTCTGGCCGAGCTCAAAGCGGCGAACAACACGAAGGCAACTTCGGCGCCGCTCGCGCGAAAACGTAGCTTGGAGAGCGCGGAATTGTACGCCAACGACGAGGATTCCGAGGCCGGTAGAATTAGCAAAATTAGTAAAGTGCCGCCCGTGAGGCTGCGTCGATCGCCCAAGAGATTCGCGCGCAACGAACGAATCGCCGAGGCGACGAGCGCGACGAGCGACGAGGGCCCCGCGGCTGTGGAAAATTCGTCGGATCCTCGGGCGGAGGAGATCGAGGTGAGGCTGTGCGACAGCAGCACGTCGGACGACGCGCAAACCCTCGCGGTGACGACGAGCGCGGCCGCGAATCCGCGCGACAGCGACGCCAGTTTCGTGGCACCCGCGACCCCCGACGATCTCAAGTTGGAGCAACTCTGCGACACGAATCTGAGCGCCAACGACGACGAGTACCTGACGAACGTCGATCCCGCGTCGGAGGATATACTCAAGGACATTGACGCGCTGCTCAAGGAAAAGTCCACGGTCTGAGTGACTTGGCGAGCTTGATGCACCTACTCGAGACTCTCTTTCGTCGGATCGATGAAGCCCGCAACGCTCGCCCGGAATTCCGAGGAATCGGGTTCGAGAAGCCGCGACAGCCGCTGCGGCTCGGCGCTGTAGATTTACGGATACAAGAAAAAGAAAAAGAAGAAAAAAGAATTTAATGATAAAATTATCGTACTCGCATTGAACCGCAGTCGATTTGTATATATTACGTGTAATATGTGAAGCGTCATGTCATGCCGATTGGAACAATCAGACTTTATCTCTCTCTCTCTCTCTCTCTCTTTCCCTCATTTCCGGGGAAACGCGAATTAACGACAGCGAATGTCGCCGGAGACTTTGAATGTCATCGCCGTTGGACGCGACGTTGCGCAAGGCCGTCCACGAAGAACTCGGGGTTTCTCTCGCCCCGTTACGTGCGAACCCGCGGCTCGCGATTGACCGGTCGATCCGCGTGACTCAGCGACGGAAAACGCGCGGCCGTGAGATATCGGTGTGTCGAGTCGCGATGCGCTGCATCCTTATTTACTTCTTCGCGCGTGTTGGAAATACTTGTAAAAGACGAAGGAGTACCAGGAATTCTTATGTTCGTTGGAATATATGGCGATTTCCTTGGTCGACAGGACGAGTGGATTTCGAGCCGTGAAATGAATATTAAACGGAATTAACGCAAAATTTATTATAATTATTTGATTGATAAAGAGTTAATCGCTAATTTAGGAGTTACCGTTGTGTGATAATTCGTAAAAATTGATCGGAAAGCTTAGCGACTCTACATGTATTTCCAATTGACTGTAGCTCGACGTAGCCGCACGTGCCGATTTCGAGATTTAAGAAAAATATCTTCCTCATTTCTCCGTTAACGGGATACTCGACATCACGTATTTCTTGCATCTCTACGATTCGCGTCGCACGATTCTCTCACGTTGTGTAATCTTAGCTGAATTCTATTCTCTCGATACATCGTCTTCGACGATGCTGAATGCCTTTCTAACGAATACACGCATACGCCGGGGAGTGCACGTGGCACTCGCCGCAGCGCGACGTATACAAACGAATTATTGTTCGGCTAAATATACGATTGTTACATTTTCGAATGTGTTATTTCTTTTATACTTACCGCACCCGTTTCTACTTCCTGCAACCATCTTTTCTAGGTCACCAGAGAAAATCGAAGCGTTGATTTTTTTTTTCTTCATGTTATCGACGTTTGGCCTATGCCATCTTTTTCAAGTCGCATATTCCTTCCCCGAAATACGGTGAAAATCACAGTTTTCAATCTTTTTTTTTACAGATTCAAAAAAGAGAAATCCATTTTTTCACAAGAGTGATAAAATGTTGCAATTTTCTAAGGGTACCGCAGCGTTGTTTTTTTTCTAAGGGTACTAGAGGGAGCAATTGACGAACACAGGACACCAGCGATTAATTTCACACGCTATCTATATTTATTTAGAATGTATAATTGTACGCTTAACATACCTGGCCTAAGAGAAATCACAATCGGTCCTCCCCAAGCTCAACGACCGTCACTCCGACCTTGTACAATGGAGACATATATTTATATTTATATTTATATTTATATATATAATATTTATACATAGCAAATCGACGCCGGGTAAGTACTTAATATTTTGTGTTGTGTTAGCAATTATAATAATCAACTATCGTTTTATATGCAAAAAGACTGACGTGTGGGAGGTTGGTGGGCGGGGTTGGTGGATCGGGCAGAGGGGAATACGCACGACAAATTCATCCGCATCGTCGACCGGGCGCGTCCTTCTTTTCGTGGCTCTCGTTCGTTACACGAATATATAAATATTACTTGTAATATCGACTTACGTGCTAAACCTCACCTCGGAAATTACAATTCATTTATTCGTCATTTAACTAAACGCCCGCTAGGCAATGATTTCTAAGGGACTTTCAAGGGTTCGCGGAATAGTCATACAGAAGACAATAATGAAACTTAACGATTCTCCCGCGCGGTCGCGTGTCCCGTTTTTCACCGGGTTTGAGCGATTATTACTTTTGCTCCGCGCAAATCACCGCGATCACGTTTGTCGTCGACGCTATCATCGGCGATTCGATTCGCGTCGTCGTGCGACGACGGAATCGACCGATCACGACTGACAATCATCGACGCACACGCGACCCGCGCGACAGACTGGGTGGTGGCAGTCAGTGTTGTTTCTCGGACTCGAAAAACCTCACCGCGAATTTTCTTCTTCATCGCATATTTTTTTTTTTTTCGGCTCCCGGCCAGAGCCGATGATATAGTTTTGCATTTTATTTTTACACACGGTCACGAAGACCTCTTCCTCGGGCTGTACGATCGGCCTCGCGCGCGCGTCGAGGTCCAGTCGGCTCAGGTCTACGAGGTCGAGGTCGACGTTGACGACCACCACGGTCACTGGAGCCTCGGTGACCAATACTGAGCTGCCATATCCGGCGCCGGCTGCCCGGGCACTGCAATCGGCACGCTCACGCCCGGTGATATCAAACCTGCAATCATAAACACGAGCGCGCTTAGCATGTGCGTCGTCGAGACTCGCGAATTGCGGCGAGAGAACAAGCGAGACAAGCGAGTTAAACGCGAATATCCAACAATTCGGAAAAATGAAACTGTATATCATCCGCAAGGCGAGTAAGAAAGTATCAGAATAAATAAACAATCAAGTGATACCCAATTTGAAAATAATAATAATAATAATAATAATAATAATAATAAAACACACAGAACTAGTAATTATCTTTCGACACAGAATCAATCAGATGTAAATACAAGTTTTTCTTTACAGGAAACAAATCAATGAAATGATTCTAGGACTCGGCAATAATTCAAGAAAAATCTTTTGTCGAATATCTCGCGGATTTAATGTTCATTTGTTTTGTTCTTATAATTTGTACGTGATCCATTACCGATTAAAGGAGAGAGAGAGTCGAGCGATCGTAGGTGAACTCTGATTCAATAGTGGTATCCACGAGCGTGATGGTAGCCGAGTCCCACGATCGGCTAGAGCGCGAGCAGCGAGTGCAGTGAGTGCGGTAGACACTCACCGGTCGAGCTGGCGTTCTGGTTGTACTGATTGAGGCCCGCGGTGTGATAAGGCTGGGTCGGGCTGCACGTGGGTCGGGCGCCGTAGCCGAGATGCAGGGGCTCGTAGCTCGAGGAGCGCGCGACGCCGCACGAGTAGCCGTTGTCGCGCTGATGCAGACACGCGCCGGGACTCGGGCCAACGGTCATGCCCACTGTCATGCCCATCGGGCCCATACCGCCGCCCGAGGCCAGCGAGGGCATGCTGCTCGCGTGCTGCTGACTCTGCTGGCCGGACATTGTGAAGCTTGGCATCGAGGTCATCGGGCTGGAAGGGAAAGAAGGGTATATTTTATTACTGGCGACGTCTAAAATCACCAAAGTTGTAAATCCCTATTTTTTATAGAAATAAAATTGATGATACAATTGGCTTTGTGATTATGTTTTTATCATAATTACTCGTAATGATTGTAATATGATGTGTAAACTTTTAAATAGAGACAAGGATAATATTAATTTCCCATAAAACTTCATGGTAATGTTATTGAAAAAATGGAGAAATACTGTTAATGCATCGCGAAAATAATGCACGACTGTGCTTGTCCATTTTTCTCACGATCACTCCCAAAGTTTAATTAAAAATTAGATTTTTCTTACGGCTGTTCAAAAATTCACATATATTTGTATAATCGGTACAGGTCATCATTATAAAATCGTAACTATAACATAAACTGTTCTGTAAACTTTAATTCTTAAAGTAATGGAGACTTACAACACTGAAATTCACTAACACAGAAGATATTGTTGAGGAAGCAAGGTTTTTTTAAAATATAGTGACGTTGGTTATTATCTACCTTACGGAGAAAAATGGTTTAGGCTAATAAAAAGGAGGCAATAAATACGGTCAATTGGTAGATTAAAAAAATATGTCGAAGTAACGAAATAATTAAAAAATTCAGCAAAAGAATCTTTCGTTGTCTTGATCTAAAAAAATGCATTTGTTGCCACTTTTTGTTGGCCAAAGCAATTTTTTTTTCATGCAGTTATAACCGTTGCAACATTTTTTTAATTCTATTATAAATTGTATAGGTTTTTGATTTGAAAAAAAAAAAAAAAAAAAAAAAAATGCTACTCGTTTTGGATTAGCGGAACGTTTGTGGAAATATCACTGAGTCGAGGCTCACCTGTACGAGTCTGGCATGCTCGGGATTCCCGGGTAGACGGCGGTCGGTGCGAAGCCGTGGTGAATTCTCGGGGGCGAGGGTGGAGCTTGCGGGGGTGGCTGACCGCCGAGGATCCCCGCGGGTGGCGGTGGAGTCGGATGACCGCCCACCAGGCTCACTCCTCCGTGCTGCTGCTGCTGCTGTTGCTGCTGTTGCTGTTGCTGCTGCTGTTGCTGCTGTTGCTGCTGCTGTTGTTGTTGCTGCTGCTGCTGCTGCTGCTGTTGCTGCTGAGGATTGTCCCTCCGTTGCGTGCGAAGCTTCTCCTCCCGTCGCCACTTTGCCCGACGATTCGAAAACCAGACCTGAGTTAGCGGATGAGAGACGGATAGATAGAAACGAGTCGGGACAATTTTTACATGTATCTTAGGAATCGGATACCGTGATAAAATACATATTTTACGGTTGTCCATGTTGAAAGGTATTTTTATTAATCAAAACATTGATTAATAAAAACAACTTTTATTTATTAGCATTTTTATTAATAAACAATTCCATAAAAGTACCAAAGCAAAAATGCAAAATACGATACGAGGGCGGAAAAACGTTTTTCCGCCGAGTATCGTCGACTATTTTACGTTACAAAGTGTGCAAAAGGAGTTTTCTTCAATTTATACGCCGCAGTGATGTAAATAACTTTTAATTTACCGCTAAAAATGTTTTTATAAAAAAATGCAAATAAAATAAAGTAGCAAAGTGTCGGTTGCGAAGTAACTGACGAATTTCTTTTTATGTCAAACTTGATATCTGAAATTGATCGTTGATCGTGTTAGACACTGAATATATAGTTACCTGTATCCGGGCTTCCGGTAGACCGATCTTCCCAGCCAATCGTTCCCTGGCGAACACATCCGGATAATGAGTTCTCTCGAATTCCTTCTCGAGCGCGTCGATCTGCTCGTTCGTGAAGCTCGTACGGTTTCTCTGGAGTTTTCGCTTGAGACGCAAGCGAGCCTGATCATCGTCACCGCCGCCGGAAATGCTGCCGGCATTGCTGTTGTCGCCCCCGCTGTTCGTCTCGTCCGAGTGCGCTCCACCTTCCAATTCGGCTACTGCAAAAAGACAATGAACGACAAATTAAATAAAACCATCAATTAATATTTTCCCTCTATTTCCTACTGAACCCCACATTAACAATTCGATATATAATATATAAAACAAAAAAATTCAATACATTAGCTGACGAGCAAAACAGCCTACAACGCAAATTAAGTATTGACAGTTCAATTTCCAAAAACAAAATTTTCATCTCCCGAGAAAAAAAAAACGTTTTCGACAGAATTAAATTCAAAAACTGATATTTCACGCCACCGGTCCAGTCTATTAATTATCCTCCCTCCGCTTCCCAACGGCCGTGCGGTCTGCGAGGGGTGGCAAAAAAAAGTATCCCATATATACGCGCCAAGAATACAGATGGATGATGGAACGGAATGACGAAGAGGATACCGAAGAGGAGCGGCAGCCCCCCGACGCTTCGGGGACAGAAGAAGAGGGTGGCGGTGGGTTCTGGTGCTGCAGATCGCAGAGCGAGTGCGTAGGGTACGATGATGTACGTATAGCATCCAGAGCATCACTAGCATCGGAGGCAGAGCAGAAGCGGAGAGGGAGAGAGAGGGAGAGAGAGAGAGTCAGGCGTCGCCCGGCCGCGGCAAACCTTATCGTCGGTTTCTGGGTGAGCGCGTCCGGGCGTCAGTGGGTTTTAGCTCGACGCCCGTGCAGGAGCGACCGGGGGCTGGTCGGGGAAGAGCGAGGAGAAGGTAAAACCGGTGGGGCGCGAGGGAAGGGCGGGTTGGGGGGGAGGAGGGTGGAAGGGGACCGGGAGAGCGCGATAAGATGCCGGTGCCTCGAACGTCGTCGTCGTCGTAGTCGACGTCGTCGTCGTCGGTGCAGGTGGCCGTGGCCAACCCTCGTGCACACAGTCGGTCGTCCTCTCCGTCAGCCGCACCGCCGCCGCCGCCACCGGGAGGCAGCGGAGAGGACTAGACACGGCGAGTGGAGTCGCTCTCTCCTCTCTGGCTCCTCGTCACTCTTGGCTTCGCGTATATAGCCTGTGGGTTTCTCTTGCTTTACTCTCTATCTTCGAACGTCAAGGGTTCTCCTATGTTGTGGATCTTTCTCTCTCTCTCTCTCTCTCTCTTGGTTAGAGAGTGAGAGAGATGTTCGTTCTCTCTTAGAGAGTGAGAGAGAGGTAGACATTCAGTCTCTCTTGGTTAGAGAGTGAGAGAGATGTTCGTTCTCTCTTGGAGAGTGAGAGGGAGATAAACATTCAGTCTCTCTTGGTTAGAGAGTGAGAGAGATGTGCGTTCTCTCTTGGAGAGTGAGAGGGAGATAAACATTCGGTCTCTCTCGGTTAGAGAGTGAGAGAGAGAGATATAGACATTCGTTCTCTCTCGGTTAGGGAGTGAAAGAGAGAGAGATATAGACATTCGTTCTCTCGCAGTTAGGGAGTGAAAGAGTGAGAGAGACGCTGCTCTCTCTCTCTCTCTCTCTCTCTCTCTCTCTCTCGCTCTTTATCTCACTGTGTCGAGAAGTTTGCGAGCGCCTCGGCATTCGTCCCAGCACAGCGTGGTAATGGAAACCTGATAACGACCCCCTTGGCTTGCCATCGGGCCCTGGCTACCCGATAGGCGCTCCGCGTATACACTCGGCGGAGACGTCGAGCAGGCAGGCTCGAAAGCTCAGACTGGCACAACCCCTCCGGAAAACGAACCCCTCCGACCTTCCAACCCTCTCGCCGCTCTATCCCTCCCTCTCTACACGTATGCGAATCTTGGAGGGAATTCTCGCGAGAGGATATATGCTGAGCACGGTGGCAGCTTGCGCTGGTTCTTGAGACTCTGAGAGTATTTTTTTTAATGAGAATTACTTTAGCTCGTTGGTCAGCTTTGACTGTGCAGACGTTTTTTTTTTCGACAATTCTGACTATGGGTCAAAAAGCTATTATATTTTATGAGCTACGATAATTATCTTTAGTACCATTTTTTAAATCAAAATTGACACAATTTGTTGATTTTAATGAAGAAAATTTGTGGCCCATAAGAAGCGAAAAATTGCCAAGACTGGCAACTTGTGTTCACTTTTTTTCGACAACTCTGTCCCTGTTCCAACTAAGTCAATATTTAATCAAATCCTACTGTCAGTTAAAGGCTAAAAAATGTTGCTAAGTGTTTTCATCTCGCAAAAATCATTCCTCGCAATACGTCACCCGATTATTAATATCAACAAAAAAAAAATCGCTGCGCAAAAGCAGCGACTAAGGTCCCGGAATTCCCCGTGCCCGATAACTCCCGAGTCTCTTTCTCCACCCCCGGGGGGCGATGTAGCCGGGTGTAACACGGTGCGCAGCTCCTTCGTTTCGCGCGGAGCATCCGCGAGATAAGCCCTCGACATACGAGCCGCGTATCCCGCGGGGGCTCCGCGTTGTACACGTTGGTTGGTTCACCCAAGCCCAGAGAGAGGAGAGAGAGAGATAGAGATACGTGGTACACGTACTGGCAACCAGCCACGACGAAGGCGGTAAACTTGCTCGCGGATTACGAGAGCAACCGGAGAGCAGCAGCAGCAGCAGCAACTCTGCGGGGAAGTTGCCTCCTCTCTTCTGTTGCCGCCAGGAACGTCGGGGCTCACCCCGCGCGCGTTTTCGCCGTTAAACGGCGCTCCCGTTTCGTGTCTTCCACCGCGTCTTAACTTTATCTCTTTCTCCCTCGATCCTCGCCTCTCTCGCCTCTCTTTCTCCCTCGGTTTGCAAGCTAGCGGCGAGCACGCCACATCGTTGGCGGCTGCAGACAAGTCGACCCTCTCGCGGTATCTACTTCTCTGGCACTTTATATATATATATATATAAATTTGTATATATATGTATTTTGGTGTGCGTGAATATATATATATATATATATATATATATATATATATATACGGTGTATGTAAAGTACAGCGCGGGTTGCAAGGATCTCCGGGATTTCTCGGTTAACGCGACGACGAGGATGAAGGGTGCCCTCCTTAAGCAGCAATTAAAACCCACCATTCCCCTCCGACAACTCGCGAAGCAAGTTCCGCTTCCCTCCGCAGCCCCACCCCCTCCTCCCCTTCCTCTCTCACCTCCGGTCGCGGATTCGCTGATTCGCTACGCCATACTATACACACTGTTTTCTCAGTGCTTTCGCATGTGTGTGTGTGTGTGGTAAGTATATGCGAGGAGCTTCGGAAGCCGCGACTCGACGCTTCGCGGCCTCCGTGGCAAAGTACGACGGGGAATCCTTCAAGAGTATTTTGAGCCGTCTTCCTGGAGATATAGAGAATTCTTGCATTTTGCTTGAGGGACTGAATGTTGATTGAGAAATTATGAGGCGGATGAAATTGTGTGATTTTATTCGTGTATAAATATTGACGGCCTGAATAAATATTCAGTGGGATTAAAAAAAAAATTAAATATTATTTTAAAATATCTTAATAAATAGTTCAACAAATATTTTTAATACCAATCGAAAATATATTTTTGTATATTTCGTAAAATAATTCCAAAGATATTTTTAAAAACATTTAAAAAATACAGAAAATATGTTTAAATACAATCGAAAAGATATTTTATCGAATGTTCCGAAAAAAAGTTAAAAATATATTTTTTAAAACAATTAAAAAAATAATTAGAAGATACAACTCAAGAAATATTTTTGAAAATAATTTAAAAAAAAGTGAATTCATACGTTTAATTGAAACGATTGTTGTTACGATTTAACAAACGTCGCGGTGACAACACCGAGTGAAGAACTTTTGACCGGACGACGGGAGTCACGACGCGAGCCATTTTTACGACGAGTCGGACCCTTTTTCGTGTTTCTCTTTTATTTTTTCGACATACGGTTCGTCCCACCGGTTACGGAGCGGGGATGGAGTGCGGCGGCACCGGCTGCGAGGTTTCTGGTGCGACGTCTACTTCGCGCGCGCGGTTCGCGGTGGAGGGGGGACACCGGGGCATCTCGGCAGCGGTACCGGAAAGCCCAGTGCGGCTGCTGCACATCCCACTGTCCTCCCTCTCTTCTTTATCCGAGACATTCTCTTGCTCTCGCGACTCGCCGGCCCGACCGACGCTCTCTCTCCACTCGTCGCATTATCCGCCAACCGGGCGAAGCATCGGCCTCTCCGGATCGCTCGGGCGTGATGGCGGGCGCGCGCGGGGAGACCAGAACTCGCCTTCTGGTTTCGAGCGCGTCGACTTTTCGTCGAGTTTCTTCGAAGAATAATAAAAGAAAATAAAGAAGATTTTTTTTCTCTTTAAGTAAGGCGTTGAAAAATGCGA
The DNA here is from genome assembly GCA_963932165.1 of Pimpla rufipes. Classification (NCBI taxonomy): domain Eukaryota; kingdom Metazoa; phylum Arthropoda; class Insecta; order Hymenoptera; family Ichneumonidae; genus Pimpla; species Pimpla rufipes. Next base: position 17,874,308 of record OZ010635.1, read on the forward strand.
TAAGAAAAAAAACGCGAGGTGATTTTTCGTGAATTTTATTTTTAAAGACGACGGAAAATAAGGAGAACTTTTCTGACATTACAAAAATTTATGTTAAGATTTTTATTCTCCGTAAATATAAAAAAGAAGCAAATTCTTTTTCAAGGATAAAAAAATATTAAGAAAACGAATTCTCTTAAAAAATAATTTTCAGAATCAAAAAAATTGTACAAAAAATGGAGTGAGAATAAAACAAAACAAAAAAAGAAAAAATAAACGAAAATGAAAAATAAATAAACAAAAATGGTGCGACGGTCAAGTGCGCCATTTTTGCCCGACGCGTGTGATATAGTCGAGCGAAGTCGGGCGTCAAAACGGCCAAAACGGTTAAAGAGTGACCGAGCCAGTCGTGCGGAAGGAAGTCTGCTTGCTCGGTATAGTAATGCAGAAAGAGCCTCGAAGCCGGCAAAGAGCTGCGAATGAAAGGGAGAAAGCGCGAGCGAGAGGTGAAGAAAAAAAAAGAAGAAAAAAAAAAAAAACGATCCACGACGACGACGACGACGACGAGTGGTGAGCCCGTCGTGTGCTTCTCTCGCGCGAGCTTTATATTAAATTCGATAATGGTCCGTCGTTGCACTTAGCTAAACGTCCGAGACTCGGAGCTCCATTGTTCCCCGGCCCGAGAGTGCAACAATGGCGGTTGATTGCATTGTCGAGACGTTAAGGACCCCGTGTACCCACTTATATATATATAAGTATATAAGTTCGCGGTATATATAGTTTATATTTCGATTGCGGGGCTCATTATACGAGCCGGGCACGAGTCGGGCGCGCTGGCCAGCTCGACGTCCCCATTACTATATGGCACACAAATGGCACGAGTGTGTTATTGTATACTTTCTGTGCAGCTTTGAGAGCTGAATCGAGGGTCTGTCGAGTGCGCATTGTGGACGTAAACGGAAAAGTAAAAAATGCGAATTTTTTTAATTGAGTGGGGGAAAAAATAAAAATTACAAAAACGTATTTTCTTTTTCCTGGTACATTTCTTACATTTTTTTAATGGAAAAATTACATTTTATGACCATTTTTTGTTTTACCAAAAAGGATCGGCTGGTTTTTTCTTCGATGGATTTAGTACCTGCCATGTTTCTCGTAATTTTTTAATCTTAAAAATGAAAAATTAAAATTAAAAAATGACCAGCTTGACGTCCCTAACTCCCTATTACTATAGGGCATAAATGGCACGAGTGCGTTATCGTATAATTTCTGTGCAGCTCCGAGAGCGAAATCGAAGGTTCGTTAAGTATCTATTTTCGAGATTGAGTAGGAAAAAAAAGTGATAAGAAGATGAAAAAAAAACATATTTTTCATTTCATGATAAATGTTTTCTTCATATATTTTCATCATTACATTTTGGGACCATATTTTTCAGTTTACCAAAACGAAAAATATTTCTAAATATTTTTAATATTTCTAAATATTGCTAAATATTTCTAAATATTTTTAATATTTCTAAATATTTCTAAATATTTTTAATATTTCTAAATATTGCTAAATATTTCTAAATATTGCTAAATATTTCTAAATATTTAAAATAGAAAATATTTCTATTTTTTCGATGGATTTAGCAACTCGATTTTTTTCGTAATAATTTAATCATAAACAATAAAACAAAAAAATTGAGTCAACGAATAAAAATTTTACTGTCAATTCCCGTTAAGGGTTCGCAGAGAGAGAGTGGAAAGTCGTGAGCAGCGTAAAAACCGCATCGCCGCGGTTCGTCGTCGCGAGTCCACGTGCCGCAGGCACGAAACCGCTGTATGACTATATAACTGCATGACCAGCGACTAACCAAACGCACAAGCGTCGAGAGCCCCGGACTCTCGAGTGACACACTCGACTCGGCTCCTTCGCCCGATCGCGCGACTCGCTCGCGGTCAACGAGCCGGGGCACAAAAAGTAACGAAACAATGCGAGCGGTTCTCCCGGGCTCTCGGTTACACTCTTGCCAGGAGAAAGAGCCAGCAAAGTGGTTAAGCAGTTCCGGTACAGCGACGTATAACAAAAATATACAATTGCACGAGTACGCCGAGCTCGTGGATCGCGCTGAGCGCGTGCAGGGCAACTGCTCCCTTATGTGCTTCAGTCCTGGTGTCGAGAGGCGATCGAAAAACCTATTATATCTATTATATCACTAAACGAATCCATCTATACCAACCCCCACCCCCCTCCGTCATTTATAACCAGCATGAAAAAAAAAGAACTTAAATGGCGAAATATGAGGGGCCGAGACTCGTCGAGGCGTAAACGTCATTTTGGAAAATGGTTGCAACGCAGACCCTGAATTTTCGACTGTGTATTATAAGTATAAAAAAATCAAGAGGGGTGGAACCAGAGGGTGAGAGAGAGAGAGAAAAAAAACCAGATGCGTCCAACAATGTCACGAATGATACAGATGTTAAACTGCGTAAAAAGGGCCCTCGGTGTCCTCGAGACGCAGGATGGTTTTTGCGGTCCCCTCATCCCCCCCTCCCCTCACTTTTCGGCCCCTCGACAAAACGCTCGATTATTATTATTAGGGTTGGCTAATAACGTGTAATACGAGAGAGAGGCAGATTTTCGTCGCTTCCTCGTCGCGGTGTCTCGCGGCGCTGCGAACGACGGGGCCCCGATCCGCCTCTCGCCCGGGCCCCGCGAAGGGCGGGGAAGCCCTGCGGAGACCACGATAGGTCCCTGATCGACGAGCGCGTGCGTCGATTGGGGCGCTTCCGTTCCGGTGTGACACCTCGGCGGAGACACGGCGCGAGGGGTCCCCGCGATTATCAATCCTCGGGACATGGGGAAGGAGACCGGGGTCAGTTGGAACGCGAGGCAAAAGTCAGAACGCATGAAACATTTTTTTTTGCTGTGAAAAAGTGACGACGAATGCGGTTTTTGGTTGGGTCAGAAAAATATTTGGTGTGTACGGCAAAATATTTTGTGTGTACAGCAAAAGATTTTGTGTGTACGGCAAAATATTTTGTGTGTATCAGCAAAATATTTTGTGTGTACTGCAAAATATTTTGTGTATACATCAAAATATTTTATTTGGATAGTCAAATATTTTGCAAATTCGGTAAAACATTTTAGTTATATTAGTAAAATATTTCGTCACTTTTTTGTTAGCCAGAGCAATTTTTCCCCGCGCGAAGAATTAAAAGTAAGACTTCAAATACTTTTAAATGTCAATTCCTTATGGTTTTTGCCCACAGATTAATAACTATTTTTCGGCAAAGCCATAGACAAAATTGTTTTATATCACTGCGGGCGGAAATGGCCGCTTTTCCGCCCGCTTCGGGTGCGTAAACCGCCATTTTCGCACCTTGTGGTATAAAATTTTGTAGATCCCTCGTGCGAAACTCTTCTTCCTACTCGTGTTGAACTCACACCAGTTACAAAAATGTTTGTCGCCCTCGTGGAGTAATGTACAATTTTTTTTTACACCGCACGCGTTTCAATTCGCCCCGAGTGTTTCCCGCCTGGGCCAGGGCGACTGATATAGAGAAGCCAGGAGGCGCATAATGGTCGGCCATAGCGATGCGCGTTAGCAACGGCCATTATTCCAGGTATATAATTCGCCGGTGTTGAGCGGGGAATGCGCCAAGGGGGAGAGAGGGGGGAGAGGGGGGGGGGGGGGAGGAGGAGAGAATGGAAGAATATAAAAGCGGATGTCGCGGGGGGAGACGAGGGACGCGCGGAGAGAGAGCTCGATAATTCTTTAATCCAATGTGCGTACGCGTAACGCTGGTTAAAACGCGATTACGTGTTATTAGGTGTACGCGCGGAAAATCTGCGGCAATGAAATATAATCGGATGACACGAGTGGAGAAACAACGATAATAATCTGCGGGCGGAGATAACGCGGGCCGGGTTTTCGGGCCGCGAGAGCCGGCGATGCGCAGGAGGAACCGAAGGTTCGACACAGCGAGACGGGCCTAATGCAGCTAATCCCGGTCGAGAGAGAGAGAGAATTATCTGTCGAGTGCTCGATATCCCTTGGAAGGCAGCCGAGCGATCGTGCTAGTGGTAACGGTCCGTGGTGTACCGGACTTGAACGCGGAAACGAAATTGTTACACTGTCGGGATTGTGTTTTCGATTATATTGTTTTGCGCTTTTGACGCTGAATTTCGGGAGCAAAAGTTATAACGATATGTGATGGGTTTTTTTTTTACAAAGTGGAAGTTAAAAAAAATGTTACGGAGGAAACGTTGGACTGTGAAAAAAATTACTGGCCTGATAAGTATGTTTGGTGAGCTGAAGACTTTTTTTGCCATGCTGACAAACATTCTGCTGGGTCGAAAAATTTGTTGGACAGGTTGAGGAACATTTTGTGGGGTTTATAACATTTTTTTCCCAGGCTGACAAACATTTTGTTGGGTTGACCAATTTTTTTGGTGGATTGACAAATATTTTGCTAGGATGACTTTTTTTTGCCGATCTGACGAACATTTTTCTGGGTCAGCACATTTTTTTGCCTGGCAGGCAAACATTTTGCTGGATCAACACATTTTTTTCCCTCGCTGACAAACATTTTGCTGGGTCAACACATTTTTTTACCGGCGCCAAAAAAAAATGTTTTGCTGGGTTAACCATTTTTTTTTGCCAGGTAACAAAATAAAAGAAAATCCTTGTTGCACCTGATAAAACGTCCCAATTCTCGAGTATGCCGAATACGAGACGAGCGTGACGACGGAGTCGATAATGCGAAGCCAAAATATTGGAAACTTCATTAGACCCGGAGGGTCGGATGGCGCATCGAACCGTGCGGCTCGGAATACACAAGGATTTCCCGCGTGGAAATTATATACAGGGGTTATTACGCGATTCATTTGTAACTCCCTCCCGCCCTCTCGCCCCGCGCGAGGGAGTCGGGAGCGACGAGTGACGATGGCGCGATGAGGAACTTCTGCTTCTCCCCGACTCGGTGTCTCGCGCCATAGGGTTCACTCGATTCGTCCGTGGATTCCACGGCGACTCCGCCGCGCTCCGTACCCGGAGCGAAGCGAGCGGCACAATCCTCTTTGCCAACAAACGCTCGAACGAGTTCCGGACGGCGGCGCTGCAAATCTCCTTATGTGCGCAACTCAATCAAATTCCGTCGGCATTTGCCCGGCGAAGCAGTCGCCCTGTCCGTGGGCTCTTCTTTTCCTCCACCCCCGTAGTTCTCCAACCTCGGCTTTCTTCTTCTCCTCTTTCATCTTTTTTTTACTCTGTCCCTCTCTCTCTATCTCTCTCGTTCTATACTGCTCGATTTTCCCTAAGAGTCGTTTGAGATTCGAGGCCCGCAGCGTCTCGAACTATCGCTGCCTTCGCAGCCTGCAACCCTCGACTCAAATTCCCCGACGATTTATTCTCCGACGCAGATTTGTCAGGAATATTTTTTTTATAAATTTGTGGGAGTTTGCGTTTATTTCGGACGTGTGAATTTTTACGAAAAGTTTTGTCTATTATTTCTCAGATAATCAGTTTTACTCCGAAATTGCTGAAACGATGTTTTTTTGCAAAACAGAAAAAATTATATAAAAATTGAAAATAACCAATTTTTAAATTTTTCGCGAAAACTATTGCGTTTATAAAAGAAAAAAAAAACTAATAACGAATTCGTAGTGTGTGGGCAGAAATACATCGAAATAAAGTGTTAAAAATAAAGTGTTTTCGCTTTTTTTTTTTCAAAATTTAGTCATTTCATTAAAATGGAGTTTAATGAGTTTCTATTAGCCCATCAACCTGAACACCCTTCGCCAAAATAACCTTAACAAACCTTCAAACCTCGCTCGCCCTCCGAACTACCAAAATACAATAAGACGACTGAAACTGCTCGTTACGGTTAGCAACGATCAGTGGCAGACAACCCGACAGCCACTCAGACAACGAAAAACCCGACAACATTACTTATATATCGAAAACGCGAGATATTTTACCCACTGATTTCTCGAAGAGGGAAATTCCCAAAACAATGAAATTCAGCAGGCTTCCCCAAAACATCTAAACTAACATAATTAACTCTAAAAAAAAAAAAAAATCATTTCTCATCATCCCACTAACGAAGACACATAATTGAGTCACACGCATCTTCCATCCGATTCCCAAATAAAAAACGCATCAAAAGAATCAACGGTTGCGAGAAGAGGGGAGGACAACCCCATCCCCCTTCCCCCCTCCACCCGGTCGTCCCACTAAATAATACGAGTGCAGCGAGCGGTCCGCGGCAGCTCCTCGCCGTTGCTCCTCGGTGGGTGGCGGTCCCGCAACGACGAGCGACGAGCATACTCGCGGGCGCGCTATTACTTCCGGCCTCTTGAGTCGCGATGTACTTTTGCAAGTTTCGCCCCGGGGCGAAGTAACCCGCGCGCGAGCGGGCGGCAGCACCGCCGCGGTGTACCTACCCCCTACCCCTCCTGCTTCAGGCAAAAGGCCGAAGCAGCAGCAGCAGCGGCATAGGAGAATCGTGACGGGGGTTGCGCCACCCCCGAGCGGCAAAGCACGAGGCTCTCGTGCGCCACCAGACCCTTCTTAAACCCCTTTCCTTTCCGCTAGCTGGCTCGGTGGCTGCTGGCTGCGCCGCCGTCTCCGCCTCGCGGTTAAGCTCCGTTTACGCCACAAAGTTTCCCTTCCGATTAGCTCGCTGGCGAACTGTGCTCTTCGCTACTTCCACGCTCTTCCCTCGCTTGGCTCACGGTTCTCGGCTCTCGCACTGCGGAGGAAAAGAGCGAGTAAGAGAGGTAGGTGGGAGGAAGGAGGGGAACAACCAACGGGAATCCCGCATACAGACGCGGATTACGTTTACACCGCGGCAAACTAGTTTCCGTCGTTAAAACACGAATAAATAGAATCTCCGCTCGTGTTACCCGCGCGACGCGCGATCGAGCCGCGTTCGCCTCGGGGACACGAGGAAGCTATGGCAATTGATATTATCAATGTTTCGGCGTATCGCCTGAGACCCCGCGGGATTCGGGGGCTTCGGGGTTCTCCCGAAGTTTGGCGATTTTACCGAGGGAAAATGAGACTCGGGTGGTTCGAACTTGGATGGGGATGCTAAGTGGGAAATGCGGTGTTGGAAGTTTATAGTGAAAATTGGAAAATTTCCAATAACGCTGTACGAAGAAATCATCAAGCGTTGGTAACTGCGGAGTGACGACCGGAAATTTGTAGTTCGAGCGATTATTTTTTATCGTGCAAGGTATTTAACAGCTGTGACAATTATTTTATAATTCATGGAAATTGAAAAATAGTTGCTGATTTATCTATAAAAATATTTATCGCTTTATTGATAAAGTATTTTATAATACTTATAAAGTATTTATTATACTTATTTTATAATATCTATAAAGTATTAAAATACTAAAATACTTATTTTTTAAAAGTGTTTTTGTCGATTTTTGTATTTTTTTGTGCCGTTTTGACAAACGATCGACTTTTTTAAAATTGCTCTGTAAAATTTAAAAAAAGTAAGAGCGAGTAAAATAAATTATTATTGTTTTTAACGAATTATTATTATTAAGGTGGAACAATTGTGAAGTGCATTGAGTAACTTCACAATTGGATTTTCGCTTCGTATTGCATAGCTTCTTACTATTTTACCGGATTAAACGAGCGAGAATACGTCCAGAGGACTCAGCAACAGTGCCGGCTGTGCCGGCGCACCGAGCGAGCCGGCTGAAGAGGTGCGAGAGCGCGCTAATATCTCGAGCAAACTCCGAGCCCGATGCACGGTTGGTTAAGCAGGCAAACATTGACTGACGGTACCCATCTCCGCTCGCGCGCCTTCCGTGTCAGTTTAGGCACGCTCTCGCGGTGGCATCCACGACAGCTACTTCTAATTCGCTGTGCTCATACCCCGCTCACCCCCCGACCTCCCCCTGGCACCCTCGTTCTGCCATTGTTTCGGCGTAACCGCGTTCGTTCGTCAATTATACGTTTTTTGTACTCGATAAATATTAGAAGATCGATCGAAGCGAAATCGCAAAGTCTACGAAGCTTTGTGCAAAAATAATTGCAATCATTTGAAATTAAATTTTCATTTTTTTTTCTATGAAATTATTTATGAAATTTTTGTTTACGAATTGACAGATAAAAATGTGTAATTTAATTATAAAGATTACTATAAAAATATGGTGTTTCGATTGTTCGTCAATTATACGTTTTTCGTATTCGACAAATATTGGAAGATTGATCGAAGCGGAACCGCAAACTCCACGGAACTTTATGCAAAAATAATTGCAATCGTTGGAAATTAAATGTTCATTTTTTCACCATAAAATTATTTATGAAATTTTTGTTTAAGGATTGATAGATAAAAATGTGTTTTTTAATTGTAAAGATAACTGCAAAAATATGGTATTTTTTGGAGTATTGGAGCTTTAAAAAAATATGTGTTGCCTGTATTTTTTTAAATTTTTTATTGTGATGTCACTTTTTGTCCTTCGAAGTAAATACTGCGAAACGTTTCGGTACGACCCAATCGAGGATTTCGGAAGTTCCCGGTTACCGAAACGAGCGATAAGGTCGTCCGTGGCTGGGGATCACGATTTAAATGTCTCGGGAGGGTCACTGCCGCGCGGGCAGCAGCGTCGAGCCGGTCGAGCCGCACGGGCGGCGTCTACGTGTGGAGTGACACTCGCGAGCCCCGGTGGCTCAAAGAAATACGAGCTGTCGCGTGGCCGATTAGCCACGCTGGGCACGCGCCTCAATTATTAGGTCGCCCATTACGCGCCCGACGCGTTGCGAAAGCCGAGGCGCGACGCCTCCCGTCGATTACTCGAAGAAAATTTATTTGCTCAAACTGAGTCCCGAGGTTTCCCCGAAAAGGGGTATTGAAGGGTATCGAACCGAATTAAGACACCGCGACGTTAGATTCTCCGCGCTCGTCACGTCTCATTGGGGCGGGAAATTCCGTACTGGGTATCGATTATCGACCTCACAGATATATCAAATGTATATCTTATATATATTATTTTGGAAAGTTGTTTGTCTGTTTGTCGGTCCCAGCCCCCTTAATTCAAGATTGTCTCAAAATTAGAAATCTGAATTCGAATTTTTATTTTAAATTAGAATTTTTCACAGAATTTTAAAGCCGGAAGTTAAGTTGCGTTTTTCGCGAAATTTTTTTTTTGGATTTCGCACAGTTCGAAAACCCTATCCGATGAAAAATTCCCCGCTGATTCCGAAAAACCCCGTTGTTTACCCGAAAAAAAAAAATTCGATGAAATACATGCAAAAAATGATTTTTCACTTTTTTCGAAATTTCGGCACTTTGCTAAAATCGAGTTTACTTTTTTTCAATCGACCAAACCCGGGTTTTCTTTCTGCGTCCGAGAGAAAACTCTATAATGTAGAGAATGTTGCCAGGTGGAATGCGATATCTTGATTTTTTAATTTTTTACAGAATGATAAAGTCAGACCCCCAAAAATCGCAATAAAACGAAAGGGGTACCCCTTCAAAAATTTTGCGATTTTTGAGGGTCCGTCTTTAACATCGTGTAAAAAATTCAGAAATCAAGATATCGCGTTATATATATAACTAGCTACTGTTAGTTATATATATTTCTGACGGCAAAAATATTTTTTATTATTTGGATAATATAGCGACAAAAGAAAACAATTTTTTTATATATCCGCTTATATTTATGATGAAATATATGTTACAAATATATATGACATTTTTCCCTAAAAACCGTCAATGTCTCGGATACATCTTTTTTAAAATGTATTTTTCGACGCGTTTTATTTTCCTGCGGGTGAATTCGAAACCAAACAGGGTGAGTCTATCGTGAGAAACAACAAAATTGCGTACAAACGAGCGGAGCCCCCGAGTCCCCCGACCGCAGGAGCGAACGAGGGGCAATGAGAGAGAGAGAGAGAGAAGGAGAGAGTCGCGAGTGGAATGAGTTTCAATAAGAAAAGGCGAGGCCGGAATTTTCGAGGGTTATCGGGGGAATCCCCAAAGGGTCACTGATTGCAAACGAATTCGGCGACGTCGATGTCGGCGGCCGCGCGGGTTTTGCAATCGGAGAGCCGCGACCGAGTCTATGTAGACGGCCGCGCGGGCCGGGATACCCGCGGCCACCGGTTTCGCCCCCTTCATAGACGATTAATCCAGTTTACATGCAGACGCCGGCTAGCCTAGGGCCCGACGGGCGAAAGCGAAGTGCACCCAAGGGGCTGGTATAGTCCTACGCCCGCGTAAGCCGAGAATCCGCACAACCGTCCACGCCCGCTTAAATATATTCAATTACCGGGATACTCGAACCTCCTGCGTTAACCCCCACGTGCTGTAAGGGTATCTCGTACCCGTGGCATTGACCGGACTCGGTGTACCACACCGTGTCGACTTCTTTTTTTCCGCATTTTTCGTTTTCGCATTTTACTTATTTTTTCGCCTTTTAATTCTAACGTTTTTAGGTTTGTTTTCACATTTTACTTATTTTTTCGCCTTTTAATTCTAATGTTTTTACGTTTGTTTTCACATTTTACTTATTTTTTCGCCTTTTAATTCTAATGTTTTAACGTTTGTTTTCACATTTTACATATCTTCTCATATTTTCGTTTTTACATTTTTTGCACGTTTTACTTATTTTTCGTATTTCGGGCTTTTCGATTTTACGCCTTTTGCACATTAGTCTTATTTTTTTCGTTTTTTTTTAGATTTCACTTATTTTTCCTTTTTTTTTGGCGTGACTTTTTTTTGTTTTTTATTTTTATTTTTTCATCATTTGCATGGAAAATTCGATTTGCCAAGTCTTAGGCGATATTATTTGAACAAAGCATTGACAAATAGTTGGCGTTGTGAACTTTTCGAGGGAGCCAGAAATCAACGAAGCTCAGTGCACAGAAATGACCCCGAAAGTCTTGTCTACTGTTGAATTAATTCTAGGTCCACCCGACAATTTCTATCCTTACCCCAATTAGTTCCAGCCACTGTTTCGCCGAAAATTACTCGCCCCACTCCGAATCGTATAAAAATCTCGAATGCTCCCGGAAGAAAAACGAAATTTTTTTTTATGCACGACATAAGAGCGGCGATGAGAGGGAAGATGACGCGATGATGACGACGCTGACTGCGGGGGACGCGCGGGCTGCCTCGCAGCTTGAGGTTGACACGGGTTTTGACTCGCAGAGATGGAGAGAAAAAAAAAACGCCGTGAGTGAGATAGGGGTTGAAAGGAGAGACAGAGGGAGAGAGAGTTAAGCCGGGCGAGCGGGGCAGCCTGCAGACACAGAGCCAGCTACACTGCAGAAGCAGCAGCAGCAGCGGCAGCGGCGGCAGTGGCGGTGGATAGTCGTGCTATGCGCACGGCAAAAGCGAAAGCAGAAGGGAGACAGGCATCTCGCCCTTCTTTTGTCCCTGGGCTCGGGCCGATATTGAAATGGAGTCGTTTGAGTGTGAATAATTTGCTTTGCCGGCGAGTCGGAGCGGCACCCCACCTCCCCTTCTTCGCTCCTCTCTCCCGGCCCCGCCGAACCCTCCATCGCTTCGTCTCTCGACGTAGCCCTGACGTTAAATCGGAGGTCCGCGCGCTCGCCCCGCCACCAAACTCACCCCCCCCCCCCCCCTCCACACCCCTCGATCCCCAACCACCCTTGATTTTTCAGCAAATTCTTCGACAGATTTTCTTCCCCGCGATACCCCCGACAGAATCTTGCGGGTTTAATGTGCCGGCGAATCAGCGGGACAATATTGTTTCATTTGAGAATTTTGTGCGATTTTTTGAACCCTTGAATATAGGGGAAAACATTTTTTTAGGATTGAAAATAAAATGTTGGGCTAGCAAAAAGAGTTGTTTACCCCCATCTAAACCCTTCTTTTCGTGTATAATAATTTTTGAAAAATGTATTAAGAGAAATAAAAGCAGGAAATAATAAAGCTGTTCGATTAAAATACAATCTCTTAGCAAATTATTTCCAAAGATCAGCCAAAATTACAGAAGTCTGTAATAAAAATAAAGTTTCTCCACGTTCCTTACCATTCACTTCGCAAACAAATTTGCAGCAATTTCTCGACTTTCGGTAAGACAAAAAAAGCCCATCTTAGGCGGTAAAAAAAAGTTAAAGGAGTGAATATCAATGAGAGGGAGAGAGAAAGGTTTGGCGGTGATTATTTTGCCAAAACGCAAAGCGATTACGGAGTCTCCTTGCAGCACCGACATCAAGGTCCACCGAGGGCGAAGCCTACGAGCCGAGTCTATATGCAATCTTGTCCCACTTGATGGCGACAGATTCGCTCGGATCGTCGTGAATGATCGTATAGGACTATTAAAAATTCGTACGATGAATCTTCTCGTCACGCGTGCTTGGTGAGTCAGTTCGGAGGAGAGAGAAAGAGAGAGGAGGAGACTCGATAGGATGCTGGTCAGATTGAGTACACGCGAATTTATTAGCGCGCGAATCCGTGGCGCGTGGTGTGCGGCACTCGCTGCACAATAACGAGAGGAACGGGCTCTTCGCGCGGCTCCGTGAACGGAATCCGAAATCGCGTCGGGTCTGCGTGTATTTTGCCCACGGAGAATCGGCCGGACGTCGCGGGCACCGAAGAAGACTCACGCACACCGAGACGCGTTACAAGATTTAGTATTCGGGTATCGGTGCGTTACGCGCTCGCGCCGTCCGGCTTATAACGTACGTGGCTATGACGCCGCGCGCGAAGCTCGAAATAACAACTCCGATATGCTATATGCGATTTGCACGATATGCGGTGCGGTAATCGTACGTGCATTCGATTGATACCGCGAGGACGAAACGAAGGCCCCACCTTTGGATTTATTAATCATAACGAGAGGTGTCGAAAATGGTTAGGCAATGACATTTATTTTGGGGCCTGTAGGCTGGATCTAGAGGAAACCATTATTTTATGGAAACATTATTGAATATTATTTATACAGCAAAATTATTTCGTGTAAAAAAATGGATTTATTGAATAAAAAATAATCTTGGCGTGAATTATTTAAGTGTTTTGGTGCTTTTAGGCTGGATTTCGGGAAAACGATTATTTGGTGTATGATAAAATACCAAATAAATAAATAATAATAATACATAAATAATTTGGTTTACTTATTGATTTGTGTAATAAAAAATTATATTTGCTTGGAGTCAATTATTTATGTATTTAATAAATTAGGAGAGAAAGCGATTTTACTCTTAAAAATTAATAATTATTAAGCTCTTCACTTGTTTTTACATCGTGAAAAAAAAAAAGTTTTCTATGGATTTGGAATAAAAACGTAATTTATTTCTTCCCTACACAAAGTCCCATAAGACGGTCGCGAGGATGAGACGGTAAATCACGTCATCGACGTAGCGCAGCCCGCACGAGCGCCACGATGAGCTAACGAGGCGCGCGACGCGACCTCGGGTTATTCAGTATTGTTTTAAGAGGGCCAATGTCATCGGGGACCGGGACATCAAACCAGGGCGCGCGCGCCTCGAAAAAGGGGGAGGCGCGCGTTGCCCGCCGCCCGGTCGTGCGGACATGTGGATGGCACGAGAGTCGCGACTAAAGAACTCTCGTATATAAGGAACTGGCAGTGGACAGTCGGATATCAGTCACTCGACATCAACACAGCGGAACAAACCATTCCAGAAACATGAAGGTACTGCCTCCTTCAAAATATTAACAATCATAACAGTGTCTTCGTTATGCAAATTGCAATATTTTACAACTTCTATCTTCAAAAGTAAAATTTTAAGCATCGCAATAAAAAATAATTTCACTTTAATAAATTACTATCATTTTTCCAATTTTTTGCAACACTCCAACATTTTTTTAATTAATATTTTAATTACACGTCTCCATTACCTCATAAAAAAAAACTTTTTTTGGCTTACTCTTTGGTTGTTAAATTTCCAATACGGTAGAGCAAAATTAATTTACACTTTTTCCGCAAAATGGTGACTATTATTTTTTTCTCATCACAGGTATTTCTGTGTCTCTCACTCCTCGTCGCCCTGACACTGGCGGAGCCTCCGGTTTACCGTCAGCAGTCGCAGAACGAGAGGAACAAGTACTACTTCGCCCGTCAGGAGGCCGAGACGCCGGCGGACGTGGAGGCCGCGGCTCCTTACGCGGCGTCCGGCTGGAAGCCGGACGGTCCGGCCTTCGAGCTTCCCCAGAGGCAGCAGCAGGCGGCACCGGCTGCGCCTCAGCAGCAGTACGGCGCGCCTCAGGCCGGACCGCAGAAGCAGTACGGAGCGCCAGCGGCGCCTCAGAACCAGTACGGAGCGCCGGCGGCCCCTCAGAACCAGTACGGAGCACCTCAGGCCGCGCCTCAGGCTGAGCCTCAGGCTGCGCCTCAGCAACAATACCGTCAACAGTACCGTCAGCAACAGCGATTCCGAGGCTTCGCCGCTCCCCAGAGACTCACCGCCCAGGAACAGAACGCCGCACCCACAGCGCCTCAGCAACAGTACGGAGCACCCGCGGCACCTCAGCAAGGATACGGCGCGCCCCCTCAGCAGACCTACGGAGCTCCGGACGCAGTGACCACCACCGAGGAACCCACCGACTCTGAGGAATCCACGACTGTTCCGTCGGGCACCGAACGCGAGGTATTTAATAATTTCTGAGGTAAAATTGTCTTGTAAAACTGAGGCGACAGAAAGTAACGATTTTTACTCAGAAAAAAATTTGCATTTTTTAGCGAATTTTTTTGTTGTAAATTTGACATCTTTGGTTGTATATAAAACAGAAAGTAACGATTTTTAATCAGAAACAAATTTGAATTTTTTCGCGAATTTTTTTTTTTTTTATAAATTTGACATCTTTGGCTGTATATAAAACAGCAGCAGAACGGGAAAACAAATTATTTTAACAGAAGTCGTCATGACACAAAGATGATAAAAAAGTGAAGAATTTTTACTAAAAGAAAAATTCTCATTTTACTCTGATTGAGGAACCGCCTTGACATTGAATGATTATTATTTATTTCTGTCGACAAAACACTTAAAGCCACAGAAAAAACTCGAATTCCTATCGATACACCTAAGCACGTTTGCCACGGAAAAAAATCGTCCTCTCCCTTTCGAGCCTTGTATCTATTTTTCTCGTATAGCCTCTCCCGATACCTTCGACACTCGTCCGCCCGATCCGCGTGGAATTTAAATCGTCGTATCAATTCGTCTTCTCTCTCTTTCTCTCCCCCCTGTCCATTCGCACGCGCTTGGTATTCACGACGTCGTTTACTTTCGATCACGGCGGCTACGGCGGGCACAGAGACTACGCGTGCTCCGCGCTGCCCTGGCCGATCGTCGAATTCGGTTGGCACGGCCTCGACACGCTCTGTCCATATCCACACGTGCTGCCTCTGCAGATACGTTGCAATTTCATTTGTTTCTAATTTTTCTTCTGTTTTTTTTCTCTTCTCTCCCTCAAAGTCCGAGTTTTATTTGTTGCTATTTTTTCTTCTGTTTTTTTTTCACTTCTTTCCCTCCAAGTCCGAGTTTCATTTGTTCCTAATTTTTCATCTGATTTTTTTTCTCTTTTCTCCCTCAAAGTCCGAGTTTTATTTGTTTCTAATTTTTCTTTTGTTTTTTTTCTCTGCTCTCCCTCAAAGTCCGAGTTTTATTTGTTTCTTATTTTTCTTCTGTTTTTTTTTCTCTTCTCTCCCTCAAAGCCCGAGTTTTATTTGTTTCTAATTTTTCTTCTGTTTTTTTTTTCTTTTCTCTCCCTCGAAGTTCGAGTTTTATGTGTTTCTAATTTTTCTTCTGATTTTTGCTTCCTCATAGAGGAAGCCTCGTTTTCGTGAAAAATCTTTTTTTCGAGATTTTCATGTCATTTTTCTGTTTTTTCCTTCAAAGTCTGAGCCGGTGGAGTCCGTGAACGAGCTCGACGAGGAGGGCGAGGTCGACGAGCAGCAGACACAGAGTGGCCAGTACTACGTCGCCCTTCCCGACGGTCGTCTCCAGCGCGTCCAGTACATGAGCAGCCAGGACATCGAGGCCATGAAGTACTTCGCCAGGATCCAGGCCGAGAACGTCGAGCCTCTTCGTGGCCCCATCTACGCTTACTCGCCGCTCCAGAAGCTCCAGTTCGCCCCGTCCAGCCTCCAGATCGCCGTGAACGATCCCTACGCACCGGCCGCACCCGTCGTCGCCATCCGCGAGCCCACCGGAACCGCCGCCGGCAGGAACGCCAAAGCCGCGCCGGAGAAGCTCCAGCAGCAGCAGCCGCTGGCCGCCCCCGTTCGCTACGACAGCCCCGCCGCCATCGTCGGCCTCACCGGCAACGGCTTCCCCGTCAACGGCGAGCAGCGATACCTCATCTCCTTCTAGATTCTCGAATTTAACGTCATCTGAAACTACTAAAGGCAAACATGTGTACCAACTTGTGACGAGTGTAAACGGTAATAATCATTGGCTCCTGTAAATATTGTGTAAAAATATTGTACAGAATTGAGTGAATAAAAAAAAAGGTAACCACAATATCCTGATTTTTCTGTAATTGAGAATCCTTACCGCGAATTTTATTAATTCTGCTTGGCGCGGCAGAATTATAGTTAATCATTTAAAAAAAAAATCGTATCAGCAACAGTTTTGCGATGGTTTTATAAAGAATTAGGAATAATTCGATACATGTATTTTTACGAGGAATCTACCAAACACAAACGTTGTCTCAATATTTAGAAACTGTTATGAAAAATCAAGTGTAATTTTACATCAGGTAAATATTACAAAATGAGATTCTATAATGACGAGGCAAAAATTTGAGACGTCCCGTGAACCAATCGTCACGAATCGAGTGTGAAATCTTTGATCTCGCAAATCCTACGTATGCAAAATAAGATGAAAAAAAGCAATTTATTTCTTTGTCGTACAGTAACGCGATTTCTCGATTTATTTTCAGTCCACCCCCCCCCCCTCCCCCCCTGGTCCGCACGTAAAATTCAATCAATTGAATTCAATAAGTGCGCGAACCCGGGGCGGCTCGGAAGCTCCGTCACGCGCCGTGTGCATCGCGCGGCGGCGGCGGCGGCGGCTCCCGCGACTATATACGACGCGTTGGAGTGTGGAAATCTAGCATAGCCGAGGTTTCGCTCTTCGTCGGCACGCAGCACGCCGACTTACCGCAGAATTCCAGAAATTTAATATCGCTCTCAACAGCCGGCGCGAGAGGCAACACAAACACCCACACACACACACACACACGCACGTCCCGCGAGACCACGTTTCATAAGTTCACTCTCCGCGCGCGCTCCGAGGGGAGGGAAAATTCGACGGATGATGCTGCTACTCCTCCGCGTTGCCGCGGTCCGCAAAAATTCAAGCCAAACCCCCGTGACGTTCCAGCAAACCCCTCGACTTTCGACCAATCTCCTCGCGCCCACACATATTCCCACCGTCCCTTCGTCTCGATGGCAACCCCCGACCGTCAATGGCACGAGAATTATTTTTTAAGGACAAAAAAAGAAAAGAAAAAAAAAATTCTGAACCTGCAAATTTTGAGTGCATTCTTAGAGTAAATAATATTTTTTTAATCAAATTTAATTGAAATATTTTGGTTACCTGTAATAATATTTTATTCGTAGACTTTGAAAACAATATTATTTGTGAACCATTAAAAATATTTGTAAATTCAATATTACTCGGTATCTGTAGTAAAAAAAATCCTACGTTCATTAATTTTGATAAAATATCAGTTCAACAGTCCGAAGTCTCAAGGTTCATTGCTGAGTAGCCGAGCAATATTTGTCTTCAAGAAATGCGGCGAAAAAAAGATGCCTGAATTTCCTCGCGGTGCAACTTCGCATATAACTTTTCTTCATTTCTTTCTCACGAGCCGCGGAATAATAGGATAACTAGTAGCCAATTCTCGAGGCGGCCTTTCTTCGCCCCCGTTGCTTCTTAATTCCCTCGAAAGCCTGTTGAACTTTCGCGGCCGGAGATCCGCAGTGAATCAAGTACCAATTAGTCGGATCCGGTGGCCGTGCGATGCGCGAGTCCGGGCGAGAGGGAAATCGCGGCAGCGGGTCAGCCAGCGTGATCGAACCAATTAATTCGGAGGAACTGACCGTTGGGAGCCCGCGAGAGCCACCGCAACCGCGGGGGAACATTCTCGTTCGAGCTCGAGCTCCCGCTGCACCTCGGCTCGATCGCCGCGCCGACGGAACTTCCGAGTCTTATCAAACGCTTCGGGAGGGAGGAAACTTGGCTGCTCTCCGCGTCGGAAACCTCTTTTCGAAAACAAAGTTTCGCCCCTCAGTTTCTCATCCGTCCCGGAAGGCTGCAGCCGACCCACAGTGTACAGGACGATTTAAAACAAGTTATCCTTTTTTTTACTCGCGACGAATTTCAACCGATTTCGTTTAGCCCTTTCTCTGTCGAAACATTTTCTGTATTAAAATAGTGAAAAAATGTCATGGGCAAATTTATTTTCGCTTGGACCTAACCACATGTTTCTTTAGTGAAATTAAAATGCGAGTTGCATTTTCATAGTTATAACATTTGACTGTCTGCAGAATACTTAATAATACCTGGTCAAATATTTCTAAATATTTCATAATAAATTAAATAAATTATTTTTTTAATTGGAACATGAGATTATTTGTAGGATGGATTAATAAACATAGTAAAGTTACTAGACAATGCTTTTGCTGCTTCATAAGTCATCATTCTCAGGAATAAAATTCATCAATTTTCATTTTTCATCAATTTTAATCAATAAAATGATAAAATTATTTTCGGGCAAATGAATAAAATTAAAAAAAATAACAACACTGTATTCTGAACGATCCAGTACCGAAGCCACCGCCATATATCTATCAGCAGAAGGAGCACGAAGAATGCGCTGGGTTCGAAAAGCAAGAAAGAGAGAGGGATAGAGCCGCGAGCATCGCGGAGGTCTCGGGCGGTATTGCCGGCGAAGAACGCGGCGCTAGCGTTCCCGATTGGTTAAGCCGGAGAGCAGTGCTCGGGCGAGTGAGCGGCGCGCAGCCGGTGCACACGGTATCCGACCCCTCGACGCCGCCAGCCCTTCTCTTCCTTCCTCCTTCGACCCTCTTTCCCTCGGGATATTAATTTTTCCGGAAGTTACCTCTCTCCGAGCGGCGGGCGCAGCGGCAGCGTAGCCGGGGTGAGGGACGTTTCGCCGAGAAAGGGAGAAAAACGAGAAGAAAGGGCGAGGCGAAAAGGGAGGAAGAGAGTCGGGAGGGCGCAAAAAAATAAACCAAGGAACAAGCTCCGCTATTTTTCGCGGCGATTTCATTTTAGGAAAATCTCCGATAAACTCATCGGGCACCGGGTCGGGTGGCTCGTGGGCTGTGCAAGCCCTCGATTTTTTTGCCGTATTAGCGAGATTAAAAGCGTCGAATCTTTCCCTCCGTCGATCTCTTTTTTCCAGATTCCCTCGCAGATGGCCACGCGATTTTTTTTTACGCCGCTGTTTATTTTTTTTTGTTTTTACAATTTTGCGATTTTCGCTATTTTCACGCCCAGATTTATCTCCGTCATCGACGAGACTCGGCGGCTGAGGCCATCTGAAATTTCAGCCCCGGCTTTTCACTCGAGAGACTTTTTCGCGGATTAAAGACAATATTGCCGTGAAACTTGATATCACCTGCTTTTTTTCCCGCTCTCCTATCTTCAGATCACTCTCGGTGCTCGGTTCGCGCCTACGCGAGTACTCGGAACGAATTGTGTAATTAAAGCACCGTTTTTTTGCGCGCATCCGGATTACGCGTTTCTTAGAACGGATGCACAGGAATAATTTTGCATAAGAAATGAATACTCGTTGATGTAATTATGTTGACGTGACGAAAGAGATTACGAATTATTTTAATTTAGTTTAACGCAATTTTTCTCTTTAGATAAATCCTCTTAAAAAAAATCAGTCGGTGGGTAAAATATTATGCTTCTATTAAAAAGTTCATGAGTAACGGAAAGCATTGTCATTGTTCTATTTACACTGTGATTGTTTGTCAAGAAAGTCAGTGGTAAACAATTCAGTTTGGTGTCAAATTTTCAAATCTGGTGCCAAAAGAAGCAACCTTGATTTTAGGTAAGTGATGAAATGTCGAAAAAAGTGCGAAAACACCAATAGTAATAATAAAAACAAAAACAAGAATAAAAATTATAATAGTAACAACAATAATAAAAATAAAAATAACAATGATAATAGTAACAATAATAAAAATAAAAATAAAAATGATAATAGTAACAACAATAATAAAAATAAAAATAAAAATGATAATAGTAACAACAATAATAAAAATAAAAATAAAAATGATAATAGTAACAACAATAATAAAAATAAAAATAAAAATAATAACGATAACAACAGACACCCAAAATTTGATGCACAAATTCGTTAAACTTTCCAGTTTCACCGTCGCCAAATTACGTTTCCCCGAGTGAGCACAAAGGGAACGAGACACCGGAGGTCAGGGGTGTGACATCTGGCGACGAGAGGCGAACGGAGAGCGCGAAATCTGCAGAAGTCGAGAGGAAAGGAAAATGAGTGAAGCGAGCAGGGGTCTCGGGTTCCGGAGAGTCAATCTCGGTCACGTCATCCGGAGGCTCCGATCTATATACGTATATACACGAGTACACAGTGTCCGTGTCTGTTTCAGTGCGTTTCGGTGTGCGGAGCATCGCGAATAAGGGCCAACTTTTGCAAGGGTTGCTGCTTCCCACACTCCGAGCGGCCGAGTTCACGGACACCGGGCGTCCGGGAGTTCGCGTCTTTCCCGTATATATTTCCGAGCTGTTCTCGTTCTCAATTACCTCCTCCTTCGCCATCTCCTCCTCCTACCATTCAGCCTCTGTTTCCAGCGGCGATCGCCCGTTGTTTTCCCCGACTCGTTTGTTCCCGAGTCGGTCGAACCACCGGGGGCCTAGATTAAGAAAACACACGGACGCGGCTCCCGCGGTGACTTCGCTCGTGACTTGTGGGAACCGCGTGGCCCGCAAACTTTTGGGAACCAGGCCAAAAGAATCGTTTCCCAAATCGTTCAGCGACTTCTCCGCGAGGGATCGGTTTTTCGCGATCGAATATGAAACATATCGAATGTCCCGTGGACCACGAAATTCCTGTATGAGAAAAATAATACGACCGACATGCTGACAGTTTATTTTCCACTCGTCAAACATTTTATTGGCTTTTGTGCTATATAAAAGAGTCATTTTTGATAATGAATAAATATTTTTGTATTATTAATTATGTATTTTCGTGTCTTGCAGAATAAAAAATTAAAAATAAAAAAATTAATGTGTTGTGTTGAAAATAAAAAAATAAAAAAATTAATGTGTTGTGTTGAAAATAAAAAAATAAAAAAATTAATGTGTTGTGTTGAAAATAAAAAAATAAAAAAATTAATGTGTTGTGTTGAAAATAAAAAAATAAAAAAATTAATGTGTTGTGTTGAAAATTAAAAAATGTAAAAATTAATGTGTTGTGTTGAAAATAAAAAAATAAAAAAATTAATGTGTTGTGTTGAAAATTAAAAAATTTAAAAATTAATGTGTTGCGTTAAAAATTTAAAAATAAAATTTCGTAATAAGGTAAACGTCCCAGTAATCGTCAGTGTACCAGTAATCGACCGTTGTGTGCTTTGAATATAGATTTTGCTATAGTCAAAGCACATATTGTCGATTACTGGTACACTGTCGATTACTGGGACGTTTACCTTACAAGGAATTTTTTAAATTATTTTTTTACAATGCTAAAAATCAACAACAAGCTGCATATTCGTTGTTACAGACGCACGAGAATTTTTCGGGGGGCTTTCGCGATGGAAAAAAAAATGTCTCGCGACGAATATTGCGCTGTGCGTATGATTGAGGAGACCACCCCCCGTCGATCCTCATCCCACGTCCCGGTGGCGGATTTTTGCTCTCTCGCATTTATACGTCGCTCGTCTCTTCCGAGGTCTGTACGCGCACGGCACCTGCTTAACACGGCGCGGGCTTTTGTGACACCGGGACCACCTCCTGCGTCTCATAGCGAATGCCAACGGGAGACATCCCACATGCAGTACATCCGGGGGCCCCGGACGAGAGGACCAGCGGCGGCGGCAGCAGCAGCAGCAGCCGAGGACGTCGCATGTCAATAACGCTCCGCGCGCTCTTCGTAAGCAAAGAGCGTCCCCAGCAGCGCAATAAAGTTGGTGTGCCCGCGTATATGCAAGACTCTCGAGCGTATGAGCTCGCGTGTGTATGAATACCGAGCTGTAGTGTACTACCCCCTTTTCTTGTCCTCTCGTTGTCGTCGTCGTCGCACTATGTGGCTTTGTCCATCGTAACAGCGAGTGCACCGTGACTTCCCTCTTTCGTTATTTCTGCCTCGGCACTACACCCCGAGTATCGGCATTATAGTCACTCGATTGACATCGAGTTCCAATAATAAAATGCGGAATTCGAGATGATCCGACTTTTGCAGACGTTTCTCGAGTGAATTAGCGGGAGCTGAATATATTTTTTTCTTGGTGAATTATTTTAAGGAATTCACTGAATTTTGTGCGATAAATGAAGAGACTTGAGGATTTTTTTGTTAGAGAAATTGATGAGGCGATTTCGATAAAACGTGAAAATCGAGATCGACGTTTGGACATTTTTTATGAATTTGGTGCATAATGTTTTCTCAACTATTTTTTAATTTGAATATTTTTTTGTGTGACAAAAGACGTCTCAGTTTTAATCCGATTTAGAACCAATTTTGTATTACACGAGATTTTTTTGTAATAAAAAAATGTCGTAACGTAAACTCGTTTTCAAACACGAATTTTGTGTAATAAAAAATGGCGTAACGTAAATTCGTTTTCACATACGAATTGTGTGTAATAAAAGAATAACGTAACGTAAATTCGTATTCAAACACGAATTAAAGCAAGTTTCGATTGTGGAGTATTGCCCGCGGTTTCAGCGATATCATCATCCGACGTTTGATGCTGAGTATCGATTGGCGTTACGAGGCAAAAACTGTGCAAAATCGAGCATACGCCCCTACTCTCGGGTTTCCCGGTTGTGGGGGCTGCGGGGGAAAAAAGGCGACAGGCACTTCGTGACTCGCCCGCTCGCCCTTATTTTGGTAGCGCGCGGACTGCGAAGGACCTCGAGGGGGGGGGGAAGGCGAAATGGCGCAGGAAAAGCGGGACGACAAGATGCTATCGACGAGTCCCCAGCGACTTCCGGTGAGGTCGAGGGTGGAGCGAACGATTAGGAAATCGAAATGACCTCCGAGCGAGCGCACATATTATCATATTATTATAATAAAGGGGCGCTCGATCGTATTTTTCATTTTCACACTCCACAACTGTCGCCGCAAAGTTCTCTTCATCAGTCGTTTAAAAGTGACGTACAAAAACATCATTCAGGAAAAAGCGAATATTTTATCAGTCGAATTTAATGTAAATACAGTTTAATAAATGACAAGAAGTTAAGAAAAGTTTATCATGTAGAATAAGAAATCATTATTACGTTCAAGAATTAAAAAAACAAAAAAATTGTTTATCACGTTAAAATTAATAAACAATAAATTAAAAAATACATTTCTAACCGTATCGCATTCCAAAACTTTCAATAAAGAAAATTCCTCCACCAAATTTAAAAAAATCGAATAATCATTTTGTTTGTCCCTCTTATAATTTTCTCCCCCTTTTCACATGTAATCCCCATTGGCTTTAGAACTCGGAGTCTCTTATCGCGCGTATGATGATGACGCCGGATGAGGCGCAACAATACGTTGCGCCGTAATGCGAGGCGCGAGGAGAGCGCGAGGGAGAGCGAAAACTCGGCGAAAGCCGCCGCGGCGCGGCTCTCACGAGAGGCCTCGATCGTTCGCGTGTTACGAGGAGATTCCGCTTTGGTGATTTAGCGCGCGCGCGCGGGCGGAGAGCATAGCGGCAAAATATCGCGAGCAAAGCGGATTATGAGGATTGGATCCGAATGGATTACCGATAAATGCCACTCTCGGCTCGCTCGCCCCCTCGAGGGAGTGACTCGCGAGCGAGAGATCGGTATACATGTATATATACGTATATATTATATATATATATAGACGGGCTGGAAGGAAGAGGGTTGCGCGTCGGAAACGCGCACGACGAAGATAATGGAGCCTCCGTCTGCGGATATAGATATAGACGTTCGGGCAAAAGGATATCGGAGGGACTCTTCTCAGCTGGCGAGATCTTTAACTTCGTTGCGAATCAATATCACAGCTGAGGAGTCTCTCAAAGAGACGGAATCCTTTGCATTTATCGTATTAAAAAAAGGGAAAAAACGAATTTGCGCTCTACGAGATTGAGTGCATTGACTCCTGTAACGTCCTGGAAAAACTGGACTATTTGCAGTCTCGGCAAAACCGAGAATTTTTTTTTATCAATGCAGTGGGAAGAATAGCAGTTGTCATTACCAATATTTTTCCGGACACCAAGATGTTGGGGTTGCAAATATTTTGGTAGGTGTAACCGTTGGTAATAAAAATTGCTAACTGTTCACCGTGTAGTTTTGCAGTCAAATAATATTTTACACATTTTAAAGGTAACTGGGGACTTCGTGATTTTTTTTTAAGGTAGCAAATTTTTGCCTGTACCATCGTTTTCAAGTCGCATATTCTACCCTCGAAAACCCTGGATGACGACTATTTTTACTCCATCTCGACAAAAAAGAAAAAAAAAAAGAAAAAAAATGTTCACTCATTTGTGGAAATTTAAAACATCTGAATTTCCACAAAATCCTCAAATCTTTTCGCCCTCCCAACATAAATTTATTCAAAACCCGCCCGGTTGACTTTTCCGCCGGCAACGCGAACCGACCGCACGACACTCAACCATAGCCTCCGCACTGCTAAGTGCGGTCTGCCTCTATATACACGCAATAAACGTCCACTATATTTATCCCCGAGGGGATTTGCGCGCGCGGGACAAGCCCCCGTGTAATTCCCAGCGTCACTTCTATTACGCATGTACACTTCTCGATCTCGCGCGCGAGCGGCCACCTTGTAACGCCCGCTGATTTTTATCGCGCCCACTGCGAGTCGGCCGCGTCTCCTCGTCGACGTCGATCGTTGCAACGGATAATAATGAGAATGAAAAAATAAAAATAAAAATAAAACACGCGGAGGAACAAAGAAGGCAACGGGAATACTATACCGACTACGCATGGGCGGGGTGCGGGCCGCGATCCCGCTGTTATGTTACTATAAACTGCTGCGTACCAGTGCGGACAACACACACTCGAATTCTCGTGTAACGCTTCGTAACGGCTCGACGATGTTGCACCTCTGTACACGCATACTTATATAATATACATTTTTATATATAAATACATATAGAGAGTTAAAAATGTATGTTTAAATATAGGTATACAAAGGTGCGTTATATATATGTATATTGATACATAGATATAAAGATAAATATATATATATATGCAGTCAGCGTGCGCTGTCGTCGAGATAGTCACGAGCGATGACGATGACTCTGGTGGTGGTGTTTGGTATTACACGGAGCGCGAGGCGGGCGGAGAGCAGCGCGCAGCCCGTGGTAACCCGATACTCGCCGGGAGGTCAGAGTAGATTGACGAACGCGATAAATCGGAGCTGGTGACACGCGGCGAGCGACGCGATGCGACAGCCCACTGACCTGCGAATCCAATGCATAGCTTCCCTCCGCCTCACTCTCTCTCTCTCTCTCTCTTTCCGTGGTCCGTGTGCGTGTGTACACGTCGCGACTCTCCTCTCGTGCGCTGCGGGCGAAATAAAAATAAAAATAAAAAATTCGTTACTTCGTAAATAATCTGTTTTTCACGTGCGCAGGACGCGCGGAGTCCAGGCGAGTCCAGGTGGCGGTGGACACTGGCGGCCCCGCCACCGGAGCCGACTCTGATCGCCGTGGTGAACTTTGCATCAGGCGGAAGAGACACGATAGATTACTTCAATTTTTAGAAATTATTTTGCTTGATTATTGGGGAGATTTTTTTATTTTTTACGACTCGGTCGGATAATTTAATTTAAACGTAAAAATAAAGTGTAGAAAATAATGTTTTGTCGTAATTTCGTTTCCAATCAGGAACACGAAAATATAAACTATTTTTTCGAAGGTACGTATCGCGAATTTATTTGCAGTGATTTTACGAAATTAGAGATTTACGGTAAGCAGGTCGATTTTCATCACTGGAAAAATATACTCGGTTTACAAAGTTTCATTTTTCTTTTTTTTCGTCCCGCCCTTTTTTTATGCAACCTTCGACCGTTGTTTCAGGCCTCATCCCCGGCGTTCCGTCGTATTTTCTCTCGGTATTGCCGAGTTCGCAGTACACACGGCAACAACGGTCGCGCACCGAGAGACGGAGGACAGCGGCAGCGCCGTCAGGGCGCATTGTCTCGATCGACGATAAAAGGTTTCGCATCGCGGTGAAGCTCGGAGCACGCGTTACGCCCGGAGAGACGGAGGAAGACGAGAGAACGCGAAAACGCCGGAGAAAAGGCAAAACTGAAGAGAGGAGAAAGAAAGAAAGAAAAAGAGAGAAACAAAACAACAAAAAAATGCTGAGAAAGAAAGACACAGCGCAGGGGATAAAGAGGTCGGACTATAATGGGAGGCCCCTGTGCACCCTGCGCTCCCTGAGCAGCCGACGCATCGCCGCCACCAACGTCAGCGCCGGCAACGACCGACGAAAGCCATTACATTGTTTTATCTCGATATCCGGAGCCGGAGATCAACCAGAGATGAGCCGAAGTACTGCTATGTATCTGCTCGCTTTACCTCAAAGAGCACAATGGAAATGCGTAAAACAGCCGTCGGAAAGTCTTCGTCAAAACATTCGATACCCCTGAGCAAATATCTCTGATCTTTGGAGTCTATTGAACATTTTGCCAGCCCTGAGGCGTTGAGCTCGAACAAATTTAAAGCAGATTTCGATTGAATTAACGAGAGATTCAAAAAGAAGTTCCACTTGAATTTGTGGTTTTGTCTTTGCCTGCTGAATGCGTGACAAGAACAATTTTTACAATTCATAATTTGTAATTGCATGGATAATAGATTTTATTTTTATTTTGTACTTCAATTTATGGAACTTTGTGTCACCCTGCTGGTTGAATGAAAACATTTTTTAAGGATGTTACATAATTTTTAAAAATAGTCCTCAAATCACAGAACGTGGGTTAGCAATTTCAGCAACGAGAAATGAAAAATCTGCTCTGATTGCAGAAACGTTTTCGCATGCAAGCTCAACATTTTCAGGGCTCCAAGGATCGCGAGCTTTGACTGTCACGTTTAGGGACGAGGTCCCTGAGGAACGCGAAGAAAGGAACATCGTGTTCCTGGTGTTGATAGCGAGAGTACAGACGGCACCATTATTGAAGTCCTAGGAACGCTCATTCCCGGTATTTCCCGTTCTCGCAGCATTTTCTTCCTTCTCTGCTACCTCTTTTTTTTTTTTTTTTTTTTTTTGTTACACACAGCGCGCGCACGTGCGGGACCTCGGAGGTGAAAAAACAATGGGCAGGTACACAAGCGACCCCGAACCCTTTCGCAAGGGTCTCTCGATCATAAAACCGAGGCAGATGAGTCTACTGCCAGTGCGCGACATAGTCTACTGCGTCGATCTATATGATATGCAATGTATGAGCGGAGGTCGTCGCTGTGTTCTCTTTTTTTTTATCACGAGTCCTCTAACGCGATCCTCCGCCTCCGCCTGGAATTCTTCTTTGCACGGCGCGCTCGCTAAGCAACATCCATCGTCGTCGTCGTCGTGGTCCTCTCGCGCAGCGTAGAGGGCACAATGCAGCCCTGGAATCCATTGTCGTTGTCACCAGACAACAACTCTGCGAGAATCAGCAGCAGCGGAAGAAGAAATGTCAGTCGACATCCCCCACGGGCGTTGATGACGGTGGTGAACTACCGACGAAATCTTTTGGTCACGAGGAACTAAGGCGCATCTCGTATCTTTATGTTTATTCACCTCCTTTGACCCTCGGAACGACACTGATTTCCCGACACTGAGTTTCCAGCTCTTCTCGTGGCGGTTTAGTTTTTGAAATGCAGAATATAATCGTGCAAAATCGCAATCAGGAGACTGAAACATTTTCGGGAGATTCTTGGGTGAACACTTTTTGCTAAAGTAAAAACAGAAAAATCCGTTTAATTGTGCAAAAAAAAACCGGGGTACAAAAAATGTGTGTTCACTTTCAATATGCCAATTTCTACACTGAGAGAAATATCAGACAATGGTAACGATAAAGTGACAAATATTTTTTTATTAGTACAGCGATTATTTTTCAAGTCACGTTAACTCCAAGACGTTTATCCACCAAACGATTACCACAACTATAAAAATAATCGCTCGAGCTAAAAATGAATATCTGTCGCTTTGCAGTTACCATCAGGAAAAACACGATTTCCTCAAGCATATTAAAAAAAAAAACAGGTACACAAATTCGTGCACAGTAAGAACGCGTTGTTCCCTTGAAGTGCGTTAACGAACGACGAAGAAGAAGAACAAGGAAAAGCGTGTGTGTATACACACTGCGAGTCGCGCGGGCCGCGCGATGATTGCGACGTAATCTGCTTTGCTTTGCTTCTTTGGGGGGAGCGTACGCGGCGCGCTCGTCTCGGTAGGGACGGTAGCACGAGTGCTCGCCCGGGGCATCCTTGCGGCTCTCTTCCCGTCGACCCTATCGTTCTCGACGGAAGCGAAGGCGAAGGGCGGGAGAGAGAACCGCGTGCACCGGCGCCAAGTGGAACGGAGACAGAAGTGGCTGCTCGACCCTCGCGCGGCAACCCCTCGCGGCACGAAGAGGTTATCCTATAAACGGCGCCACCCCCGCGGATAATCCGGCCCCCGGGGCCCGCGTGCGGTTGAGCGGTTGCAACAGTTACCATATTTGATTGTGCCCCTTTCCTCCGCTCCTCCCGCTCCACGTTTTCTCTCTGTCCCACCCCGCGCGTTTTCACCGATACAGATATCATAGACACTGCGGGTATCACGCAAATGGCTGATGCGATTCGATGAAAAACACACAAATGGAATATCAATTTCGCTGCCTATTTTTAGATCCAACCATCGTTGTACGCTGGTTGAGATAGAGTTGATGCATTTTTTTTTTTACTTTGCCTTATCGCCCGTAAAATTGATGGACTTTTTTCCAGTTTCGTCGTGAAATTTGCGAATTAAGAAACAAAATTCCCAGCAATTGAACGTGGATCTTTGAGCTTATTTTTCGAGGATGGAGAAGAAGAATCTGCATTTTCTCGAAGAATTCTCGCGGCGATTCTGCTTCCCGCGAAATTATTTTGTTCTCTTTTTTGGTCGTTTTTCGCACACTTTTCCCTCGCCTCTTGCCGGGTCGCGTACGCAAAATTTCCGCGCGATAAGGGGCTTCGCCACGCGGAGAAGGAGCGCGCGAGCTGCTCCGGCTGGTGGCTGCAAACAACCGTGAGCCCCCCGCTCGCGCGCCCGCCGGCACGTTGAAAAATCCCGAGCAAAGAAATTCGCGGTCGTTTGATCCGCGCCGCCAAAGGGCTGCGGGGCTGCCGCCGCATATACAGGCGCACACACACACAACGATTGGTCTCGCGTGTATATGCGGGATACGGGTAAACGCGCGGCCGCGGGGAAATAGTGTAACAGAGGCGAAACGCGAGAGGTAGACAGCGGAACAAGAAAAAAAAAAAAAAAAAAAAAAAAAAAAAGGCAAAAAGAAACGAAAAATACAGAGAAAAATGGTGAAACCGTGACAGAGTAGTAGGCAACGCGAGGCAGAGGGAGAAAGATGGACCGAGTGTTGGGTCGACGGGGGTGGAGTCTCGATTGCGCAGCACAACGCGAACCAGGGTGAGACTCGACTGAGAGAGAGAGAGAGAAAGAGAGAGAGAGCTGCACATACAGAGGCCACCAGAGGCCGCGTTACAATTATTATTCCCGAGCGTATATGGAATCGCAAAGGGAACGAGAAACCGGTAACGCGCTCGCGGGGCTAAAACGCCCCCCGCGCGATACTAATACCTACGTGTTATACATATATATACGTCTACATATCTGTATCTATATATCCGAATGCTCGGCGCGCGGTGGTCCTCTGTTTCCCGGCGATGGCTGCGGCTGAATGCATGCCCACGCGTGCGGCAAACCGCGGGACCACCGCCGCGAAATTACATTGATATTAGTATCGTTTCGGCCCCACGGATTAATTAATTAAAACGCGAGAGCGACTTCCCCCTCTCTCTCGGTTTCTCGCGCTCTCTCTCCCCCTCTGTGTGTGGTGGTGATGTGGTATGGTCTTCTGTCGGCCGTTTGCTCGCCTCGGGCTCTCTGAGCGCTTCGTCTCTCTCTCTCCACATGCACGTTCACCCTTTGCTTTCCCTGCATCCACCTCGCGCTGCCCCCGAGGGCTCGCCCTGGGGGCAGAAAACGCGAGGGCGCAAGTGTCTGTATATATGGGTATATATATAGAGAGGGACGTGTGTATGAGTCTATATGTTTGTATGCATATATAGACACATGTGTGTTTGTCTGTGGACAAACGCGCTTCGGGATCTCTCGCGCTCTGTGTTCTCTCTCTGGTTCTCTCTCTCTCTCTCTTCTGGGATCTCGCACGCAACGGCCATTGCGAGAGAACAGTCGGTTGGTCGGTTTTGCGGTTTCCAGTCGCCTAGCTTCGCGCTCTCCCGACTCCGCGGCGCGTGTTCGACGCCGCCGCAGCGCTGTGTGCGCTCGCCGTGAGCGGACAAAAAAAAACAATTGAATATACAAGAGAAGCTGCGCC
Source organism: Pimpla rufipes (assembly GCA_963932165.1). Lineage (NCBI taxonomy): Eukaryota > Metazoa > Arthropoda > Insecta > Hymenoptera > Ichneumonidae > Pimpla > Pimpla rufipes. The sequence goes on from OZ010635.1 coordinate 17,905,012, forward strand.
TGTGAAAAAAAAAAATCGAAATAATACATAGAGGTGATACGCAAGCTTTGGGGATTTTTCTGCTGTATCGAATCGACAAAAAAAACACAGCAATGCGCAGAGGGAAAAGTGTAGGCTTCGTGAGAGCCGGCGAAATATTAGTTGGACATTGCGATGCCCGCGAAATCCAAATCGTGTTTCCGTTTTGTTTCTAACCCCGTTTAGTCACTGGATATTTTTTTGTTTTTTTTGTTTTGTTAGAAATAGCTGAAAAACTTGTGAATCATATTCAGTCGAATGGCGTGACTTATAAATAGCACTCACCCTTCTTGGCGTGTAAAATCTCCGCGGGATCCGGAGGCAGCGCTGTGCAATGGCTCGGACTGAGACTCGGTTGCAGCGAGGAAAAGGGACTCCCAGCGCCCGAGGGATACCTGAAGGAAAAAAATATAACGATGAAAACCGTGTTGCGGTGGACGCCGAGATGGGCTTAATAAGGCTTTTCCGTTTTAGGCTGTCGGATTACAAAGATGATTTTCGACCGACTGTGTAACAGACTCCGAGGAAAAAGACGCGGAGTGCGCGTACGAATTTCCGAGAGGAATTATACGGGCGAACGGTTCTTGGGACTCACCAGGGTCTCGGCCAACCGGTCGTTTGCCCGTTGATTAGCCTGAGCTTGTCGTAGACGCTCTCGGCCGGGCTGCCCGCACCGACCCCGACTCCGCCGACCCCCTGCTGCTGCTGCTGCTGCTGTTGGTGCTGGTGCTGATGCTGCTGTCGTTGCTCCTTCTGCGCTGCCAAATTTCTCAATACCCTGTTTATCGATGATACCTGAAACGAGACGGAAGACAATTAAAATAAATGAAAGGCCATTTTTGGGTGGTATTTTCAATTTTCCTCTCAATTAGTTCAAAGACCTAAAACGCGTTTTAGGTCAAGCGAAATAACGACCGAAACATTTTTTTTTGCTAGGCTGACAAGATTATCACTAAATATTTGTCCTTAGCTGAAAAACAACGAATGCTCTGACCATATTAGCGAAAGATATTCCGTACACAATAAATCGTTATCTCACTACTAGGGTAATCACACGCGCTGGCGCGCGTGTCTGAAAAACTTTTCGCCATAATCGAACTCAGAAATAGTTTTTTTTTTTTTTCAAAATATCGACTTTTAACCTATACCATCGTTTTTAAGTCGTATATTCTACCCCCGAAAACACTGGTTACCAATACTTTTTACTCGATTTTGAAAAAAATATTTTTTTGGCGAGATTTTTTTTGTTAGAAATCATAGAATCGGCTCCGGACCGAAAATCGCGAAAATCGACCCCAATTATTTTTCTTTTCAAAATATCGACTTTTATCCTATACCATCGTTCTCAAGTCGTATATTCTACCCCCGAAAACACTGGTTACCAATACTTTTTACTTGATTTTGAAAAAAATATTTTTTGGCGAGATTTTTTTGTCAGAAATCATGAAATCGGCTCCGGACCGAAAATCGCCAAAATCGACCCCAATTATTTTTCTTTTCAAAATATCGACTTTTAACCTATACCATCGTTCTCAAGTCGTATATTCTACCCCCGAAAATACTGGTTACCAATACTTTTTACTCGATTTTGAAAAAAATATTTTTTTGGCGAGATTTTTTTTGTCAGAAATCACAGAATCGACTCTGGACCGAAAATCGCCAAAATCGACCCCAATTTTTTTCCTTTTTAAAATATCGACTTTTAACCTGTACCATCGTTCTCAAGTCGTATATTCTACCCCCGAAAACACTGGTTACCAAAAGTTTTTACTCGATTTTGAAAAAAAAATAATTTTTGGAGACGATTTTTTTGTCGGAAATCATAGATACGGCTCCGGACCAAAAATCGCCAAAATCGATCTCAGAAACATTTTCTTTCAAAATTTCACCTATAATAGGCTAATCAATTTTGCGCTGTTGCGCTCTTGTAAAGCTTTAAAAGGTTACGGGCACTGCCGCACCCGTTGTCTCATGTCAAATTTGACATCAAACTGATTTTGTTTAAAACGAGCTTTTGTGGCAACCAATCACAGCTCGAATAGCATGCTAACAATGTTTCCCGTTACTCATGAACTTAAAAAAAAAAGAATAAACGGCCTCGTAAAAAATTAACTAATGTATACAATATATAGATGTATTTAAAAAATCCACTCCCAAGAGAATCCACAGGCGGCGCTAATAAATCGCACCGCGTGACAATTTCCGTACGGCAGAGGGCGGGAAGCCCCTTTAGCAAATTGCCAAGAGTGCGGTGAGCGCGTCAGTCGTACTATCGGATTTATTACATAAATACGTGGCTCGGGGATTCGCGGAGTAGGCGTCGCAGAGGGAAATGCGAATAACGCAACTGCGCAGTATCGGATATTGTAGCCTATAACGCGGGACAGACCCGGCGAGGGCACAGGAAGCCTCTCCGGGCGATGAGACGGGGCGAACAACGTCGACGTCGTCGTCGTCGTCGTCGTCGACGACTGCGAGACAGCGAGCTCGGGTAATTAAAACGATGCGCGCCGCGGCACCGGGCGCGCGCGATCCGCACCCGGGGAGTTAATTACCTCCGTCTTCAATTATTTCCGTCTCGCGCGCCACTCCGAGGGGACTTTGGCGCTCGGAGTAGCTACTGATCGGAGTAACGCGGCGTTGCGGTGCTACGCGAAAGGGTTCGGGGGGGTCGGAGGGGCTTTCGGGGTGAGGAGGAGTTTCGTTCCCATCTACACGTGAATATCCAATATCCAACAAGTATATTATGATGAGAGTCCCTTGTCACCTGTCGGTATATTGGTGCACATTGGCTTCGTCGATAAATTTATTAATATCTGCCTGATTAGTATCGTACTGATCCAGGGGTTGCTGAGTGTAATACTCGTGTGTGTATTGGTCTCAATACTAATGGATGTTTATCGGAAAGGGGGGCTTCGTTCAAGTGGAATATTTGGGTTACACTGCATGCAGCAGATCGAGAGTCGATGTAACACAATTTTTTGTTGTTGTGAAATCTTAGATTTTTAATCAGCAAATGGAGCACAAGTTTTGCAACAAATTGTGAAATCTTTATTTTTTTAATCAACGAGTGGAACAAGATTTTAGTTCCAACTTAATTTGCATATTGTGTCTTCATGTATTAATTATTCGTACTAATAAATTCTTACTTAAACTTAAACATTTATTAATCAAATAAAAATTTGTGTCAGATATATACGAAACGCAGTGACAAACTACAGAATTTTCGGGATTTTTAATCGATTCCCGACGAAATATTCGCATCCTCGATGCACAGAGAGGAGCGAAAGAATTTTTGCTCGCGATTTCGGGAAATCGACCGAAAAATCCTCACCTGGCCGCCCCACGTGTATTTTTCCCGATTCGTTGTATCGCGCGACGTGGTACAGATGTACCGCGAGCGAGACGCTCGGATTACGCGGCCGTGGGATTGGCCGTGGGAGATCTGTCGTTCCCTGGGGTGAAAGTCGGACGTCGAGCAGCGAGAGCCGTGTCAGGGGTCCCGCGACGTTGAAACGCTCTGACGTCTCGGACCCCCGTCGGGCAGTCGCCGCCGACGACCACCCCCGGACTCGCTCGCTGCTCGCTGCTCGCTCTCAGCTTCCCCGCGAGATGCAATCGACTATTCCTCAAATCTGAGTCACACGCAGTCGGAAATATTAGAAAAAAAAAAGAAGAGAGAAAAAATACATGCATACCATTTTCTTTTGAAATTTGTATACGTCTATAAATCCAACAAAAATATCTAGCTTTATATTTCAATTTTCTTAAAATAAAAATAAATTAACTAATAGCTGATTTATAACATTTTGACGAAACTACGGATAAATTCTCGGGCACAAAATCATATTTTACAAACGCGCAGCAGGCATAAAAAAACCTTCAACACATCTGAAATTTAACGACTCAGCAAATATTTTCCTCCCATCGACATATCCACACGAGAGTGTCGCGCGAATCCGGTGCAGGGAGAGCAGGTATAATAGTCGAAAATAAGAACGTTAGAGGCATCGACTTTTCGAGTTTCACTCGTAACTCGTTGATCCCACCGACAGCGAGTGAAAACATATATGTGTATACGGATCGAGTCAAAGCTACGGGATCCAGCCACAATGGAGAGAAACTCTCGCGTCAGGTACGAGAGGCGAGCGAGCGAGTGAAAGAGAGAAAGAGAAAGAATTTTAAGAGCGCGGGAGAACGCACGACAATACCGATCCCTGAGGGAAGTGGCGAGGACCCGAATGCCAGTCAAACGACATTTGATCCTCGTCTGACATCGAGTGTCCAACTGTTTCGGTCGTTTTTCGTAAGCCGCAACGAGTATACTACTTGCTATACCATATATAATATATTATATATATATATATATATATATATATATATATATATATATATATATATATATATATATATATATATAGCGGAATATTATGGCAAAGCGTGCGGCATAGCTCGCCGTACACCGTCCTTCATCTCCGTTTTTTTCCCTCTTTCTTTCTTTTTTCTCTTCCGACTATGCCATACGACATGTGTCACGGCAACCACCAGCGCCGCGTCGATCATTGTCGTTACGAGACGATCGTGGTGTACCATAATACACATCAAAAATCGATCCGCACAATAGATCGGCTCGAGGTGACTCGCTCATTGTTGTCCTATATACGTCAAGCCACTTGCCACGTATCAGCGTCACCGGTAGCGGCTAATATACCGGCGCGTATGTGTTTTATATATATATTTATTTACCGCGTGTCGCACGCGTAGCCAGCTTTCTTCCGGCTCCAACCGCAGCTCTCGCGCGATTTGTTCGCTTGACAGAAGCCACTTGAAAATATTATTCTCAATTGTAGCTCGAAAGTCATCCGCGCTCGTTTTGGAGAATTTTGTTTGTATACCGAGGCAAAAAAATGTTCTAGCTTTGACCGAAGCTCTCTTACGATTTGTTTGGTTTTGGCGGAAGAGACTTGAAAAAATAATTCCCAATTGTAACTCCAAAGCGGCTTATAATCAATTTTGAGGATTTTTTTTAAAGCACCGAGAAACAAATCTAGTATGTTAAATTCAAATGATCTCTACTTCACTACACGGTAAAAAGATAATTTGATAAATTATTTAATTATAATTAATTTGTGAGTCAATTTTGAAAATTAATCTCAGTCCCGAGTTTCGTACCAAATCTGTTTGTTAATACAACATTTGTTTTAAAACTAGTTGTGACAAAAAATAATTCGTCAGACGCAGTTTGTTCGGTGCCAAGAGTGGCCAAAAATACTCAGCAACAAAGCGTACAAAATAAGTGCGGGGAGAGAAAAACTCGTCCACCCCTCGCGAGTGTCAGTTTTCCTTTTACGATATCAGCATAAAACGCGAAGTGTCGCGAGTCGTCGAGCGTGATACCGCGTCGGAGGGATAACGACCGTGTGCGGCGGCGGCGGCAGCGGCAGTGCGACAAAGAGGGCTCGCATCGTGTAGCCGGATAGAGACGTCATAATATTGTCTACGCGTGACGCCCATGTAGCGTCGCGTGTATCTTCAAATCCGGATCTGTGTACGCGGACTAAATCGCGGGGAGTTGCGTGCGTTTGGCTGGACGGATATACTCCGTGCATTATGCGACAACGCGAGGGAAGGGTGCGTGCTCCGTGCGTGGAGCTGGGGGGACCGAGAGCGGAAGAACACACGAGGGTGTGTATAACACTCATCTCGCTCTCTCGCCGTATAGCCCACTTCCGTTCGCGTCGTCAGGGGGACCGCGCGGATAAATCTGCCGCGCCGCTGCCGACTCTCCCGCGCGTATAAGCCGACGGCGTTCACGTTTTTATTACCGAAGAATATCCTCAAGTGTCGCTCGCTGTACAACCGGAGGCTGATCTCACTATCTCTCTTTCTCTCGAATACAGATACAATCGTGCAACTGTTATGCTTCGGGATCATGATTTGTTTCTACTAGTCATTAGAAAAGTACCGAAACTTGTCACAAAAGTTTCTGTCTTTTTGCGGAAAAGTTGTGCAGATAGTTTTCCATTTGTTCGCTACTAAAAAAAAATGGTGCAGAATTTGAAAATTGGGAAGAGAATGTTTCTGAAGTTTTTTTTTACTAGACAATTTTTTATCTTCAGCAATTGAAAGTTGGGAGGACTATTTTTTTGTGATAATTAATATAAAAAATACCGATAATTTTTGTTTTAATCCAGTAAAATTCATCGCGTACGTTCGGAGGGTTCCGATAATGATAGGTTTCAACGTTTCAACGTTAACCGAAGCTCCGCCCGAGTCTCTACGGGTTAGCACGTGTCGGTGTATCATAGCACCCCCGTCGATCTCATTTAGAATGCCGAACTCGTGTCGCTCTTGTGCCCACACGACTGGCTTGACAATATCAATACACTGTTATAAGCTGCGATCAAAGCCTCCTCGTTCGTGCGCGTCTATCACAAAGGTGAATGTATCAATCGGGAATTATATACAACATGTCCGAGTGTCATTATTAAATCTCTATCGCTTATTCGAGTGTCAATAAAGCGCGTCAAACCGCCGGTAAATATGCTCCAAACGAAAGAAAAAGAATCTTCAACACTTCCCCGATTAAATACTTACGATTGACTCGTTTGATTGTAAATTATTCTAAAAATCAAGAGACGCGGTCATTATTAATTCTCTATCGCTTATTCGAGTGTCAATAAAACGCGTCAAACCGTCAGTAAATATGCTCCAAAAAAAAAAAAAGAATCTTCAACACTTCTTCGATTATTTAATTATGATTATTTCCTTTGATTGTAAATTATTCTAAAAAAAAAAACGTGAACACTACGTGCATCATAATTTAAGAATTACTATTTCACCCCAAATATTCGCGATTCACGATAAACTCGCGCCGGGTCGCACTGAGTAACAGAGTAACAGTTGAACGCATAGGCCGGTTGATCGATTCACCGGTTGACTCGGTTAAAAAGCGTCGCAGAATACGCACTGGTGTCGGGGCGGAAACACTTTTCCCGCTGATTTACAGTCTCGACCCTCGACATAAATTTCCGCCGGTGTTATGCCTGCACGTTAAATTGGCGTTACGTGAAAAATTACAGGCGCGAAGCGAAGCGAGAGAAGGAGAAAGAGAGCTCGGCACGGTGGAAGAAGAGAAAAAAGAGAGAGAGAGAAAAAAAAGCAAAAAAAAAGCAATTTCTCGGCGATCATTCCCAATTACGATCGTAACGAATTCTAGTGCAAACTGCCGAGGCTTTTGAGCCTTTTGCCGCACGGCGAGAGCCACGCGCCGCCGGGATGGGGTGACGGGTTTCGCGTGCTACAAATCCCTGCTGCACCCCTCGCCAATGCGTCCTCGTCATCGCCGGGTCCCAGTGGCAGCGGCTACGGCGGCAACAGTGGTTGTCGCGCCGAGTGCATGTACGCGTTATAATATAAAAGAGTCCGTGTCGCCCCACGCCGTGGGAAATGCTGACGCTTTAGGCCGCAGGAAAAAACATCTCGTGACACGCGTGCGTCCCGGTTGACAGCTTCATCGCACCCAACCCGACGACGCGAGCGCGGTGGACGACGACGCACGCTCACGCGCTCGCACTGTTACAACCTACTTAACGCGATCTGATAACGCGCTCGCCTTCTCCTTTTTTTTTGTCATTTTCATCTCACGACCCCTCGAGAGCCGGTCGCGCGCGTCGCGCACGTTCACCGTGGGCTAATAGCCATGCGACGTCGTGTACGTGTTCGCTGAGATTGGATCGTGGCCTGTTTTCATCGTCCGGACGGGAATTCAAGTGTCAAGTCGATGACTCCTCCATTGTTGCGACTGAAACATTAGATAGACGGAATTAAAGGTGACTAAGGACTGCGCTTGACAGTAGACAAATCGGTGTGACACTTTTGAAAACGTTTTTTACGTTCTTCGGTCGATTAATTTGACTGTCGCAGTTACCTTGAAAGACAGAGAAGACTGAACAAAAATGTCATACATTTTTCTATGCACATGAAATAATAATTCCTACAACTTCGCTGTTAGATTTCTACGAAATCAAATGTGGGCCAATTTCAACGTATGATTTGCAGCACAGCGGAGCTCCGCTATACGGAAAATCGGTACCTCCTTTTCATCGCCGACAATTTTTCCAGCCCCCCAGTTTGAGAGTATAATTTACTCAATTTTCGCCTTCGCTTTGTCGCTCAAGCGCATACGCGAAGAAAAAAAAGAAAAAAAAAATGGAAGTAAGAACTGCAAAACGCGCGTGAGAGACATAATTTGTCAAAGGTGCGCCCGCGAATTCCAGTACGGCGGAAGAGGTCCCGGCGCTTCCGGGGTTGTCCGTCGTCGAGTAACTGACTGTCGTCACGCTAGACGGCGAGGAACGCGTCGAGAATGAGAGTCATTCTGGCGCGGCGGAACGCGCCGAGAGGCGGCCGGGCCGTTTGGCCTTCCTGGTGTCGAGGAAGGTAAACGGGGGGCGGCTGCTGGTGTTGGTCGTCCGGGGCCCCGAGATACAAATTACATTTAAATAGAACTCGTGGAACGTGCGGCATTCGCAATTTGAGAGCCGGGAGGGATCCCTCCCGAGCGAGGGAAGGTGGCGGGCAGGGGCCGAAAAGGTGGAAGGGAAGAAAGGGAGGGAAGGGAGACATTAAGGGTGAGAGTAGGTGGATGAAATGCCGCGTGGCGATGCCAGAGTCGGAGGATCACGGAGCGCAGAGACGAGGCGAAAAGCACGAGAAAGAGGAAGGGAAAAGGGTGCTGCGCGCCGCCTGCGCTCGGTATCGTGTGGAGAGCCGGCGAAATCGCGGGGGATGGTCGCGTGAGCTCACCCCCCGAGTATATATACAGATATATATATATACATATATAAATGTGTATACATAGATATAGTCTCTCGTCGGGCTCGATGCCGCACGTATAATCACAGCTTTTAATCTGGTGCTTCTGCCGGCGGAACGGTCGAGGGTGGTTTTCGGTGGTCCATATAACGTTGTATATATATGTAGGTGTATATATATATATATATGTATAGAGATAAACCTGCGTGCGCGCGAGAAGAAAAGGACTCGACAGGGTGCAGAGAGATAGAGATAAAGATACGGAGAGTGAGAGAGTGAGCGAGAGGGACATAGAAATGTGCGCGGAGTGAAACTGAAAGAGGACCGAGGGCATTGCGGTATTTAGCAGCACGCCGCGGGGGTTCCCCTCCCGGGAAAATAACGCGCGGGGGTGGAGACGAGAGCGAGCGGGAGCGAAGCTGCGCCACGCGTCGGCCGTTATTGCCTCTTATAGGACGGCGAGAAGGAGAGCAAAGGCTGGGATACCCTTGGCTCGAGAGCGTATCAACCGCCACTCGCGCACCGCCGCGACTACGCGCCGGGCTGCTCGGGGCGAGATGGCCGGAGACTGAAATTTGGGATTTTCATGGATGACACGCAAAATGGCGGTTTTTCGTTTGAGCTAAGAAACAGTTTTTTTTTGGAAAATAGTTTTTGAAATCTATTTTTGTGATTCAGATGTTTTTTAAGACAACCAAGGAGGTTTTTTTGCATTGGATGGACTTTTTGTAATTTTATTTTAAAATCTGAAGGAACAAAGGAGTGTTGCCATATTACACTCGAAGAAATCGTGGTAGTTCTGATAAGTATAAAGTGGCGCGTATCAATTTTTGGTCCAGATAAATATTTTTATAGTTGCAAAAAATAAAATAAGTAATTGACAGTCTGCACTTCCCAGTACCAGATTTTTCACTTGGTGTACAGATTTAACGTTGCGTTATTAGGCCAAGATTGTTAATTAGGAACACCAGCCGGATATTTGGAGCATTTTCGCAGCCTCTAAAAATCACTTTCGCATGGCCATCCAGCCCGGAACAGCCGCAGCCGAAACGGAGCACGACGGGGACTCCCCGCGGCGCAATTTTGCATTCAACTGCTCCGGTCGAGAGAGTCCCGCGCCGCCGAGGGTTCGCCCGGGAGGTCGGGGTGGGAAAGAAGAGCAAGAAGACGGAATCGCGAGAAGCGAAGAAACACCGACTGTAGCGAGAGACGAATTAAAAAGACGAGACACGGGAAATTAAAGACTTCTCTGAGAATCAGATCGCGGGCTGACCGTCGAAGAATTTGCATCGAAGAGTCCGAACTGTCGTGGGGACGCGACGATACCGAGGAGTAAAAAGGGCCGCTGACCGTCGAAACGCGTAAACGATCGCTCGGTTGGATTCGCTCAACCGCGGACGGACGGGGAGGCCGGTTTTATAAGGTATAACAACAAAAACGAAGAAGCGAAGAAGCAAAAAAAAAAAAGAGAAAAAGTGTCGGGGAGAGAGTCGAGACGAAGGAATCTCGGTGAAGCGTGCGAAGCAGAGAGTAGGGTCCGATGTAGCGTCCTGGCCTCGTCTTTCGATCGATCGAGGTGCTCTGCAACTTTCCTCTGTTCTCTGCCGGTTGACGCTGCTGCCGCCGCCGCCGTCGCCGCTGCCGCTGCGACGGGAAAGAGAAAAGTGAGAAGTAGCATCCGCGAGAGATCCTCGCGAGATAGGCGCGGGCGTGCCCGCTCCAACAGAACGGAGCGGGAGAAGCAAGAGAGAAGGGAAAAAAAAGAGAAGAAAAAAAAACCTCGGGACAAAAAGTATATCTCGATCGTGGTCCTTCCCTCGTCGCTCGTCGTCATTCGCTTCCAGAAACAATGCGACGCCCCAGGGCACGAGACACGTAAGACGATACGCCGACGTCGTCTCCTCTCTGTCCCTCCGCTTCTCTCCTCGACGAGAACGACACTTCTTCCACGGTCAGATCTTTCTCGATATCGAAGTACGTGTATCGATGAAACGCACGGGGTATATATGTGCGTCCCCGATGGTCAGTGTGTACTCGAGCTCGCTCCGATGACCATCAAATCGGACAACTGACCGCGACTGGCTCGAGCGGCGCTTCGAACGACGCTAGAAATGAAAAAGAGCGTCACAAGGGTTTTCAACGTGATATATATGATGGTCGCGATGTACAGATATTTCTCTCGGTGTTGCAGGGAAATATTTGTGAGAAGAAAAAGCTTGAAAAATGGCTAGAAAATATTTGTTAAAGCAAACCCCTGGATCTGTATATTCGAAATCAATTATTTTTTTGCTAGGAATTTCTTAACTTGCAAAAATTGTCTAGTAAAAAACCCATGATTAATTTATCAGAGAGGTCAATAATTTGTGGATTCTCTGTCTCTCTTTGTGTCTACTCGCGCCCGCTCGATTATTCGGCACGCGTTATTCCCGAGCGCTTGATTCATCGAACCGAGAGCGCCGAAACACAAGTTAGACCGTGTGTTGGCCACGGAGCGTCTGCCGGAATTAATCTAACGACGTATTTATTCTCCCGGCCGGTGGATTTTAGTGTCTGCGGATGTTTGTCTCCCGGTCGTATGATCGCTGATTAAAAAGGCTCCGTCTGGGCAACGCGAAGAGAGAGAGAAGAAGTCACTCCGGTTGAGCGAGACAAAGGAGGAAAAAGACGCGAACGTGTGGAGCTCGGGGTTTCGCATGGGGATGTCGCGGCTGCCAGTGCGCTGGCTGCGAAAGTGTCGGGTAAGGAAGCTTCTCGTCGCCGAGCGAGGGAAAGAGAAAAGCGAGAGGAGGGAATCGCCGAGCAAGAGGAGGAAAAACGGAAGGGGGGCGGAGGGAGTGAAAAAAGTGGCGGAGAAGGAAACCAGAGTCTCGAAGGAAGAGGAAGAGGCTGATGCCGCGAGCGCCCGGAGCTCTCGCTCTGTGCTATATACAGTGAAAGTCGACAGTGTGCTGGTTCGGTGAGAAATACATAATGCAGTAGCCGGACGTCTCCGACACCCCCTAACTCACCCTCGGCGCCCGGAGCTAGCACCGAGCGCGTAGGGATCTTGCGACGAGTCCGCGAAGGAAGAGGAAGGACGCCAACAGCAGCAGCAGCGGCAGCGGCGGCACAGGACCCGGCGAACCGCGAGCAACGCAAGGACGAAGGGGGTGCATTGATTTACGCGGGCAGAGCCGGCAAAGGGTGTCGCTGGCTCACTTCTCTCGCTCCATCCGACGATAGAAATGGTCCCCGCCACCGACCTCCCCGCGAAGCCGCGCGGACGTGGGGCCAACAATTCACTCGCCTCGGGTTTCTAAGCCCATCCATTACGTTGCCGGCATTGTTGCGGTTACTTTAGCACGTCTATCGAATTCGACGCCGGCAACGTGCCCAACGAATGTGCGGCCCACACGACAGAGGATGACGCCTTCCCTGGATCACTGAAAATATATCTTCAGATTTTCGAATTTTCTTTCGGTACACTTGGCAAGGCGGGGATTAAATTAAGATGGAATTAAATTCACTTCTTTGACTGTTCCGAAGGAAATACAATAGTGATTTTTTTTACATCACTAGCCCATTCGCGCGCTTACCCAGTTGTCACTTCACTAAAATGGAGGTTACTTTTTTTTGGATCGATCGAACCTGGATTTTCTTCCTTCGTTCGAGAGAAAACTCTGTAACGAAGAGAATGTCGCAAGGCGGAACGCGATATCTTGATTTTTGTATTTTTCACAGAATTTTAAAGCCGGAAGTTGCCTTGCGTTTTTCGCAATAAAAAAATGTTCGGTTCCGCAAAGTTTGAAAACTCTAACCGATGCGAAATTTCGCGCCGATTCCGAAAAGCACCGTTGCTTATGCAAAGAATAGAAAAATCGTCGAGAAAAACGCAAAAAAATATATCTTGAAAATACAATAACACGATTGAAGCTGCTCGTTGGTCAGCAACGAGTTTCAGACAACCCGACGACCAATCAGAGAACGAATAACACGACAACAATACTTATATCGAAAATTCGAAATATGTAACCCACTGATTTTTTTAAGAGGGACAATAATGACTTTACAATCTTATGGTCCCCGCAGCTTGAAAAAAATAGTTGCTGTAGCTACAAAAAAATAGCGTTCAATTTCTTGGTTATCACTTGGCCACCAGATTCTTCTCCCATCGCGGCAGGACGGCTTTCCACGAGAGATTGCGAGGAGGGTGGATCGGAGTCGAGATTGTATACACAGGCCATCAGTGGAACTACGAAGGGTTCGGGCTCGCTGACCATTTACGCCTGTACGAATGAGCGGTGGTCGGTATACACGATGGCCGGGAGTCTATTAATTACCGTGGGAGATCCTCGCCGCTATCTGGCAACGGGGGTGACTCGGTCCTCGGTCCCCGTGCTGCGGCGTCGGCCACGAGTGATCCGAAACTTTCCGCCGGCACCAGGAACCGCGACAGCGAAGTTTCGCGACGGGTGACGCGCGTACATCGGTAATACAGACGCGAGAGTAGGAGGGCAGCTACCTGTATCGGTGGAAATGGAAACCGAGGGTCGAACCAAGTGCCACGGGAGAGCAAACCACCGGCTGAGCATCGACACGAAACTCGACGTCGACCCGGCGCGCGAGTGTGACCATCCCGCTCGGGATGGCTGACTCGACAAATGTAATCTCGCGGCTCGACAGTGGTGCTTCCCGAGTTGTTCCTGGCAAAATCCTGGAACCTCGAAAAATCACGACTGTCATTGGAATCAAAGAGCTTAGGATATTTTGTGTATTTAAATAAATTGATATTTAACAGCAAGCGATTCAGTGTTCGCACCATTGGGAAAATCATGTAGATATAGGATCGGGTATGATTGATGCGAGGATTAAAATCCAGCAAAAGTTTGTGGCGATTCGTGGGAGGAAAAACGTTGAGCTACCCCGAGAACGCGAGACACCAAAATAAGGAAAGAATTTCAGCGAAAAGAGAACAGATGGCGCCCGCGGAAAAGTGAGTCGACGGAATTTTGTAGCGAGAACCACTGCTCGTGACCAGTGGCGCGAGTAAACCAATAACGCGGCCACCGCACCCCCGTAGCCCGATTCAAATCCGGCGTGCGGACACGTTAACGTCACGGGCTCTCCGCCGCGCTCGCGGGACATTTCGCGGATCTATTCATCCGCGCGGCGGCGCGTCCGAGTGGTGACAAGTTATAGCTGTGCATACGTATCAGCGAGTCCCCCCCTCCGTCCCCCCTGGCCGCCCCTGACGCTGTCTTTTTGCTTCGCGCTCGGTGAATGGCGGATCGCTCGTTCGCAACGTTTCGACCGCTAATGAATCCGATTAAGAAGGTCGGCACGATGCCTCGCTAATTGACCGAAATAAAACACTGATTTCGTCACTCGCTCGTCGATTTTGTAAACTCGCATCAAAATAAAATAAAACAAAAAAAATAAAAAGAATGAACGTCAGTGGACGAAACATTTTTTCCATCATTTACCGCACTGTAAATTGTCTTTCGGAAAGCCCTCAATTTCTATTTCTCCATGATTAGAATTGCAATTCCCGGGGAAGCCTACGACGCGAACTTTGAACCCTCCGCGAGAGCCCGGGGATATCTCGATAATGATTCCGCGTCTCTTGTAATTTGCACTGATAGGATGAGGGACGGGCGGCGGCGGAGGGAATTGAAAAAGAAATGCTCGACGACGAGGGCGAGGACGGTCGCTCGAGTCGCGCAGGTGCCGCCGCCTTCGACGCTGATGCCGATGAAAGGCGTTGCGGGAGGAGCGAGGAGAGGTTGAGAAAAGCGAGACGCCAGGATTGCGCCGTGGAAGAAGAACGGGAGGGAAGCGAGAGAGAAGAGAGAAAGGGCGAGAGAGTGAGAGAGAGAGAGGTGTACCAAGCGTATCCAATTTGATGGCATTACAATAACGGGGGTAATGTCTGAGAATAATGAAATTTCCCCCCAATCACCACGACTCGCTTGGAATATGTTCTCCACCCGTAGCTAAGGCCGCGCTCTCTCGCGCGCCGTAGCGTTGAATTCATCCTCTTGCTCCTCCCGGCTCTCGTCCCTCTCGGCTTGTCACTCTTCGTTCCTCTCGCCTCTCTTATTCCTCGTGTGCCGCACCCGCGCTGCTCGTTGTCTGTCCCTCGTTCTCCACCCTCGATCCCGCTCTCGCCTCTCTCGTTTTCCTCGTTTTCCCTCGTCGTCCCGCCGACCCGACGGAACCTCCGCCCGTGTATTCGCACGCTTTTCGCAAATTTATTCGCGAAATTCTGCCGTCTGCCTCGAAGAAAGGAAAAAGAATTTTTATCGTACACCAGGCACGCGAGAGAAAGAGAGACAGGGTTGGGAGATTCCTACAACATGGAAAAAACGAAATCGAGTAATGCGATGTGATTCTCTCGGTGCTCCATGAACTTTGCATGTCGAATCTATCGTGTTGCATTATTTTTGCAACGAGATACAGAGCTGCAATTTGCGTCGATTAAGTTTTACATCAGTACTCGGGATCTAATTGATACGATTATTTTACTCCAGTCTTGAGGATTAAATACACTGATTGGATGTAAACAGATTCTGCAGGGTTTGGCTAATTTTCAGGAAGAAATTATTGGCAGCGAATTTCCACGTTCGAAGGACACTCGACCCAAGTAGCGCAACCGGAGGTTTCTTCGATCAATTTCAAAGTTTCCGGGTAAACGTTTTGCACGCTGTCTACGGATCTCGTGCGGCACCGAGCCGAGTGCGGAGCCTCGCGCCTCGTGTCCGCTGCAAATACGGAAATACGTTTCACGTGATAATAAATTCCCGTCGGTAGTCGGCGGTGTGCTACCTCGTAATGGAATATTACACGGGCCATTAAAGAAACGTTAATCTTGGCCACAACAAGAGTTCTCGAGAGGCGGGAGAGAAGAGAGGAGCGAGAGAGAGAGAGAGAAGGAGCGAAGCCGGAAAGGCGCACGGGATGCTCGAATCTCCGGCGGATTAAGCGTGACGCTTTGATCCTTTTCGTGCTGGCGCCCTCCGGGCAAATTCCCCAAACCAGCGGCAGCACGCGCCCCCTCCTCCTCCTCCTCCTTCGTCCCTCCTCACGCTCTTCCGACTGCTATACGACTCTGCCTCCTGCATAGAACCGGCTCCCGTGATGCCGGAGGGCACCCGCGCAATTTGCTAAAACAGCTTCAATTCCCACTCACTCTTTCCGCTCCTCGGCTATCGCGTTTCTTGCGATTTATCAAAAGCGAGATTTCGCCGATAGAGAAACGCGGGAACGAGCAGTCTTCGATTACCTGCCCCCCGATTATTCACTTTGATTTTCAGGACCTTCACTGAGATTTTTGTTATTGAATTTTTTCCCAGAAATGATGTGCGTCGATTTTACGCACAACTTTGTGCTGAATTTTGAGATTAAAAAACAGGTGCAACCGAATACCGAAGTGACTGTTTTATAATTTACAAATCAGAGATGAGTCGACTCACGTTGAAATTTATTTCTCTCGCGAGTGAACGCCCCAATATTTCGGCCAACAAACGAGAACGTCGCGGAATGTGGCTCCTCC
This sequence comes from Pimpla rufipes, assembly GCA_963932165.1. Classification (NCBI taxonomy): domain Eukaryota; kingdom Metazoa; phylum Arthropoda; class Insecta; order Hymenoptera; family Ichneumonidae; genus Pimpla; species Pimpla rufipes. Next base: position 17,921,378 of record OZ010635.1, read on the forward strand.
TCGCGAGACCGTGGCGTCCCTTAGGGGGCAGCCGCCGCCGCCCTTCGGGAGGATTCCGCGACGACGAGGGCGACGGGCGCCCTTCGCGTGTCTCTACCTACTACTCGGAGCCATTACGAGAGGCGCGAGGAATAGAACGCGGAGACGTCGCCGAGGGTTCGCCCTCGGCACGAGAAGAGAAGAAGGAAGAGACGGGATGAGAGGAAGGAAGATCGTCTCGAGGCGACCAACCCTCTTTCACTTTTTACGTTAAGCAAGTCGAGAGCCCCTTTTAGCCACCGTTTATTGGACGCATGCAAATAACCATGGCAACCCGGGCCGCCAGCCTCGCGAATGCCACCATGACGCCTCGGCCATCCGACAAAATAACCGCGAGAACGCATTTTTTTTAAAAATATTTTGTGCTCGCGCACCAGAAAATTTAGCGAAGAAAAACGAAGACGAACCGATAACAACACCAAATAACGACTACCGGTTGGAATTTCAGCGCGAGAGTGAATTACACACGGGCTCGCCGTTCGCGCTTTTCTCGTCGCATACCGGCAAGTGATATTCGTCCCCCCAGCGAGAACTCGAACAAGCCCAACACACCCCTCGTGTTTCCTCGTCGTCCCGGCCATCTACCTATGTAAATGCAACCGGCGTGCCTCGCCGTATGGGCGGACAAAGCGGCGGAGTTGACAATACCGCCTGGACCGCCTTCACCCTTCGTCATCCTCGCTGTCGCTGCACGCAAATGCGAATCTCCTCCATTACGCGTGTTTCGCGGCAGACTTAATTCATTATCATTCCCCGTGTAACAACATCCTGGAAGGAGACCAATGACAACGAGGATTACAGGGTATATTCGACGGGGGTTTCCATCGATCTTGCGGACTTGTTTCCATCGATTCGTGCACTGTTTTTCTTTTTCGGTTTGTAAATAGTACTCACGCTCGGTATGTTGTCGTTCGTGCAGACGCCTTCCTGGAGCAACCGATCTCTGATCTCCCACGCGAATATCGAGGGGCACTCGCTCTTGTAGAGGGAGATCTTTCCCACGACCTCGGCGGTCGCGACTCGCGGCTTGCTGCCGCCTATCGCTCGGGGTCTTATCGAACCAGTCTCATAGTACCTGCAACAATAATAATTTGCGGTTCAATTCAGTAGAGGTACATGCTTAAATATAGCGAGAACGGGCCGTTTACCACATCGATATTACAGTCAAGGTGACGATTATCAGAAACATTTATTCGGCATGCAATTTAATTTTGAATACACTAGCAACAACGTGCTCGCTTCGCTCATGATGTTGAAGTTTGCATCGTTGCAATGCAACGAAAATCAGAAAGAAAAAAAAATTCGAATTAACCCAAATGATGAAATTAGCTATAAAAAATTATTATAGGAACTATAATTGATATCATTACTTTTTATACCTAATTTCATCATTTGTGTTAATTAGAATTAATTTTTTTTCTGAATTTCGTTGCATTCCAACGATGCAAACGTCAACATCATCTTCGTTCGCACTCCTTGCTTTGCATTCATCTTTTCTTATGGCTAATACAGCCATTCAAAAGTCGCGCGAAACGGTATTTTGCAGCGGCTATGCCATTCCGGAATCGACTTTATATCGAAGTCGCCGTCGACCAAAGAACGCTTGAAAAATAGCTTCAGTATTTCGAGGATCGGGACGTTTTGTTAAACGAAACAAAATTCCAGACAATTTTCATATTTCAATTACTGTCGAGTGCATTATGGAAACACAAAGCTCAAGGCCTCTTCGCGATAATTAATTCCACGGTTGCAGCGTCGAAGGACACCCGGTCCTTCGGCGTTGCGCTCGCGTATTTGTCTTCCGCCGCGCGGTGTGTATAAGCGGCGCGCGCGAAACGGCGCAACACCGGCGTCCAGCCAATCGAGCTAATGCGTCGAGATTAAGTGCGTTATTAAGGCGACCTCGGGGAAGGAATGCAGGGCGCGCGAGCCACGGCACACGGAGGCCCCGGAGAACACGACGAGAAACCGGAGAGGAGAGTCGGCCGCGCCACGCGTGGTTCGCATTCCTGTGGCGCGTCTACGTTCCACACGCTACCAGCGCGCTCAAAGCTCTGTGTTTCTGCTTTACTTGTTATTTTTTTCTGTCTTGTTTATTTCTTTCCTTCTTCCTTTTTTCCTCATCTTCACTACAACGTCTACGAAATTAATACACGCAACTAATTTTCGGCTTTTCACGAGCCTTGCAGTATTTCAACCAACCTGCCGAGGATCTTGGACACGCAGCCGTTGCTGACCTGGAGGATCCTCGAGATGTCGCACGGCCGGGCGCCCGAGTGCGCCAACTCGACGATCTTTTGCCTCGTCGAATCCGGCAACGGACGTCCACCGACGAAGACACCGCCCAGCTGATTCACCCCGCTGTGACCTGAAATAAAAAAATCTGTTCAATTACGTATTTATATAATTATCACTGCGAATGTTTTGTTATACATATTTAATATTTATTTTTATTTAAAAAAAAAATAGCCAGCTACAATGAGGGCAAAATTTGTAATTCCAAGTCTTAACCTAAGTAATAGTTTAGTTTTTTTGCCTTCATAAATCACGGTATTTTTGCTGAAAATTCCTTGCATTTTTTTAATAATGCGGTGGGTGTGTCGAGAGTCCAGAGGGTAAAAATATACGAATCAATGCAATATCATAGCTATTTCGAAAGTCAAAAAGATGTGAAACTGGGCGGCGCGAAGTTTGGGTGCTTGGCGGACCCCTCCTACTTCTTTTCACCGGAGCATTAATATATAACGCTGTCCGCACAATACGAGTTGCGAGTTTTTTTTTTGTCGTCATAGATTCTCGCTCGACGTACGTACACGAAGGCCCATAGATCACGTAGGTATTTTTTCGCCGGGTCGTCGTCGTGACCAAAGTTTATTTCTTCTCTTTCTCAGGACCGCGCGCGAGGTTCGCTCTCAGCCTCTTGGAATCGAGAAAGAGAGTCGAGAGCAGAGATTCGGGATTCCCTGGCCGGCCCTAACCGAGCTAAAACGTCAACGTCGAATCCTGTCGTAGATAACCCCGGCTCATTGTGTCGGTGACAAGTCAGACCCCGGCGCTTGGGACTTTCGCCGCGCGCTCTGCTGCTCCACGTCTCTCGCACTCTCCAGTCGATCGAAAGGACGACCGTGGCGAGTGTCCTTATTTCACCACGGGAGTCTTTTATTCGACCGTCTTCGACTGGCACTCTATACATAGATATACAGAGCTCACGGTGTACCGTACAGAGGGTGCCGAGGTGGCCGTGAAGTCGTGGGTGCAGCCACGCCTATTTTTCAAACCGCAGAACAGAATGATTCCCCGACGACCCACGAGAATTTCAGGCTCGATATTTTTTGTATTTGGAGCGGAAAGATGAAGAGCCAGGAAAAGAAATTTCAATTAAAATTTTTTTTTTTTATTTGAGGGAATAAACAAATTTGTAAACTTAAAAAATGTTTTTTTCTTAAATTAGCAAACTTTATAAATGCTTTTTGTAGAATTTATGGAATATACAAATATATATATATTTGGGGCAAATATATTTTGTACTCTGTTGCAATTTACTAATGTCCTATTGCCGAATTAGGGAGCAGAGATTGTCGAAAATGTAGTTTCCAGTTTCGCAGGGAGCTTGACAGATACTACGTATTGTGGGCCAGGAGGGGATCGCACGGAAACTTCGAAACGCAAAAAAAATCATATATATTGCCTATATAATCGTTACTCATCCCTCACACACGATTGAACTCTTTCTTGACGTACAAGCGAGTGGTAAACGCATAGGGGATGTTACTAATAGGCGTGCAAGCTGCATCGACTGACACGTCAACGATAATGCGGGAAAATGGCCAAGCGTGTCGCTGGGACAGATCGTAAATTTCAGGAGGAACGGAAAATCGACTCGCGGTGTCTCGTGTGAGGCCTTTGTCCCCCGGAATGGATAGTTTTCCTTGTGATTTCTCAGATTCACCGGTTTCGGTTGCAAGCTACAGTTTGAATTACAGGCATCCAAGTGCCGTGAAAAATTCGACACTGTTAAATTTGTTCATGCGGCGAAATTGAAAAGCGAATAAGAAAGAGAGAAACACCTACATTTTTTTTAATCAAGTAAAAAAATGGTTTGATACCGGTGTTTTCGGGGGTAGAATATGCGATTTGAGAAAAACGCTATAGGTAAAAAATCGATATTAAAAAAATAAAAAAATAAAAAAATCTCTTCTACTCCAAAATATCAATAAAACGTGCACCACGTATCCGACCCACCAAATCGACGTTACCACCCCGCTCCCCGACAAAACCCGTCGCCGATATAAATAATTCCATCAAAGTGAACCCATCGCGCGTCCTTACGCTCAATTTGCAAACAAAAGGCTCGACGCTAAAAACAGCGTCGAGAGGTGCAAGAAGGAGGCAACAAAAAAATATCGAACAAACAAAAAAATGCGAGGCGAAACACGGCGAAGCTTCAGCTCTGCCTCGGTGAAAGTGAGAACGCGAGAGAGAATCGCGCAACGCGCGCCTTGTTATTATTATCTTATAGCGTTTAAAGAGCTGCTAAAAGAGCGTTGAGCCCGAACAAATCGTTTCGCTGAATGGGACGCGGTAACGACTAATAATGACTCGTGCAAATATAACGCCGGTGTCTTTCTCCCTCTCTCTATCTCTCTCTCTCTCCTTCCATCTCTTTCTCTCTCGCACTGAGTGCATACAACTTTTGCGTGAAAGAGAGAACTCGCTACTCGTGGCAGTGCGAAAATACACAACATCCATAATACGTACATAGGTATAATGTCGTCCATTGTGCAACGGCGTCCCCGTAAATATATATAGATATATATACGAAGGTAGCGCACGTTTGCGCGCGGGGGGATTATACAGACCGAGGCGAAATAATAAAGCAAAAGGGGAACGCGCGGCGTATCAGCGCGCTCGGTGGACCTCGACGGTGTAGCGAGAGCATAGCGCAGCACGTAAGGCTGTTACCGCTGCGTAATATGTACACTGTACGCGCTCACGCGCGCCATACACGCGATCTCGCTACACGTAACGCGCGGGGCTCGTTATATCGCGTAGCGACAGCCACGACCGTAACCCAGAAGTGAGGGGTGCGCGCACGTCGAGTGCCCATTCAGCACCTACGTGCTTTGATATTGTAACGTTTGTATTAAATATCAGTCGGGTCGAACCCTTCGTCTTCACCGTCTCGTGGGTATTAGGACTTCATTAGCTTTAACTAGCTCAGCCCCCTCGATACAACCCTAACTTTTGCTCCTTCGCGCCGTAGCGGCGATCGCTTTCGCTCCCTCGGCTCGGGGGGTGTAACCATTTTTTTTTTTTTTTCACCGATTCGGAAAATAGGCTGATAATTCGTCGATACTTGGATAATTTTAATTGAACGCTTTCGGGCGGGAAAAAGCGTGTTTTGGGTAAAAAGCGCCCAGGTACGAATATAAAAAAAAAACCGAGTAGAAAAAGAATTGCATCAATTTCACCGAAGCTCCAATTTTTTAATTACTAACATTTTTCCCAAAACGTATAATATCGCAATTTTTCTATTCGCTCCGGTTATATCGAGTCTCTTCATTACACCAAACGGCTTTCAACGGGAAACAAAACAGAAAAAAGGTGATGCATAATTCCCAACAAAGCGCCTCGATTACATACTGACATCACCCATATGCGACGAAAAAAAAAAAAACCCCAAGATAAAACCTTATATCCACCATTTTTCCCGCAGCATTTTACAAGATGAGATTATAATTAGATATTATCAGGCTCGCTCTATGAAAATCGCATAAAGGCCTCACCGCGCCTCGGCGTGTACAGCGCGCGGAGCGTGTAGCGACGTTAAATGTACCGTTGTAAAACATGGACAGTGGAAGTAGTGTAAAAATTGTGAGCGAACGATGCGCAAAGTTAGCCCGGGGGCACGGAAGCGATCATCGGCGTGTTCGACGATCGAGTCCGCGTGGCCGGTGTATCGCACGCCGGGGCGTACCGCGCATAGTGTGGCAAAGCCCCCGCCGTGAGCGCGCGACACTATGTAACGTCGGTGGGGGATACACGGTGTAAATCCGCGAAGCACCGGCATAGACGATAAAATCCGTAGGGCGGATAAGCACTTCGGCGTGTTACTTGCGATCGATCGATCGTCGTCGTCGTCGTCGTATACCGGGCCGTGTACACACAGGTAGAGAGATATTGTGCACATCAATCCCTGCGGGCCGGCCGCGCGTCCGTGTGGTCTCTTGCCCTGGCGTCGATGGTCGCCGAGGCTCTGGGCAAAGCTCGTTTATAAATAACCGTTCGGCTCTCGCGATCATATCCCGATTTCAGTGTAGTAGCCGCTGGCCGCAGCGACGTATCGGTCTCTCACTCTCTCTCTCTCTCTGGCTGCCAATACCCGCGTGAGTAGTGAGGATGGAGGGAAGAGTAAGAGAGGGTAAAAAAAAAGAAAAAAAAATAGAAGGGACGAAAAAAAAATAACAGAGCGAAGAGACGAGAGGAGATAGTGTCGAGGGGGGAGGGAGAGGAACTTGCGCGCTTACAAACGAGCGACAGAGCCTCGCTGACGCGATGGCTGAGACGGCACATCCATCATCCCCCTCGGCGCGGGTCCTGCGCGCTCAGAGCGCGCGCGAGTCGCGAGCGAGCGAGCTGGCAGGACTCTCCGGGATACTATACGGGTAGCTTTCTTCCAGGCGGTCCTGTCTCTCTATCGAGCGTGATAATCGATTGGGACGGCCGCGTGAAAGGAACCGCGCTATCGGTCTCTCGCGCGCGAGACGCCTACGGATATCCGATTAGCCGTGTGTCTGACTCGACAAGCTGGCAGAAATCGACGTTTTATAGCTCAAAGCTTTGACTGATCGTCGCGGGATTTTTTTTTGTGCAAATTTTTGCAATGTGGAGGAAAGGAGACTTTTTTTAACGGAATTTTTGAGAATGCAGATTTTTGGAATATGAAACACGATACGTCAATTGGTATCAAAAACGAGATTTTATATTTTAGTGATGCCAGCAAGATTGATAAATTATTAAAAGATATTGACTAATGTATTTTGAGAGAACTTTTTTGGTTTGCGTTTTTACGATTTTGCCTTGACTCGATGGACCCATGAAGACATTTTTTTGCTTTGTCGCTTGTCGACCTTTTCGGAATCTCATTGTAGTGGATTTCACTACGCAGGATTTCACGTCCGGCGTGAAAACGAAGGGACGAAGGAAGAAGCTGTTACTCGCGGTAGGTAGCGCAAGAGCAACAAGAGTGGTTAGCGTCGATGATGATCGGTGACCAGTGTTCGCCTCGGGGCGGGGATAAAGAGAGCGAGAGCCGGAGCCGAGACCCTGCGGTGCGAGCCAACTCGGCGTCTCAATCGTCGTCCCTTTCGGAGAAGTGCTTCCGGCGGAATGAATGAGTGAGACGACGGCGAGCGACGATGACGACCGACCCCTCTCTGCGCCGCGGCTATTCGCGTTTCGTCGCACTCTATATAGCTGCGAGGACTGTGAGAAGCTGCGCCGGGAGCAGCTAAGGGCTCACGACTAAACCGCGACCAATTCAGAGATGCCCACTTGCTTCGAGTGCCCTGTCGTTCCAGTCGTGACGCGCGCGGATGGACCTCCACGTTTTTCGCCGAACTCACCTGCAGATAACAAGAAAAAAAACAATAATTCCCCTAATAAAAACATGATATTGCAAACAAGCAAAACGTCGAAGCGAAATAGGGTAGAAGTACCATTTGTGGCCACTGCACAGTTTGTGGCCATTTTCACTGTAATTAATTTGAAATATTTGTTTTTCCATATTCGAATGCTAATACCTCGAAAGTATTCATACAAATTGATAAGATTGTCAAGCCCATTTTTGTTTTATTTAACAACATAAACAATTAAATCCTTTTAAACTTGGTGTCCACAATTGGACCAAAGGTGGCCAAAAACGATACTTCTACCCTATCGCATTTAATTTAAAAAAAAAAAGGTGCGAAAAAATTCTCAAGATTTCGTTGTCGTCAGACAAACAAAAATGTCAAAAAGAATCCCACGTCCAATTATTCACGACCAATTGACGAAAAAAAAAAGAAATAGGTGTCGACGTAATTTTTTTTTGCGTCAAGAGAAGCCAAAGCGCGCGAGGGTCTACGGTATATTTCCCGGGAAGATACAGACCCCGGAAAGCGCGCGCTGAAAGTAGTGGCAATAACTCTCCCCGTGAATGAACTACTCGCCGCGAAGACATCGGATTCCCGGGGTACATATAACATAATGCTCTCCACTCTCGGTCGCGGCGCTACTCGGGCCGGGTAATTTATGAGATTGGCCAGATGCAGCCCCGGCGAGAACGGGGCCCAGTGACAAGTTGTAGTGCGCTCCACGCCGGGTAGTTTCGCTCGCCCTCGTATAGGTAGAGAAAAGATACGGTATAGGTGCTGCTGCTGCCGCCGCCGGCGCGCCGCTACTTCACTTCTCCGCAGTCAGCGGGACCGGGCGAGAACGGCACCTTCTCTCCTCTGCCCACCGAGCGTGTAACGCGTTGTGTATACGCGGAGCGACGTCGTCGCGCGCGGCCCATTTTGTCGGTGAAATTGTTCGACGCAAAAGGCTCGGCCGATCCGCGTCTGTCTCTCAATTCTTCCCTTTCACGCGAGCATTTTTTTTCCTCCTCCTTTTCCCAGCACTCGAGACATTTTTCCCAGTCGCCGGGCTCTCCTCGTCTCTTCGACGCTGTGCAGTCCAAGTGTCGAGTGTATTGAGACGCCCCGGTAGGTGACATGACGAGGGTCAGCTCCGGCGTCTGACCAGGTGAGCGAGGGAGAGAGACGCGGGGCAAACGCGCTCCGAGCGACGGAGACGGCGGCGAAAGATCCTCGAGAGAGAGAGAGAAGAAAAAAAAACGAGGAAGAATAACGACGGCAACAATAATCATAATGGGCCTCATTGTTGCGGACATGTTTTTCAAAATGAGGGAATATTTCCATCTCGGCTTGTCGAAGGGCCCGGGGGGGCTGCGTCGAGGGTTCCCCCTGCGCGTTCCACCCCGACGTTTTTGCCAAGAGAGACTCGTTGGAGGGAGACGGATGTAGCGGCGGAGTCGGCCGGGTGACCCCGGGACTGGCACAATGAGCTCGAGTATTTGTTGCTGTTTGTACCCAATCTGCCGCGTGCTTTGACCGCTTCTCAACCATTTTTTTCCCTCGTCTTCTCTTTCTCTCGCCGAATGTACATGTGCTCTTTGGGGTTGCCCTCGTTGATCTCTCGCCTCTGCCTCTCTGCTTTTTCTCTCACTCGCTCCCGTTCCACCGTCCCTCGCCGCTTCGTTTCTCGCGTCCCCGGAAAATCTGCTCGACGCTCGACAGTTATTAGCGTTATTAATGGTCCTGTCGTTGAGAGGATTCGACGTCGCGCGCGCTGAAGAGCCTCTCGTCGTCCCTTCTCAAGCGACACGGCCGAACGCTTCCGTGCGTCGCATTGTCCCCGAATTTGTATTACGATGTATGAAATAGGCTCCCTCCTGTACTCCTTTGAGACTGTCGGGACATCGCCGACGACGATCGTCGTGAATTCACTCGGGCGCGGAAACTGAAACCGATACACCCAGAAGTCATTATCTGTCTCGCACGCAAATACGGAAATTTGTACAGCTGCGTGTAATATTGATTCCCCCAAAAAAAAAAAAAAAAAATTATTCCGCAACGCACATTAATCCGGATCGTACATTAATTAAAAAAAATTATTCCGCAACGTACATTAATCCGAATCGCACATTAATTTAAAAAATTATTCCGCAACGTACATTAATTCGAATCGTACATTAATTTAAAAAATGTGACTCGCCCGAAGTCAGCGGCTCAGCCGTGAAATCCGCCTACCAACTCGCAACGTTCATCAACATCCGAGTTGCTCTCAATCCTGACCTTCCCGCCGATACCGCACACCGAATTCCAGTCGTGCGAATCAATCGGGTCTATGAAGTCCGCGGGCCTCTGGAATCGAGAGGCGGGCGGCGGGGCCACTTCAGGAGCAAACGCCGTGCGTACCGCGTATCCTCATCCCCGTCTTCGCGGGCGGCGGAACGAGGATACGTCGGAGAGCGGCCGATTTAGGGCCGCTGGGCGTTGGACCCCACACCAGCGGCTCTTCCGGATCGAATTATCCAATTACCCGCGATGCACCCGTCCCCGGGGGTACACGAGGCGGAGTGCCGAGGGGGAAGATGGAGAACGGGCGAGACGCGCCTGAGTGAGACAGATCGGGGCGAGAGCAACCTGTGCGCGAGGCAGGAGCGGAGAGAGTCGGTAACAGAGCCGTCGTCGTTGGGCCAGGTCGCTGAGAACGGCAAGCGCCCCGGGTGCCTCCGTCTCTATCCCTCGGTTGTTCTACGCTCTCTACGTGTGTGGAGAACGCGTTCACTACGTGTGCCGCTGCTCTCCATAGGTACGCGCACGGGGTTGGTAAGCTGCCGCTGCCGCCGTTGCTGCTGCTGCTGGCTGGCAGCACGAGGCGGTCGCGGTCCAAAGCGGGACTGGACAAAGAGCTCGTAAACGCGTTATTCCGCGCCAACGGATCTGTCAGAGCCGCTTCTCCGGGTGCACTACGTGGAAAAGGTCCGTCCACAGACCCAACAGCGGCAGCAGAACGCGCGGCGGCGGCGGCAGCGTCAGAGCGCTCAGCTACGTCGGTCTCGGGGCATCCGGGCACATCGACGTCCACATCAGCATCTCTCCGCGAGCGCTCCGTCTCTGTGTCTCTCGCTCTCTCGATGTGGCTCCGCGCTCCTGTCGTGCACACAGATCCGCTCGCTCGCTCGCTCGTCTCGTCACCGCGCGCGCACGTGAGTTGCCAGGACACGGAGTTTGTTTGCTCCACACAGGGATGTCCATCGATATACGTGTCTCACGGAGACGGAGGCGATACGTACGGCGGATACGTCTTCACGGCGGGGACGCGGAGTCTTCTGGCGAGGTCGGAGCCAAATTTTCCAGGGGAATTTCCGACGAGAACGCGCGGCCGAATTGCGAGGTTCTCTCGGGATTTCGTGCGTGGATTCGGTTGGACTTTTTTTCTGCTGCCGCGTTCGAATTGGAGCGAAACCTGTGCGGCGTTTTTGGATGTGATTCTGTTGGCAATTTCGGGGAGACTTTGTCTTCCTTTTTTAGTTGCCAACCAATTTATAGCATTTTTTTGTTCGCAGATTTCTGATTTTTTCTTTTTTCAGATAATTTACTGATTCGCAAACAACGCCGCAACCGTCGGCGCCTCGTCGCGACTGTGCCAACGGGATTTTCCCAATTTCATCGTTATCTAAACGAAACGCGGGAAGCGAGGAGAAACGCGCGAGCACAGAGAGGCTCGCGGCCGGATCCTAGACACTCCGGGGCAATTCGCGTGGCCGTTGCCGAGAGCTTTCAATTTCTCCTTTTTCGTTCTTCTCTCCCTCGCAGCCCCCGTCTCCCTCCGAGCCGGTCGGCCTCGCGCGCGCCTCGGTCAAAGGCCGATCGTCGAATGCACAATAAGGGACATGTGTTCACCGTGTAATCCGCGCAGTGTACTGAGAGCCAAATTCGTACGTCCGTCCAATTCATCCCACAGACAGCAGCAAGCGCGGCGGGTTTTTTCTCCTCTTTCTCTCTCTCCCTCTTCTCTCTATCCCACCGCTGGGATTCGATATAACTCGCCGAATTTCCGAGATCCTGGATTTTTCTGTTCTCCCCGGAATCGCCTGTTGAAAAAAAGACTATTAGGGCTTCGAATAAACGCAATGGGGGAACGAAAAATTGGTGCAGATTTTGGAGGGGAATTCTGGCATCGGGCACGAAGGAGCAGAACGGTAGCTCTACATATGTAACGCACGAACACGCTGATAGAAAATTGATGTGTGTGTTTGTGTGTAAGAAATAGAGAAGAAATACACGGGGCACGGGGCTTCTCTTAATAGGGGCACAATCGGTCGCGATCACACAAGGTGCGCGCGGGTCCCCACAATGACATCGACGTCGCGGCGACGGAGAAGGCATTGTGGTCGCGCTACGGGCGCGTTACACCGTGCGCCTCGCGCACACACACGGCCCATGGCTATGGCGCTACGGGCGCGGGGTTCCCATGGGACGGCGAGAGCCGCGCCACTGGGTCGTTGTCGGGCTCGCGCCACGGGGGGAGAGCGTTTTCGACATAATTAGAGCCGGTATCGGAATGATCAGCCTGTAGCTGTGGGAATGAAATGGAATGGAGTGCTGCGGCACTGCCCTCGCCTCTCGGGTATGTCGCACGCACCCCCTCGGGAGACTCCTACGACGAATCTCCCCCCCTCGAGCGCCTCGTCCCGCGGAGACCGGTGCGGTCTGTATACGCTCATTATTTGATGGGGATCTGGGGACCAAGTGCACGGGCACTTACGGCGCAGGTCAGTGACGGAGAAAATTAATTCTGGGCCATTTTTTTCGTCGCCGCAATCGACACGCAGTTAAGAATGGAATTTCTTGGGTAATTGTTGCTTTTCAAAGTATAATATGAAGATTTGGTCAATTGGACAAAAACATTTTTTGGACGTTTTTGGAGAAATATTTTATTACGAAACTAGAGTAATCACACGCGCTGGCGCGCGTGCCTGCATTTTTTTCGCCAAAATCGATTTGGGAAATTTTTCTTTCCAAAATATCGACTTTTAACCTATACCATCGTTCTCAAGTCGCATATTCTACCCCCGAAAACACTGGTTATTAACCTTTTTTAATCGATTTTGAAAAAAATATTTTTTTGGCGACGAAAAAAATATTTTTTCTGTCAGTAATCGTAGATCCGGCTCCCGACCGAAAATCGCTAAAATCGACCTCGGAAATTTTTATTTCAAAATATCACCTATAATAAGTAAATCAATTTTGCGCTGCTGCGCTCTCATAAAGCTTTAAAAGGTTACGAGTGCTGCCCCGCCCGGTCTCTTACGAAATTTTTCGATTTTGACACCAAACTGATTTTGTTTATCACGGACTTTCCTGGCAACCAATCACAGCTCTAATAGTTTGCTAACAATTCTTTCCGTTACTCATGAACTTTTTAAAAAAGGGATAAGAGATGAATACTGCATTTTTCAAATAGTGATCTTGCGCCACACTTTCTTTTTATTTATTAATTTCTTTTTGAAAATATTGAGAAGAACGAAAATTTTCGAAGTATCTATCGAGTTCGACAGATACTACAGACTAAGGCCGGGTAAAACAGCCAATGTCAACAGAGTTATTAAGCAAGCAAACAGTCACCGAGTTGAATCCGATTTGCAGCGCGAACCATTGAATATTGCGTTGGAAGAGATCACTCGAGCATTTATCGAAGCGAGCAGCAGCGTGTGTAGAGCGCCCCGAACGCCCGGGAAGCGTGACTGAATAGGTCGCGGCGGATATAACCGGGGGAAGGGTAATCCCACAGGAGAGGTGTCACGAAGCTGTAAGTACACGGGGGAGCGAACCCGGAGAGTTATTATAGAGCTCGTAAGAGAGAGAGACGTATCGGAGGAAGCGTGTCGACCACATCAGACGTGTTTCGTATCGTTTCTGTTACGGAAAAAGCTGAAAATGTGGGTCACCGCCTCGGTGCTCCGTGATATTCTCGGTCTTCTCTCTCTCTCTAGTTCCTCCCATGTTGCCCCCGGCCTCTCGCCCACCTCGCGGACCCGTTGGCGCTTTCGTCGAGGAGCGTAAACTCCGCGTCGGTGGAACCGCAGTTTTCTCGGCTCGTGAACCTCTGGTAACCCGCTCCGGGGGCGGCAGGTGTGCGGGTGGAATCGTTATTATTGTGCGGCGCGCACGAGAGGGACGAGGCGCACAACACCCGAAGTGAAGGACCTCTCGAGGGATCCTTTTCAAACGGTCTCGCGTAGCTGCGACCGCGACGCCCCAGAAACCGCATTTCCAGGCTCGATGTACACACACGCCACGGTATTCGCGGCGCGCTGAACCTACAAACAAGAGAGAAATTAACAACAAAAAAAAGCGAAAAGAAAAAAAAAATCAGCGCACGGAGCGGAAGGTGGAAATTAAATTCCTTGGGAAGTGTCGCGTGACGAGTTTGAGCCCCCGGGTCAGGCGAGTCTCGACGCCACCTTATTAACCAAGTAATCTACTGCGTCTCCCTTGTCCATCCAAATCGCGAACTCTCGTGGAAAAAATGTGTAGACGAAAATACCTCATTTTGCGAGCAAAAAGATGTAAAATATATTTTTCCAAGAGATATTTTTTTCACACGAAGAGATATGTTTTTTATTTTTTTTTTCTGCTTTTATATCCCGCATCAATTTCCACGTGGGCCACGCTGCCGCGCGAGGAAACGATTATTTTAGTGCTCGCCGGAGGACAAAAAGTCTTCGATTTAAATGCAGTTTCGCGTCGCGGTAAATCGAGCCGCAACTGGGGTGGCCGCGAGTCCCGCGTGGCGAAAGAAATTCTCGCGCGGGGTTCCTTCCCTCGTGAGCCACGAGCGCGTTGCCGACACCGTAACCAAAAGCGAGAGACGACGATCGAGCGGGCCGACTGCGCGCAGCGGCATCGCCGAGCCCCGTGATACAATGAGCGAGGCCCGATGTAATCTCTCCGGCCAAAACGTTTAGGGGAAAATTAGGTCGACAGTTGCCGATCTACCCACGGGGTCACGAGGAAACGTACACAACGTTTTGTTGTATTACTCGTGTAACACGCGGGATCGTGTGCGTTACGTATTCGCCCTCCGTCTGCTACTCGGCTAACCCACGATTTGTCACAATATTTATTCGGCCACAGGAACGCGGCTGTTTCTGCAACTGTTTTTTTTTCTCTTCTCCTCTCTTCTTTCTCCTCTCGCCGATCTCTCGCTCGCCTTTATTCCACGGGGTCCAGAGACCGGTGATCCGACGCAGGGAGAAATGTTTGTTTGTGTACGCCGCTCCGTTCCTTGCGGACGTCGCGCGGTGCCTCGATCGGAACCTCCTGCCTCGGTGCGCGAAGAGGAAGCTCTGGTTGGGGGAAACAAATCATTTGTTAATATAGTGACAACATACGTTTTTTTGCTGGTACAGCAAAAATATTCGTGAGGCTGGCAAAAAGATTTCTCAGCCTCGCAAAAAAATGTAGTAGCTTGGCTACTAAATGACTTTCTCTTCGAAAAAGATCCTGTTTTTCGTCAAGATTTTTTTTCGGAACAACGTCACGAGATTGGTGAAAATGTTTCGTATTTTCAGGACAAAGATCGAGACACAGAGAGAGGAAGGAAGAGACTCTTTTAGTCCGTAACAAGCGTACACAGACTAACGGGGTACAGAGATTGGATGGTTGCCATATTCCTGCGGCTGAGGATCCGATGCCAAGACGCACGACGAGTTCACGCCAATTTCCTTACACCCGGAGGATATCATTGCGCCAAGCGGAGCATTTCCCCCGGTATCCGGTTTCCAGGGACGCATTACGCGGAACTAATTCCCGACTGCGGAAAATCAGAGCTCGCTCCGGAGCCGGTCCGCGGGCCATACATCACCGCGAACCCGGGGCGGCCGGGGGGGTGGCACACATAATCCCAAGACTTTACCGAGTACACGAGAAATATTCAGCAAATTTTCCAGCGTCGCGGTGACGAAACGTTTTCTCAACTGTTGCGAGAGCGGCGGCGAGGAGCATCAGCGGGAGGTGGAGGAGGTGAAGTTGCTTCCCTCTTTGGGAAGCAACTCGCGTCTCGTCGCTGTTGGCCAAGGGGTGGTTTTCACCCTCGTTTCCGCTCCGCCGTCGCAGATACACACGCGAATAGTTATTCCCGGGGAGCCTCCGCTCTCCGGGTTCGCGGCTGAGAAAAACTTCGGAATACACGTTATATTCCCGCATTGGGAGCCTCGAAGCGACGAAGGGAGCGAGAGAGACAGAGAGAGGGTGAACGAGAGAGGAAAAGTGGGCGAGTGACGAAAGCCTCTCGAGCGATAGATTTCTTCGTTTTTTTGTTGTTGCCCTTCTCTCGCCCCCTTCGAGGAGCTCGCCGTCTATGCACGCCGAGGTATTTCTCGTGTACTCGTGTGCGGTGTGTCTCACGGGGAGTATCGAGATGCCTCGAGATGCTCTCCGCCCGAGGAATCCGTGTATTTCAGGAGTCTCTTTTTCCCCTCTCGATACTCCTCTCCCATCTTGCTCCGGTCGTCGTCGTCGTCGTCGTCGTCGTCCCCCGGTTGTTCGACCTCGACACCACCCGCGACTCTCCGCGCCACCCGGTTAAAAACGCGTATATCCGACGTGTACACGCATCCACCTTCCCTCGTCCTCGCGTCTGACTCTCCGGCGGCGCAGGCCTGAAGAGGAAATTTCACAGTCGAATTCACCGGGACGTAAGCCCGGCAGGGCTCGCACACGAGCGCCCGGGTCGAGACGTCCGAAACGATCCGAAAAGAAACTCTCGTCGCCCTTGACTCTTCGGGTGCTATTTTTTTTTCGCCGGGTGTCGCCGGATCCTTCGCGTCTTCCTGAAAGCATTTTGAACAATCGGACGTTGGGGAACTTATAAAAAAATAACTTATCTAAAAATCTGTAACCTGAGAAAGTAACCGAGCGAAAATTCAGTTCTCTGGTAAAAATTAAAAAATGGATAGTAAAGTTGTAGTGAATGTAAAAGAACCAAAAATAGCACACGAACGTCTGGGTCGAGACGTTCGACCCAGACGTTCGAAACGATCCGAAAAGAAACTCTCGTCGCTCTTGACTCTTCGGGTGCTATTTTTTATTTTTTATTTTTTTCGTCGGGAGTCGCTGAATCTTCCGCGTCTTCCTGAAAGCATTTCGAACAATCTGACGTCGGGGAACTTCAAAAAAATAACTCATCTAAAAATCTACGACCTAAGAAAGTAACCGAGCGAAAATTCAGTTCTCTGGTCAAAATTAAAAAATAGATGGTAAAGTTGTTGCGAATATACAAGAACCAAAAATAGCACACGAACACCCGGATCGAGACATCCAAATGATCCGAAAGTATTTTAATTCCAATTCTCCAATTCCCTGATAAAAATTAACAAACAGATAGTAAAATTGAACAGCGAATATAAAAGAACCAAAAATAGCCAAGATGTGTAAGACACATCTTGGGATTCTCCGCAGAGAACTTGGCAACTTTTTTCCCCCGGGATTTCCGCAGTTTAAATGCAAGCAACACGAGGGAGAGACGAGGACGAGAGGAGCGCACGGTCGACGAGAGCACAAAGCAAACTTTTGGCGTCATCGCGACTTTGTGCGCGCCTTTCTCGGGCCTCCTGGTGCATATATAAACACAGAAAGCAATGTGGCCCTTGACTCGACGTGCGCCCGGAGTTTAACGCGCCCGTGGCGTAAGAGGACTCGCGGATAAGGAAACGAGTCGTGGGAAGTACGCGCGCGAGAGACGAGAGGGGCCTGACCTTTGAAGCCGGCGGGATTTCTTAACGGCGCAGCGAGCTACGCGGCGAGCATCTCCCTGGCTCGGGCGTCATCAGGAGCAGCGCGCGGAGCGCAAGGAGGAAGCAAAAAAGAAAGAATGAGAGAGAGAGAAATAAGGTGGAGTGGTGAAGCTTTCGCGCTACAGAAGACGGCATTTTTGTCCCGAGCAGTTATACGAGAATTAATTGAATAAGAGTCGTCGAGGCGTCGTCTCGCCTCGAGCGACGACGAGCGACGAGCGTCTCTCGCGGTGAGGATTCCACCGTCGGGTGAACCCTCGACAACGCGACTGTGCATCGTCGTCTGCTCCTTAGCGCCGCGCGCCGAGACCCTCGTGTGTGCACGGGGACATCAAAAGAAACGTTGTCTGATGTTTAGCAAAGGTGTGGCGAGAAAACGGCTCCTCTCCCTCAAACCTCCGTACCAGTTGCCGAATCTCCCAGACAGCTCGACGTTCTCCCTCCGAGGACGTTTTTGATATTGTGCGTTGGCAAGAATCACCCGGGAGCAGAGATGTCAACCGTTCGTTACTTTTAAATCCACGCTTATTTTTATTTATCCTATAATTTGGTGATTGTTAAACGTTTGGTAAACGTGGCCTACACGTTATGTAAGTCAAGGTTTTAACTCTATGTAAAATCCCTAAAACACATTTTTGGAAATAAATTTCATACGAAAAATCGTAAAAAGCAGATTTAACGAGAAACGGGTAACAACGAAAGTAGCCATCGTTACTTTTCTTCGTTACATTTACTTTTTATTATGTTTTTTTATGAAATTTATTGCCGAAAATGTGTCTTAAGGATTTTTCATAAAGTTGAAACATTGAGTTATATAATGTGTAGGCCACGTTCACTAAATATTTAATAATAAATAAATTATAGGGTAAAGAGAAAAAAGTGTGTATTTAAAAGTAACGAGCGCTTGACATCTCTGCCCAGTAGCAACATGGTCCGATGCTTAAAAAAAACAGAAAGAAGAAATTAAATCATTAACGAGTATCTGATACGATGAGCGATGCGCAATCATTTTTTTTTTTTTTTTCAGCGTGACTGTTATGAGTGACTTTTCGCACTTCAATTGATGTGTATCCATTGAAGTGTCAAGCCTGAATTAAATGTCCGATGTAAATTTGCGAGGATTCACCGTACCTCGCGTCGAATTTTGTGTGTTTTCGAGGAGTATAAAAAGCTCAATGAACTTTGAGCGCGAGTTTCGAGCTATCTGCCGTCTTCGACGTTGTAAAAGACTATCTCACGGAGTTTCTCGAGTCTCGCGGGTTGGCGACATCGGCGATGCCGGGGCGAAGGCGCTCGCCGGGTGCGAGAGGAGACGGACGTCGAGAGTGAGATAGCGAGGGAAACGCTTGGCGCTCGGGGGTTGCCATCCACTCGGAATTCAGAAACGATCAATGCCAGCGGGGATGCCGGTTCCCCCCGGTTTTCCGCACCCACCCCCCACGGGAGACTCTTCCGTCTCTTTCCGTTTCCTCCGGCCTCTGTCTTCTCCTCGCTCACGAGCGCATCGGCATCGGCGGCTTCTCGAACCCTCGCACGCACCGCCCGATCGTTTCTCATTCTTATTTCGTTCTTCCTCCGCCCGGAACGCCTGGTTGACGCTTCGCGTTTGAAAAAGCGCGTCGAGTCTTCCTCCGCTCCACCCTCGAACCCCGCGATCTTCGCGCGCTATAAGACGACGCGAGCGACGGTCTAACGTCGCGCGACAGCAGCGAAAACGAGCGAGCTTTGATGTCACCGCAGAACCGCCGCAACGCGACCTTTTCCACCGCAAACTTCGGCGAACCCCGAGAGCGTTTACGTATTAAAATGATTCCCCCGCCTGGGTATATTCAGTAGGTATTTTGTATACGATGAATAAAAAACAGCGCGCACGCGTGTCAAAAGATTCGATAATAAAATGGAAAACCGAGTGCGAGCGGCGCGCCGCGAAATTGAACAAAGGAGCTTCGCGCCGCGCTAAATCGCGCGCGCGTACAACGGCAGCGGGGAGAATCAAGTGTTTATTTTTCCGCGATTGTTCGCGTAATTTACCGCGGTAAATGAGGAACGAAATGCC
The DNA here is from genome assembly GCA_963932165.1 of Pimpla rufipes. Taxonomy (NCBI): domain Eukaryota; kingdom Metazoa; phylum Arthropoda; class Insecta; order Hymenoptera; family Ichneumonidae; genus Pimpla; species Pimpla rufipes. The sequence goes on from OZ010635.1 coordinate 17,940,880, forward strand.
GTTCGATACTGGCGACTGTGTTTTCACGACTTCAGTCGCGAATCGTTATCAGCTTTTGCAAACTTAACGGGTTTGAAATTAGGAATATATTATGATATGTAAATTAAATGAAATTGAGTGAAGTCAAATTGGAATCGCTGAATAACTTTTTGAAAAAATTCTATGAAAATTAATGCACCGTATAAGTCTTTTTTTTTCATATACCACGTGCATTAAATTCAGTATATAAATATATGAAATTAATACACACGGTATTTTTGAAATATTTTTGACAGCGCATCGGAACCACAGCAAAAGCGCAGTTTGAGAATAGAAGTCGCGTTAAGCGGCGTAACAGCGGGAAAAGAAGATGGAGCGATAATTCGCGGGAACTAGAAGAGAATCGATTAGCTCTTTCTGTCTGTCGTCGTGGCGCGGCGAAAGGGGTGAGAGGGGAGAAAGAGGGGATGGTTATATGGGCCAGCAGCGGCAGCGGCAGCAGCAGCAGCGTGTCGCGCCCATCGCGGTTGATTCGATGAGCTAACGCCAACTTAACGCTACACACCCCACTGGGCTGCACTCGGTCAGATAACTCGACGATTTTCAAGCGCCCTGCACCGGAGAATGATATCCATTGAGTCGCGGCGGCTTCGGCTTGCGCTATCCGCACCAGGTCTCGCTCTCCATCCATCTCCACCCGCGCGCCACCCCGTCGCGCGCTCACCGGGCTCCGCTCTCTGATTCTCTCCTCTCGCGATCTCCGCTCCGCGGATGTTTACTCACTTGTGGATTCTTCGACGCCGAAGCTCGATGAGCTCTCGTCGTCCCAAATATCCCCGAAGTATCGCCTTTCACATTCAGCGCATTTCGACGCGTCACTCGCTACCCGGAGTAGATTTTCGCTGTATGAATCTATCTTTTTTTTTTCAACGTTTCTATGGAACCGACTGACTGACGATTTTAATCCAAATTGCTTCGTAAATTTGCTTCGTACTTTGTCTCGAATGTTTATTAATTGGTTTATACAAGATGGTTTGTGTGATAATCGAAACCTCCCCCTTAAGGCGACGTGAAACCTGCTCAGTCGGTAATAAAAAATGTAACCGATTAACCCGACGATGCCCAACATTTCCGGGAAAAAGAAAAGTTTTACACCATTCCTCTTTCGATTCTGATTGGTGTAAAACTTTTATTTTTCCTCGCATGTGTCTAATTTCCGTGTATTGTTGGTCCGTAAATTATTTTCTATCTCTCTCGCACTTATGGTGGTTTCGCCTCGCGTTAAGTTGAACTGCAAACGAGTTGACTTCCTGAAAATACCGTAGTATTTCGTAGCAACTCGACCCGAGTTTACCCGCCCGGTGTTAATTGACTTTACTTTCCCTGTTGACTTTGCCCAAAACCCAGTTTCTCAATTCATATTTTCCTGGGTCTCCTTTTACCCCGCGGTATCGAAAGAAAGTGCGATAGCGACGAGATGGTGACTCGCGCGACGATGAACTTTAATCGACGGCTGTGTGTACGAATCTATTTTTTTTTTTTTACAATGTTTATATGGAACCGTCTGACTGATTTTAATCCAGATTGGTTCGCAAATTCGTCTACTGCTTTGCCGTCTACTTTGTCCCGAATGCTTCTGAATTGGATTATTCAATCAAGTTGGTCTGTTTCATAATCGAAAACTTGATTATCCGCCTTAACTTGAACCGCAAACGAGCTGATTTCCTGAAAATACCGTAGTGTTTCATAGCAACTCGACCCGAGTTTACCCGCCCAGTGTTAATTGACTTTAATTCCCTGTTGACTTTGCCCAAAACCCAGTTTCTCAATTCATATCTTCCTAAGTCTCCCTTCGCCCCACGGTATCGAAAGAAAGTGCGATAGCGACGAGATGGTGACTCGCGCGACGATGAACTTTAATCGACGGTTGTGTTTGTGTGTGTGTGTGTGTGTATGTGAGAGTGCCTGATGGCACTGGGCGACGGCGTCGTCGAGGACGACGTTGGGGTGCGGAAAGAGCGAATCACGTGGAAGAGGCGCGTAAGAGAATGGAAATCAATAGGTGAAGGCGAGAGCGCAGGGGGGCGCGAAGGCGAGTAGCTGTACTCGGGCTGTAGCGGCAGCCGGCGTCGGCTATCTCGCTGGTGAAGATCGCCGCGGCGGGCGGGTCGAGGAGTCACGACTCGAAGACGACGATCCCCCGACGTGAGCGGCAGTCGCCCGCGACGCTTTAGAAAGGCCTTCGAGACGTCGCGGGCGCGTCGTCCGCGCTATCGCTGCCGCGCTCGTCGTCCCCTTTCCGCTCTTCTCGCTGCTGAAGGCCACGGCTCCTCTTGTCCCTCGCTCCTCGGAAGCTCTCGCCAGGATCCTCGCTTTCTCTCTTCCTCTCTCTCTCGCTCCTCGGACCCGGGGGTCGCGAGATGGCGCGAGAAGGGAAGACAACGCGCCACACGAACCGCCGGCACTCGAGGAATGGGGTGGGAAGAGCGGGAGGATGGACCTCCATTCAGAACTAATGGGGTTAAACGCCTCTCTCGGTTCTACCAACCCCTGCTTGGCCATCCACTGAACTCGTCGGTATTCCGGGCAGCCGTCGAGGCCCGTTTTTTTTAGCTATAACTGATAAATTTCGCGTTCATTTTTTGTGGAATGTGGAATCTTCGTATTGGTATTGCTACGAACATGAAGATCAGGCTTGTGGATTTGAGAAGAGTTGATGAAGCCGCAAAAATATATATATAAACCTGTAATAACTAGGAGAATGAGAGTATGATTGGTTATTATTCATTATATCCGCCAGACAACAGAATATCTGTGTTACTTATTCACACAAATAAAAAAATCGCAAATTTTTAGAAGGGGTACCCCTTTCATTTTTTTGTGATTTTTGGGGGTCTGACTTTAACATTCTGATTTTAAAATCAAGATATCGCGTTGCGCTTTGCGGCATTCTCTTCGTTATAGAGTTTTCTCTGGAACGCAAACAGAAGATCCAGGTTTGGGCGATCGAAAAAAAGTAACCTTGATTTTAGCGAAGTGACGAAATTTCGAAAAAAGTGAAAAATCATTTCTTGCTTCTGTTTTTCGGGCAAACAACGGTGTTTTTCGGAATCAGCGGGAAATTTCCCATCGGATAGGGTTTTCGAACTTCGCGAAATCCAAAATTGTTTTTTCGCGAAAAAAACCTGACTTCCGACTTTAAAATTCTGTGAAAAATTCAGAAATGAAGATATCGCGTTCCGCCTTGCGGCATTCTCTTCGTTATAGAGTTTTATCACGAACAAAGGAAGAAAATCCAGGTTCGATCGAGCCAAAAAAAAGTAAACTCGATTTTAGTGGTGTGATTCTGATTTTGGGACAGACTTGAATTAAAGGGGGGGGGGGGGCAAGACTTCATTATTTAGGGCAGAAGAAATTATATTAAAATTAAAAACAATTGTTTAATTCACGAAAATCCGCGTCTGTTAAAATTTGAGTCATTTTATGAGAAAAGATTAAACAAGTTCATTTTATTTACTGAAAATATGAATTCTTGACAATAATAATAATAAATTGGTAATTTATGAGATACATGCGAATCTCATTCGATGTATCCAACGTTACACGTCGTTTTGACGAAACGCATTGCGACTTACCCTTGTGTGCCATGTCGTCAGCGGTGACCGAGGCCAGGAGGCCGGTGGCGCCCGGCCATGGAGCGACCGAAGCCCCCAGTTGCTGCGAAGGCAGAATCTTCGGGCCTTTCGACGCTCACTGTGTCTCTGAAACAAAACAACAACAAACGGTTAAGATTACCTTACGGGATTCCAGCTGCACAACAGCTTTTTGTCCATAAGCCACTGGTAGTTCCGATGGCGTCGGTCGCTCGGCCGAAGGTTCCGTCGTAAAAAATCACCCGCTCGGCACATATCGCGAAACAGCTGATGCGCTGATAGAAACGACTCTTCGAGTGCCTGAAGATTCCGTAGCGCTAGTGGCGCCACCTGCATCGCGTATATCTATATTTGTTATTTTCCTCCCAACCGCATCCCGTCGAATACAGAATTAAAAAAAGAAACATTTCCCTCGCGATCCTGACTTGTTTATTCGGTCCGTGCAACTCTCAACCCCCCAGGCTTATCGAAAGTGTCTTGTTTGTACGCGAGCGAGAAAAAGAAATAGCAAGTTCCGTCTGACAAAAAGATGAACGCTGCTTGGTCGCGCGTTCGTGACACACGATTACCTCTCAAGCTTGTCTAAACGTGAATACAGCGAATAGAATGCGTTAAATTACTCCCTGACAACACCAAAGGGTCCATTTGTGGGCATTTAGTGCACTAAAGTTCACTAACTGGGTTTCCATTTTTAGGCTTACGATGTCCAAAAAAGCATTCGTTGTTGGGCCCTAATCTTAGTATTGCGCCTGCAAAATTTAGACCGCCCTTTCAGAAGCGTACTTTTTGATTCCTACATAAGACCTAAACCTTGACATCCATCCGGTGTTATCAGGGACTTGCGTTAGGATCCTGACCCGTCGTGCACAGAGCCACGCTGCGGATTATCCAATAATCCACGCGGCCGTCACGTTGGCACCTCTCGATACCGCAATTACCCGCCACAATCGACGTCACCGAGGGCTCAAAGTCGCGAGAAAAATTCGCGAGGCGCTTCCGAGCGCACAATCCCCGCGTGTATCACGCGGCGCCGAGGTGAAGCGAGCGAACGGAAAAACATTGAGGCCTCGAGTGTAGCAATTACCCTCGCCACACTCTTTTTCCCCGACATGTTATAACAACCCGCGAATGTAACGCGCGCACAGAGCGCGCTATACACGCGGCCCACTCGAGATCCGTCGGTGCATATGTCTGTCGACCGCGCGCGGTCGTCGGGCGGCGTGGAAGTCGAGCAAGACGAAGGAGGAAGAGGGAGAAGAGAGCCTCGGGGGCCGCCGGGAGCTCGGCTAAGTGCGATAATTAGTGCCTGAAGGGTGGCTGCCGCGCAATGTTACAGAGTGCGCGCCATTAAAAAGAAAAATAAAGCAAGCGCAAAAAAAAAAAGAAGCAACAAAAAAAGAAGCGACAAAAAGCCGGTACATCGGGGGATATACGACGAGCGGTTATATCCCGCGCTGTGTATTATTTTACCTGTTTGCTTCCCGGGCCTCGACTCTCGCCCGGAAGTGATTCGCTTCCGCGGGCGAATTCTCTCGCAATCGCCGTCTTTCTCCCTCTCTCTCTTCCTCTCACTCTACCATCGACAACGCTAATTCCGAAACTCCCGGCGGCTCTCTATATACGGGGCGCGTCGGGCGAGTGAAAGCGGCTACAACTATTCCGCAAGGAAAACGCGCTCGAACACTTCGTAAATCTGCGAACTTTCGCTGCCGCGCTTGTTTTCACGAAGTTGGCAACGCTGCCGCAGCGGCGACGGCGGCGGCTGAGCCGAGGCGAACAGGCGATACTTCGGGAATTCCCGGAGTCCGGACTTGGCGGAAGTTGGAACTCCCGCGCGCCGCGCGACTGTCGGCTGACGGTTTTCCCGGGTGTTTATCCGATTCGCGAGGTGGCGCTGCGATCGCCGTGGAAACTTTTGCCTAACCTAACGTTTTCGCGGCGAGAGTTGGGGGGAAAGGGTTCGCCTCAGTTTTCTCGAAGGCGAAGGAGCAGCCGACGCGAAGTCGCTGTGGGTGATATCTGTCTGGTGGCAACGCGCGAATTCGCCGCAGCGAGTCGACGGCGGAGGTAAACACGTTGGCTGGCACATCGGGAGAGGCGCGCGCGCGAGCGGAGTGTATTGTGCAAGGGGATTACCTCGGATTATGCGCGCCTGAGCGCAAACAGGATCGCGCCGGCTTGTGTTTACAAGACGCCAATCTGTCGATTTAGCGAACGCGCCGCGAGCCTCGGCCGGCGGCGCGACGTCCACGGCGGGATCGCGTCGTGGCCGCCATCGGCGGCAGCCACCGGTGCGCCCGCTCGGGCTATCGGTGTGTTTATATCCAGTCGAGTGTCCGCGTCTATCCGCCTATCGGGATCTGCGCCGCGCCTCACGGGCACAGTCAAATCGAATCGTCACTCGGTTCGATTAACCCGACTAACGCGGTGAATCCGGTTTGTTGCGCCGGCCTCGATTCGCGCGTCCGTCTTTTGTTACACGATCGCGTCGCTCTGCGATTCAAGTAATCGTTGCGATTTGAACATTTTTACGAGATTGCAATAAAATACTTTTTAAAAATCCACATAAATGCTTCTTATTTTTTCTCCTACATGTCATAAATTCCAATAAATTACGCATTTTTTTAATTCACGTTTTAGTCGAAGTCAGCGCGTCTCATTACAAAAATCGGTCTCGGTCGTCCCAGATACATAAATTAATTCAGTACGTACAAAGAAGCACGATTTGTGGCTTCCTTTACTTCTCGTGACGTCTCTCTTTTTTTTTCGTGTGTCGTTAGCATCTCGCTCTTATCTGCAGCCTTGGCGGCTACGTGCTTCACGAACTTATTGAATCAGCTGGGCTGCTGCGCGACGTTTTACTATTATAACCCGTTACGGAAATTATTAATTGACGCTCGCGTGTGTGGAGCGCTCGCGGGTCTTGTGTCCCCGAACTCCCGAGTGTTATTCAGCGGAGAGAATAGGAGAGGAAAGAAGATTCGCGCGAGCGCGAGGAAGCGAATAACGGCTTAACACAGTACAACACAGCATTCGTTGCTTCTGTGCATCGCGAGGAGCGCGAGAGTGAGATAAAGAGAAGGGGGAAAAGGGAAACAGAGTGAGAGGGCCGAGAGCTCGAGGGGTTGACGGCGGAATATAATGAGGGAGCAGCAGCGGCAGCGGCAGCAACGGCGGAGGTGGCGGTTGTCGCCTCGGTGCGAGCTCCTTGTGTACCATTAACAGGGTTTCGCCGGAAATCTAAAGCATAATGTGCCCCGACGGCACAGCTACATCGTGGATATGGAACCTATTACCGCAAAATGCGTGTAATGTATTAATACGAGAAGCTACCGTCATCATCCTCCTCCCTTGTTCCCCTGTGTATATCCACTTATTATCCGTGTTTCTCGTCGTCTCTCATTCTCTATCCTCTCTGTCTCTTAATAAACTCAATTGTTGGCTCTTAGAATTACTATTCAGACGACTAATAGACTGCGATATATACGGTTCTTTTTTTGTTGTTTTTTCTTTTTCTTTTTTTTTTCAGGGGCAAAAACACTGCGAGCGAAATGATCCCCCGTTCTGGCAGTCGCGCTCTGATTGAAATCGCGCACTATACGCGGCGCCCGGCGGGGCGCCCGATTCAAGCCGACGGGGCTGTTGGGATCCTCTCGCAAATATCGCGGCTTCTGCCGGGACTCGAACGTTTTGTGCGATCTCGGGGCTGACGACTTGATCTCGTGCACGCGGGGAACGATTTGTGGTAAGTATACGAAAAATAAGTTTGTTTAATTACAATTCAATAACATAGATTTTTTTTCTTGCTTCCCATATAGTATAAAATCTTTTATAAAAAATACATCGAACGAAACGAATCTTTTTTTCTTGCTTTCCCTATAGTATAAAATCTCGTATAAAAAATACATCCAACAAAAAATTACCACTTTTGATTTTTGCTATTATTCAAAAAATTCAACTAAAAATTCAACGAAAAATTCAAACTAAAGTAAATTTCTCAATTTGTCTCGCGAAATCTTTCCCTAATCCGCAATTTCGCAATTTTCCAGCCACCCCCGAAGGCCCGACGAACAAATATCGCGTATCCGGAGTCCCCGCGCGCTCGCTCACGAGAGACACGGAGGACAAGAGGGATGGAGGCGGATCCGCGACGCAGAAGCGCATGCAGCGTGCACGCGGGAGTATATATTGCGAGCGAGATCCACGCGTCGGGCGAGCTCGTACAATGAGCCCCGCGCGAGACGCCGCGGGGTGTCCGCACTTGTGCCCTCCTCGCAGCTCTCATCGCGCACGGCCATTCAATACACGCGCGCTTCGCCGTCGAGCGCTCGTTCGCTCCACGGATTTTGCACAGCGAATCCATAGCCTATTGCCTAATTACGCTATAATACACGAAGGGATGGAAGCGGACGTAGCAGCAGCAGCAGCAGCAGCAGCAGCAGAGAGAGAAGGAAAGAGAAACCGAGGGACGCTGTTATCTCCGTGTCGGCTCTCCCTGTGTGTTGGGATCTCCAGCATTCAATCACACATTCGCGCCGAGTTTCTAGTGGCGCGCGACGCGTTAAAACCGGGGGATCTCGGTATTGTGCCACGCATTGTGCGCCACGCTAGACTAACGAAGAGGCCGAAGAGGCTTCAGAGAGAGAGAGAGAGACAAATCCTTGCGGCGGAACTTCTGCATTTGCATCGACAGCTCGCGCGAAGCGATTTCCCCGCGAGCGCGCGTATTATGCCCGCATCAGCGACGCGCGGGACGGCTCGTCGTGCGATAATGTGCGACGGCTGCATTTATCCCCTCGCACAAAGTCACTCGCTCGACATCTGTAAACTCCGCGAGGGATGAATAGATCGCGGTTCTCGGTTCGCGGGCATGGAGGATATATTGGAAAATTGTCAATGGGAGATCCCAATTATTCGCTCGTTACAGTCGGCTGTTGTTATAGAAAATTAGTATATTTGGAACTGGTAGAACTACGTTACTTGAAGGAAATAAAATTACTTTGGCTTGGGTTAATTTAATTCAAATAATTGGCCGTTGAATTCGCTTGATTAATTTCAATTAAAAGGCTTAACGTAGAAGCTCAAGGTGTCTCGATAATATAGTAGGGAAATGGAAAGAATTTAATTGATTATGACAGTCGTTTTTCTTGGTTTACAATTATTATTCTGTTTATAAAATCAATCGAGTTTGTTTTGAATTATAGTTTCATTAATTCTAGCTCCTCGAGTTTGCAAGAAATTATCGAATTGAACTTACCAAGATTCTCCGTCGGCGGCCGACGGTCAGCTCCTCACTCGCACGTTGACAATCACCACTGAATTCGAGTCGATTTTGGCGCGCACACGTGATTACAGCTAAGCACACTGCGTCCTGTCCCTCGCGAAAACTTATCTCTCTGTCTTTCTCTCTCTCTCTCTTTCCAATCAAGCTCAGAGTCGTCGTTCGTCGCGATATCCAATCGTCACAAATTTCCCTGCCCAAAGTCCTCTCGAATATCGCCTTCCAGTCTTCCAAAATTCACACACACGTCCCAAACCTTCCGCGCCTCCCAAAAAAAAAAACAAAACAAAAATCCAAACCAGTTCTCTAACTCCAAAAATTCGTCATTCCCCACGTTTATTCAGCGCACGAATAATTCAAAATCCCGAGCTACGAATCCCAACACTGCTCCATGCGTCCCAAAGTCAACTCGCTACCCGATCGCGACGAGAACACCGAAGCCGCGGCAGCTCCGGCGGTTTCACAGCGTCGAAAACTCAGTTCCAGCGCGACGACGAAACAACGTTTTTTTTTTTTTTCCAAAACAAGAACGAAGAAACGCGACAACGGAGCAAGAGAACGTCCCGTGCGTTCGACGATCACCGTCCGTCAGAGCCGCGCGACGCCTGCGACACGTCCACCTCGGCGAGGTCCTCGATAAGGAGTTAAGCGGTTCGGCGCTCGGTGCCGTCGGTGCCAAGTCGCGTGGCGTTTTGCCGCTCGACGAGAGGTGCACAACACACCGGAGCTGGCGAGAACGGAGCCGGACCGAAAGCGCTAGCGCGCGCTCTGTGCTGCTGCTGCTGCTGCTGTCTGCAATGCCAGGGCTGTTACCATAATCTCTCTCTCGCTCTCTCCCTCTACGATTCTCTCTCTCGTTCGCTCGCTCAACCCCTCGACTCTCCGTCCCGCTCTGGCTCAGTCCCACCCCCGGCTCGCTCGGTCCTCTTGCATCCCTCGCTCCGTCTCACTCACTCCCCTTCTCTCTTCTACAGCAGAGCGAGAGGGGGAGACGCCAGTGGTGGTGGTAGTGGTGTTGCCGAAGAGAACCGGAGGGGACGAGAGATACCACCCGCGGAAGTCGAAGAGGTTGCGGGGACTCGGGCGAGTACGCGGTGAACGTGTATAGCGGCAGCAGCAGCGGCAGCTCGCGTGTAGCTTCGCCCCACGTGTGTGTACACTGGCTGGTGTGCCACACGTTTCTCTTCCAGCCCCACTGTGCCCACGTTTCTCTCTCTCTCTCTCGCTCGCTCGCTCTCACCCGTCTTTCTCTCTGTGTTTCAGCGTTCCCGGCAGTTGGGTCGCGCGCTCGCCTCGACCCCGGGTCGACAGGGGCAAAATCGTCAGGTAGTGGAAGCCCCGACCAATGGGGAGCCAGCCGACTACCCCCGTCGCGACACCGGGAGGCGGACGTGGAGGGGATGCCGCCGGCCCCCGCGACGTGACATCATCGATTCTGAATGGTGGAGATGCTCAACGGCGCGGAAGGCACATTGGAGGGCGCTACCGCCTGTGGAAAACGAGATTCCCGAGCGCACGCGCACTGTCGCGCCGAGGGTGAGAGAGAGAGAGAGAAAGAGGGACTCGCGAAAGGGATGATCGGCGCGCGCGCGCCGAAACCCTGAGAGACGCGGTAACACGACAGATGGGCACCGGCCGCCGACGATCTCGGTGATCGCGCCGATTGCCAGCGCCGATACGCACAGCCTCCCTGGGTTATTTTTTGGATTTTTTATTCGGCGTTATGGGAAGGAATCTTGGGAGAACTGAGACACTTGGGAAGGCGGGAGGGATGGATGAGGGTGGCTAGGGTACTATGATACGCTGGGAACGGGATGACAACTTTGCAGCATTTTTCGGAGCAGATGCTATGGGGTGATACGCGAGGGCTCTTATTTTGATACTCGCGTGAATATTGTATATTGTTTTTTTTTTCCTGGGGTATCGACATACGGAGACCGAGGCGGTTTTTAACGCTCTGGACGGTGATGATGACGCTACGGTTTTTTTTATCTCGGGGATTCCAGCGTGAGCTGATATACCGGAATTTTATTTGAACGGTTTTGTTTTTCATCGGTTGCGGATATTGCGACACGAGCACAGCGAGTCGAGCTCGGGATATTGATTGATTGGCTTTTGAAAATATGGGTTTCTTCGCTAAATGTTGATCTCTCAGAAATACCAGCAATGCCGTTCTCGCTATTTTGCGCTTTATGAACCGGAAAGATATTACATCTATCGACTATTAGAATTGTGAAAAATCACTGCTGCGACCCAACTACATTTTACTCCAATTTTCGAGTCAAAGAGCCACCGGACGTGTCAATCGCTCCCAACGACAGACTTAATGATCGGCAACGAATTTATTCATTTTTCTCCATGAAAAAAAAATCGCGTAACAAGTTTTATTTATTTCTCTCCGTGAAAAAAAAATCGCGTAATTTGCGAAGCGTCAAATTTTTCAGCTATTTACCCGTTTTAAGGCTGCACGGGAAATAAAATTCTTTCGCATTACCGTCGCTCTCCTCGGGTATTCACGGGTGCCAGATATATATAATACATATATCCCGTATTTACGTGCAGCGCGCGCGCCGGTAGAAAGAGAAAGAGAGCTGTGGAATTTTCGTTATTCGTCGAAAGTTGGGTTCCGCGAACTGGCGAGGCATCGTGTCGCCCATGGAGGATATTAAAATATAATTGGCGTTTGTCCCCTTTGTGCAAAACGGTATCTAGTCACGCGTGGGGTGACCGTGGGTGTTATGTACGCCAGAGTGCGCCACGGGGGTGAGTCACCCTCTCGCCGCGTCTCACCCTCTCGCGCGATATCTCGCTCGTCCTCCACCCGTCTCGCTCTTTCTCGCCGCGACGACTATGCCGCGCGGCGCTATACCAACGCCGCGCCGCTCTCGCCTGCGAGCTTCTCGTCGTCGCGAGGGTAGTTGCATCCAACCCCTGTCACTTGTCCGTACGTCTACCACGGTTCTCTCGCTCCCGGAGCCCAGAATCCCCAGACTTTCGCTTCTCCGCGTCACCACCCCTCGTAGGATCTTCCTAGTAAGGTTGCTTCACACGAGTCGCTTCGCCTTTGCTTATCCTAATCCACGAGCGTGTAGCGGCGTTCCGACAACGCTTTTTTTTCTCTTTCACCCTTTTACTTTTAAGTGAAATTCAGTCGAGTCACGAGGTCTAACGAGCTTATTATAACAGAGAGAAGAAAAATAGGAAACTAAACTGAACTAAGAAAATAAGTACAACTGAATCCCGCAACGTTCACACTGTTTAAAATGTTTTTGAATTCATAATGGCCCTGAAAATATCTGCATTTCAGAAATAACATTTTTGGCACGCCATAACTCCCTTAATTTTCGTCGCACGAGGTTCCGCCTTATATTACCGAAGATATTGATCATCAGCTAGTGTATTGTATTTAATACACGAGTGTAGTAAAATTACCATTTTCTTAAATTGAACTTTCCAACTTTCACGGGATTTAGTAAAAGAAATACTACAATTTTACATATTACTTTTATATAAAATTTCATCTATAAGTTTATGCAAAAGAGCTTCCTTTACCTGTAAGGGGAGCTAATTTCGAATACTTTTGCCACTTCAGTTAAATCATAATATTTTCAATAACAACATTTGAAAATATTATTGTTCAGGCTGAAGGACCTCGGTCGATGGCCTGTTGGCAATAACAGAATTATCTTATCTAACCAACCACTGTATGGAAAAAAAGAAAAAATGTATATATATTGCCAATAAATACAATTACTATTATTATTATTCACAGCTACGTGTTGAGCACGCGACTTCCAATCGAAGATCAACCAAAGGGACCGAGTCAACCACCTTGGGCGAGAAGCGTCATCGGTATCGAATACCCCGGAGTACGTCGACACAACGTGTTCCAATGGCAATGCTATTGCAAGGGCGTGTGACACAATTTCCTCCACTGAAGTGTATACCTCGAGGCCCTCGAGAGCGGCACAGAACGTGCGGGCAATCTCGAAGAAGTCGATGCAGAGTGGCCATTCGATCAAGAGTAACCGGTGACCTGGAGGGCCCACTCGGCGAGGTCCGGGCGGGGGGGCCTCGGTCCGCACACAAGCGAGAAGCGTGTCCCGCGCACAGTAACCAACGGCGAAGTTTCGCACGCTTACTTTGCGCCGTGTATTGTGTACACGTTCGGTTACTACACTTGCCGAGTGCGCTAATAGAGTTTGTAGTTTGTATTGAGCTCCGTCGAGTGGACCGGTGACCCGGAGTACGGCTAATACCTTTCGAGAGGGCTCGATCAACCTTGCTCGGTTTCGCGCGCTCGCTCGGTGTCTCTCGAGTAGAGTATCCGACTCCATCCGCACTGCGATTTCCGTCTCTCTCTCTCTCTCTCTCTCTCTCTCTCTCTCTCTCTCTCTATCTCTGCTCGTGGATACACTCGGCGCTTTCGTCGTAGTCGTTTGTCGTAAATACGCGTTCGCCTTTGGTGGTGATCGGGAGAGAGAGAGAGAGAGAGAGAGAAGGGGAGAGAACGGAAAGGGAGATGTAGATATAGATAGAGTCGAAGAGAGCGCGGGAGCAGGAGGCACCAGGCAGCCGAGGGAGGTCACGATGTGGAGCCGGCTTTAGGATATTCAGGCGGTGGAAGTAACGCGTTTCGATTTTGCGTTAGCTCAGCTACGCGTGAATCCAGCCAAGGTCAAGTCGTTACCCGTTTCCAAGCATCTCCCGCCCGCGCCACACTCTTCCCTGTGCTTTCTCTCTCTCTCGCTCTCTCGCTCTCGCCCGCGTGTACTCGACTTCACCACTACTGATACTAACTACCACTACTAGTGGGATTGTCTTCGCAGGGCTGCTGCTGCTGCTGCTGCTGCGCGGAGAGACGGAAAGGAGAGACCCTTGCGAGCCCCTCACGAACCGCGCGGAGCTGCTTCTTGAGAGACAAATTTCAGCCACGATACGTTCGCTAATACACGCCAAGTATTTGCGACGCTAATGCGGCTACTAACGTGGAAGGTAATTAATTATTTTGCGACTTTTTGATGAGACTGGAATTTAACTTTGATTATGTTTCTTTTTTTGTAGGTTTCGAAGTGAAAGATGAACGGGTGGTGTGTTCATTCGTTGGGAAGTATTTTGAGCGGTGAGAAAAATACACGAAAAATCGATAATCTAAGCGGGCCTTGCGTGAAATTTCTTATTCAAACGCGGAATCTATAAAGCATATATGTTTTAACTCTCTCCATAAATATTTCGGGTGCTACGAGTCTTTTATCAACGCGGTTTACACGGAGCGTCGGTTATGTTTGTCGTGATAATTGCGGCGGTATTAAGAGAACATTTATTTAGTCGCAATAACAGCTTCGGGATATATTGAATCTATGTCGTATTATTGTCGACTAAGGCTAACTTTATAGTTGGCTGGGTACAAGATTTTCCATTCAATGAATAACAGAAAAATGATGTTTCTAAGACACTGAAGTTCGCGCGTTGATACTGAAAAACGAATTTCTTATCTGTTTGACTCCGCTAAACCGGTCTAAAGTCTGGCTTCTAATTGCCCGCAAGCACTTGAGTATACAGCGATGTACATTTGGTGGCCTGAGTCCCGCGACGAGGATGGCGCAAAGTCCGTCTTCTCCCCTCTATTATAATTTGATCCGCTCGTTTGTCGTTTACAAAAAAAGAAAATTAAACTCATCAATGTTGCCAATTCGATCTCAACATTGTAAATTATTATTACGTATGAGATAAACGTTACGTCAATGTACACACCAATTTCGTCAGTCACGTTCTCCAATAAACCGAGTTCACTAAGTTAGGTAGACAATTCGTGTATTTATACAAGTTGCCGTCAAAGTATCAAGTAGGAAAAAAATTTTAAAACTCTATCACCTTATTTTTTTAAAGTATAAATTTGCACGTGGCTTCCTCGTTCTTTGACAAGCTAAAAATAATTGTAATATTTTTTTAAGAACTCTCGTACATGAGCCAAAGACGTGTGTTAACTCCGAAACGAAGATATTCGTTTTCCGCTACTGAAAGTGAAACGCTGACTATTTTTATAGCTCGGAATGTTATGAAATTATTTATTTTCGTGATTTCAATAGAATCTCTAATTTTTCTAAGATAACAAAACGCTCGAATGCTCGATGAAACGTCGATATTAAATATTTGCTTCCTCTCCCGGGAATCGGGTCACATAGCGCCCAATTTGAATACTAAATTCCCGAATACAAGAGCACAATAGAGCGCGCGAGTGTCCCATTGATTGCTCAGCGCTTGGTCGAGCACGATAGCGTTGACGGTGGCGCCGGTGTTGCTCATTAGTCATTACGTATTTAGCCCGCTGCTTGTGGCTCTGCACTTGTCCGTTTTTCGAATATCAAGCACAAACACGCGAGATCAAACATCGACGACACTGTGTCAATGATAATAGCGAATTTTACACGCGTCACGCGAGACGCAAACACCGAACACGTCCACTATCAGCGCGCAAACTTCAGCAAACTAATTCGTGAAATTTTCCTCAGCCGAAAACCAAATAGCAAACCCGCCGACCAACATTGCTCTATTTTCTATTCACGACTTCCTAAATGTCTTCATTTTTCTCTCTACAAAACATCTAAAAAAATTGTTCTTTCTTTCATTAAAAAATCTCAAATTTTTGTTTCAATTTCGTTTTCATCGCCGAACAATTAGTAGCTGATCGACGCCTATTGATCTACAAATTCCAAATAATTCGTATTATTAAACGTCAATCACCTCATTTTTATATTATAATTTATAAAATAAACCGGCGTAACCCTTATTTAAAAATGACTTACAAACGCTCTTTACACGAGCAATCAGTCGAGAATAAAAAAAAGGGGGGTAAACACAGGCGATGAGCATTCGCGTCACGAATTAGGTCGGCCTAGTCGATTTACGGATATTTCTCGGTGAGTTCAATCGCGAGCCGCAGGTAAGTCCGCCGGCGTGGCGGACAGGTGAGGGAAGGAGCGAGAGAGGGAGAACGCGCGAGCGGTCGGCTCGGTCGAGCGGGGAACCGCGGAGGATGAAGGGAGAGGGAGTCCGAGCCGGTCCCGAGGAGCAGAGAGAGTCCGGGCTAGGGAGCAGGGCGCAAAGCAAACAAATTAACAAGTAGGAGTCGCTTGTTTATTATTGGGTGGGGACAAGCTAACCACGCCTTTGTCAAGCACGCCCTCCAATGGTATCTCCCCCGAAAGCCCCCACTCGGGCTAAAACTACCCCTGAAACACGGCCCTCCCGTCGCACCGTGGAACCACCACTGCCAACAACATCAACCCCACCCTTCTCTCCCCCACGGCCGCACTTCGCCCTCCTCCCTCTCCGTGCCGCTAAGTTTTGCGGTGGTAGTGCGCTCACGCTTCGGGGAATGACGTCACACACGCCACGAGCGAACATGCAACAGGCGGCTGCTGCGGCCTCGTCGCGCGCTCCTCTCGGCTCCGTTTCTGCGCGCTCTCGCGACGCTGAACGTGACAAACCGATGGGAATCATCGACTGGGCTCGTCTTGGCTCGTACCCTCGTTGAATCTGTAGCGGTGAGATTGTTGTCAGGCTTTATTGGGCAGGTGAAAATGGAATTCATGCGACGAAAGTACATACGTAATTTTTGCAAATTATTAAAAAAAAGTACATGAGTAATTTTTAGAAATTATAAAAAAAGTACATGGGTCATTATTAGAAATTATAAAAAAAAGTACTTGAGTAATTTTTAGAAATTATAAAAAAAATGCAATTAATGAAAAAATAGTTTCATTGAAAAAAGGGGTTTTCTACTTTTTTATTGTTATTAAAGGCAAAATACTGTAATTATAAGATAAATAAGGCTAAATAAAAAAGAAGGCTAAGATAAAATCGGGTATAAGAATTAACGCCAGGTAATCACCGCGCCGATTTGTCATTACCGAAATTAGGAATGGATGAATCCATGGACCCGTATGATTATACAAATCTAAGATGATAACTTCTTCCCTCAATAATAATCCACTTTCCTTATTCCACTCTCGTCTCGTCTGATAACTTAATATTATTATAGAAACGATTACGACTCCTATTAATTCGTTACTCGTTGAATGTTTCAGAAGCTCGAGAACTCGGGACTCACGGCCCGAGAATCGGAGTGTGACATCGAAATGGCAGATAATGCCGCGCCCGAGGATCCTCTCCATATCCTAGGGACAAGCAGAGTGGCGAAACGATTGTCGAGCGGATCGTCGCGCGAGGCGGCGAGAGTACGAGTAAGCGTGTTATACACGCAAGAGGGACGAGCGACGAGTGCGGAAGAGGACGAAAGAGGGTGGCGAACGGCGTTAGTAGCAGCAGCAGCAGCAAGTGCCGTAGATGGCTCGTTGGATTGTAAATTATTGCGGCAGATAGCCGTACGAGCTCGCGCGGAGAGAGAAATTCATACCCTGATGACGCAGCGTTAGCTCTGGTCATGCGATGATCAAAGGTAACAGTAATGGCCCGTGAGCGAGGATATCCCAGGCCGGCCCACGGGCGGCGCTCCTCTCCTGTATTTCGCCTAATATACTGCGCTGCCAGCGGTCGACTAAATGCTGACGCGCTTTCGCGGAGCCAAAGTGCGAGAGAAAGCGAGACGGCGAGATATAGAGTCAACCATAAATTGTTCGGGCGCTCTGTGCTTCACGCGTATTCTACGGCACCTATATCGTGAGATTACGCAGGGCGTGTGTAAACGGATGAAACTGATGCGCGACCGCGGGGCGAGAGAACCGCGAAAATTATGATACGCCGCACTTCAGCCCGGGGCTTGGAGAAACTCTTGAGAGACGGAAAAATATCGAATTTCGACGTTTTACTTAAAATACGATGCAAACCAAACTGGTTATCCGTCAAACAGTTCATAAAAACATAAAGAGCGTTTATATATTATCCATGGTGGCCGTGGTCAGGGAAAAACCGAGAAAAGTCATGAAAACAAAATTTGTCAGGAAAAATTCAGGGAATTTTAGAATTGATCAGGGAAACAGTGGATTGGCGCGGAACCTTCCATGAGTAGATAAAAAGTTTCAAAAATGTTATACATTATAACGATAAGTATAATATAACTTGAATTATTAAACATAATACTAGTTTTTAATGTGATTCATCGTTGATCGGCAAAGTAAATAATTGATCGAAGACGTGCACCGGTTTTGAAGTTAATTAATTTCTATTTTCATTTCTATTCATTTTTGAAACTTTTTATCTACTTATGGGAGGTTCCAAACCAATCCACTTTTCCCCTGACCAATTAAAAAATTCCCTGACTTTTTCCTGATTCCCTGACAAATTTTGTTCTATAGGGAAAAAATAAGGGAAAAGTCAGCGAAAAATCAGGGTATCTTTGTCGGCGAAAAAAACGGCCACCATGTTATCCAATCAATCGAGATTAAGTTCGCCTATCCGTTCGTGTCGAGAGGAACATACAAATTCTAATTCAATCGAACGATAATGTAAGAAAGCGATTTTTTTTGCTGCATCAATATTTTAACAAAAAAAAAAATTATGACCCTCTGTCAAAAAAACAAAACGTCGGCGTGTAACGAAAAAGTCACGAGTCCCGCAAATCCGCGCGAGGCGCTCGTTGAATTCCGCAGTGAGAATCTCCCGTCGGAATTGTCCGGTCAATAAATTCGACCCTCCCGCTGGTTCTGGTCATGTAACGGCATTTCATGCGTGTAAATCTCCTTCACCGTTATTATGTTCGCGGATACTCCCGGGGGTAGAGGCGCATAACAAATGCGCGACGCGTGTTTAACGCGCTCGCGCGCGGGCTTTCGTGTATACTGTATTAATCACAGGCGGCCGTGGAGAGGAGAGGAAAGGACGACGTCAGGGTGCTGCTCGGGGGCTGCACAACGAGGCGAAGCGAGCGTTCGCATACGGTCAGCTCGGGTGCGCGCGAACGCGCTTTGCCTAAAAACCGTAATAAAGCCGAAAAGGAGCGTAAGCGACGGAGGGTAGCGACGGACACGACGCGCACATACCCCGCGGGCAGCCTCGACGTATAATGTGGGGTGTCGTCGTCGACGTGCCACAAGCGGCGGGAGAGAACATTGCGTGGAGAAAAAGCCGGAGTGAGAACGTTGCGCCGGGGTCTCGTCTCTGTGCACACGGTACAGTACGAGCTCGCACACGGTATCGATATAATGGCGTTTATCCCCCGGGCTGAGAGGCGGGTCAGCCAGGTCAAGTGTGCGCACACTAATCATCGTGTTTCAGGTCTGGACCTCTTCCGTCTCCGTTCCTCTCGCACGTCCTGCACCGGACGGCCTCGATGCACCGGCGAGATGCAAACTATGTACTACGGGAAAACGAATGCACAACGGGTGTTCGGAGTCGTCTGTGTGTTACGGTGTCTGACGCCTGCGATACACCGCCAGATGCTGAGGTGAAGCGACGATAAAATATATTGGACGAATCTGTATGGCGAAAATTGAGGCACGAGCGATCATGCTGAAACGGGAAAACGAGGCAAATTTCTTGAGATTTGAAGAAAAAAAAATCGGTGTTTGATGGCAGAAGTCATAAATCTGGCACCCGGACTAAAACTTCCAAAATCGACCCCTCGATTTTTTTTCTTTTCTTTAAAGTATCGATTTTTGGCCTGTACGATTCTTCTCAAGTTGCATGTTCTACCCTCAAAATCATTGCTTAACCCTTTCTCATAGAGGCAGTTTTTTTACTTGATTTTGATTTTGAAAAATTGTTTTTTTTTTCGATTTTGTTTGTCAGAATTCATAGATCCGGCCACCGGACCGAAACTGCTGATATTGACCCGGCATTTTTTTTTTTTTCTTTAAAATATCGACTATTGGCCTATGCTATTGTTCTCCAGGCGCATTCTACCTCCAAAAACACTACTTTCGACTAAATTTGAAGCATCTAAAAAAAAAGTGATTTTTTTCGCCATTTCAGATATCAAAACCTCACTCGGACAACCCACTCGAAATTCCACGCATTCAACAAAGTCCACACCACACTGACAAAGCCCGCAGTACGTCGCAAGAGTTAGCCGCAGCTTATGCACCACGTGTGGGTAATACAAGAACGGATTAAATACCCTTCGGTCCCGCAACTCGATTTTAATCCCCCCGCAATCCCACGCGCGAACCAATCTTCCTGCCAGCCCAGCATCGACTCCGTTCTCGCCCATTCCCTTCGACCACTCTTTCGCTCTCGTTGTATCGAGACACACAGAGCGTTTCTCGCCCTTTTTCGAGTGCTCGAAAGGGATCCCACAACAGACTGGGCCATAAGTACGTCGTCGAAAAGTCCTCATTGTCCCCGCGACAACGACGACGAAAATCCGTCTCTTCCTCTCTCGACAGAGCACAAACACATTGGCGACGGGCTGACGAAAAGTTGTGTCGATGGGAAAGCGGGAAGAGAAAAAAATATTGTATATAACAGTAGCACTTCACAATACATCGACTTATGTATTATTGCGTGGCTTAGGGCGCAGACCGTGAAGAAGTGCAACCACATGCTTTTTTTTTCTCCAGCTCTGAACTCCCACGACAGCCCCCGAGAATGTTTGCCTCAAAATTCTCAGGGATATCTGACGATTCAGTTCCGGAGACACCTGTAACGTGCCTCGAGCGCGATTGGATAACGACTCATCTGTGTAAATACGTAAAACGCGATATCAAGGAGTCGCTTACCTTCTTTCAGGGTGGTCCATTTCCCATCGTCCGTCATCTGCCGCGGGGTATAAGATATCCCGTAAACGCTTCGCTGGGTCACTCTACACTCCGCGTCGCCGATGCCCACGATGACTAGGACTCGCTTGTAAGGGTGTACGCCACACGTGCTGATGCGAAAACTGAAGTGATCGGAGCGCTGCCGAGGGGGATGGGGGGGTCTAGTGTTACTTGGCTCCTGGGTGGTTCGCTCGCTCACGCTGGACGTTACGAAAACAACACGTTGTGTCGGTAAGCAATGTCTTTTTATACGCAGTATACACGTTTGCATAATAATTTCATATTTATATTTTGCAACAATTGATTCTACATATAAAAAAACGAAGTTGAGTTTTGGCTGCAAAGCAGAGTTGTAAATCCCTAGATCTTTTTTTAGAAATAAAGTTGACGGTACAATTAATTTTATAATTATTAAGTTAATGATAGTGATATGGAGTAACTATCACATAATGTGTACATTTTTAATGGCTGCAAAGAATATTTATTCTCAATAAAATGTCACGATAATTGTCCTGAAAAAAATGGAGAAATGCGGTTAATATACATTACGAAAGTAATGGGGTACCGCGTTCTTCCATTTTGATTACAATTGCTCGCAATTCTTTATTAAAAATGAGGTATCTATGCAGCTATTCAAAAGTTCACCCGTCATTTTATAATCGCCACAGGTTATTATTGTTAAATAACACTGACAAAACAAACGGTACTGTAACATTTATTTGTTAAACCAAGGAGGATTCAGAACTCTAGTTTGCGGTAATAAAATAACTGATATATTTTCTACACTTCGACGTGTCAATTAATTAACACATCAAAAGTGCGACTGTCAGAAAAGTCGAAAGCTAAGTATGATATATCTTGATTTGGCATCATTTGATTTCCAGATTCTGCGGACGTGAAAATCGCGGTGAAAAGCGTGACTGCGGCCCACGAAGATCCGTCACGGGCCACACGAAGCCGCACACTTTCGTGGAAACGACAACGGGAGCGTGTCCTCAAGATACATATATACATCATGCGGCACGACGAAGTAGCAGCAGCAGCAGCAGCAGCAGCCCCTCGGGACAAACAAGTTTCCGTCACGTTCGCGCTTAGTACTGACTAGCTGCGTACTACGTGTGCGGCTGATCGCCGGGTGATGGATAGCAATGTTCCGAACGATTAATTGAATCGGTTCACTGCTTTCCCATAGTCGTTGCCTCGTTCCCCGGAATCCCCGAAAATCACACGCGTCATTTGGATTTGCGAAAACTCCGCACGGAAAGTAATCACATAATTACATAAGACTCGTGATTCGATTTTTGCCTCCACAAAATTATACAGTGCAAACACATAGTAATGATTTCTAGTATCAATCGCTATTCTAGCGTCAGACACGTAAAATCAACATTCAAATTTCGTTCGTCCAGAAATAAGAGATACATTTTTATATCAACAAAAAAAAAATGCTAGCCAGAAAAAATCTCTCGACAAATCGTCATCGCCGACGACTATTAAATTCAATGAACTAAAACTCGGTCAACAAGCCAGATTATCCCGTAACTCTCAATCATCCCTCGTACCTCCGGGCAATACAAAAGGCAACGATATTTCACGTCGCGGTCGCGCTCGATTCGCGCCTAAAATATACGACGGCAGATTATGCGTTATAATAGCGCGTGTACGAGTGACTCCCGTGTACACTCGAAAACAGGCGCGAAGCGCGCGTGATCGTCGTCGTTGTCGCCACGCCACTCGAGGCGAATTTCGTCAGCGGGCCGCGACGAATTCGGTGACAAAAGTGACGTCTCCATCCCTCACGTCGTTAAACGAGGGTGCGAGCGAGCGCGAGTGGAAAAGGGGCAACGAGATGTGAGGGAAAAAAGAAGAGAGAGAAGAGAGAGGAAAAATAGAGAAGGCCCCCACATTTGGGGGGCTCGTCGCCGGGGACAGTGAGCGAGTCGTGGCCGGTCACGCCCACTCGGGCTCAGCATTAACAGAGAGCGAAAGGGAAAGAGCGATGGAGACAGAGAGACGAGATAATGTGGTACCTCCACAGTGGCGGACTCGCGCTCGTCCCAGCCCAGAGAGCGAGACATTCGCAGTCCGGGGGCATAACGTCTCGTAATTTTGCACGCTCAATTCGAGGCATTTGTAAACGCGGCGAGAGCGAGCAGCGAGGGAAACTGGCTCGCGGGAACGCGACGCCGATCGTCGACCGCGCGAGAATCGCGGCGCACGCGTTTTCCATGTAATAATATACATGACGAGTGTCACGACGCGCTCGTTTGTCTCGTTCGAACGCAACGCGGACCCTCGTTGCCGTCGGTTTATTAACATAAAACAACTATGTCGGAGAGAGGACGCCGCGCGACGAACGGTCGATTAATTCGACGAGTTGCTGCGACGAAAGCGTCCAAAAGTCGAGACGGAATGGGGAGAGAGACGGAGAGAGGAGGAGAGGGATGGACAGATTGAGAGACAGAGAGAGAGAGAGAGAGAGAGAGAGAGAGAAAGGGTGAGGAGAGGAAGAAGAAAATCGACGTAACGCGGAAGTTGAGTAGGCGTCGATCGGTCGGGCGGAAAATAGCCCCTTGGATCACTAGATCCCTCGGTCGCTCGGAGAGAAAGAGAGAGAGAAAGCGTCATAGCATTGCTGGCCGAGACCTACAGGGGTTAAAGACCGTGATGAACGGCCGTGGCAGTAAGACGCGCCGCTTGCTCAGAGAGGCGTGGTTAAGTGGAAAGTGACGCTGTAAAAATTCTGAGACGACCGGCGAGCAAATCGAGTCAATCGGGGGAGAGAGAGAGAGAGGGAGAGAGGAACGAGTGAAAAATCGCGCTGAATGTAACGACCCAAGATGTTCGTAAATCAGTGGCGGATGGAGCCGCGAGGCGCGTCGAGATACACGGTTGATGACTTGGTTTATGTCAACAGTGACGAGAAAATCACTCGGACGACGGTGGGCTCGTAATTCTTTCAATTTACCTGTCGATTGATTGGAAAGCATATTATTCATTAAATAATATTGTAGTCTCGTAAAAAAATATTCCGAGGACCGAAGGTCTCGGTTTGATGCAATATGAATCAATATGAATCAATATAAATCAATCTATACGTAGTATGAAATTCGAGCGCCTTACTAATTGAATTTATCGTCAGTGAACTTCATTTTACTACTACCACTAATATTTTAATAATATTATCGAAAATTCAGCGCCTCATACGCGATTTTGCTCCAAAGCAGCAGTAATAAAAATTCTCATCCACGCTGATAAGAATATTAGAAATTAGCTTCCATTACAACTGAATGAAGCCCTTTTATGAAATTTAATATATTGGCGGATGATCAATATTTCCAGTATTGTAAATTTATGAAGTATATTTCAACAGTGCAGTCTCCGTTCAAATTAAAATCTGTATCTTTTTCACTCTCTCAAAATGTTCACTGTGCCTCTCGTCTCCTCGTTTCTCAAAACCCCTCCCGCGTTGCCAAAGACATCCGCAACCCCGATTCCGATATCCTCTGGAATTTGAGCCGCCGTGGGAGGGAAATTTGCTAGGCGATGAAATCGCACGCGATAACACGTCGCAAGAAATGTTCCGGTGTTCGGGAGGGAAGGCCTTCGGCGTTTCGTGGGACACGACGACGGGGACTCGTCGTTCGCTCGGGCATAGCGGGTAGTGGAGAATGCGGTTGGTGGTTGAAATCCGCCCGGTCGCGCGGAGTATCGAGGCCGGCGCAGCGGGGGTTGCGATGCCTCGTGGTCGCGTCCGACTCGGCCCACGTTGACACGACGTCGGTGTTTATGCGTGCGCGTGCGGCGTTATCGCGAGGCGTGCAGCGCGGGTACGACGTATAGAAACTATAGAAAGCACCCGTGGAAGAGGCGAAGAGGCGAGGGGGGTGAGATGGAGACACAGGGCTATCGGGGGCTGCTTTTGCCGTTGCGACGAGGACGAGGAGGACGGAGGAGTCGCTCGAGGCCCGCAGCAGCCACCGGCGCACGTGGGTGGCAGAGTTAGGTAGTCATGACGACCGCAGCGACCAATCATCCGGAAGTAACGCAGCGAGAGATAACTCTGCATCCAATCAGGTTTAGTCGCGGCGGGGGCGGCGGGTGAACGACGGGTTTCGCTCGAGGAAAGGGGATGAAAGCTCCCTCTCTCACTCTCTGTCTCTCTTGCTCGCTCGCTACCGACATCGACGACGACGACGACCGAGTCGACGACGACCAAGTCTGTGCGGTGGATCCTCTTGCACGCATATTAGCTCGTAAGCGGGGAATTTAGAGAACATTTTCACAACTTCTTGTTCGTATGAGCTTCGATTTTTCTTTTTGAAGAATTTTTCCGGTCGCGAGATTGCTTTTATTTTTTTTTAGAAATGGGTTGGGGTTTTTTTGGGTCGAGCTTGAGGTGAAATTTTGACTGCTTTTTGTTCCTTGCTCGTGAGCGAGGAACTTTGGAAAGATTTTGGCAACTTTTTGTTTGGCTGAGCGTCGATTTTTCGTTTTGATTTGAGAATTGGGTAGCGATTTTTTTTAAATTTAACTTGAGTTGAAATGTTGACTGTTTTTTGTTCCTCGCTCGTAAGCGAGAAACTTGGAAAGCATTTTGACGCAACTTTTTATTCTTCTCTGCGTCAACTTCGGTTTCGACGAATTATTCTGTAGCGAGTTAAATTTTAAGTTTAAAAGTTGAGCTGGGATTTTTGTTAAGTTGTAACTTGAGTTTATATTTCCGCTAGTGTTTTTTATGTAGCGTTTGTGAATTACGAATTCATCTAACTGGTATATTTTCTTTTTTTTTTTTCATTTGCAAACACGACTGAAAAGATTTTCCATGTGAATATTGTTTTCACCGCAGCACGGAAAACCGACACAGTGTCGTTTTCGCTGTTGGCACCGTTGTCGTTCTCATCGACTGAGAAACATACGCCTCGTTATGTCTCGTGAACCGGCATCGTGCCGATAAGCAACCCTATAAAATAAATGGTAGCCCCCCGTCGCCCGGTGGCATCGTCCGACCTGCGTCACGCACGACTCTTCGAGGAGAATATACACCCGAGTCGACCGAGCATTTTTCACCTTTTATCGAAAAACGCCACGTGTACCTCGGTCGGTTCATGTTCTCGCCGATAGTATAACCGGGGAGCCCCCCACCCCCTGTCCTCGTCAACCCTACTCGTACGCGTGGCCATCGACGATATATACTTGGATCATTTTTTCGACATGATTGACTGGCTCGTAAACGTGCATGACAAAATTGTAATAAACTAGCGAAATTCACGACGCCAACTGCGCGCGAGGCGGAATCCAATCGAAATTGAATCGAGATTTTATGCTTCGGCAATTTGGTCGCCTCGGCTTTATCAAAAACTTATTTTTCATCGTGCAGAAAATCGCAACGCGATTTAACTGTAAAAAAATAATGTTTAATATAGGTTGAATCAACCAGTGAATAGACGGTGACCAGTAAATGGACAATTTGCACAAGATCACGTGCATAAAAAACGTCCATTCACTGGGTTTTGTTGTCTGCTTGACTGTCCATTCACTGGCTGATTCACTCTACTGGGAAAAAATACATTTTTTACAAGCAATAAAAAATTATATTTCAATTAAATTCTTAAACTATGAGGAATAAATTGTCAGTAAACTTTGGAAAATAATTTTTCGATAAACCTTGAAAAATGACTTTTCGATAAACGTTGAAAAATAATTTTCCAATAAACCTTGAAAAATCATTTTTCGATAAACCTTGAAAAATGACTTTTCTATAAACATTGAAAAATCATTTTTCGATAAATCTTGAAAAATGACTTTTCTATAAACCTTGAAAAATAATTTTCCAATAAACCTTGAAAAACAATTTTTCAATAAACCTTGAAAAATAATTTTTTAATAAACCTCGAAAAACAATTTTTCAATAAACCTCAAAAAATAATTTTTCATCGAACTACGAAAAACGAATGCTCAAAAAACCATAGAAATATGTGACAAGAGACGAGAGGATAAACTAAGAGACGATAATTCGTGTTTCAGGGAAGGACATCGTAACTCGCCGGCGTATAATGTCGATGAGAAGCAAACGGGGAGTTCGAAGAACGAGAGGAAATTCACGAGGCCCAAGTTACATATACAATGCAGGAGCGAGCTAGTACACTCGACGAGGGTGTGGGTTATCTTGGGTTGGAGGCCACCACCCCGTTCTGGCAGCGAGACGAGTGGCGAGAAGTCTGTGTACCCGCGCGTCTCACCCTCGCACGGCAAAGCGAGTGCGGGGTGATTGTATTAATTCAAGCCGAGGCCGGGCCGCCCGGATCCCCCGGTCTCCTCGCTGTTCCACGGCCGCGCTACATCGTCGTCTCGCACCTCCGGGGGTCGCCGTTTTCCCGCCGCCGCCGCCGCCGCCACCCTCGTCTTTTCCTCACGGTCCCCGCCGAAGAGCGCGCGCGACTTCCGGTGACAAACGAAGCGTGCGAGCGTCGCGTATAATGAAGCGCGAGCTCGTTCGTTTCGTCGTTGGCTCCGTCTATGTACACCCGGGCTCTGCGCTAAGTATATATACGCTATATGTACAAGCGCGGAATAGTAGCGTGGCCCATAATCTGAGAAGTGACTGCGGGCTTCCTTCTCGGCTTTCTTCGCGCATTCCACCTCGCGAAATTCGCTAAAACCCTTCTCTCACCCCGCGGCGAGCGACGAACGCCGCGGCAACGAGACGCTGATTTCAATGAGAAAATTATCCACCTCTTCCAATTATCGCGCGAACATTAATAGTGCGCTATTGTTCTTGCCGCGTATTTACAAAAATTATGAGCCGAATTTGGATAAATTGCAAATGCTTCTGTCTTTCGAGTATTTTCTTCTTGTAACTTGGGAATTCTTCTAGTATCTTTTTTCTTATTTTTTGTACTAATTTTTCTTATAATTTCCAGTAATTATTCTTATTATAATTTCTAGTATTTTTTCCTTAAATTTCTAGTAGTTTTTCTTAAATTTCTAGTATTTTTTCTTCAATTTCTAGTCTTTTTTTCTTCATTTTCTAGTCTTTTTTCTTATAATTTGTAATCATTTTTCTTATAATTTCTCGCATTATTTATTACAGTTTCTATTTTCTTTTTCTTACAATTATTAGCAATTTTTCTTATCATTTCCATTAATTTTCTCACTATTTCACCCACTCGTCTCCCGACAATGAACTTATTTCAAAAAACGTCTTATCTTCTCAAACCAAACCCGCGAGCGAATCACACGAGGTCAATGCGACTCGCGATCGCGAAATTATCCTCCGCGTCCAGTCGTCCCATCCGGCAGGTGGGCACATTCTTTTTTTCTTTTTTTTTTGCTTTTCGCCCAGCCAAGGGGAATTTTCTCCCGGCGTCCTGTAAACTCCCTCGGTGTGTATAGAGCGCCGGCAGCCGTAAAGTCAGCGTCGTTGTGTCGCGGCCGGATAGTGGAGTGTGTGGAGATCGCGATATAGGCGCGAGCGTCGCGGAGGAGGAGTGGAGAAGACGCGAGGCGGAGGAAGGACGGAGAATTATAGGGTGGAAGGGGTTTTCGGTGAGGCACAAGCCGTTTAGCGATATTTCATGGGGTTCTCCGCGGAGCGCGCGGTGGCTGCCAGCACCGTATAAGGGTGGTTCCGCGCCGAAGTATTACCGGAGCCAGTCTTGCAGACGCGAGATAAGGGGAAGCCCCGATGCCCGCGACGGTGTGAACGGCGGCTAAAGGAACCTTCGCCTCTCGTCTTCCGCGCCTCGTATACCTATAGCGACGGCGATTTTACTCGGGCTCCGCGAGCTCCTCGGCGAGAATCTCGAAGGGAACCCGAGGAAGAGAACGAGAGAACGAGAGAGAGAGAGGAGCGAGAAAAGCCGCGAGAGCAAGATCCTCTTCCCTGCCGAGCGATTCGCTCGCTGTATATATACTCAACTCCCTCTCGTTGCCACGCAGTCCTGGCTATAGGTGCCCGAGGTACTTCCGTGAGATGCCTGTTACCCCGAGACTAGACGAGACGACGACGACGACGACGACGACGGTGACGATGAGAGTAGACGCGAACCGACCTCTCATACTACTTTGGCTAATATCTCTCGCTTATCCACGGTTTGCATTCCCCGGCGTTTCCTCACACTGCTCGCTGATCCCCGGTGATGCTAATTTTTTCGCGAAGCTTTCTGAGAACAACGTATGGCGGGTTATCGGGTTTTGGATTTTTAGTTTGCAAGACGTGATAGGTGGATAGATGTATTTAAATTAAGAGTTTTTTTTTTTCGCTGATAAAAAATCGCAAAAAAACGAAAGGGGTAGCTTTTCTAAAAATGTGCGATTTTTGAGGGTCTGACTTTAACATACTGTGAAAAATTCAGAAATTAAGATATCGCGTTCCGCTTTGCGGCATTCTCTTCGTTATAGAGTTTTCTCTCGAATGCAAGAAGAAAACTCAGGTTTGGTTGAACGAAAAAAAAATAACCTCGATTTTAGCGAAGTGACGAAATTTCGGAAAAATTGAAAAATCATTTTTTGCATTTTTCTCATCGAATTTGATGTTTTTCGAACAAACAACGGTGCTTTTCGGAATCAGCGGGAAATTTCCCATCGGATAGGGTCTTCAAACTTTACGAAATCGAAAAAAAAAGTTCTCGGTTTCATAAAGTGTGAACGATAATTTTACGTTAATTTACTTATCGTTCTAATTTTTATTCGATCGTGTAGCAAGCGCACGAGCATTACAACCATCTAGTTACACATAAAATTACAACCCAATCGGGGAGGCCGAGTTACAGCAGGTTAAATTTGGTGGACTGATTCTTCTATAAAGCGTGGCCTATGAAATTAAAAACCATTCGTTTCGTTTCCTTCCTTGATCTAAGTGGCTCCTGTTTCATCATAATTCTCTTGATGATCGGCACTATTTTCCAAAGCAGACATTTAAGTACAGATTTTTCTGACTACCATCACACAAAATTACAACACAATCGGAGAGATCCAGCATGGTTATCGTTCAGTAAAACGTTGCCAATAAAATTGAAAAGGGTATCAGCTGAATAATTTCGAGGTGTCAGAAAATGCAAAAATTTGTTCGTCGATCGTGGAAGAAGAAAGGCGAATTCATTGCGAGACGCGTAAGCGTTGCGTCGAAGCGAGGCCGGAAAGGAGCGCGGGGAAGGGACCGCGTGGTTCATACCACACGGCCGAGCAATTAGCGTCCGTTTAAGTGCACGTGTGCTCGGGACCAGCAAGGGCTAATCCCTTCGATTTGAGCGGTTTGGACCTCTGGAAGCCGCCGCCGCCGCCGCCGGCAACCGCCGCTCTCGGGTTCTCCTCTCTGTACCTTCCAATTAGTCTAGCGAGCGAGTGAGCTCGCTAGACGAGAAGGAAAAATAGAAGAACCGCTTACGGCGCGCCAAGCAGTGACACCACCCTCCCTGTCTCGTTACTCGAGCCCCTCGGAAGCGAGAGACGGGGGCGCACGTGGCCTCCGCGTTTCACGTACGACCACCGAGCCCGACGTGTAACTATCATTACATCGTCGTCCCCTTATTGCCGACGCTGTCTACGCGGCCCCCGGAGTCGGTCACACTGCAGGCGACAAACAGGTGTGAATAAATTTGATCGTTCCATACGGCTCTTCCCTGGATATTCGATAGTGTCGATAGTTTGGTAATTACAGCCGTTTGATTATAGGTGAAGACGTTTTTTTTAACTCAAAACGGTTCGCCCCGAGAAAAGTAAATATTTTAATATTTGTGTGGTAATTAAACGGCGGGAAAATCGCAGATAAATTATCTAGCAGCGTAGTTTATTGACATATAATTATGAGAATCGACGTGATACTTTTTTTTTCATGTATTATTCGCCGCGATAAAATCTCAAAATAAAATTAACCGATTTAAACTGAATACAAATGAATGAATTAGTGGGCCGGTTTAATGAATTATAATTATAAGAGTCGACGTGATACTTTTTTTGTTAGATATTATTAGCCGCGATTAAATCTAACAATAAAATTAACCGAAATAAACGAAATACAGATAAATCATTTAGTGGTCTAAGATCGGCTGTAAGAGCCTCGCGTTTCGGTTTACTAAAATATAATTATGAGAGTCGACGTGAAACTTTTTTTTAGATATTATTAGAAACGATAAAATCTAACAATAAAATTAAGCGAAATAAATGAAATACAGATAATTGATTTAGTGGTCCAAGATCGGCTGTAAGAGCCTCGCGTTTCGATTTACTAAAATATAATTATGAGAGTCGACATGATACTTTTTTTGTTACATATTATTAGCCGCGATACAATCTAACAATAAAATTAAGCGAAATAAACGAAATACAGATAAATGATTTAGTAGTCCAAGGTTGGCTGTAAGAGCCTCGCGTTTCGGTTTACTGAAATATAATTATGCGAGAGTCGACGTGATACTTTTTATTAGATATTATTAGCCGCGATAAAATCTAACAATAAAATTAAGCGAAATAAACGAAATACAGATAAATGATTTAGTGGTCCAAGCTCGGCTGTAAGAGCCTCGCGTTTCGGTTTATTGAAATATAATTATGAGAGTCGAGAGGTAACGAGGGTGGATGCCACGACTCCTCGGGGTGGCAGGAACAGAACCGTCAGGAGCGCCGCCCGAGCGTTTTAACCGTGCAATCCACCCGCTCCCGGTCTCTCACTCTCGGTTCCCCCTTGGAAGAGTTCCCGGCGGTAATGAACGCAGCCACCTTGAACTGGCAAACGGATGAACGGACAAGCGGGCAGACGCGAGAGCAGCCGGGGTGGGTTGCGACGGGGTGCGCGCTATGTTGGTGATGCTGCGGCGCGCCCGGCACCAGTTGCCACTAAAAGGGGTCGTCCTCTCTCCTCAGTGATGAAAGCAACCTTTCGAGCCCTCTCTCTGTCTCGCGCAACCATCGTCGTCTCCGCTTTGGTTCCTTCTTCCCATCCAACGGCGCGCGCGTGTCGCGCGAACCGTCCAACCGATGCCTCAATACTCTGACGCGATTATACATTATATCCTTTTATTTTCTTATTTTTATTCTCTCGAGTCCTTCGCTCCCTCGAAATTCTCCGCGGCGACTTTCGCGACGGCAGCATCGCGTCACGATTTTCCGTCCATTTTAGTTCTCGTCACTGGAATGTTGGTATAAATTGTTTCATAACGAAGAATCACGTTTGTAATTTGTCTGGCCTGTTGCGATTTTTTTTTTTTTATAAAAAGCTAAAATCCGTTTGGAGCCAGAGTTGTAAATCCCTAATTTTTATATTTTTGGCTTTGTAATGATTGTAATATGTGTAAACTTTTAAAAAGAGCCAAGAAATATTAATTTCTCATAAAATTTCATGGCAATCTTATTGAAAAAATAGAGAAATACTGTCAATGCATTGCGAAAATAATGAAGGACAGTGCTTATCCATTTTTCCCGCAATTTCTCCCAAAATTTAATTAAAAATTCGGTTTTTCTTACGGCTATTCGGAAGTTCACGTAAAATTTTATAATCGCTACAGATAATCGTTATAAAATCGTAAGTAGAAAATAAACTGTTCGTAAACGTTAATTCTTAAAGTAATGGAGACTTACAACACTCATTGGAGCCAATTTTGTGGATTAATTTTTTACTCACCCGTATTTCAGGTAGCGAATTATGAGAAGCACGGACGAGAGGGTTCCACACATCATTGCCAAAAATCCAACTAGCAAGACGACACCGGAGAGAATCAGGCGCCACTTGAAGCTGCCGAAATCGCCGCAGTAACTGACGATGAAAAGAGTCGCTGGCATGACGGTCCCCAGGGTGGCTATGCAGAGGGCTCCGACGAGGCTCGTGAACAGATGGAGTTGAGGTACAGCCACTGCCAAGATACCTGAAAAAAAAATCATTTTTGTAAGTCAAATCGGCTTATGTTTGATTTTTTTATTTTTAATTAAAATGCAAGGGACTTGCAGGTAACCGCGGTGAGTCCAAAACGAACCACCAAACCCCAAAAAAAGGGGCTGCCCCTGCATCCACCGTCCTGGATCGATGGGATTGCGTAATCGTTGTAGAGAATCGAGATCGGCATGTAGCATTGCAAACCGTACGAGAAATAGATAGCTAAACCTTGCATTACAAGAGCCGTCAAAGTGCCCCTAATAAAACGAATCGCGTAAAAAAATTACGTCACGAAATTATATTTTTTAATGATTTGAATTCACTGCAAAGTGCTGATGATTTTGTTTTTATTTTCAGAAATTCCAAGGCGCTCACGGATTATGCTCGGGATGATTGCGAATAAAATTTCCCAGCGAATCGGAGCCCCACTTTGAGTAAACTACAGCGCCGACGATCACGTGCATCGCTGTCACGAAAGTCATTCCCCAGTTCAGGACACCGCAGGTTTTCGTGTAGTTCCACGGATTTTTCATGCTGTGCTCTATCGCCAGTATCTGCAGTATATATTTTTTTGTTGTATTAAACAAAAATAATATTTATTTACAGAAATTTTGGAGAGCATCGATCTGTTGTTCATCGTAATAAAAAAATCATTGGACCAGTCCTGGAGAGCACAAGCTGAAGAAAGTAGTCCCGATGAATTTCGGATAAGCCGCGACGTTCTTCTCCATGAAGACCCACTCGCCGTCTCCCTCGCAGATGGCGTAGACGATTCCGACGATCGCCGCGGCGATGATCAGCGTGTTGGCTATCACGGACAGCGGCGCAAACTCGTTCAAGCCCTTCAGCAGGTTCATCGCGAGAAATATCGGGAATATTATGAGCGCATAATACGCCTGATTGATCGTCTTGTTCATGTCGAGACACTCCTGAACGACGCCGGACACGAAGACCACGTAGACCGAGCCGATTCCGACGTAGCAGGCGAGCATCATCGTGTCGACCAAAAGTCTGCTTAACGAGAATTTTTAATTCACTATTGATCAGTGAGCGAATTAAAAAAAAAACGCAGACGTTATCAATCAGTAAGAGAAAAATAATGAAGTCGGCGAAGTCGACTCTACGAGACTCTCGAAATGAGTTTCTTGTTAAAAAAAAAATGCATCGTTGATAAAAAAAATAAGAGGCACGCACGTCGCGAATTCCGGTGATATTCGACCCTTCAGGACTCCCGAAGTCAAAGTAGCAGCCACGAGTTTGTCGTACGTGAGCGTCGGGCATTTCAGACGAGCGCACATCTTGTGGTGAATTTTCATGAGCAACTGGAGTGAGACCGTGATGAGGATTCCCATGAGAATCGTGCCGAGGATACCCAGGGACATTCCGACGCAGGCAAAGGCGTTGGGCATGGCGAAGAGGCCGGTGCCGACAGCGCTTTTCACCAGGTTCGCCAGGGAACCAAAATCTCTGGCCAAGAAAAATGTTTTCAAACTTAGTCGCCCTGCTATTCAGTCAGCTTTTCTTTGGTCTGTAAAATATTGTCAAAATTCGTACGATACATTTTTCTGCTTCTTTCGATGCTCGTACGGATTGTAAGGACCTTCGACCGGTTCATCATAATCCGCGATGCTCGCAGCTTCGGGTCTCCCGGGTGATGTCCTAATTTATTACATCAACTTATTCTTAAATGAATACAAAAGTTAATTCTCAATCATCAGTACGAGAGCAAACTAAACAAATTTCTACATCTTAACCTATAGGCAAAATAATAAGCAAGAATACCGATGAATTATTAGAAAGACTCACATCAGAATCAAATTCTCACGATAAGAAATATCTAGTGTTCAAAGATTTCCGTCCAAGTTTCTGCAGAACCTTTCAAAATTCTTGCGCTATCACAGTAGCATAATCCGACTATAATTCGCAACCTCCTCTTGTCAAATCAAACTACATGCAAAAAAAAAGATCTCCGCATCCGCCCCCTGAAAATGTCTTCGCACTGCAAAATCTCTCATGCCCTCCCGGCACTTTTTCTTCTGGTAATCCCAAAGATTCCCGAAGCTCGCGACTCGCTCCACCGTGAAGGAAAAAGTTCTACATGTCCAACGTGTCAAAAACCGCAACCGGTCTGTTTGTATATACATTGCGCAGGATGTAACGAGCGACATTGAGTGAGACGTGCGAAGGTGATTTTTCCGGTGATTTTTCGGGCGAGTAACGCGCTCCACGAGGCGAAGTTACGGCAGGCGAAGTCTACGTGTGTGTAATAGCATTACGAGGAGGAAGCCGGAGGAAGAAGAAGAGGAGATTTTTCTCGGCAATAGCGAGGCTTCGTGTTTGTGTGACGCTCTCGGGGTTGTGTTACACTGTGGGGCATCGCCTAGATCCCGATCATCTCGCTCGGTTTGATCGGGTCGACCGAGTCCTCGGGTTGACCGACTTATATAACACGAGACCGGGCGAAACGGGGCCGGCGAGGCCTACGATCGCTGAGCCACCGCTCGGTGTGCGCGATGTGCGCCTCGTCGTCGTCGTCGTCGTCGTCGTCGTAGTCGGTCTATCCCGAGGGATTTAACGCCCGAGTCGCTCGAGCGACCTAGACTCCGCTCTCACTGGGCTCTACCAACTATATCTTCTCTCTCTCCTCTCTTTCCAGGGCCCCCACAGCCTCCCTCCGTCGATCGCTCTGCTGCCCTCTTTCACTCGGATATAAAGGGTAGGCGACGACGACGACGACGACGACGAGAGCGACGAGGACGAAGACGACGGCCGTGCGTCGGTGAAGATCGCCGGGGCCAATAAGTCGCGAGCCGACTCCACGCAGCTTCAACATCAACACCGTGACGATGGCTCTGGGGTCTCAGTGATTAGTAAATAGTAGCGGCAGCTCGACCGTTCACGTTTATGGGGGAAAAGGTACTGAAAGATATTTAGTAGAGGTAATCGTGCATGATGTTGAAGTTTGCATCGTTGGAATGCAATGAAAAAAAAAAATTAATTTTAATTAACCCAAATGATGAAATCAGGTATAAAAAGTCGTCATATCAATTAGTTCCTATGATCATTTTTTATACGTGATTTCATCATTTGGGTTCATTGGAATGATTTTTTTTCTGAATTTCGTTGCATTCCAACGATGCAAACTTCAACATCATAATCGCGCTTTGTTGACAATATAATTAAACGTAATACATTTTTTGTATCTTATAAATTATAATTTTTGTACTTGTATATTGAGACCATCGACCTCGGTCCTTTAGCCTGAAGATATTTATTTATTGACGATTTTTTGCGTCGAAGCAGCGTTTTCTTTTAGTCATTTTATCTACTGATTTGATTTCACACGCGGGGAATTTATTTTTGCCCTTTTTCATCCATCTTCAATACGTGCAACTATTCCTATATTTATTATAGTTATTTAATAACCATGAAAATTATCTTGCGGTAACCGCAATTCAAAAAATAGTTACCATGCAAAAAATAATGGTCACTTTCTTTCTAGTCACCAATACCACTTTTTTCTCTCAGTGCACAGCGAAATGATCTTCACTGAGTCGAACGCATCGACAAAAATAATCAGCTCCAAATTAGACATTTTTAATCATGTATTTATGTTATAAAAAAGTGAATCCTTTTATTAACGCTGTACCGGCTTCCTTAATTGACATCCTCGTTTCTCTGCGCAGCGATCCAGGCCCAGAAGCGATATGAAAGAGAAGTGGGACACGCGAAAGTGCGACGCGGATGGCAACGGCCGAGGAAGAGGAGGAGTCGCACGTGGATGCAGTCGTACTTGAACGTGGTGGGGCCAGTCGAGGAGAGCGAGAAACGGTGAGCGGCGGGGGAAACGTCGGGGCCCAGAGGCGAACCCAGGGTGGACGTCACGCGGCGCGAGACTGTGACCAAATCCACGGAGCCCATGCAGTGTTTACACTCGAGATGATGCCTCCTAATGCTAATACGGGGAATACGCGCGTTAATGCGCCCGCGACTGCGTCCCGCTACAACCGGGACGCTGCGCGCCACGCCGACCGGGTTTTCTTAATGCTCAATCGCAATCCAATGAAAAGTGTATGAATGGCAAGCGATTATCGAGTCGAACGGGCGCCCTCAATGTGTCCGTCGAGGCGTCCGCGGTAACCCCGCTGCGTTAACCGCCATCGAACGAGCCAAATGGTACAAATCCTTCTTTTTTTTCTGATGCTGCTGCTGCTGCTGCTGCTGCGTCCTCTCCTCTCGCCTCGCGTCTCCTTTTACACTCAGCGTCTCTCTCGTCACGCGTTTTTCGCTCTTGGGACCAACGCCTTTTGGGCTCTGGACCGGAGATTCGCGACGCTCGTTAATTTAATTTTAAACAAACGTGTTTTATTCGTGTTTAGGTAATACGAAGTTGTGGGCTAAAAGTTTACCTTTTTGGAATAGAAATTTAATAGCATTTTCGTGGGCTAATTTTTTATATTGATTAAACTAATTGTGGGATAAATGAGTATTTTCTGCCACTTTTGGATCCTGGACCAGAGAATTGTAAACAATCTTATAAAATAATTTCTCTTATTTTAAATAAAAATGTTATGCTCTTTTTGCGCAATAATTAGACAGGACAAACAGTCAACGCGGACTTCAAACTAGAGAGGGCGGCTCGTGGCTGCCCCGAACGGCTGTCCGACCCACGCGAAAATTTCGTACCCTCTCGACCGGTCGTCCGAACCTCGGGCGTTTTTTTTATTTTTGTTTCGTTAGCGTTATTATTTTCAACGGGTCGAACGTCAGCGAAAAATTTGTCACGAGTCGTCGAGCAGCCCGGGGCTAGAATTTGGCAAAAAATTGGCCCCCGAGCGTTGGCTTCTGAATAATTCTATTTATGAAAAAAAAAACACAGAGGAATAGAAATTAAAAAATCGTGGTATTAGCATGGAAAAAATTGTGAAGGCCCG
This sequence comes from Pimpla rufipes, assembly GCA_963932165.1. NCBI lineage: Eukaryota > Metazoa > Arthropoda > Insecta > Hymenoptera > Ichneumonidae > Pimpla > Pimpla rufipes. The sequence goes on from OZ010635.1 coordinate 17,978,313, forward strand.
AGGGAGGAGGAGGAGGAGGTGAGGTAGGCTCACGTGGCACGAGGATTCGGTATCGACGGGCGAAATTTCTGGCAATGACGTATCCTGACTCTATATGTCGGTTTGCCTGAGGCGCTGGCGAACCAACCAGTCGCGTATATTTCGCGCGCCACATATACATATAGCAGCGTCGGGCGCGTTCCGCACAAACGATTTTGTTTGCCGACACGTTCGCGTTCGGTTGAATTTTGAAGGATCGTTTTGGAGTCAGTGAGACGGTAGCGGACTAGACGACGCTGGTGCACATCGAAGCACGCCCCGTTTTTGCGGCTCGCGCTGCTTCCTCTCACTCACCCGGGCTCTTCAGAGGCTTTGGATACGTCGCGTTCGTACCCTGCTGGAGGTCCACTTCCACGGTCTCCGTCGCCGAAGCGCGCGTTGACAAAAAGTACTGCACTTCTGTGTTTGCATAAGTATAGCCCGGGGATCTCAGGTGACGCGTGCACCACTCCGAAGTGGTGTCTCTGCGGGAATTCCTCGAGAGAAAATTTGACACGAGCCTGAAAGCTCTGATTTTGTCGTTGAGATTTTTTTTTTAAATTTCTGTCGATTTTTAATGTCTATCGAAATTTGTTTTATTTTGCAGTGACGAACACTGCGTAAAATAAGACGATGTCAAATTTAATGTACAAGTGCGATGTAGAATTAACGCGATGAGAAATAGTTACCATGCTTTAAAAAATTAATTGTCTCTCTATAGTTGCCACATTGCCTGATGATTTTCTCAGTGTGCTTTAATTTTAGTGATTTACCTCAATAATTAAAAGTACATTAATTGTACGTCGCAAATAACCATTAAATTTAATTTACCACTTTATGCTCCAAAACGTGCTACAATTTTAAAAAATAAAAAAATCATAGAGCTCTAAAAATAAATAATCCTTCCGAAAATCGATGCAGCCAATTTGTGTTTCAGTGTGACAACCTCGAGGCTCCAATTGCAGATGAAACGAGTTGCCAGTTTCTCGAATTCTGTGACACTGCGAAGAATATAATATCGACGGCATCGGGATCGGCAACAGATGTTTCCAAAAGATCGTGATATTCTCTCCTCCACTTAACGGCTCGGATGGTCGGCTTCGGTCCGCGTCTACCCGGTCGTCCCGCGGAGCGAACTCCAGTGGCCGCCGGCGACAAAACAGCGCGTCGGGCTTTGCTGTTTTAGGAGTCGATCGGAAGCCGCTCGAGCACCCATTGGGCTCACACCCCGGAATAATTTAATGACGCCCACCCGGCCTGGTTCCTCCGGCGCGTTGTAAATACGCGCGAGCTCGTGCAGCACGTCGCGGCCGACAGCTTCTCCCGCTCGTCATCCCCGGGTCTCGTCATTCGCGCCGGCTTCACGCTGAGCAACGACCCGCGGCTGCTTCTACCGCTGCCGCCGCTAAAAGTTCCACAATTAAACGCGTCGCCGGCGTTTCTCGTTGTCGTGTCGACAACGTCATCACGACTGACGCCTCGCGCGCTGAATGAGCGCGAGAATGGGTAGAAAAAAAAATTATTATACCTCAAACGTCCGTCATGATTTTTTTTTCGTTGTCAATTTACAAATTTGGAAAAAAGTCCCGGAATTTTTTAAAGCTCTTTTGTTAATTCATTAGTCCAAAAAAATAATAAAATAATCAAGTTCTTTTTCATTTTTTGTGAAAATTTAAAAAGTTTGGTAAAAAACAAATGGCGAATTCGTTATCGAATTCGAAAACCATCAAAATACAATAACACGACTGAAACTGCTCGTTGCAGTTAGCATCCAGTTGCAGGCAACCCGAGAGGCAATCATAGAACGAATAACGCGAAAACAATACTTATATCGAAAACGCGAAATATTTTAAACCCTGATTTTTTTTTAAGAGGGATGGACACAATTTTCCCTACACTATCTTGTCTCATCTGTATATATCAGGCATTCCAGGTAAAGTCAACCTAATCGCGGGACACATAGAAAATAAATTATTTATATAAATTTCAGTCTTATATAACTGTAACAAAAATATATTTTCAACTAACAACAATACACCACAAAAACGTCAACATAGTTTAAATAACACTTTACACTTATCGTCCCCAAATCAATTCCCCAAACAAAAAAGTGTAACATTTTTTTTTTTTTTTCAATTCCCTAAACAGAAAAGTGTAACATTTTTTGTATCAATTCTCCAAACAAGAAAGTGTAACATTGTTTTTTATAACACAACAAAAACATTTTTTTTAAAACCGTGTGACGCCCCTAAAACTTTTTCCCAAAACGTCCCACACCCGATATATCTGCCCGGCGCCCAGACAGGCCCCGTCGCCGCCGCTTTCACTCGTCGTCGAACGGTCAGCGCCGCGGCGAATATACACACGCCTATCCCACATACATAGCACATATACAGCCATAACTATATAGAGGCACGCGGGATGGCGTGAGAGAGGCCTCTGGTGCTGCGGCGGTATTCACGAGAGTGTGAAAATGTTTTGCAATTCCGAAACCAGGCGTGTGCGGCTGTGCTCCGGCAGGCGGACGTGCAAAGCGCGTTACCGGAAGCCGCCGCGTTACTCCGCTGCAGAGGGCGCGCGCGAGCGAGCGAGCGGGCGACCGACCGAGCCGTGCAGCCGCTGCGGACGGCAGGCCAGCCGCAAAAGCGGATTGCGGTGGGCACGAGCGACGTATTCAACGAAAATAAAGAAACAGAGAAAAACGAATAACAGTCAAGAGGACGCGCGTGAGAGGGAGAGGGAGCGAGAGACACCGAGGCAGGGAGAGAGAGAGAGAGAGAGAGAGAGAGACGAATGCGTGGTTAAGCGCGGCGGGGGGAAATCTGCGTTTATAGGTACCTGCTGTATGCAGCAGGTATATCGCTCTCTCCATACGGCCTACGTGGCGCACGGCTCGTCGGAGATAGCGAAACTAGAGGGAAATCGCAAAACAGTGGAGCACAGAGAGAGGCCGCTTCTGGTCTATATGTATATATATACGTATAAATGTGTATGCATGTATAACAACGCGCGTGTGTGTATAGACCACAGTGTTCCAATCCTCGCCGACAGGATTGTTCACTGGAATGACAAAACAAAACGATTGCGTGCTCCCCGCAGGCGTCCGGGGATAAAAGAACGAGTATCAAAATTCAAACGAGCGTCTCTCTGTCCTTCGCTCTGTCTCTCCGTCTCTCTCTCCGTCCCTGCGCTATGCTAAAATCAATTAAAGTCCCGGAAAGCTCGAAATACATGTATACTTAGCTTTCGTTTAATTCGCATTTTCGCGCACAATATGTGTATTTATGTATTTATGTGTTTATGTCCCTCTATATTGTAAAAAGACCTCGACGCCGTCGCTGCCGTGTAGGATAATCGAACAGGCCGGGGCAAAACGACACAATGAAGCCAGAATTTTTCGCCAAAGGACTTGAAACTAATTTTTTTCTAAGTCCCCAAAGGACTTGAAATGAATGTTTTCTAAGTCCTCAAAGGATTTGAAACTATTTTTTTTCTGAGTCCCCATGCAATGGACTTGAAACTAATTTTTTCTAAGTCACCAAAGGACTTGAATCTCAATTTTTCTAAGTCCCGTAGGGACTTGAAGCGAATTTTTTTTAAGTCCCTAAGGGACTTGAAGCTAAATTTTTCTAAGTCCCCAAGGGACCTGAGGCTGAATTTTTCTAAGTCCCGCTTTAGAACCTCCAGGGCCAAATTGGCCGGGGTCAAATGACACACTCAAGCCGGAACGCGAGCCACGTAACCCTCTAGTCTTTAAATATATACATAGATATGGTTTGTGTAGGAGCGAAGGTGTGTTATAACAATGCGTATATGCCTGATTACTTGTTTCACCGCGAGAGCGCGGGGGTCGCGCGGTGAATGTTAAGGGGGTCGCGGCGCGGCGGGCGGATGGCGAGGGTTGAAAGAAAGACCGAGGGAGACGCGAACCCGCGACTCTCGGCCCAAGGAACGCCGAGGTGCGAGGAGGGTCGGCTCCTCCTCGACGACGCGATTACCGATCCAACGGACGTAGAGGGCGATTCAGAATTAATTTCGATTCTCTTTCTTTTACTGGAATTTTATCTCTTTAACACTACGCGACCGTTCTTTTAATTTATTTTTATTTGCGACAATCAAATATTGTTGTTTTTGCAGTACATTTTCGAAACTGCATCCATTGTTGCAGAAAAGCTGGAAAATTTATATCTGATGTCGAATATTTTCGCTGCACATTACCGCAAAAAAAATGCAATCATGAATAAAAAATATTGATTGCAGGCGCCAAAAATGGTTAAATTATTCTGAATATCAGGACACAAATTTATCGATTATAAATTAATTGATGATCAATTGGTATCAATTGATTATCACCAATTAACTCATTGCACTGCACGTGAAAAATCAATCACGTCCAACAATTCCGATAAATCTTTTCAATTAATTCGTCACACGACCGCCACGAAATTTGGTTCGTATTTTATCATCCTTCGTAAATCGAATTAAACGCACTCCGTAATTATTTTGCAGCGTCCTGTACGATTGTATATGCAAGTATAATCGTCGTGTGTGCTATATACGAGTGAGGCTCGAAGCGAACCGTAACGAAGAGTCCAAAGGAGCCGACGGGACGATCAAAGGATCATCCCTCCCGGTGTATATGTCGTCGTCAAAGGAAACCTTCGCGTGCCCGCGCGTTACTTCACTCGCCTCTCTCTCTCTGTCGCTCGCTCTGTGAAGTATAACACGCATCAGGCCGCCCGTTCTTGCGCGCCACCCGCTTCTTCCCGACGTCCCCCTTGAGCAGAGCGAGCGCGCGTTCGACGGACTTCGAGGGAAAAAGAGAGATTTTTTTTTTTTTTCTCCTCTTTTTTCGCAGCCTCAAACGCCGAACTATAGAATACGTCGCGCGCGTTCGCACCCCAACCCGGCGAGAGAACGAGCAGACGACGCCCGGCGACGCGTCGACGTGCGGGGACCTTTATCGCGTGGGTGCACACACGAGCCGGGGAGGCGACTCCTCCAACCTCCTCCTTCGCGCGGCAGAGTCCGAGCGAGACCCGCGCGGTCACCCTCGCGCGAGGCGAGAGACGCCGTACGCGCGCGTAGGTGCGAGAGACGCCCCGCAGGGCACAATCGTTGGCCTTTCAGGAGGGATGAAATCCAGGGACGAGCGACCGGTGGAAAATACCATTTTTAATATTTGCGAGAATTCATCTCCAGAGGTGATAATAAAAAATGTTGTGCGAATTTTTAACCGACGGTTGCGAATTTCGGTTAGCCCCTTTCAACAATGTCAGACGTACTGCAATTTATTTTATGATTTTTTTTTAGTGGAAACTTCGATGACGAAGCTCAAAAAGGCCACCAAATTTATTATGATTATTATCATTATCATTATTATTATCATTATCATTATCATTATCATTATCATTATCATTATCATTGTCATTGTCATTGTCATTGTCATTGTCATTGTCATTATCATTATCATTATTATTATTATTATTACTATTATTTCCATAATTTAAGATGTCTCTTGCGGCAAAAAATCGAGGCAAAATTCTAGATATTTTCGCAGATACCACAACGAGAGTTCATAACGTCCTGAATGTACAGAATGCAAAGTTACGAGAGTACGAAACGTTAAAATAATTTTTCGTTCCCCAAAAAGAAAATATAAAATTCTTAATATTTTTTTCCCCGTCTCGCCCGTCAAGCAAAGACCCGAGACGCAACCGCAAATCGTCGTTACAAGAATCCGACCACCAATTCTCCCGTCTGTCTTTCATTCGCCGTCCAACGAACCCCGCTCGACATTCCGATTCCCCGTCGGTCGGTCGGTCGGTCGTATCGCGCCGGCGGCCAACGACTGCGCCGCTCATTTGACAATCGCCGAGTGACAGAAGCGCAGGACGCAAGAGCGACGCGGCGAGGAGGAGAAGGAGGAGGAGGAGGAGGAAGAAGAAGCAGAAGAATGCGAGAGGCGTCGGGGGGTGTTCAGTGGCGCTTGGAAAATTCACTCCCCACGAGCCGGGGGAGGAACACACGGCTCATCCTTCGTTTCCTTTCACTCGGTCCGCGCGCCGCGTCTCCCGCTTCGCAAAGCTCTCAGAAGTTCATCACGTACGTACAGAGAGCCAACCCCACCCCCCCCTTCCCACCCCCCGCCACCCTCGGTCCCCCCTCGTCACCCCCTCGCAGCACTTGTAGAAGCGCGCTGCACCCGGGATTCTTTTACAGTGGTATAACGCCGATGGTACATGAGGTTCGTCCGGGGTGACGAGCAGCCCGGGGTACAACGTCCTTTTAATACCCCGCGAGTATTACGCAACGAGCAATAATAAACGCGACGTATCCGGTGTGCACACGCTCCAAAACGTCGGGTACACACGCTCGCTTTTTCAAATCATTCTGGCTACACGCACCTATTTATATATATATATATATATATATATATGTATATTAATGTGTATACGACGTATTATAATATATTGTTTATGGGGAGGACACCGCAAAGAAGTGAACACCGCGGGTTTCTCACCGGGTCCCTCGTTTCCTCGTCGATGATTTTTATTGCCTTCATCGTTTCACTCTCATCCGCCTCGCTCTGGCATTGCCGAAGGAATCGACGACCGAGTCAAGCGTGACTACGCTGGGCCTTTGCGGTAAACAGAGAGCGAAGAAAAAAACGGAAGAAGAAATTTTCGAAAATAAAGATGAGAGCGCGTTACGAGGTTGGAAGGCGAAAGACGTTGTAATAATGAGGAAAATGACGGCTTCATCGTGGCTCGTTTTTAAGTTTTTTTTTCTTTTTTTTATATGTATATTGTTTTTTTTTTCATTAAGTAAATTTCTTACCTTTGCGGTAAACAGAAAGCAAAAAAAGGAGAAATTTCGAAAATAAAGCTGGGAGCGCTTTACGAGGTTGGAAGGCGAAAGAAGTTATAATAACGAGAAAAATGACGTCCTCATCGTGGCTCGATTTTAAGTTTATTTTTTTCTTTTCTTATATGTATATTGTTTTTTTTTTTTGTTCATTAAGTAAATCTCTTACCTTTACGGTAAACAGAAATAAAAAAAGAAGAAATTTCGAAGATAAAGCTGAGAGCGCGTTACGAGGTTGGAAGGCAAAAGAAGTTGTAATAACGATGAAGGCAACGTCCTCATCGTGGTTCATTTTTTAATTTAATTTTTACTTTTTTTTATATATTGTTTTTTTTATTAAGTAAAAAAAAACAGATTCTGAATATAAAGCGATACGAGGTTCGAAGATAAAGAAAAGAAGTTGCAATAATGCGGCGTCCTAGTCGTGGCTTGTTTTTTGCTTTAATTTTTTTACTGTCATTTAAATTTTTTATTTATATATATATTTTTTATTACTCGCTGTTGCAGGAAGCCTCCAGGGTGTCTCGATCTCGGATTCGCGTCGTGCACACCTCGAACTAGTTTCGCTCGCCCCCCCGTGGGCCCCCCCGGAGACCATCGGGGGTCCACGCGGCCGGCGCCGAGAGGGTACGACAATTCCGCCGCGGAGCGAGCGAAAGAGCGCGGGGCCCCCGGTGCCCGGTAGGCGCTCTGTAATTTGAAATCTTCTCATGGAACCAGCTACAAAGCGGCCGGTGCGCGCCGCGTGAAACTCCGCGTGGCTCGGGATCCGGGAAGAAGCGAGCGGAGCGGGCCGAGGCGAGGCGATCACGCCGCAGCACCTCCCTCCTCGCTCTCGCGTCACAATGAGCCGCAAACTCCGAAGAAATTCACCCTGCAATCATAAGGACAAAGTCAAACGTTCTCAGGCGGCCCAACAATGACGCGAGGCGTTGCTCGTCGGTTCATCGAATACAATGACATCATTACCCCCGAGTACACGCGAGAGACTTGGGGGTCCGATTCATCGTGCGGATATTTTTCGCGCTTGTACGACGAAAAAATTGCGTTTCGAAAAAAACGTCAATTTCGGGGTTAAAGAGCGTGGAGCAATTTTGTCTCGTTAATGCTGAGTGATTCATTAATTTTCACATTTCAATTAAAACACGATGAATGAGATGGAAATTTAAGCGAAAATTTAACCAGTCATTTTTTTTCTTCGACTGCAGAATTTTTGTAAAAGGATCAAAAGTATTTATTGTGAAATTACCAAAATGTTTCTCCCAGCGTATTATCAATTGTTATCAATTAATTTCTGCCAAAAAATCCGTATCATTTGTGTCCATCGAAAACCCGAGGCCACAAATAGTGCGGCCATCTTTCGCGCTTGTACGACGACGAAAAAATTGCGTTTCGAAAAAACGTAAATTTCGGGATTAAAGAGCGTGGAGCAATTTTGTCTCGTTACTGGCATAATTAATTAATTGTCTCATTCCAATTAAAACACGATGAATGAGATGGAAACTTAAGCGAAAATTTAACCAGTCATTTTTTTCTTCGACTGGAGAATTTTTGTAAAATAATAAAAAGTATTTACTATAAAATTACCAAAATGTTTCACCCAGCGTTCTATCAATTGTTATCAATTAACATCTGCAAAAAAAAATCCGTATCATTTGTATCCATCCAAAACCCAAAACCACAAATTGCCTCACCCAACCGCAAAAAATATTTGCCCTCCAATATTTACAGCCCAATAAAAAATAAAAAAAAGTCAGTTGTTGACGAAACAAATTTTACGTATACAACCGTCGAGGGACTCGCGGTCTGTATTATTCGAAATCCACGTGGAACAGGGCGAGAGATACGATGATATGTACCACCGGAGTCGCGGTATCGGTCGTTATCGGAGCGGCGTTGGGTGTCGGGCGTCGGGGGAATCGTGTTTCGACGTCGAACTGCGGCGCGAACGCGGCGACTCCACAGCGCTATGTATAGCATAATCGGTGGGGCAGGGGTGGTTTTCGCTGCTCTCTCTTCCTCTCGCCCGGTTGCGGTGCATTATAGCCAGGCCTCCCTCCCTCTTTCTCTCTCTCTCTCTCTGTCGCTCGATCCGGGTGCATTATAGCCGGGTCCGGCTGTTGGGGTGCGCGCTATGCATCAGGCAACGTTGTGCCCGTTGCCTATCGCGTCCCGTATCTATGCTCGACTGCGTGGACCCGGCCTCGATAACATTGACGGGCCCCCTCCGCTCGATTATAATTCTGTAACATTAGTTAATACGCCGCCGCCGCTGCTGCTGTTGCTGGCGCACTGGCGATTCTGGCAGGCAGCATCATAGGACGTGCGGCTGGCCGAGCGCGTACAAACGCATTCACGAATCGGAACGGTACCCGCACGCGGCTTTCTTCTTCTCGCGGGAGCAACGCGTCGGAACCCCCTTCGTGTCCCCCCGTTATATTGCAGTACCGCTTTTCCGCACTGACCCACGTCACTCTCTGCATGTGCCGAAGCATCCGATAAGGCGCGACTTTAAATAGAGAGGAAGAAAAAAGGCGCGAACTTAAATAGAGAGGAAGAAAAAAGGCGCGATTTTAAATAGAGAGGAAGAGAAAAAGGCGCGACTTTAAATAGAGAGGAAGAAAAAAGGCGCGACTTTAAACAGAGAGGAAAATGGGGGAAAAGTGCGAAAAAATTAATGCGGGAATTTGTAATTGAATTTTTTTTGCACGAACGGCATTCATTTTAAGACATGTTTAATGTCTTAAAGAACATTATTTCTTTGTTCTTGGAAAAAATCCCGCATTTTTTATGAAAGCATGGCTCTCGGGTTACTCGTTCTCTGATTGGCTGTCGGGTTGCCTGCAACTTATTGGATAATATTATAATATTTGCAGAGAAAAAAAATGTTTTTCAAATTTCTCTCGGAGTATTTTCTATTTTCGTCGGGTAAACAACAGTGCTTTTTCGAAACAGGAAATTTGCCATTCGGTAGGATTTTCAAACTTTACGAAATCAAAAAAAAAATCGCAGGGGGTGGAAAAATTTGCGATTTTTGAGGGTCCGGGTTTTAAATTGTCTCCGTTAATGAGTTTTCTCTCGAACGAAAGAAGAAAATCCAGGTTCGACTGATCCAAAAAAAAGTAACCTTGATTTTAGTGAACTGACGAAATTTTGAAAAAAGTGCGAAAACACTCTTTATTTTCGGAATTTTGTTTAACACTTTATTTCGATGTATTTTTGCCCGTATATAACGAATTCGCCGTTAGTTTTCTTCTAAACGCGATAGTTTTCACGAAAACCTCAAAAAACTTGATTATTTTCAATTTTTAAAATATATTGTTTCATCAACTGTGTTTTCATATCCCATAGTTCTATACGCCCAAAAAGATTTAGTACCAGGATATAAAATTTACGAATTTTTTTTTACGATGGTGGAGCTCGTGTGGCCTTCGAGGCGTTGGTCGTCATCGACGGGACAAATCTCGACGAGGGAGGACGCGTTGCAGGGTAGACGACTCGCCGGCAGATCCGATATAATAACTCGATCCTATACACCATACGGTATAGCTGCCACGCGTCGTCCACCCTTATCCCAAAATCTTAAATACTCCGGTACGCGTGTCGGTCACGAATCGTGATCTCATTGACTCTCCGAGTGATCTTGTCGATTCGTGTACCCTTAATGCGGAGAAGTAGTTGAAGCTCATGTTTCCTGGTGTCGGGGAAGTCGCGGGACGATTTCCAACATACCAGACGAAATTATAAGTAGATTTCGTTTTGATGGATAAAAATAAACCTGAAACTATACAGGGATGACTGTCAAATTTTTCATGTCAGAATTCATACAATCAACCACGAACGAAAAATGCCTAAATCGACACTTCAGATTTTTTTCCTAAAAACATCGACCTTTGAAGTATTGTTCTCAAGTCAACATCTTTTCTACCCCCGAAAACTTTTATTACAACCATTTTTTTCTCGACCTTGAAAAAAAAATCGACTTTTTTATATAAGGACTCATTTTTTTTATATGAAAAGTGCCAAAATCCAGCTCATCGAAACTGTCGTGTCGCAGTACCACACGGAGAAAACGATTTTGCTGTGCCAGCAAATCTTTTGTTAAAATAATGACAACATTGCGTTACCTGCTAACCTAGCAAACAATTTTGTTGTACTAGCAAAAAAATTTGTTTGTCTAGAAAAAAAAAAAAATGTTAAGTCAGCAAAAAAAATTGTTAGCCTAGCAGATAACGCAATGTTGTCACTATTTAAAAAAAAAATTGCTGGCACAGCAAAACCGTTATCTCGGTGCACCTGTAATATTGTAAATAATACCAACAACAACAATAATAATTCCGTTACCTGCTAACCGAGCAAACAATTTTGTTGTACTAGCAAAAAAATTTGTTTCTCTAAAAAAAAATATGTTAAGTGCGCAAAAAAAATGGTTAGCCTAGCAGACAACGCAATGTTGTCACTATTAAAAAAAAAATTGCTGGCACAGCAAAACCGTTATCTCAGTGCACCTGTAATATTGCAAATAATACCAACAACAACAATAACAATAATAATTCCTTCCCGTGCGATCAGCTTTCCAGGAGCAACTCCGACGTGGGCAACTAACGGGGTTGTTCGGAACATTTCCCTCAAAGATCATCTCTGGGGAGCGCGAGAGAGCCGTGTGGAAGCAGCGTGGAAACAGTCTCTCGGTCGGAGGGGGGAGTTTCATGCGGATCGGGACAGGCGACGGCGGTCTGGACTCCCGTTAGTTGGCTTGTCAAAGCAGCGACGTACTGACATCTCTATTATCACATGTACGTCGGAGGTTCTGGTGCAAGGGGGAGACGCGCGAGGTGCGCGCCGCCCGGGCACAGGACGGAGAAACGAAGGACCGCCGCGCGAGATATATAGGGAAAATACCATAGCGAGAGTTTGCGACACGAGAGACGAGCGAGATGCACGAGAGCCGGAGGAGAACGCACGAGAGCCGGAGGAGAACGCACGCGTCCCAGTCGGTCCGCACATACACGAACCGAGATAACGCATCTCTCGATGATAATCCCCCTTCTTCGCGGCTAACATCCCTCGGGGTACGGGCTACGTGCGTGCGGGGGCTACATATGGCTTCGCCCTGGAATCTCCCGGATGCGTTTTACGTCTGCTGTGTACTACTTGATGTGGCGACTGACCCTCGATGCTCTCTTGACACTTCTGTGAGACACTTTTTTTTGTTAGTCACTAATAGTCGGAGAGTAATAGTTGTTTTTGTAAATCGGAATATAGACTTACAAATTGTTGGTGCCAACGTTCATTGGGGAATGAAAAAAAAGCTTTTTTATGTAAAAAAAAAATAAGGGTAAATAAGGGTAATGAATAATATAATGTACTAGGGTAATCACACGTGCTGACGCGCGTGCCTGAAATTGTTTTCGGCAAAATCGACCTCGGACATTTTTCTTTTCAAAATATCGACTTTTAACCTATACCATCGTTCTCAAGTCGCATATTCTACCCCCGAAAACACTGGTTATTAACCTTTTTTAAACGATTTTGAAAACAATATTTTTTGGCGACGAAATTTTTTTTTTTCTGTCAGAAATCGTAGATGCGGCTCCGGACAGAAAATCGACCCCAATTTTTTTTCTTTTCAAAATATCGACTTTTAACCTATACCATCGTTCTCAAGTCGCATATTCTACCCCCGAAAACACTGGTTATTAACCTTTTTTAAACGATTTTGAAAAAAATATTTTTTTGGCGACGAATTTTTTTTTTTCTGTCAGAAATCGTAGATGCGGCTCCGGACCGAAAATCGACCCCAATTTTTTTTCTTTTCAAAATATCGACTTTTAACCTATACCATCGTTCTCAAGTCGCATATTCTACCCCCGAAAACACGGGTTATTAACCTTTTTTGAACGATTTTGAAAAAAATATTTTTTTGGCGACGAAAAAAATATTTTTTTGGCGACGAAAAAAATATTTTTTCTGTCAGAAATCGTAGATGCGGCTCCGGACCGAAAATCGACCCCAATTTTTTTTCTTTTCAAAATATCGACTTTTAACCTATACCATCGTTCTCAAGTCGCATATTCTACCACCGAAAACACTGGTTATTAACCTTTTTTAAACGATTTTGAAAAAAATATTTTTTTGGCGACGAAAAAAATATTTTTTCTGTCAGAAATCGTAGATGCGGCTCCGGACCGAAAATCGATCCTACTTTTTTTTCTTTTCAAAATATCGACTTTTAACCTATACCATCGTTCTCAAGTCGCATATTCTACCCCCGAAAACACTGGTTATTAACCTTTTTTAAACGATTTTGAAAAAAATATTTTTTTGGCGACGAAATTTTTTTTTTTCTGTCAGAAATCGTAGATGCGGCTCCGGACCGAAAATCGACCCCAATTTTTTTTCTTGTCAAAATATCGACTTTTAACCTATACTAGAATTTTATCATTTTACTACTCTCGTTTGTTAAGTTTAATAAATTTAACGTATCACTGTTACAAATATCATAAATCTAATTTTTTTAATCGTCTGCAAAAGACCCAAATTTTAATATCAATATTACCGCGAAATATTTCAACAGTTCATTCACGTCGGTTCTCCAAGACATAATGGCGAACCATTGTGACCGGATCACAAGGACTGTTGGCGAAGCACACAAGAAAAAATATCGCAGGTCGACTCTGAAGAGTCTCTCTGTTTGTCCATTCGCGTTCCGTCTCGTTTACCCCAATCCTCTCGTTTGACCATTCAATTCGTGCATATAACTAGTGGCTGGGTTTGCTTTCGCAGGGGGCACGTGGGGTGTGCCCTAAAGGACATCTCGAGGGAGTCGAGGAGTCGCCGCGCGGTGCTTTTTCGGGCTGCGATGGAACCGAAGGTGAACGACGAGGAAAACCCGAGGGGGGGTCCTCATTCAGTGCCGCGAGAGACTTCGAGTGGTGAATGGATCCCCGAACACGAGACTCGGAGAGCCTGAGCCACGGCCAAATCTGCACGTATATTGTGTATTAACATGGTGTACACCATGGCATACACAATACATGCACAGATCTGCGTATCTGTGCGCACGACGCTTGACGCCCCGAAGGCAGAGGACTGACCGTGTACGGCGACTTCCGGTCAGCCGGTGCAAATAATTTCGTTACTTTGCCACGAAATTGGATTAGTCGGGTTCGTTAAGGCGGCATTACGGGAATCGGGGCCAAAAACTGGCTGTCAGATCCGAACGCGGCGACGAGGGGAGCCGCATTGTCGCCGTGATTGAGTTTCACGGGACCCAATAGCGCGCAGATCTTTTTGGGACCTCGAGATGACTGTTGAGTCTTATACGTCAATTATACTCGACGACGAGCTCGAGATTTTTCAAATACCAGGAATTCCCATGGAGAGCGACGCGGACCGAGGGACTTGGAGAGCTTGAAAATAATTTATTTTCGAAAAAATCTTTTTCGAAAAAATTAATTGTCATGGAAAAATTCCTTTTTGTAAAAAAAATCATTTTTCATGAAAAAAATTCCTTTTTATCAAAAAATTAGTAGTAGTAATAGTGCTTTATTGGCAATACATTTTCTTTGCCAATGGGCCATCGACCGTGGTCCTTCAGCCCGTCAAAAAATTATTTTTCATAAAAAATTCTTTTTGTCAAAAAATCATTTTTCATGAAAGAAAATTATTTTAGTAAAAAAAAAATCATTTTTCATGAAAACATTTTTTTGTAAAAAAAGGAATTAATTTTTCGTGAAATTAATTTTCTATTTCTCTTACAAGAAAATGTTTTTTTTTTCGTGAAATGAATTTTCTCTTTTTCTATAAGCAAAAAATCATTTTTCGTTAAATATTTAGCTCGTCGAAGCCCCAAACATTTCGCAGATTAGCCTCCACTAATTTCACTTCCCAATCTCACCTCGCACTTACAATCCAACCTTTGGCTTTCCCTCAAAAATCCTTCCCTCCTCATTCTCCATCTCACCCCGCGAATCCTGCGCGCGCGAAGTACGCAACACCGCGCATACACGTAACCGGCGCTCCCGATGACTGTGAACAGCGACAATGCCTCAGCATGATGACTTCCTATCTGGCACTTTCACCCGGGGGTATTCGCGATGCCCTCAGCGTTTCACTGTCGGATGTATAAAAAGTAAACTCGTTACTGTTGCACGGAGATGAGGGACGCGTATAGAACGAGTGTAGTGGGAACGCGACGACTGAGCAGAAGGAGGATAATAAGAAAAAAGAGAGAAAGAGAGTTTTATAGAAAATATCGCGCCCTGGTTCTTCGTCGTCGTAGTCGTCGTCGTCGTCGCCGCGGTCGTCCAGACTGCGGAGGGGCGAGAGAGCGAAATGTCGGGGGGGAAGACCACGTGGGGCGCGAGCCCAAAGATCGCAAGATACGCTCGCGGCCCCCGCGGGGGTCCCTCTTAATTATAAAGCTTATGAATAATAATTGTCGTGTAGTTGGACCAACATTGTGACTGCATGTTTTCCCGCTACGCCCCTGTCTGTGTCGCGCACGACGGGCGCCCTTTTCTTCGTGTTTGCCTCCGCCGTGGGACCCGAACTTCTTATTAACTGCGATCTCGACCGATCGACGAGTCTCGATCTCTCGCAGCGCCAGATACGAACGATTCTTTCGCTCGTTCTACTCATTCGACTTTCGCATATACGCAACCCTTTCTTCTTGTTTGCTCTTGCGTGACGCGATCGTCGTTCACGCCCCTTGCGGCGTGCGATACATTTTTTTTTTTTTCGCTTTATTTTTTAAGCCGGGGATGCGGACGTTTGATTTGCTGGGAGTGGTGGAATTGATTTGCGGAAAGTTCGTCTAAATCAATTCGTCTAAATCAATTCGTCTAAATCAATTCGTCTAATAATCAATTCGTCTAATAATCAATTCGTCTAAAATCAATTCGTCTAAATCAATTCGTCTAAAATCAATTCGTCTAAAATCAATTCGTCTAAATCAATTCGTCTAAAATCAATTCGTCTAAAATCAATTCGTCTAAAATCAATTCGTCTAAATCAATTCGTCTAATATCAATTCGTCTAAAATCAATTCGTCTAAAATCAATTCGTCTAAAATCAATTCGTCTAATATCAATTCGTCTAAAATCAATTCGTCTAAAATCAATTCGTCTAAAATCAATTCGTCTAAAATCAATTCGTCTAAAATCAATTCGTCTAAAATCAATTCGTCTAATATCAATTCGTCTAAAATCAATTCGTCTAAAATCAATTCGTCTAATATCAATTCGTCTAAAATCAATTCGTCTAAAATCAATTCGTCTAAAATCAATTCGTCTAATATCAATTCGTCTAAAATCAATTCGTCTAAAATCAATTCGTCTAAAATACTATAGCGGAAATCATTCGTTACAATGCAACACTTCATAAATAATTAATAAAAAAAAAAAAAAAAAAAAAAAATTTTTAAAGGAAAATTAACAACCAAATTCATCTAAAACAATCCGTGTAGAAGACATGACAAGTTGATTTTAGACGAATTGATTTTAGACGAATTGATTTAGACGAATTGATTTAGACGAATTGATTTTAGACGAATTGATTTAGACGAATTGATTTTAGACGAATTGATTTTAGACGAATTGATTTTAGACGAATTGATTTAGACGAATTGATTTAGACGAATTGGTCTTAGACGAATTGATTTTAGACGAATTGATTTTAGACGAATTGATTTAGACGAATTGATTTAGACGAATTGATTTAGACGAATTGATTTTAGACGAATTGATTTTAGACGAATTGATTTTAGACGAATTGATGTTAGACGAATTGATTTTAGACGAATTGATTTAGACGAATTGATTTTAGACGAATTGATTTTAGACGAATTGATTTTAGACGAATTGATTTTAGACGAATTGATTTAGACGAATTGATTTTAGACGAATTGATTTTAGACGAATTGATTTTAGACGAATTGATGTTAGACGAATTGATTTAGACGAATTGATTTTAGACGAATTGATGTTAGACGAATTGATTTAGACGAATTGGTCTTAGACGAATTGATTTTAGACGAATTGATTTTTAGACGAATTGATTTAGACGAATTGATTTAGACGAATTGATTTAGACGAACTTTCCGCGAACGGGTGGAATTGCGTTGTTGTTGGTCTTGGTCCTCGCGTCGTTACAGTTTGGAACTGAGATTCGTCCACTGATATAGTGAATTAGGGATGTTACTGTACTATTTTATTTTATTAGTGTTCTGAGGTTTCCGAGATTATAATAATAGTCATTCCATGAGCTAAAAAATCAGGACCCGGGAATTTTAGCTCATGGTATGACTTTTTTCGGAAAAATAGTCATTCCATGAGCTAAAAAATCAGAACCCTTCAATTTTAGCTCATGGAATAACTTTTTTCCTATATATATATATTTTTTTTTTCAAACGTATTAACCACGTTGTTCCATTTTTTTCAAACGCATTAATCACGTTGTTCCGTTTTTTTTTTTTTTTTCAAACGTGTTACCGAAAAATGTTAATTATTTGTTATATCTATGCAAACATTTAAACATCATTTTACAAAGCTACCTGTTGTTGTAATAAAATACGAATTAAAAAACGAAATGTATCATAACATTTATTTACAAAAATAATTTCCATGTCGATATACAGCTTTATTTATAGTGACTATAACTATTCGGTTACAGCATGAAAACAATTAACTGCTGTTTCGATAATTGATCTGCAGTTAAAAATCATCGCGAAATTTGCCATTTTTTGCCGGCCATTTGCGACCACATTGGATTCGGGGAAAAATGAAAAAAAAAAGTTCATTATTTTTTATATCTATGCAAAAATGTAAACATCATTTTACAAAGATGCCTGTTGTTATTATAAAATACGAATCGAAAAACGAAATGTATTATGAAATTTATTTACAAAAATAATTTCCATGTCGAGTTACAGCTTTATTTATAGTGACTATAACTATTCGGTTACAGCATGAAAACAATTAACCGCTGTTTCGATAATTGATCTGCAGTTAGAAATCATCGCGAAATTTGCCATTCTTTGTCGGCCATTTACGAGCACATTGGATTCGTGGGACATGTAGAATCTCGATGAGCTATCGTCTCCCCGCGGCGCGATTAGTGTATACAGTCGGTATAGTGTAATCGCTGGAGCGCGTGAACGATTAAGCTTCCCACGTCTTGGGGGCTGCGCGGGGAGTAAAATAGGGGCGGAGGAATTCGAGTCTCGAAGTCAATTGTGGCGATCGATCGCGGGGGGCGATATAATTTGGGGCGAGTTACACGCGCGCGCCCCGTCGACGTTTGTCCCATTCTTCGGGTGAAAAACGTCGGGACGAGGTAAAGAAAGAAGTTCCACTCGATCGAAACTCGATAGCCAAAATATTGAATTTCCCGGTGGCGTCGAGCGCGAAGGCACCTCGGCGAAAAGTCGGAAAAAGAACGGGGAAGACGAGGCGCAGGAGGTGGAGCGAGAGGAGCCAACAGCCGTGACGCGGCGCCCTTCGCCTCCCGAGGTCCGACGACAAAGCGCGCCGAGGCCCCGTTTTATTTTCTTCGCTTCCACTGCCCCTCGAAAGTCTGCCCTTTCGTCTCTCCTTCGCTCTCGCGCGAGCCCGGAAATCACGAGAATACCCGCGGTGCGCTCATCGCCTCAATCGATTTCACTTTTCGTGTAGAGAGCGATTCACAATCGAGACTTTTTTTTGTCGTTGCCTCACTCCGAGCGATTAAAATTCGTCCAATCCGTCGAATTTACACTTTTTGTTTCGAAAAAGTAACGGAAAGATATTTCGATAAAGGAAATCGAATTGATTCGACTTTGTAAAATAAAAAAAAATAAAAAAATAAAAAATGTATTCCTTTTTTAAAATATTTTTCTATCATTTTTACAAAAAAAAATGTATTTAATAAATTGGAGGAATTAAAATAATTCCACTGTTAACATCAAAAACACAAAAACTTCACTTCAATCTTCACTCACCACTAAATCTGCACTCGGATTTTTTTCACTTTGCGACGCTTCGCAACTCTGTCCCTCGGCTCTCCAGCTGAGCATTGAAAAAAAATCGTTTTCCTTTATTTCCGCCGGTTGGTTCTTCTCTCTCTCTCTCTCTCTCTCGCTCTCTGTCTCCCACTCCGCCGTCCTCGGGACTCCTTAATCATCCGCCAAAGAGCATCGACGAGCGACCTCCCACCAAAATCACATCCACTTCCGCAGCCCCGTTTTCACGATGATTCTCTTCCGACCCGTGAGGATCTTCCGAAAGCCCGGAAGAGCATGTAATAGCTTCGCAATTCGACAATGACTTCCGGGTCACTCTGGCGAATGACGAGAGCTCGCGAAGTTAGTTTTGCGAAAAAAAACGCTCGACTCCGCTAAGCTTTCGCAACGCGATTCTCCTTCTTCGTTGCATACATATATATTCGCTATAAATACCGTCGATATGTATACATAACCTATACACGAACCCCACGCACACACACACACACACAATATATACACAATTCATTCGTGTGTCCTCAGGTCTTGTTTCCATTCCCGGGACTTTGCTTGCTCATCTTGATTTCACCGGAGTCGCGCAGTGTGCAAGCATCTTCGAATGAATTTTCGGTAGGAAGGAAGGAAGAGAGACGACTCTGCCGGAGGCAGCGCGCGAGACCCGGGGAGGGTGGGAATCGACAATAACTTCTCGACTCCGGGCGTACAATTTAATTTTATGCAACGCTTGGCACGCCTCTTAGCGCGAGATATCCTTATAACGTTTAACTAGATTGTTATGATTGTTGTCCTCTATATAGGCCGCCGCGCTGCTTCTCCCGTTTCCCGAAGCTGCTTCAGCCTCGCGCTTCCCGCCTCCGCCGTCGCTGTCGCTGCTGCCGCTGCCACCTCGCGCCGTGTCTCTCGGTGCCGCTTGCAGTCGCCGCGTGTTATCTATAGCTATAGCCACCGCTGTCACTTTTGCCTGTGTAAATTCGAGCTCAGGTCGCGTTCCACACCCACGGAATCTCGACAATGGCTCCCCCCCCGTGGACTCCTGTGCGTGTGTAGACAGTTGAATTTTCCGCGAGAGCGGTCGGGCCTTTCGCCGCGCAATTATAACGAAAAGCCTCTATTATTATTTATATACATACGAGAGACTCGGTGTGATGCTCGAGATCACGGGGGGCGCGACGCGACTTCGAGTCTCGGCAAACACACCCGAACTTATGGGTGTAAATAACTGTGCCAAGATTGCTCCGGGTCCAGTCGAATTTTGGAAGAGAAACTGAGCTGAGATAGAATGAAAATAAGAATTTATCAAACTCCAATTCTGCAGTCGATTGAATCATCGACCATATTAATTTTTCGTCAATTCGACAAAATGTACGTATTACTTTCTCAAACCCACATTTTTCATAGCAAAAATCTTAAACATCGCGCGCGAAAAAACCCACAGAGTCGCGGTATAAATTCATGTGAGTCATTCGCCGCATCTGTCGAGAGAAAACGCTCTTTCTCTCTCTCTCTCTCTCTACTCGCGGGTCTTTCCGATCGAAAATCCCCCGAAGAATATTTGGGCCCGGGGGGCACGGTATGACATTCATATTCTTGGCAGAGTCAGATCTCGAATCCCGATGCTGCGGAGGACCGACGAGGGAGAGACGCGGAGGGAGAGAAAAAGAGAGCAATAGCGAGACCAGAGGCAGCCGTCGCCGGTGGTGCGGTGGGGTCCAGGAGAGGAGGACGAGGGTGGGAGGGGAGGAGGGAGGGGGGGGGGCTGGCAGTGAGCGCACGGCGGCGTCGAGCGCACTGGTGCAGACCAGCGGCTCACAGGGTGGAGGCACAAGCGTGGTATTCCAACCCTACGTACAGAGAGAAAGAGAGAAAGAGGGGAAAAAACGAGCGAGAGCGAGAGGGAGAGAGAGAGAGAGAGAGAGAGAGAGAGAGAGAGAGACAAAGACGGAACCGAGGGATACCGAGAGACTTGCCGCGACGCGTCTCGGGGCTGAGGGAGAGAAGGAGAGAGCTCGTACGAGAAACAAAACGACTAGTCGAAGGAAACGAGAACAGAAGAGACAAAGACAGCACGACAGCCGCGCTCTCTTGGCAAGGCACCTTGTGCCTTGCGGAGAGATCGGCTGTTATGCCGCGGAGGCCGCGCGGGGCGCTCCTCGTGGTACCTAGCGGCACCTATGCGCACTATATAGCCAACACCGTAGGCCCGCGCGTTCGTGGAGGCGGCCGAGGAAACGGCCTCCCCGAGATATTTCTTATCCCAGCGCACGTAACCCTCTAACAAGCTAGCAAAGTTTACCAATAAATTGTATGACGGGAAGCGCGTCGGCTGAGAAGC
Source organism: Pimpla rufipes (assembly GCA_963932165.1). Taxonomy (NCBI): domain Eukaryota; kingdom Metazoa; phylum Arthropoda; class Insecta; order Hymenoptera; family Ichneumonidae; genus Pimpla; species Pimpla rufipes. The sequence continues at coordinate 17,999,531 of OZ010635.1, forward strand.
GAAGCCACCGGAATATCCTACCGTCGGGTAAACGCCTACTGTGTACATGTAGCAGTATATACCACCTACTCGGTATACGGCTGTGTGTGTGTCGTGTATTTGTGTGACGTGTGTGTGGATACGGTGTGCTGTTTGCTTTCCTTGTCTTCCGCAAGGGTTCGCTCTTGTTTTCGTGCCTCCTCTCTTCTGGTTGTTCGTTCCTTCACCGTGAGCACTCGATTCCCAGAGGTGCATGCACGATCTCGCGCCTCGTCTCGTGCAATCCCGGGGCGAAACTCGCGGGGGTATCGTGCGTGGTGTTTTTCAGGCGCGGATGAGCGTGAAGGGGAAGATTTTTGGCAGGAGCTCGCGAGGGAAAATTTCGGCGCCCCGAATACGTGGGCGCTTGACGAGGTTGACATGGGCGGATTTTTTTTTTTCCCCGGGAGCCGAGGAGACGCGTCAAGATGGCGGAAATGGGAAGGAATTATTGTTGCACAAAATAAGTTGTTTGGCTATCGAAAAATTTCATCTCATCAAATGTTTTCGAGTTTTGTCATATATCCCCAGCAAATCCGGTCACGATGAAATTCACTACGTTTTCACGGTGGTTTTCACCGCGGTGGTTGTTTCCGAAAAAGCGACGATAATCCTTAGCGAATCACCTACTAAATTACCGCAGTAAGTTTGCAGTTGGTGGTTTTGTCCAGGTACAGAAAACCACTACGCGAGAGAATTTGCTATGGTGATTTCGTCGGTTGTTCGCTAAATATTACGGTCGCCTTTTCGAAACTAATCACTGCAGTGGTTACAATAGTGGTTGGTCAGTGGTTGAATATGCCAGGGATACTTTACAGAAATGAAATATTTGTTTAAAAAAAAAGGAATCTTCTGCTTCTTTATCCGAACAAACGAGTGATCTGTGACCTCAGTGCGAACGGATCAGCGACGCGTTCGCGCGGAGCCTCCCGTAAGCAGTGGGTTAAAACGCGGCTCGGCAGTCGGTCCCGAAGTTGGGACACTCGCGCCTCTCCGAGCGTGATCGTACGTTACACGCTCGCCGATACTTAACAGTACGCGGTATAATACAACAGTTAGCAGCGGTGTAGACGCACCTACGGTGACATAATGGGCCCCGCCGATTCATAATGGAGTCACATCGCATCGGTTACACAATCACAATACTAATCCGACATAATAGGACGGACTAGCCGGGCGCGGTGCACGGAGAACTGTCGACTCTGCCGGAGCATAGCGAGCTCCTCTCGCCCCGCGCCCGCACGGCCCATACGTTCGCCATACTCGTGCACACACAACGCGCGGTATGTTCGCATTTCTATCGCTGCCGAGCGCGCTCGACGTTCCGACCGTAGGCGCAGCTTTTGAAAAATCGCTACGAAATTAACCAACGCCACTGCCACTCCATACATTTCAGCGCACCGCTCGCCCCATGTATTCATACGAAGGCATCGGGGTTGAGTTATAGTCACTATTTTGACTTTGAATAATTACACGGGGCCCGCGAAGAGGCTACGGCCAAACGGGGCGCAAGCTGCTAGGAAAAAAAACATTAAGAAACGATTTTTCAAATTTATTTCAGTTATTTTATTATTTCTTTGTTTACTCTTTTTTTAGTAAAATACTATCTGTTTACTATTTTTTAATAATTAAATGTAAAAATATTTTTCAATAATTATTACATCGAGTTCGAAAAACAATTCACGCGACAAAAATCTGTATTACATATCGTGACGCGAAATGTGTCTTTCTATAAATACAACGTAACTATAAACATGACCGCGGCTGTAATAACGAGATGGTATCAATTTTAAAACGCGCCAAAATTTCTCGTAACTGATATACCACAGACTCCGGTGCGCGCACTTCGAGTTCGTTACGTACACCGAAGCGCGAATCAGCGAAAATCCCGGATAGTTCGCGCGCTGCAGGGATGAAAAGTTAACGCAATGTTAGTTACAATTGCCGGCGCTGGGGGGAGGGGAGGGGGACTATATAACTCGGGTTGCAGTTTCCCGATGCTCTTCGGGTGCCGCACAGCCGAGTTAGTCCCCTGTAATATAGCGTGTGAGAGACTCGCGAAAGAGTATACCCGGCGTCCCATATAGCCGGAGTCGGACGGAGACGGAGAAACTGGTGGATAAACTCCGGGAGCCGGGGCAACACACCGGAGAGAAGCCTTGAATTACGAGGAAAGGAGGAGCGTCGGAAGCGGAGAATCCGGATGGCGCTTAGCCAGAGACGTTGGTTCGCTCTCTCTCTCTCTCTCTCTCTCCCTCTCTCTATGTCTCTCCCTCCTCCTCACACGTTCTCTCTTTCGCTCGGCTCTCGCCTCTCCACCCAAAAGCAGAAGCAGTGTCCGCCTTAATATCCGCCACTAACATTATTTCATAAAAGTATTACTATAAATCCAAACTCGCGTTATTTAAGTCCCGGTTCTCGCTCGGCGTATAACCGCCGCGCGCGTTCGCCTCCGGCTTCCTCTCTTATGTTCCTCCTCCTGCTGCTGCTGCTGCTGCTCGAGACGCTCGGTGTGCCCGCGCGACGAGGGAGACGCAGCACTCGGCACCCACCTTCTCGGTGGCTTCAGCGTCCAGGCGAGAGTTGCGAGAAGTAGTGCGCGCTCGCACTTATATCAGACTCGGCGGGCGGGCGTCCCGACCTCCCCCCCTCCCCCCGCCTCCTCCTCCTCCTCCTCCCGCCGCTCTACCTTATATTATTACCACGTCGAGCGCAGAGAGCGGGAGTTTCCGTGCCTTCCCGAGAAGCGCGCGGCTACCGAGCGCCGCGCAAGGCCGCCGTCCCCTATCTCGCCGCACGCCAGTGATATATCACGTGGCAACGACACACGCGCGAATCTCTATACACGGAAACCGCGTCTCGAGGAAATTTAAAACTTTATTTACTCAAGGGAGGGAGGAAAAAGTAAAGTACGGTGGAAGCCCGGTTAACCGGGATGGGATTAAGTCGAGATTAACCGTCCCCGAACATCCCGGTGAATCGGGGTTCGACTGTAATGTAAAGTCAAACCGTTTCGCATTGTTTTGGGCCCATTTTATAAAAATGTGATATATCGCTATTTTACTTAAAAGTTTTTATAAATGCCGATTTTTTGGAATATTTTATCGTTATTATTATTATTATTATTATTATTATTATTATTATTATTATTATTATTATTATTATTATTATTATTATTATTATTATTATTATTATTATTATTATTATTATTATTATTATTATTATTATTATTATTATTATTTTAAAGCATAACATTAAAAAGGCTAATGTTTGATATAAGCTTAAATAAATTGTGAACCAAATGTGCGAGAAAAGTGGGAAGAGCCGCGTCCGTATCGCGAAACATACATAAACACGACGCGAATTCGCGGGGTCCACGAGAGAGGCGAGGGAAAAAAAAGAACCGTCGCCACTCGCGAGTGTCGAGCCATCGAGATTCGCGAGGGCATCCGCAACCGAGGGCTGTGACACCTCGGCGATTCGCGTCTTTTCTCCTAACGAGTTTCTCCGATGTCATTCCGGTTGGAAATCCTCGACGATGTATTCCTCGGGGCTCCGCGCGCGGCAAAGGGCCGAACTAACGGAGCGTGGATAACACGAGGCGCGCGCGCGCGCGCGCGCGCTCGCGCTTCGCGGTGCTTCCCGGGGCCGCCAGCGAGAATTCGCGTAAAATGCGCAACCGAGTGCTCTTTAATTAGCACATGCGGCAACGGAGTAGAGCGCGAAAAGTAGCAACTTAAATAATTGTATATCGCTTCGAAGCCGCCGCCGCGGGAGGCCACATCTGTTTCTGATTATTAATTAATATCAACCGACGAGCGCTAACCCGAGGCCTCCGATTTCGCATGAACGAATTCACGCGCGCGCGCGCGCAGACTCATTTTATACCTATAAAATGTACATTAATACACGGGGACCGGCCCGTGTAGCTGCAACGGGTATTACATAATTACGCGGCTGAAGCGCGTATACAATCGGATTTTACGCGTGCGGGGTATTCGTGGGCAAAGCCACCGTGGTCATGTAAAAATTTATTTGTAATATTGAAGTCGTGGGCGGGGACCGCGGACACCGCGTTTTGAATTGCATTTAATATACAGAAATTTTGTAAAATTTCGAAAATTATGTATTAACTTTTGTAACGTGCTCAGTGTACCGTGTATTAATTTTACATCGCCTACGAATATTGGTAAATTCAATTGAATTAAATGATAAATTTAATACACGCGGTAGCCACAAAAAAAAAATTCCTGTACAGTACATTCATTTTCAGAGAAAAAATTTGAACAGCGCACGAGACTCCTGATTTGTTTTTAATTTTTTTTCCAATCGGTGTACCTTTATTATAGATTATTTTATTCATTTATATAGCAATTATCGCTTTATTTTTATTTAATTATCTACCTCCCCCCCCCCCCCCCCCTCCAAATACATAAAATATATTGTTTTATTTAAATTATCAGTCGTTCTCAAAGATAATCCCAACTTAATTTTCCACGCTCCAGAATTGTTATTAAAAAAATATAAATAAAAATGTCTTTTGCCAGGTTCGCCCGGTGCACCTCTCTCGAAAATCCTGCACGTATGTCTAGGTACTCCGGACCGGGCGCAGAAGCACCGAGGGTTGCTGTTGCCGTACGCGAGAGAACACAGTGAAAGGGGCAACGTGGCCCTTCCCCTCGCGCCACTCCGACGTGAATTCGTATTCATACGTTGTGCAAAAGTGGAGAACGCGAGCACACGCCCCGCTCGCGTCGAGCATTAAAATTAATGAAACGGACGGAACACGCGCGTTTTAACGAAATGTATGTGGGCGATCGGGCGTAAGGGAACTCGGACATGGAGCTGCTGCTGCCGCTGCTGTTGAGAGCAACAGCCGCAGCAACGCCGGAACAAACCCCCCCATTGCCCAACGGGGCGGCTCTCTCGACGACGGCGAGCTGCCGCTTGCACCTCGTACTCAACTAATCGACGTTCACTCATTTTCGTCCGAATAAGTTTTTCAATTCTGACATTTTTCCACGTTGCCACATTGTTCGCCGTTTATCGGATAATTGCGGGACACACGCGGGGAATTAAAGAAATAAAATTGAGGCAATAGAACGGCGGATTAAGAGACATCCAGTTCACAGAGGAAAAAGAGAAATCTTTTTCTGGCGACTGTTTTTATCGTTATTATTGATAACTACTAATTAAACAATCTATTTATTGAAACTGGCTTGCAAAAAAATTGGTTTCTAACCTGTGGTGCTTACGAAAAATTGCAGAAAATAATCATTTTAATATGTAATAAATCAGTAGATAAATGATTTGTGTGAATCATTATTGAGAATAAATACCTTTTCTAAATAGACTTCACTTTTAGAACAATAGTTAAAGATACCTTTTTTAAATCATAAATTCTCTTTTCCCTACCAAAAGATAACTATAAATACGTATATTATTAAACCACCGGCACGCAGCACGACACAAAGTTCGGGAGTGTAATAAGACAATCGATCGATCGCGTTAAATCGGTACATGCGCCGGACTACAGAATTTTGTAAGTATTCGGTTGCCGAAGGCCGAGATTTCCCCGAGTCTGTTTCAATTTTCGACTGTTTTTATCGTTATTATTGATAACTACTAATTGAACAATCGATTTATTGAAACTGGCTTGCAAAAAATTTGATTTTCAACCTGTGGTACTTACGAAAAATTGCAGAAGAAAATCATTTTACTATGTAATAAATCAGTAGATGAATGATTTGTGTGAATCATTATTGAGAATAAATACCTTTTCTAAATAGACTTGACTTTTAGAACGATAGTTAAAGATACCTTTTTTTAAATCACAAATTCTCTTTTCCCTACCAAAAGATGACTATAAATACGTATTTTATTAAACCACCGGCACGCAGCACGACGCAAAGTTCGGGAGTGTAATAAGAGAATCGATCGATCGCGTTAAATCGGTACATGCGCCGGACCACAGAACTTTGTAAGTATTCGGTTGCCGAAGGCCGAGATTTCCCCGAGTCTGCTTCAATTTCCGCGAAGCTCTTCCGCCTTGTGGTTTATCGCTGGATTGTCCGAGCATTCTCTTGCGCGGCTTGTTGGCTCGAGCGAAACGCGCCGGGCATTGCCGGAGCGGCGAACAAGCGGGACGAGACGATCGAGTTCTTAATTGAGAAACTTGACTCCGACGTCCGAAGGAGAGCGAAGAGCCTCGAGACCGGGCGAACGCGCGCGCGGGGTACGAGGAAGATCCTCGGGAAGCTAAGGAACGCCGTCAGGCAGCCCGCGAGGGGGCCGAGCGCCACTTCCACCCACCGCGTACGAATATAAATTCGTCCATTATCCTCCCGGTGATTAGTTAATGCGGCAGAGGGTAACTTTGCATCTCCCGTCTAGCCGCCCGCCGGTTTCCTTCCTTTTACCCCGCATAATCGAGATTCGGCTGCGTATAATGAATATTATTCGTGTTTAGACACACTGAATATCATTAAATTGAGGTCAAGTCTGACGGAAAATCACTCAAGAAATACGCGAAAATAACTTTGCGAACGGGAGCCGTATTGAAGATCAATAGTACTTGGTAGTTGAAGTTACTGTTTTTGCAATATAAGTGAGGTATCGGAGTGCAATTTTCTAATTACATGAGCGCTTGAGAAGTTGAAGTTTTTTCACGAAAACGAAGCTTCGAGGGTTTGAAAGAAATTGCGGGATAAATAAATAAAAATTGCATGCTAGGAATTTTCGCCTCGAGTGAAAATTCGAGTACGGATGAATAATTAAAAATTGGAATCCGTGAAGCCATCTTTTTTTTTTAACAGCAACTTGAAAGGGGATCTGGGATCATTCAATAAGTTTCAGGGTTTCATGATACCCGCGGTTGGTGTCGTTGCGAGCTTCGTCAACGCAGCATCCCATTTATAAATACCTGCGTTCTCTCTGACTACGCGCGTAATCTGCGAGCCTGAATTACCGACGAAAGGTCATGGGGGATTTTTAACAATATATCAACAGCAGAATCTTTCGTTATCAAGAATTCATTACCTATATTCCTTAATTGTACATTCAATAGTAGAATATAATCAAGTGTCGTACCACTTGGATTTCGCGTTTGGTACGGCCTGCAATTTGGTCTTGTAATTGTTAACGAGTTTGTTGAAATTGGTTTCGTCCGCGCTGGCCTTTTTCGTGCCTTGTTTCGGCTGAAATAAACAAATATGATGAATAGATTTTACACGAAAATTCAGAAAAAAATATAAAAATAGTAAAATACAATACCTTGACCTCCTTTCTCGATGCTTGAATGTCTCGCTTCTTCTGCTTCAGCTTCTTCGTTTCTCGAACCTGCTTCTTCTCGGTCTTGCGGACTTTGTTGTGCAGCAGAGCTTGGGATTTCAGATTGAACTTCGACCTCATCTTTTGCACGCCGGGTTTGCTCTTCACTCCCGAGTATTCGTGATCCTCGCCGTTCGTCGGAGCACTGAGTACTTTGGCGCGTTTCCACGGCGGCTGGTCCGATTTGTCGTCGGTTTTCTCGCGATTCCAGAGAGGATTTCGCTCTCGGCTCTTGGCCACTCGACGCTGCTTCGCGTTAACCATAACGCGATTCTCAATCGAGAACGCGACGATCGGCCTCTAATTTTCAAAATAATTTTCTGTAATGCCGGGATTTATCCAACAGTGATATGAAAAATTAAGTAATCGAGGCTGACGAACCTTCGTTTTCGAAAAAATGTTCGGATTGTTGTTGATACTCCTCAAAGCTTGCAGCGCGTCCTCGTGACTGGTGAAAGCAACGAATCCGAATTCCTTGGACTTGCCGACTCCTTTCTCGTCCACGTTCTTCAAATCGCGCATCACTCTCGCCTGGGCATTTTTTACAGACGTACCAAATGATTTTTTAAATATTCTTTTTTGCTTTTTTCCGTCGCTTTTTTTTTTAATATAACGAATACAGAAATCTTACCTCTTGTATCACCGATTTTGGACCCCCATGTTTCTTAAATATTTGCCTGAGCTGAGAGTCCTCGAGCGTCGGTGGCAAATTGTGCACGACAAGACGCACGCGCGACACGAACATGTTGAGATTACGCAGCATCTGCGACTTCCACTGCTCGAGCTGTAAACGCTTGGCCATGTCGGTCGCGGATAAACCGACGGCAGCGGGACTGCCGGCTAAAATCACTGCAAACAGAATAATCACAGATTAGAGACTAACCCGATTTTTATAGCCTAATTTTTTTTTTTTTCTTATGAGCAACAAAAATGTTAATTATATCGCGATACTTACCGCCTTCTTTGACGAGATACAAATTCCGTGAATCTTTCACTTTCTGAGCCTTCAAGCCTTTCGTGTCCTGAACGGAATTTCGATCGAGAGCCCGATGAGGATCCAGCACTTGATCGTGCAGTCGCAGTTCTGTACCCGCGGACAAACATTTTTCGGCGTCCTCGACGTTCTGAAGTCAACACATGGCTCATTAAATATCATCATTGAAATACATTTCTTTATTTTCTTAAAAAAAAAATAAATGATGAAAATCTAATTACCCGAAATTTGACGAACGCAGTTCCTTTCGAATGCTCCGTCAACGGATCCATGCAAACGAGCGCGTAGTACACAGGACCAAATTGCTCCATGCACTCTTTGAGCTCCTCGTTCTTTACGGCGAATGGAACGTTCTTCAAAAATACAGTCTTTCCTTCGCTCACGTCGTTGGAAATTACGCGAGGTCGTGGCTTTTCTTCCTCCACGGATCCGCCGTCCTCTTCGTCCTCACCGTCACTTCCATCCTCTTCTGCCTTGATAGATTCTTCGTCGTCTTTCTCCGAACTCGAATCTTCCTCTTTAACGTCGTCATCATCATCCTCGTCATCGTCGTCATCCGCTTCGCTGGTCTTCTTCTGAATTTTTTCCTTCGCCTCATCTTCATCCTCCTCGACCTCCTCTTTAATCTCAATCTCCTCGATCTCGGTCTTGACCTCGGCTGGCTTTTCGACCGGCTCGAATTTCGACTTCGGCAAAGCCCTGTCGACGACGATGTCCCTGCCAAGAAGAGGTTTCATATTCGCGTAGTGAACCGCCTTGGCCGCGTCCTGCACCAGTGCGAACTGAACGAAACCGCAACCCAACGGTTTGCCGTCCGGCCTCGTCAGTATCTTCACTTCTTCTATGTTACCGTATTTGGCAAAATGTTCTTTCAGTGATTCTTCGGTTACCTGCAATTTTTTTATATTTTTTTTTGTTAAGAAATATTGTATAACGTCACCCGGTGCTTTTTTTTTTGTTTGAAAAATAAATTTTAGTTTATGTACCTGAAAAGCCAAATTTCGAACAACTATTCTCGCGCGTTTCTTTGCTTTCTGCAGTTTCTGGACCTTCCTGTCTGCTCTCTTTGAAACATTTTTCTTCTTCTTCTTCGATTCTGTGGTCTCAGTACTTTCTTCAGGTTGCTCATTTTCCTCGTTGGCTGCCTCTGCTTCGTCGCCATTGGTAAGTTCTTCATTTTCTGCTGAGGGTTCAGCTTCCGTACTCTCCTCTTTTTTGGGCGTCTTGCCTATTTGCTCGGCATATTTGTATTTTGGAATGGCCCAGGCACTGCTAATGGGTCTTCCTGTATTTCAAGAGATATTACAGTGATTATATCAATTAAAAATATTTACCAACAAATACTGCAACCAATTATTAATAAAGCAACAACAACCGATTATTAATAAATCATTGAGAGAAACCTACCAAGTAATTCCTTCTTGTTGGTATTGAAAATAGCTTTCGAAGCATCCTCCACCTTTTTAAATTGTATAAAACCGCATCCAACAGGCTTCCCATCCGGACGTTTCAGAAGATCTATTTCTTCTATCTGTCCAAACGGCTCGTACAACTTTCTGATATCCGCCTCCGTAGCCTTCAAAAAGATTACACAAAATTTAAGCATCATTCTCGCAAATTCTCCTCCAATAAATTACCTTGAACGAGAGATTGCGGACGACTATCCGAGCCTTCTTATTCTGCACTTGAACATTCTCGTTCTTGTCTTCCTCCTTTCTGTTGTTTCTCGCTTGTCTCTTCTTGTTGCGATACGTCCATGACAACTTTTTCTCACCCTTCCTGGCTCCACCTTCGAACATCAATTTCTCATTAGTATCATTTAAAAAACCTCTTCACAACACCATCGAAATATAAACTTACCTCCAGCCGGTTTACCCATCCTTTCGAATATTCAAACTGAGTCGACTTTGAGGTTAGGTCCAACACATGCTCGTGTATTTAACCACAAATACAAAACTGAACTCCCGAATGTTGTCACCTTTTGAGTATAACTTCCTCGAGCGCGCTACAAATTATTAAAACAATTCCGCGTTAAATTCATCCGCCCATAAAACATATAATCAATTAATAACACGCCCGCTAATCCCAGTCGTCACACGACATGCTTACGGTTAAGGCGCGTTTCCAACCCAGCGAAAAGTGTCGCGCGTCGCGCGTTGCGGACACGCGTGAAAAAGTGGAGCCAACAATTTTTTCAAAATTTTTCCGTCTTTTTCTCCCCGAGTGTCAGTAATTACTCTTAGCTTAGCTCGTTGCACTCGGAAGCTGCGCTTGCATCGCGACGCCGAGTTATCCACGCGAGATAATCAAAGGTTCATTCACAGTGAGAAGCGCGTCGGGTCGTTGGATCGTGAGAAAAAAACACACACACGGAGTGCACGCAAAAAAGTAAGTGCGCTGGCAGCACTGCGAGAGTTCACCGAGGTGAATGAAAGCGCATTCTAAAATAATCTGTTGCTCACTTCGAGACCGAGAAATTCCAAAACGGCCGTGGGATCGGACGGCTGTCGGAATTCCTTTATCGCGGCGGTTATGTTTTTCTTCTTTTGCGGATAACTCGCGAACGTCCAAGTGCCTAGCGGTAATTGTCAACGGTCTCGTCGCCTCGACGAGGCTCGTTTAGTCAGTGGGTGTGATCGAGTCTAACGGACGCGACGATCTACGTGTATGGTGTGTGAGAAGATGCAAAAAAGAAAAATACGCGGAACGGTTTTCCTTTAACGGTAAAAGAAAAAAAAAAAAAATAACTTGTTGCAGATGCGCGTACGTTTGTCCTGACAGAACGACGGGAAATATGTCGGAAGCGAGGAGTCGGCTCGCCGAACAGCTGGACTACAGCTCGGACGAGATGCTGGATGTGGACAGCGATATCATTGACATAACTGCTATCAACTTTGGCAATAACGATTCGTGGTAAGCTACATTTGTCTTGGCTCTTGGCTTTGTCGCTTCCCTCTATCCGTGTGACTTCTTCCTGTATCTTTTGTACTGTTATTAAGGCTGCAAGCGTCACCTCGGAATCCTGCGGAATACAACGTTCACGACCTGCGTGCCTGGATGAGGGCGGACTTGGAGCAGGAGTGCAACAGTTCACACGGTAACAGATTAATTATGGAAAAGATTCACCCAGCCGAACGCTTGGGGATTTATGAGAGAGGAATTTCTAGTTTATTCTCTCTTCATAACTATTTTTTTTATATTGACTTATTACTGAGTTATTTTCTCTTAGAGATAAAATGGCAGTCGACAAATTATAAATTTGATTTAGATAATCGGAGGTCCATCGACACGAGAACATTCACTAGGCCGAAAAAGAGGTCCGGGCGTTTGAGTTTTGAGTCCATCATCGAGGTGACCACACCTCCATCGCCTAATGTGTGGAAGCCTCAATGTTCACCGAGTATGCAGATGCAGGTACGTAGTTTTTTTTTAAACCTATTATTTCCGTAATTTGTGTGCAGAATTGTCTAGAAAAATTTATTACAATATTGAATTTTTACTAGCAGTTAAATTCGAACGATATTTAATATCATGAAAAATTTGCAACAGGCAAACGAGGGAGACGCGGATGCTCTGCGGCAGCGACGAGAGTCGACGCCTCCGATGCTGAGGCCGTCGAATCCGGGAGTCAGTGGTCTCTGCTCGGCAGACACCACGCTGACTTCGGGCCAGGAGAGTCTCGAGGCTTTCCTGAACATGTCGCAATCGAAGGGCATCGATTCGTTCATAAATCTCGCTGAACCGGAATTCAGCGACGCAATTATGAACACGTCGCAACCCTCGATTCTGTATTCCTCGATGATGTCGATTACGCGGGACGATCTGTCGCAGACGTTGAGTCAGCCGACGTCGATGAATCAATCGCTGGCGGTAAATCAGTCGTCGATCGAGGACTCGCAAATTCTGACCGAATCGATGATGCAGACGAGCATGTTCGGCGACGTAACGGACGTTAATTTTAACGATACCTTCGCGAAAACCACCGAAGGCATCGCGCTGCTCAATAACACGAGTCTCTGCAGCTCCGACGACAGAACCTTTGTCGCCACGCCTATGTCGCAGGTGAAAGCACCGATGAACGGCACTTTCAACACCGCAACCTTCGACAGCGAGGATACGCAATCGTTGGACGCGACCTACACGCCGGATATGTTGAATACTACGCTCACAAACGATTTGCCGCTGCCTAACGATCCTCACGCCTCTTATATAGTAAACCACAAGTGCCAAACTAGGGATACCAAGCTCGCTGCGAATGACGCCAGTTTCGTCGTCAAAAAGGAAGCCGCGATCGACGCGAGTTTCGTCGTGAGAAAGGAACCCGCGATCGACGCGAGCTTCGTCGTGAGAAAGGAACCCGCGATCGACGCGAGCTTCGTCGTGAGAAAGGAAGCCGCGATCGACGCGAGCTTCGTCGTGAGAAAAGAAACCGCGAGCGACGCGAGCTTCGTCGTGAGAAAAAACGTCGCGAGCGACGCGAGCTTCGTCGTGAGTAAAAATGTCGCGAGCGACGCGAGCTTCGTCGTGAGTAAAAATGTCGCGAGCGACGCGAGTTTCGTCGTGAGAAAAGACGCTGCGAGCGACGCGAGCTACGTCGTGAGAAAAGACGCCGCGAGCGACGCGAGCTACGTCGTCAGTACGGAAAAAGCGGCCGCTAGAGCCGATCAGGATATCACCGAGGACGCGACCTACAAGCTGAACGTTCCGCAGCCCGACGATCAGAACGACACTTTCAAGGTGCAGAATTTCGAAGCCACCTTCGACAAGACACTGTCGCCGTCTCCGCGGAAATTGTCCAAGGACAGCACGTTCCGAGCGCTCGGAGGCTCGAGCGACAAGTTGTCCATGAAGTTGAACGTCCCGAAGGCCATCGATCAGGGCGACGTCACCGAGAATTTCGACGCTACCTTCGAGAGAACGCCCGCGTCTTCTCCGCGAAAGTCCGCGACAAATTCGACGTTCAAAGCGCCGACGATCCACGCCGACAACGACCGCACGTTGAGCGCAACGCAGAAATCGCCGGTGCACCAGAAGATGGACTCGACCTACGACAACAGCAACAACTACTGCAACAACGTTCCACTCACGAATCGGTACAACACCTACCGCAAGGGCGGACCTCCGGAGCGCGCGAGGAACGAGAATTACGCGACGAACAATCTGACGACGAAGCCGCCGCCGCCTGAGTCGATGAAGATCGGCGCTTCGCTCGAGGATTTCGACGCGACGTTCGACAAGCCGGTGCAAAAGATCGCGCGCAAGTTGAACGCTCCTCGGGCGCTTTCGAGGCTGCCGCAGTCGTTGCAGAAGTCGAATCCGAATCTCATATCGAATTCTCTGAAGGCGGTGAGCACGGTGAAGCGCTCGGCGATACCGAGCTTCGGGTACAGGAAGAGCGTCGCGCCGGGCGCGCCGCGCAACGTCGAGGGCTCGTTGACCAGCAAGCTCTACGGTTTGGGAAAGATCAAGAGCGGCTCGGAGCAGCGTCTCGAGGTAACGAGAAACGCGACGGATTTTCAGATCACCGGCACCGGCGGCTCCACCGAGAGCATCGACAGCACCCAGAGCGCCCACAGCGCGCCCGACTTCGACGACAGGCTCAGCGTCTGCTCCGACAGCAGCCACACGTCGTACAGCATGCGGACGATGAACATCGAGGATCTGCAGAAGGCCACGCACATGCGGGACGACTGTGAGTATTGGTTTTCCTCTCACTCGCCGTCGATTAAGGATGTAGGAGCGTTGAGTACTCAATTCGCGTAAATTCGAAGGAAATGCGAGAGAATTGCAAACACTTCTCGATGGTCTGAAAATCTGAAAAAATGCATGCACACTGAAGGTACTGAAAATATTAATTTTGGATAATAATAATTCCAAAATGTTATTAACAAATTGATAATAAAAATCGTTTAACTAATATTTTGATGACCCAAGTTTTTTTTTGTGAAAATTATTCCTTCGTTTTTCTGTATACGAATGATTTTTTTTTCAGATTTTTAAATAATTGTTGAAATTTATGTTTTTTTGTATGGAAAATATGTACAAATTTCAAAGATTACTTGACATCAAAGAAGGAGGGTCAAAGATTACTTGAGCCTCCTACATCCTTAAAGCCTGAATCTTCGTTGATTCTACTTTGAACCGTTTTTTAAATCCGTTTTCTTCAACGGTTTCGCCGCTTGATCGCTTGTAAAACATTGTGATTTAGACCTAAAACCAGGATCGACGCCCAAACCGAGTCGGCGAGTCTTGGAGAACAATTGGGTCGACGCCGCGAAGGATCTGCCGTCGCCTATTTTGAAAAACGGGCCCGAAGCGTACAGCAGCCGGGGCAGTTCGCCCAGGAGTACCGACTCGACGGTGAAGACGAGTTCGCCGTTGCTGAGCCCCGCTGGGTCTCTTCAAAATTTAACGATCAACGTGACTCACTCCGTCAGGGACAACAACGCCGACGAGACGAAACTTTTGTCGCCGCGGAACGAGCATAACACGACCAAAAGGATATCGGAGGTACTTGCGGCATCTGAAAGTACAAATAAGGCTGGACATCCGTTCTTTTGCTGTTGTTCTCTTTCTAATTAATATACATATCATGCTTAGGCGACGGTGAAACCAGCGCGAAACGCCGGAGAGCACAGAACGGGGCTGAGGCCTCCGGCCAGTTGGTCGTCCGCGAATCAGAGACCAGCAAGCGGAATTCCGCGGCCGGCGTCGCGCATTCCAGCCCCGCGATTCGCTCGGCCGCCCACGAAGATTTCTCAAGGTGGTATGAAGAAGGGATGTCTATGAGACGAATAGACCTAATCAATTTTTTTTTAACCAAGGGACACTGTAAATATAGCGCTTTGAATAAACCTTCGCTAGGCTTGCCATCACTGCCCGTGAAAGCGCATATTTTTCTATCGTACGTCGGCTGTAAATAAAAGATTACGCTCCGAAAAAAAGCAAAGCAAGAAAAAAAAACAGATAATTCGCTATTTTCGAAATCTCATGAATCTTACAATAAAAAACGAGTAGATGAATCTATGACAATTCAGTATTAATGATCTTCCGCGAGAGACAATTGGTGTTCATTCGTGATTGTAATTTGTCGGTCCTGTCGCTGCGGGCATAATTTACATGTGTTTTCTTTCTAGACTGCTAGGTTACCCTGTTATTCGATCGAAATTTCAACTGCGCCAACGCGCATTGAATTTTCGCTCACCCCGTGTTCTTTTGTATGTGCACCACGTGCTGTGTTTACTTCGTTTGCGTTTTCGATTGTGAGCCCCTTTTGCTTCTAATGGAATTGACAGATCGAAGGAATTTTATAGAAATTTTGTCGAGGAATTGCAGAGATTGCGGTGAAGTTTGGGAGAATTTTTAAGCGCGCTCAAGGTGTGTACAGTATACGTCTGCGTCAGACCGGGATGTGAGAGGGCTCAACTTTTAGAATTATTTTTACTCAAAGTACGAGAATCTCGATGAGCAACAAAATCTCGACGTTACATTGCTCATCGAGCCCTTTTTCCAACCGGTCCGTGGCGTGTTTGAGTGTGTATATACACGATTTAAGAAAGTTGAATGCAGAATGATCATATCACATGTTAAATCCAACAATGAATAGAAGTTATTGTGAACTCGGCGATGCATAATATTAATCTTCGACCTATACAATTGTATATCCGTCCCAATGCGAATCAGAAATAGTATATTTTGTATAGCTTAAGCGACCCGTAAACATATCACGCTTATTGCAGAAGGTTGGAGCGAGGGAGCGTTAAACAATCCCCTTGTTGTCGACCAGCGTCGTTCGTACCATAAATTCTGCGCTTCAGTCCCACTGTTTGCATATCGTATTCTCAGCTTCTCGGATAACACGTAGCGATAGAAACAACTGGGCACCGTTTGAACGGAGGTTGAGGAATATAAAATTACCCGACGCAATGTTAATGTCGAGGCACTAATATATATATATTTTTTTCAATTCACGACGACAGTTGCGCGTCGTCGGGGCAAACATCAGTCAGCTATTAAAGCTCTCAGTACAATATGAATAATAATTTTCGCAGTCAATTACACGATATAGTTGGGATAAACTTATATTCTATTGTGAAATTGCAAAAGGAGAAACATAGGTTGTGGCGCAGAACGACATTTGTAAGTGAAACACGCGTACCATTGGTGACTCGTCGGCGATTTGTACGTCGATTTCGAGAGGCGCCTTAAGTACAGTATACAATATATCGATAACACATGATTTTTTATGCGAATTGGAGCAAAGTATATGTCCTTTCTCTTATAAAATGTAAATAACGAATCAAGATCGGTGGTGAATTCACATGATTTATACATAACGTCGCATTGAACCGGCTGTTGTGACCCGAAGTGCCTTTACTCTGCTCTATTACTTCGAATGCAGGTGAACTTTTTCTCTCTTTCCTTCTTTTTTCTTAATTATATTTAACACGCAGTTTTATACCTATACTACGTTTATAGCCATTGATTACCGTTCGATTATAGTACTCGTGTTTTTAGAATAAGTTTATAATAAATTACACTTTTAAACCAACAGATTTTCCTTCATTTTCGCAATCCAATGTCCTGTGTGTTGCATCGAGAGTTTTAACAAATTCCCGAGAAAAAAATCATCGGGCGACGACGGAAGTTTCTTTTTTTCTCGTTACTATGACAAAATTTGTATCGGATATCGTTATTATAATTAGTTAGATCCATCGATAAACATCCTTACACACATACATTTAATGTACCGCATACTATTGTAAATAACATAATTGAGGACTAGACACACTCTGTACGCTATTATCGAATGATTCTCGCAGACAAAGATCATCCCATAGAAAAAAGATAAGTCTCGAGAAGTCAAATCGGTTTCTTTTTTGTTGTTTTCGTTCGCGAAGTCTAAGCAATGCTGAGTCGACGACGTACCCTGATCAGTCTATTACAAGCTACTCGGCGATTTCTGTTACACAGTTGATGCTCAGCAAAAATTCATTCAAAATAATAACTAAAGGAAAAATCGATTTTTCCGCATTTTCCGAGATTTTGCCGTTCGGACGATAGAAATCTCGTCGCTGAATCCACGACGACAACGAAACAACTGCTTATCGGTACTTTTAATACTGCAGCTTTCGACAGCGTCAAAATGCTCTCGATGGACGCGAATTACACAGCAAGAAATTTCCTCAGAAGGAAAAATCGATTATTCCGTTACTTCTAATTATTAAAATACTCTAATCGTAACATTAGTTTTGCAAGTACAAATTGCTTATTCCTCTCGACGTAATACTGTATTTGCTAGCTGCAAAAGTAGGTTTCTCATGATTCAATTGAACACATACATATATATTTTTTTCCTCTATCACTCGAGTTCACGAATTACACGCTACGAATGAATAATTTGCTCGCCGTAGACAATTACGCGATGAAGTTCTCGCGCGATGCAGTGTTGACGAATGACGCAGTTGTACAACAGTTTGCGATTTAGAAAAAATGCAATAGAAAAAGAAGTTGGAAAAAGGATAAAATACTTGAGATTCCGCTGCGAGTAGGAAGTCGTCGTCATAAAATTCCAGTAAACGAGCAACGGATGTGCAGTAGTCATCGGTTATTCTTTACAAATATCAACGAGAGCGTTGTCAGAACGCTACAGCGACAACTATTTTATTTTCTCCCTCATTTCTTCCTCTCTCTCCCTTTTTTTCAACAAGTGTTCTACGAAGGCACACTTTGAGATCGTAACGGTGTATAAATCTTGCATCTACGTAAGCTCATCTAGTATAATAGAAGATCTCGTACAAATTCTGAGAGCATCGATTCGGAGAGCTCACGCGTGTAACGTAAATATCGTAAGCGCCACGAGTCGCTCGTGAAGACGATTGTGCATTTTACAGTATGTATACTAAGATATATCGCGAATATATGTGTCGAATGTGAAAGCGCTGTTGTACCGAGTGCGAGGGTTTTACGTTGAGTCAAGCGGAAACATGGCGATCGAGGGTTTTGTTTAGCTTTTTACCAAGATAGACAGACGGAAAAGGTCGCGAAGGAGAGATTCCACCGACGTATCAAAACGCAAGTTCCGCCTCGAAAAAAAAAGAAGAAAAAGAAAAACGAAGAAAAAAAAATGAAAAGACTAAGTCACGTCTCGTCACGTCTATCTAAAGTCTTTTCGAAAAGACTAAGTCACGTCATCTTTGTACCGAATACTGATAGTCTCTTAGAACAACGCGGTGGAGAAGATATGTTACTCTTATTAGTTACCGAGAAAAGTGAACACACGTCTTCATTGCGATTCTCGTCCTCTCCGGCTCCGCTCGCACCGGAGCCGAGTTACAGCGAGGCGATAATCCGCATCGTGTACAGCTGCTCACATTATTTGATTGTCCAACGTTGAGCCCGACCGTCAAGGACAAGCTACTAACTTTCTACATTTTAAATAGTATATCGAATTTTCGACAGCGAGATTCGTCTACTCACAGGCGAGCTTCCCGTCGAAGCTGCTCAGCGCTATCGCGAACGCCTGCAGAGCGCAGAGAGGAAATCGGTAGTCCATCGTGAAGACGTCCTCGGCCACACGGCCGAATTGCATAACTACGTAATCCACTGAAATTCATTGGCAAGTGTTATTTACTGCGCAGGAATGATTAAAAACCGATAATAAAAATCCAGATGACGTTGAAGTTTACATCGTTGCAATGCAACGAAATGAAAAACAAAATACTAATTCCATAAAAATGTTAATAATTCGCCCCCATCAGGGGGTGAAATAGTTTTGTTTTGTCATTGTCTCTTAGTCGTTACAACAACTTTTTATAGCCGGTATAATCATTTGGGTTCATTAATATTTTGTGATTTTTAATTTCGTCGCATTGCAACGATGCAAACTTCAACGTAAATTCAGCACTCGATTGTCCAACGTCGAGTGCACCAACTTTCTCAAATAATTTATAATGTTCTCACCGTCGGTGTCGTGAACGACCTGGAAATTCTTCACCGAAGCTTGAGTGACGCGGCCGTGAAAGTTCAAGACGTAGGACTGCGTGTCGTCGTTCCAGACGGGCGTTTTGTTGTGTAATTCTATGAGGCTATCCATGGTCTTCATCTTCCAACATTCTGAAACATCGCAACGAGTTTTTTTTCTCTGTAGTAGTTTAGAGCGAAAATACGCGAGAATTCGGAGTGGCACTCACCGAGTAGAGTTTCGCTGTCGTCGCGCGGGCAGACCTGTATTCTCTTCTGATCGGCCGTCATTCCCGGAATGATCACCGTCATCTTTCGCGGACCTTTGAAGCCGAGAACGTTCGTGTCGTAGACGACCGCGGCCAATTCCTGTCGTGGATTGGCGCGTTCCTCGCGTTTGTCCTCCTTCATCAGTGAGAAACCGTTGTCGTACACGGTAAATTGGGTTCCTAAGAGATTCGAGCGCAGCTTTCCCACGAAGGATTCGGCGCCGCGCGACAGGTCGGTCGGATCGGTTGAAATTAGGTAATTACTCGTCGTGCTCTTTTTTCGCTTTCGGCCCGCCAACAGGAATACCTGATGCACACGAGATTCGTTTTCAGTCACGCAATCAGATTACTGGTCGCGGTATAAATGAGATAATGATCCTGACTACCGACGTTTACCTTCTTTCCGTAATCTCTCTCCAGATGCAAGAAATACGTGGGATATAGGCCGCGGTCCATGCCCTTCCGATCGCGAGTTATTCGGCACTTGTAGTGCATCTTTTTGTTGGCCGGTTGCAAAACGAATTGCTCGACGTTACCCTCGACGTTTCCCTCCAACTCGGGACTCTGGAAAACAGTGCAACATTTCTTTTTTGTTTCTGATTTTTATTGAAAACAGTTTGCAAAGTAAATATGATCCAACACCCAACGCGCTTACCGATGAATGATTCTCTCTGCTGATTATGACAGTTTCTGGACCATCGGAGGGAGCGATTCTCAGGGGTGATCGACAGGAAAGAGCCTCGGAAGATGTCCGAAAGTCTAAAGGGGATGACTCTTCGTCTGCGCAATCGCTGGCTTCCATTCCTTCGTTGAAAGCTCCGTCACGGCTGATTTCTGTTTCACAAAGTAAATCATTGATTCCCAGTTCATCGCTGCCTAAATAAAACCGTTAAAATTCCTGCTGATATTTAACCATCACCTGACAAGTCCGTCTCCATAGTCTTGTTTTCTCTCTGCATTCCCACATTGGGATTGCTGGGCGACACCGTAAATTGCAATGGTCCATCGTATCCTGTAAGCAAAAATTAAAAAAAAAGCTGTCTTCCAAATCCATGGAGAAAAATCGATCTTACCATGAAGATCTTTGCTCGGATTCATCCACTTTGTGGAGTGGCTCTTGAGCTGAGAGCCTGGGACGTTGGACGCCTGGACCATTCCACCGGCTCCAGTCTGTCTCTTCTGCTTCATCTTCTGAGCTATCAGCTGCCTCTGCGCACACAAACAAAATATTCAATTTCGTTGCCGCGCGAAGTTCGCGGAACCCGCGACCGCGGGTCGCAGGTGAGGTCGGTGGATGCGTCCCGGGTCGTGTGTGGGTATATTATTTTTTGGCCCACAAACGGCAACCAATATGGCCTTACCTGTTGCTCGAGCTTCTGCTGTCTCAAATCCAGAGACGTCATTTTTTCCGCTCCGTTGGGCCGCGCGACGGACTGAGGGTCACGATCGTTCGTTGGGTCCGTCGAGCGTGCGGGAAATTAGTTTGTTTACGTGAGGTGGACATTAGCCGTTGCCCGGGGTACCAAGGCAACCCAACGCGACCGTCCGATCATTTCGGTGTCAAGCCTAAGGCTTTCCTCACAATGACGATCAGCGTCCGGTGCAACGAACCCGAGTGATTAGACCACGGCGCGCGCGGCCTGAGCTCGCTGCGACAGCGGAGATAACACGAGCAGCGGGTCACCCCGAACGACGCCGAATATCTCGTCGGATATTCCGCTGCCCTTCAGCAGCGAGCGAGCGCTTGGCTTGAATTTTGATGGTGGTTTTTTTTTTCTCACCCCGTCGACTTTCGATAGCCACGCGACGTCGATAAATCGAAAACTCGAAGGCAAATGCCGGTGGGCGGGCATGAAATTGAAATACAGACGCTAAAAATTGAAATACAGACGCATGTAATGTGCACCGAGGGAATGAATTAGTTAGAATTTTGATTTTCGAAAAAACAATCGAATGGCGTTGTTTCTAAAATTACAGCTATCTCTCTCGCACGCACGTGTCACGTGGTACATGTTTCACACCCCCTTAAGGGGATGTGAAACTTACTCAGTCGGTAACAGAAACTGTAATCAGCACTACGGAGACACCGTAAATATTCTGAGATAAAGAAACGCGTCATCCGAAACGCAATTTAATTCTCCGTCCGACAATACTTTGCATTCATCCAAACAAACAATAACCTTGGAATGGCACTGCTTCCAAAATTGCGACCATCTCTCTCGCACTCACGTATCACGTGGTACATGTTTCACACTTCCTTAAGGGAATGTGAAACATGTACCACGTGACACGTGAGTGCGAGAGAGATAGCTGCAATTTTAGAAACAACGCCATTCGATTGTTTTTTCGAAAATCAAAATTCTGACTAATTCATTCCCTCGGTGCACATTACTGGCGTCTGTATTTCAATTTTCACGTCGATCCGTTCATAATTCGCGTTCACATGCCCTTAAGTAATTATATCCCTTAAATAATAATTAATTCACATGCCCAGGGCATGTGAAACACTCGGTCGCGCACCTCAAAATTTCGGGAGTAGATTCTGACGCGAATTATGAACGGATCGACGTGAAAATTGAAATACAGACGCCAGTAATGTGCACCGAGGGAATGAATTAGTCAGAATTTTGATTTTCGAAACAACAATCGAATGGCGTTGTTTCTAAAATTGCAGCTATCTCTCTCGCACTCACGTGTCACGTGGTACATGTTTCAGACCGTGGTTCTTCCTCCTCACTCTACCCACTCTACCCGCCTCTACTCGCTCTAACGCGCGTGAAACGCGCGCGCCGACGATCGTGTGTGGACGCGATGGCGGGCTCAAGCTCTCGGGTCGACGAATTGATAAGCTACTTCAAGTCGCACAACAAAATCAAGGAGCAACAAACCCACTCGGCGAAGGTTCACAGCGTCGGCTGGAGCTGCGACGGGAAGTACCTCGCCTCCGGATCGTTCGACAAGTGCGTCTGCATATTTTCCCTCGGGCCGGATCGCTTGGTTAGTATAACCTCACTTTTTTCCGCGGAGTAAACAGACCGTATTTATTACTGTTTTTCCTTTGTCTCGGCGTGAGGGCACCTTTACGATAGGAGAAATCGAGTCGCGTGGCAGTTTCTTATTTACCGACGGAAAAATGATCGCGAAAATGCTGGAAAAAATTGACACCGATTCTTGAAACCGCATTTATCGTCACACAAAATATTATCTTTTCAGAAGCAGGAAACGACATTTAGAGGCCACGGCGGCAGCGTCGATCAGCTGTGTTGGCACGCTTTCTGTCCGGACCTCCTGTCGACGGCGAGCGGCGACAAAACGGTCAGGATATGGGACACGAGGACGCAGAAATGCACGGCGAACATCAGCACCAGAGGGGAGAACATAAACATATCTTGGTCCCCGGACGGCAACACAATAGCGGTGGGCAACAAGGAGGATCTAGTCACGTTCATAGACGCCAGGGTTATGAAGATACGAGCTGAGGAGCAGTTCAACTTTGAAGTTAACGAGATATCTTGGAACAAAGATTCGGACACGTTTTATCTGACCAACGGCCAGGGCTGTGTGCATATACTTAGTTACCCGGATTTGGAGCTTCTTCACGTGATAAAGGCTCATCCGGGCACCTGCATCTGCATCGAATTCGACCCGACCGGCCGTTACTTCGCGACCGGCTCCGCCGACGCGCTGGTCTCGCTCTGGGACGCGGACGAATTATGTTGTTTGCGGACGTTTTCGCGCCTCGAGTGGCCAGTGAGGACGATATCCTTCTCCTACGACGGTCAGCTGTTGGCCGCGGCCTCCGAGGACTTGGTTATCGACATTGGTGAAGTTCAGACCGGCGAGAAAATCGCCGACATTCCCGTCGAGGCGGCGACGTTCACCGTCGCCTGGCATCCCAAGCAGTACTTGCTCGCCTACGCGTGCGACGATAAGGACACTTACGACAGAAAGCGAGATGCCGGTAGTCTCAAAGTTTACGGTTTTTCGAACGAATGACGAATTGTGAGGCCATTGAAACACCTGTACATATATCATGATCATGTAAAACTCGGCAGTCGCTGGAGAGGCGATCGCGACGCTCGCGGTTTATGAGTAAATCCATCTTTTTGTAAATCGAACTTTTGTGTACTGTTGTCTCGTTTATTTAACGCTTTGTCCGTAACGATCCCGTAGGAAAATAAGTGCTTACAATTTTTCCTGTAAAGCGAAAGTCTTTTTTTTCTTTACTCACAGTGGACGCATTACTCAGCGGGATATTTTACTTCGATTGAATAATTCATCGCTAACTTTCGCGAAGGTTACTCATCGCCGGGGGCGGGCAGGTTCTACATGTGCCGCTCCATCGATTATTTGTTCGACAGAGTGGTGGATACGCCACGTATGTATATCTGGTTAACCCGCGCCGCGGTTGCCATGGTTTCGCGGGGTTGCTCAATTATTTGTATACATTTTCTTTGGCATTGAGTGACAACGCGACACCGTTCGAAATCTCCGTCCCAGCGAGAACGTTATTTATTTTCCGCTGTTTTCGGTGATGGAGCACACGAGCGTGGTGCAGTTGGATCTGCACAATTCGAGCGACGAGGAGGTCGCTTCGTCCGACGACTCCGAGGTGAGGGTGGCCAATATGAACGGACACTGCGACATCGTGGCGGCCGCGGTCGAGGAGGACAGCGAGGAAAAATCAAACAGCACGAATGTCGAGGGCGAGAACGAAATAGTGTCGGACGACGAGTACAGGTACAGCGAGGACTCGATTTACTCGGACGATTCCAGAGACTCGGAGGTAACGAACGTGACACCGAGATCGTCGTTGAGCGCCGGTTCGCCGCTGAACCGCACGATGAGCCTGGAATATCCCGCTCGACGTCGCGTGGAGGAGATCGAACGAGGCGAGAGCACTCCACCTCGTCAGCGATTCGAAAACGGTCGTGAAAACCTGCTGAGAATGTGCGCGTCGGCGAGCGACAACAGATACTCGATCAACAACGAGCCTCGTCTGCAGCAACTTCACCGGCGACCCCGAAGAAGAAACATGAGCTTCACAAACGCGGAGATGCGCGAGATCGAGCGCAACAATCAGTTTCTCCTGAAGAAGATAATGGCACAGCAAAAACCGCAGAATAAACCCATGAGGGTTCAATCCGCGCAACCGAAAGTCAGCAGCTCGGCGATAAATCGACGAAAATTGCAGAAGAAGATCGAGGAAGAGAATATGGTAAAATATTTTTTTAAACGAAATAAGAAAAGTAAAGACTCACCGCTCTGATTTCAATTAGCAAGAATGAAATCTATTCCAAATTTTCGCGTTTACGATCCGGAATATTAATGAGCTCCGTTGCCGTTTGCGGCTCATTAAATAACCTGCTCTGTATTTCCTCGCTGTTGCCTTGAGGAGGGAGTAGCAGTCAAGCGGTGTTATCCGATCTACCGTCATCCTACGCTTCTTCTCCGGCGGCCTACTCCTATCGCGCTTTCCTGCATTCCTATTGCCTTGATCGCTCGGCTCATTCTCGCCAGCTTAAAATCCATTTATTTAAATATTTGAACATGGAAAAATTCCTTTTACTCAATATCAATGATTTTCAGATATTTCTTATTTATTAAATTTCTAATTATAAATAATTTAGCTCAACTTAATTAATCAATATTCTCGCGTTAACTAATTGCTTCCAAAAATACTAACAAACGTATTATTCCCCTAAATATTAATAATTGATCTTAATTTCTCCCTCTTTAGAAAACCCATCTTCGGCAATAATTTGTTAATAACATTTTAATCTGGATTCAATCATTTCAATTATTTCCAATCTTATAATCTAATTTCCAGATTTCTATTATTTTAACACTGCTTTACTTTGATAATCAATTATAATATTCCATGCGATTAATTAACATAAGAAATCACGCGAGTCTCTGACGTTTTGTCATTTAAAAAAAAAGTAATGTTAAGTTTAAGGTCCATTCGTTGGTTTCAGATGATTCTGCGAAGGATACAAGGAGCGAAATCTTGTGCGGTCAACACAAACGCGACACCGGGCTACCGAGTCACCTCGCTGTAGACTTTCCGACTTCTCGGAATCCGAATTTTGAGACTGGCATTGCCAATGTACGTAACGTAGTTCCTTTGCGCGAACGATATACATAATTTATAGGGTAAATTTAAGCGAAAGAAAATAAAAAATACAAAGTTTGATAATAATAAAAACGATGGTGTTTGAGGGCTTGATTTATTTCAACACAACAATTAGCAGTCTTACAAAGTAGGTACAGTTTCTTCTTCTTTTTGTTTTCTTTGTGGCGTCATTCCTTTTGTACATTTAAAAGTCGTGTTTCTCACGTTGTTCAAAAGAATCTGACTGTGTAATCAAAGCTACTTGCCTCGGTTTTTTTAAATGTTATTTACGGTTTCTTCCATTTTCCACTTTCTATTCGTCTTGAAACACAATGTTCGAAAAGATTGTTATTGCAAGGTCCAATCGAGTTCGAGAAATCACATGTTCGTTTTTTTGTTTCCCTTATTAATCAAGAAAAGTTACTTGTGTCGCGAAACTATGTGTCACGGGCGAGAAAAAAGAACGTCCGTTGTGTCGCATTCGACGTTTCACCCTTCGAGGTCTCGCTCGAGTCGACCGAATGAGTCAGAGTGTCATTATGTATTTTACGTACAGGAGGGGGGAGCTCGACGAAACTACGTTCCATCTCGATTTCATCGTTCGGCTTCGTCGCTAATGCTTAACTATCCAACCCTTGTGATTATCACAACAAATATCGTATGGTTTCCCAAACAGTCTTTATCACAAACGTACCTCCCGGCGCTTACTCTTCGTGCTTTGTTTTCCATGGATTCGTCGACGAGGGTGTCCATATCGTGCTCAGTGACCGAAACGGATCGAAACCCGATCGTTCCTGCAATTAATTATAAATAAATATATTAATCTTGTATACAAACTACAGTATTGTTTTATATGGAAATTAGAACAATCGATTAATCTATTTCGAATAAACGAATTTTTAATACGAATTGTAAAAAAATTATACTCAGATTATCGCCGCGACTATCGCTCGAAAAATGGCAGAACCTGCTCCTTCATATTTTTTCGCGTTACTCATACGTTATGGAAATTATTATTTTTTCCATACCCATCGTTATGGAAATTAACGTGAAACTAACGTTCAAACTTTATGAAATCGAGAATTTTTGTTCTTTGTCGTAAAGTTTGAAGGCCCTATCAAATGTGAAAAATTCAGAAATCAAGATATCGCATTCCGCCTTGCGGCATTCTCTTCGTTATAGAGTTTTTTCTCGAACAAAGGAAGAAAATCCAGGTTCGATCGACCCAAAAAAAGTAACCTCCATTTTAGTGATGTGATAACTGGATAAGCGCGCGAAGCGCGTGTATGGGGTGGTTAACATAAATAAAAATTTGTAATTTTCGGACAGACTTGAATTAAGTGGGGCAAGGCTTTATTATTTAAGGCAGACTTTAATTAAGGGGATTGGGACAGACAAATAACTTTCCAAAATATATATTAAATATGTCATGATTGTTTTTCGGTGATGAAAGTCACGAAAGTGATTTAATACCTGAGCGTCCGGTTCAGTGTGCTGAGAGGACGTCGAAGGTTGCAGAGACGACGTGAGAGGCGGGGGTGGTGCTCCCCAGGGAGCTGCGGCCCAGACTCCGCCTGTGTTCACTCCCCAAACCCCGCTGCGTTCCTCGCCCACGGCTCCTCTCGTGTATAAAGGTTCCCAGTTTGTTTTCACGGTCACCCAGTTGTCTGTCGGTCAAGCAGTTTCGCGTGAGCGATTTTTCGTAACCATTCGTTCACGGGGCAAGAAACATTTATTTACAAATACCTTTAAGCGGCCCCGGAAGAGTCCCCAATTTATCGACGTGCTTCGGCGTTTCCATTCGATACGTCGCGGTGTTGTCGGACATCAGGTTGATCATCGGACTCTTGTCGCTCCACAACTGGCAGCGCGTGTCCTCCTCGAGACTCTCGAGTTCAACGAGCGGCTCGTCTGTCTCCGGCAGATCGTCGTACGGCACCAATTCCGGTTCGAACTGAGAGAAACACAATTTAAATTTCAGTGTCTCCTTTTTTCAGACTAAAAAATAATAATTAATTAAATCGCCATCGTTAAGTAAATCGCAAAACTATTTTTTTATCGAATTATCAACAATTTTATGTAACTAGGGTAATCACACGCGCTGGCGCGCGTGCCTGAAAAACTTTTCGCTAAAATTGACCTCAGAATTTCTTTTCTTTTCAAAATATCGACTTTTAACCTATACCATCGTTCTCAAGTCGTATATTCTACCCCCGAAAACACTGGTTATCAATACTTTGTACTCGATTTTGAAAAAAATATTTTTCTGGCGATATTTTTTTGTCAGAAATGATAGAATCGGCGCCGGACCGAAAATCGCCAAAATCGACCCCAATTTTTTTTCTTTTCAAAATGTCGACTTTTAACCTATACCATCGTTCTCAAGTCGTATATTCTACCCCCGAAAACACTGGTTATCAATACTTTTTACTCGATTTTGAAAAAAATATTTTTTTGGCGATTTTTTTTTGTCAGAAATGATAGAATCGGCTCCGGACCGAAAATCGCCAAAATCGACCCCAATTTTTTTTCTTTTCAAAATATCGACTTTTAACCTATACCATCGTTCTCAAGTCGTATATTCTACCCCCGAAAACACTGGTTATCAATACTTTTTACTCGATTTTGAAAAAAATATTTTTTTGGCGATTTTTTTTTGTCAGAAATGATAGAATCGGCTCCGGACCGAAAATCGCCAAAATCGACCCCAATTTTTTTTCTTTTCAAAATATCGACTTTTAACCTATACCATCGTTCTCAAGTCGTATATTCTACCCCCGAAAACACTGGTTATCAATACTTTTTACTCGATTTTGAAAAAAATATTTTTTTGGCGATTTTTTTTTGTCAGAAATCATAGAATCGGCTCCGGACCGAAAATCGCCAAAATCGACCCCAATTTTTTTTCTTTTCAAAATATCGACTTTTAACCTATACCATCGTTCTCAAGTCGTATATTCTACCCCCGAAAACACTGGTTATCAATACTTTTTACTCGATTTTGAAAAAAATATTTTTTTGGCGATTTTTTTTTGGTCAGAAATTATAGAATCGGCTCCGGATCGAAAATCGCCAAAATCGACCCCAATTTTTGTTCTTTTCAAAATATCGACTTTTCACCTATACTATCGTTCTCAAGTCGTATATTCTACCCCCGAAAACACTGGTTATCAATACTTTTTACTCGATTTTGAAAAAAATATTTTTTTGGCGATTTTTTTTTGTCAGAAATGATAGAATCGGCTCCGGACCGAAAATCGCCAATATCGACCCCAATTTTTTTCTTTCCAAAATATCGACTTTTAACCTATACCATCGTTCTCAAGTCGTATATTCTACCCCCAAAAACACTGGTTACCAATACTTTTTACTCGATTTTTGAAAAAAATATTTTTTTTTCGAGATTTTTTTTGTCAGAAATGATAGAATCGGCTCCGGACCGAAAATCGCCAAAATCAATCTCAGAAATATTTTCTTTCAAAATTTCACCTATAATAGGCTAATCAATTTTGCGCTGTTGCGCTCTTGCAAAGCTTTAATAAAAGGTTACGGGCACTGCCGCACCCGTTGTCTTATGTCAAATTTGACATCAAACTGATTTTGTTCAAAATGGACTTCTGTGGCAACCAATCACAGCTCGAATAGTTTGCTAACAATGTTTTCCATTACTCATGAACTTTTTAAAACAAGTAATTTCCAACGATAAAGCGGAACAAAAAATTGCGTAAAAACGGTACCGGTTGCTCCGCGAAAGTATTGATGAAAAAGCTGTTGGAGTGATGAGCCTGCGGGGCGATCATCGCGTCGGCGTTGTACGAAGCCTCCTGCTCCAGAGCCATTCCGCACAGCCGAGCGGGCGTCGCGGTCCTCTGTCCCGCCTCGCCGTATCTAACCGGCGACGGGCACGACTCCTGCGCGACGAGACCCTCCGCGCACTCGAAGCTCTTGTTCCTCCTGCCGAGATTCGCCGCGAGCTCGTGCGCGACGTCGCGCGTCTTCGACGCTTTACCGGACGTCGAGAACGCGGGCGAAACGCTCTCGGGATTCCGCGCGACGACATCGCTGAATCGCGCGCGATTCTCGCCCCAGCACGAGGGCGGCGGCGGCGGCACCGGCGACGGAATTCGCGTCTGCGACGGCCGGATC
This sequence comes from Pimpla rufipes, assembly GCA_963932165.1. Classification (NCBI taxonomy): domain Eukaryota; kingdom Metazoa; phylum Arthropoda; class Insecta; order Hymenoptera; family Ichneumonidae; genus Pimpla; species Pimpla rufipes. Next base: position 18,029,364 of record OZ010635.1, read on the forward strand.
TCCTCGCGTTGCGTCGTCGTACCCGTGAGATTCACCGATTTCACGTGCGCCTTCTCCGTCGATCGCCGCTTCTGCGAGCCTTTCTCCTTGCGCGGCGGATTCTTGTTCTGCCGCGGCAACTTGTGCGACGCCCCCTCGCCGTTTCGCGACTGATGATGATGATGATGATGCAGATGCTTCGCGCCCGATCTGTTGGTGTTGGTCTTCCATCGGTTCGGATTCTCCTGACGCTCCTTGTCGTAGTCGTCGTCGTCGCAGTCGCCCTCGTAGTTGTCCCGGTAGTCGATCGGCGCGACCGCCGCGATCGTCTGCGGCTTCATCTTCTTCGATATCGGCTTGCGTTGCGTCTTCTCGGGCTTGGCGTACGCGAGCTCGCCGTCCTTGTAGGGCGCCGGGTCGTCGTGCACCGAGCTCTCGGTCGTCGTCGACGAGGTCTCCTCCTCCGAGAATTGTACTCCCTTCTGACTAGTGCCGGCGTCGTATTTCTTGTACGAACTGTGATTGTTGTGCGCCCCGGCGGCGGTGGCGGCAGCGGCGTTGCCGTTCGCCTGCTTCCTCTTCCCCTCTGACTTCGGGTCCCGCGCGTTGCTCGCGAACGCGGCGTCCAACGGCGCCTCAGCCTCCACCGGCTTCGCCTCTTCCTTCGTCGTCGTCGTCGCGCCGCAATTGCCCGTCTTTCCCTTTCTGCTCGCGGTCGGACTCGACTTCGTCGATGAACTCACGACGAATCTCTTCTCCGCCGCGACCTGCATGTCCGCGTTCTCCGCCGGGCAAACCGCGTCCGCGACGACATCCGACGCGCTGTTCTGCCGTTTCGCGTTCTTCTTTCTCGTCGTGAGCGCGGTGGTCGCGCTCGCGTCGTTGATCGACGGCGAAGCGGCGATTTCTGCGCCCGGCGGCGCCGCGTCCTCGACTTTGCTCCTCGGAAACGTCGGCACCTCCGACTTGAGCTCCGTGTCGAGTTTGAACCGCCGCTCCTCCTCGGCCGACCAGTCTGGGATCTTCAGGCTTCTCGGCGCCTCCCTCTCCTTGTTTCGCTTGACGTTCATCAGCGCCCAGTCCGGCAGAGTCTCGTCCTTTCGCGAGCCCCTCGCCTTCTCCTCGATCGCGGATTTGTCCTTCGTCGTCGTCGTCGTCGTCGCCGTCGCGGCCGCCGCCGCCGTCGTCGACGCCACCGGCGACTGCGTGAGCTGTCGGAGATCGAGGGGCGGCTGAACGGGACTCGAGCGCGACAGAGTCGCCAACGCGCCCCGCAGTATCCTGTCGGCCTCGAGGAACGACACCGCGAGGATGCACATGAGCAATATGCACGAGAGGCTTATCGCCGCGCACTGAACCGCGCGCTCCCAGGTCGGTCTTATCAGCACCGCGGCGCACGACTCGAGCGTGTGGCCGGGCACGGTCGTCAGCAGCGACAGGCGGACCATCCCGTGTTCGTTGCCGCTCTCCGCGTCGCCGCCCTCGGCGCCCAGACTCGTGAGTATCAGGAGCTCGCGCTCTATCCGCGAGAGCGTGAAGTCCGGCGTGAAGGCGATCTCGATCTTGCGCGTGGCGTTCGGGCTGAGCTTGAAGGGGCCGCAGTTGAGGACCTTGAAGCCGTAGCCCTCGCACAGCAGACCGCTTATGTAGAAACCGTGCACGTCGATCGGCAGCTCGCCGGTGTTGCGCGCGGTGAACGAACGCTTCACCGTGAGATTTGGCACGGGATTGCGGCGCGATCGCTCGCGCTCGCAGTCCTTGAGATGCTTCTCCGCGAGCTCGAAGAGCAACGGCGTCGTCGAGCCGGGCTTGCGATTGCCGAACTTGAATTGCGCGTGAGCGCCGCGTCCCACGAGCCGCACGACCTCGAGGATCGTCATGTTGTTGCGGACGTAGAGGAGCCCCGAGGACGACGCCGCCGCGGCGGGCGTGTAGGACAGACGCACGTTGCGCGTCTCCCCGGGCGTCAGGTAGAGCGGGAGCGAGTCCGGCGACGTCGAGACGTCCCACTGACGCTCGAACGACTCGCGCTCGTCGTCGTCCGCGTGAAACTTGAACTCACCGTCCACCGTCGGCGGACAGTCCAGACAGATTGGTTTGAATCTGAAAGGGGAATCGATTGTCGTGAGATTTGGCGGATTGATTGCAGGAGTTGTTGCGGAAATTTTGAGGGTGTTTTGTCGCGACTCACTTGGTGGGCAGGGAATGATAGAGTCTCATGCCCTGTGGGTAATTCCAATCCATCACGAGTTGCACGAGCAGAGGCTTCGTGCTCGGATTGTGTAGCTTAACGATTTTGTACGATGTATTGCCAACTTGGGTCAACGGAAACGTGAGAAGACTCTTGTTCTTCATGCTGCTCGAGCCGACCAGTAGACTCGGCCAGTATTGCTTTATGTTCACGTAGAACTTGTGTCCGCGCACCTCGGTGGTGTCCAGACGCATCGTGATATTGTCCCACGTGCTGCTGCCGCCCGTGGCGTTTAGATACCGCGTGTAGCGAGCGTTGAGTAGATTCAGATCGGAATCGCGAGTGTGAGACGGGAGGCTCATCGTGTTCAACCATTGACTTCCGGCTGGAATTTAATTTTATATTTTTTTAAATATTCATTTTAACATAAACCATATTCGCGTTGATGATTTTTTGTTGTTGTAATTACCACTAGTGTTTAGCGATAACCCCAGGTAACACTGCTGTTTGCAGGTCACCGACGGATCGATCCTGATCGCGCCGATGTGATTTTCGCCCTTCGATATAACGGGCAGCGAGGATTCCTCGAGGGGAATATACTTGACTCTGTTGTCCTTGTGAACGGGCGCGATGAAAGTCACCTCCATGGGTCGCGCGAACGTCGAGTGAATTTTGACTTGTTGCAGGCAAATGGAACCCTGCGGAATCGCAAGATCGTTGCTTTTAAGAATTTCTCGTTACTCCAGAACGAATTTTTTAGTTTTTGAAGCTTGAATTGAATAAAAAATCGGATAGTCGCTCCTTACCGGAAAACAATCGGTGAAAGTCAATTTTTTCAGTGATATCCTGCCGTGGGCGACTCTCATGTAAACTGGTACGGTGAGACGTTCGTAAGTCGTGCGCACGAAGACGTCGCCGACAATCGTGTCCTCCTCCACCATCGGCGTTTTCACTTTTATCTTGAATATCGCCAGATATCCCGGTTTGATATTTTGCTGAAAATTGAGAGAAAATTCGTGAGGACGAGCGAAACAAAACGGCAACGCAATTTTGATTCAAAACACAAAATAAAACAAAAAAACAAAATTGATCGTTGAATACTCACGTTCCCCGTATGACTGCAAACAGTTATGTTTCGAAAACCCTTATTGAAAAGCTCAGTGGGACCATTTTGGCAGCCCATCAACTCGAGCACGGCGCCCGGCATATTGACGCCCCAGCCGTGAAGCTCGATATTCACGGGATTCTGATTCTCGAGGGCGAATATCGCCTCGTTTTCCGTGCCGCTGCCGACAGTCCCGAAGTTCATGGTGCCCTTGTCGCTGTCCCTCTCGCCCGGTATTATTTTCCGCACTTTGCCGTCGTAAGACAGCAGCGGAACCTCGGTCGTCGACACGTTCGAGTAAATCAGTATCGACGACTCCAACTTGACGTTCTCATTTTTTTTCTCGCTGTTCAGTATTATCGAGAATATATTGGCTCGCTGGCCGGGTCTGAGAACTCGAGGGTGGAAGTTCTTAATCTGCAAAAAATCCACTGTCACATTGCGAACGTTTTTTTTTTTTTTTTTTTTTTTTTTTGCGAAAAACCCGCAATTTCACTGAGTGAATTTTCGCTCCCTTACACCGAAGAAGGATTTGGCTTCGGCGGGAAGCGACACGTTCGTGATCGCCAGCGGGACTTTGAAGCGATTGACGACGCTGAAATTTCGCGGCTGATTCAAGTGCGGCGAACAGTAGTGCGTGACCGTCGAGTTTATCTCCAGTCCGCCCTGCAGCACTTCCGCCGACCAGGGTATCGCCAATTTCTGACTAGAGCCGCCGGGACCGATTCCCTTGATCATTAGTTTACCCTTGAAATGTTGCGTCTCCAATCCAGCTTTCCCTGCGATTGCAATTTGTATTATGAAAAGACGAAAACGATGAGTCTTTCGCGTGAAAATTCTTTGTTTCATGTAGAATCTTCGTCCATTATTTGTTGACCATTAGATGCCCATAACTTACAGTCGTAAACGAGTGTACCGACGGTAATCGGAACTTCCGTGTCACCAGGGATGACAACCGGTTCGAAATCTATTCTCAGAGCTTTCGACACGGGTGTGCTGATGATATTCTAAAACAGGAAAATAACTCCTTCATCTCGCTGTACCATCCAAACATTAACAAAAATCGTGTAATTTTTTTTTTTTTTTTTTTCGACGTGTCGTACCAAAACTTTGACGGGTTTCTTCGCGGAATTTCTCAAAGCGATAGGATAGTGAGTAGGCGAGTGTAAAGAGCCACCCATTCCTAGATTAATCGACGCGGAGCTTCCACCCCAATGGAGACCAGCTCCGCTTCCAACCTCAACTTCCACCGCGACTACCATTATTTCAGCGCTATTGTTGACTTTAAATCTACAAAATTAGTGCAGTCGTAGAGTATTCACATTTTTAGATGCATCGGGCCCGGAGGTGTGTTTTTTTTTCGCTTCTGTCGCTTACCTCACGTACGCGGTATGATTTTTCTCCATGTAAGCGTTGAAGTGTAATCTTATCACTGGTTTGGTTTGGTACGGAGGAATCTCCCACAATTCGCGAGGACCTTCCGCCTCGCCCGACGGCAGTTCCAACTGGAACTCGCCACCGCTGCTGTATACTTCTACCACCTTTGAAAATGTATGGAAATTCTCGTTTAGACATTTATCCGCAAAATCCCAATGCGATTGTAATCGATTTTTTTTTGTTCACCTGCATGGCCTCCGAGTGAGGATTGTGCATATAAATAAGAGGCGTGAAAGATGCATTTAGTGGTAACTTTACGCCGACGACGGGTCGTAGTCTGTAGGGACTACTCACGCTCGTACCTTTGACCTAAAAAAAAAAACACCGAAACCAGTCAAGTATTTGAAATCTGCTACTGTTACTCCTTAATACTTTCTATCTGTTTTTATAAATTCGTTTATATTAACCAGGTAATTAATTACAAAATGTAGTTGGAAACATAAGCGGGAAAAAACCGTTTATGTTTCCAACTACATTTTGTAATTAATTACCTGCTTAAAATAAATGAATATATTTTTAAAAACTTTCTACCCGTTTTTTAACCGTTTACCTGGTATTTGAGCGTTCCATCGGAGGTGTGAATGAAGAGATGGCTGTCGATCTCACCCTCCTCCCGTCCGAGAAACACCACGTTGAACGTCGTATTTCCCAACGGCGGTATCACCTGGATTGAATTCATAGACAATCGGATTAGCAACTTTCGGTGCATCGGGGATTTCTAGGACAAGAGGCTCACTTTATCCTGAAAGAAGGACGAGTGAAAATGCTGCGTGCTTCCCGAGATGGAAGTCAGGTGGATCGTTTTGTTGCCATCCCTGTTGAACAATGTCACAGTTTCCTGGTGCGGCACGCCAAGTTGTCTGCAACGAAAGAGTCGAGTTTAAGACGAAATTTTCGCATATGGAAAAAACGATTAAAAAAAGGATCGTTAGTTATTCTTCCGGCGAGGCTTTACCTCTCCTTGAAGTCGAGAACATTCGGTTCGAACTGGATGTACGATAACGAGCCTTGTACATTTTTGTCGTCCGTCGTGGCGTCCCTTAAAATGAAAATCATCAAAGTTCCGTTCCTGCCGAAGCCCGCAAATTGTTTCCCGCGTGTTATATCAAAAAGTTGCTGGAGATTGAAAATAGGAAAGGCATGAAGTGGGGGGCAATGAACCCGCTCTGTGTTACAAGACAAAGGCCGAACAATGGGTTAGTCGTCTAGAAAAAATCCAGAGAGCACCAGGGATACAATACAAAAGCTGTCAAGCCCTGGCGTACGTCGCGTCTCACAACGGGACGCCAAGCGAGGTGAATCGTTTGTTACGGTATGCGGCGATTCACCCAATTGCATCCTCGCTAAACCCTCAGATTCTTTGTTTTTCGTTTTTTAAGTATTAGAGAGCCGTGGAGGTAAACCAGGCACCTTTCCTATTTTCACTCACCCTGCTTGGTACGAGTTTTGTGCTTACCCAGCCCCTTGGACCGAATTGGCAAAGCCCTGTGTAATGCGTGAAAAAAAAAACACATTATTAAAATAAATTCAATTACTTTCTGCTACAACTATGAGAGGTGTTAGTTCATCGGTGGACTCACCTTGTGCATTGACATGGGTATGTTGTCCAAAAGATATTGAACGTCGTTGTCATCCTGGACGAAAGCTGAAATAAAAAAATATATTTCTAATCAATATATTTTTTTCATCAAATTTCTTCTATGACCCGTTTTATTTGTTACATCTTTTGAATGAACTGATTAAAAAAATGATGCTTTTTTTATCATTTTCCAGTGGACATAAAAACTCCAAAAAATGTATGTCGTACCAAAATAAAAATAAAAAATAGATAAAAAATAAAAACATGTTTACATGGAAATGCGTCAAAATGTCAAAAGAAGCTCAAAATGTGTTCAATGACTTTTGCCAAAATTCTGTACGATCCGTCATATACTTTGAACCGATATCTACAGCACAGCCAGCGATACGGCCCACAGCGCAGGAAAAACAGACGAATGAAAATATTGCTTCAGCGCTCATTTTCTCGAACGTTTTCGTCATTCTGACTGAAAAAGGCACGACAAACGCGACGGGAATCGACGAGGACGTCGGCCGCGGATCGCAGTCGCGTCTCAGTGTCAGGACGACCGAGGAAAATAACAGAGACGGACGGTCGGATGATGACAAGGTGTTATATGACCTTCAGTGAAACCCGACGAGTTTGGTTAACAATGAATTGGCCGTGGAGATCGCGTAGCGATATCGCGGGTCACGAGATCCCGACGGGGCGACGATTGTTTGTCAGCTGCCGCGGGCGACGATGATTATTTTGACGATGATCGCGAAATCAAAACACCAAGTGTTACAATTGTCGGGCTTACCATTGTTGTGACCGTGGAAAGACGGTCGTATTTGCGACGCTGATTCCAGAAATGTTAGTAGAAACAAGTAATAGCATACTTTTATCTCAATCATAATATTATTTCGCACTGCGTTATTTCCTATTTTGTCTCTAACATTGATGAAAAACCGTATTTGGCCATACTTCTGCACTATATCGAAGTTTCACAATATCGATTATGCTTCTATTGGATACCATCGCGGTTACAAATGTATGTGCACTCCCACATGTGCACAACAGCTGGTGTACCGATGCGCACGCATACGCGACCGAAGGCGCCAATCTTATGGCCAGTTCATATCTCACTCGCGCGACTTTTTTCCTCTCGCTCGTCCCGACTTTATTATTTTCCACCGAAGCTCCCGGCTACGGCGATGGAACTTCGAGATGTTTCGTCAATCGATATCTCGACTTACGCGAATTATATTATGCAAATGTTATTCGGCGCCCCTGTGAAAAAAATCGTGATTCATCGTTTTTCCGACTTAGATAATGCGCTCTCTGAAAATCTGCCTTGGCCCAAAGATTGCGCGTCGGTAAGGAAGGCGGCGGACACACCGACGGGCCCTAAATCTATCATGAATATTTCACCGAGGTCTGGCATCGCCACAATTATTTTGATATCCGATTGAAAAGCGATCCACAAATCTCGAAGTAGTCGTTGGAGGATGTGAAAAGAAAACTAATCACGATGCTCCGTCGGTAAGTCACGTCCGCGAGCGCCGCGCGCGCACAAAACGATATAAATATGGCGCTAATGTCCTACTTACCACGAACCGCGAGTTCGAGCGGGACAAAAGCCAGGCGCGGGTTTCGCGCGTCGGCTCGTTGCGAAAAAAAACACGAAAATTGCGCCCCACAAGATCTCGAGTCGGGGCGTTTTTGAGAAATCGGAAAAATGTAAATCCCGCGATGACTTTATGTTTCTCGAATTCGTTATAAATAGCATTTTGACAAGAGACGAGCAACGGGCGGCGCTTCGTTTCGGCGCGCGCGATTGGCGGAGAGTCCCCCGACAGGAAGTCCGTCGTTTGCGCTCGCGCGCGCCCCGCGCAGCCTTGATACCCGCACCGCAGCTTCGCGTACTTCGCAGCTCTGTTCGCAGCGTTCGCGAGCCGTGCAACGACCGGCTTGTCGCCCTTGTCGTCCGTTCATTCCGTGGTTTCCTCCCTTTCATTTCGGCTTCGTTGTTGAAAGGTAAGCGGCCTCTCTGGTCTGTGGCATCAGTGCGGAAAATTTCGCGCATCTGCGACGTTAAGACTTGGGGGACAAACGTGGGAGTCGGGGCCGCGCGACACGTTCGCCAGTCGTTTGATCGCCGCGCGAGAGGCGATCACGCACGGGAAATTCGTCAATCGCACGTTCCACGCTCTCCCATGTGCACGGTAACCAGCCGTTCGAGCGAGAGAAACGTTTTTTTTTTTTTTTCTCTCGGTCCTTTTGACAGAAGCCCTCGCGAATCCGGGCCAAAGACGAGCGTCGCTCGCGACGATCGATCGCACGCTCGATCCTTTGTTCAATCGTGTCTCGTGCGTCGACAATTATGTCTCGCGTATTTCGGCCCGGAACGCCGAGAGAGTCTGAGCGCGAGGGAGCCCCGATAACCTTCTCTCGGCGAGCATGGCGATTTTCAAATGTCGCTATTACGACGCGTCCGGCTCGCCGTGTGTGACGCACTTGTAACAGCCGCGGTTGCGAAATTAATCGCATGGGGGTCGGCGGGCCGCGTTGCCAATTGCCCGGAAGTCGAATTCACCGCTAATGCGATTCGAGAGAAAATTTCGAAGCTCCTCCGAGTGGATGAAATTTGTTGTCGTGACTCTTTGTCCATCGGCGGACAGTTTCTGTGACAGCGGAGGCTGTGGCTGAAATATTTGCAACATTCGGCGCGTCTCGGCGCAGTTCGCAAAATTTATATTTTTCGCTGTATTTTTGTTGATGCGTAGAATGATGGTTTTGCTTACTCACTGTCGTTGTTGGTTAGCCCATAAAAAGTGTTTAATTACGAGCAATTTCAGTAGACGGCAAAAAAAAAATTGGGTCTTGGTTTCACGAATAACGAGATTTGGAAGATTTGGCAAAATTTCAAGAATTCTTCTCGACGCAGTTGCGATAAAAGAATTAACTTTTTCAGCCCTGGCTCAACCGACAGAGCCTGTTGCCATGGAATCTGTAGAAGACGACGACGATCATCAGACTCAGCCAGCAACATTCCCAGCGACAGAGACGAACCGTGAAGACATTCTCACAGGATTTCTGCGAGGACTTAATTTAGCCATGGAGGTAAATGATAGTTTCTCGTAAATAAAAAAAAATATATATTGCAATTTGACTAACGCACCATCACACAAAAAAAAAAGGAGCACAGCGCACCGGTGAAACGTAGAATCAAGGCCCTGAAGCAGCTTCAGCTGGTCACCCTGAACATAGAAGCCAAATTTTTCGAGGAAGTTCACGCGCTTGAATGCAAGTACAACAAGATGTGCGCGCCTGTGTACGAGAAGAGAAACCAGATTGCGTCGGGCGTGTACGAGCCAACGGACGCGGAATGCGTCTGGGACAGCGACGACGAGGACGAAAAGGCGACCAAGACCGGCGTGAAAATCGAGGAGGTCACCGACAAGAACGAGAAGAAAGAGGAGTACGTATCGCGAAAACGGCGAATCATTCTCGCGTAGCGAAGTGAAAAAAAAAAATGCATTTATCGATTCTTCGCAGAGCCGAGAACGAGAACATCAAAGGAATTCCGGAGTTCTGGCTGACGATATTCAAGAACGTCGGTGTCTTGGCGGAGATGGTGGAGGACCACGACGAGCCCATCCTCAAGCATCTCTACGACATCAAGGTCATATTCCTTGAATCGAATCCAATGGTAAGAATTCGTCGTTGATAGGCCCGAAAAAGTCGCCAACTTTCGTTCTCGTTAAACTCGGCTTTCGTGTCTCGCAGGGCTTCGTGCTCGAATTCCACTTCGAGCCCAACGAATTCTTCTCCAACTCCGTGCTCACCAAAGAGTACATTATGAAGTGCAGTCCGGAGAAGAACGACCCGTTCAGCTTCGAGGGACCTGAGATCTACAAGAGCAAGGTAGAAACATTATTTTGCGGTAATTAAAAAAAAAACCGCTAATAATGCATTTAACACTTAATATTGCCTCAGGGATGCGTGATTGACTGGAAGAAGGGCAAAAACGTGACCGTCAAGACGATCAAGAAAAACCAGAAACACAAATCACGCGGGTCGATGCGCACAGTCACGAAAGTCGTGCAGAATGACTCGTTCTTCAACTTCTTCTCACCTCCAGTCGGTAAGAAGTCACAATTTTCTCGTCGAACGACGGTTCACAAAATAACAATTTCGTTCATATATTCCGCCGGAAACGGAAGTCGCGGAAAAATTAGCATTTCTCGGTCGTTTTCCCAAATATACTTTGTAAAATTCGCGACTGTCGCGTTTCAGTACCCGAAGGCGCCGACGCCGACGTGGACGAGGATACGCAACGGCTGCTGACCAGCGATTTCGAGATCGGTCACTACATCCGCGAGCGCATCGTCCCTCGGGCTGTCCTATACTTCACAGGTAACACGAGAGCGAGCGCAACCTCGGATGGTTCGACGCAAACGGGGTGATAAACGAAATTGCATATTCACGGAATTTTTTTTTTCCGCAGGCGAAGGATTGGAAGACGAAGGCGAGGAGTACGAGGAAGAGGAGGGCGACGACGACGACGAGAACGACGATGAGAGAGACGACGACGACGATGACGACGAAGAAACAGGTGGTCAAGATGTCGAACGTAGAAACGAGTGTAAACAGCAGTAGATCTCTTTCAGAAATAAAGAACTCTCAATAAGTGACCACGCGCTAATGAGACACACCTGCTGACCGATAATTGCCTGAAAACCATCCCCTCATTCGTGGATCCGACTTGAAAAAGAAAACAAAAAAATAAATAAAAAAGAAAGAAAGAAAGAAAGTAACCGTGTAAAACAAGACCGCTAATCTCAATCGTGTATCTTCTTTTGCAGGTCAAGCCTAGACAAAACACTTCAACATACCCGATGTAATCCGGTCCTTTGAATTTCTTCATTTTGTACTATTGTTACGTTTATATGAAGTAAGTTTAAATCTTTTTTTCAACGTATGTTAATCTTGTGAAAAAAAAACAAAAACAAATTTTGAGTACTGTTGAAGGATTTTTAATACAAAAATGTTCTGAGAAAAAAAAACACCACGACCATGCGAGTTTGTCCTTCTATCTCCGATCTGTCGTCTTTACGTATTTGTGCCATGCGTTTATTAATTTTAACACATCTCGGCCTCGCTCTTCGAATGCGATCGTGGTCGCTATATCTGATAATTTACGATACACTTACGCTAATAAATTTACCAGTTAAGTGCGAAATAGCGAGCGTGTAATAGACCTAAAGCTTTAGCAACGAGGCAGCATGTAGATCCGTGTATCTCTTTTAAACATCACACTCCGGGGTCCAACGCGCCCCGGAAAACGTTTAGCGTCGTTAAGTTTTGTACTATATGGAAGATAAAAAAAATATCCGATTTTGCAAGTACTTAAACACTTTATTTTCATTATTTCCTCTTTTGAGTTCCAAGAGTGTCCCTCGAGTTGTAATTCCCAAAATGAGTGTTATATGAATGCTTCAATTGCGACGAGCAGCCTTCCACTGTTTGGCTCTCTTTGCCTGTTGTTATTCATCAGATCGATTTTCCGCGAGTTAATTACATAAAAACATCCGCATTCTTCGAATTCTTTGCGTAAAAATTATTATCGCACATTTTTTTCGCGACTAGGTATCAAGAAAGAAAGCATACGAGAAACTTTCGTCGCCGATAAACGAACCGAAACGGAGCTTCTCGACCCATCGCAACAAGTTGGTGCAACGCCGAATCCGGGCAGTTGCACGAAAACGTCGAAGGTGTTTTGACTTGGTGGACGAGCTTTTGGAAATCATACAGGCAGCGAAACGGCAGTCTGTATTTTATCGACACTGCCTGCTCTAAATATTAAGCTTTTTAGTGAACGCGATGCAGGCGACAAGCAACGGGCGTGTTACGTCAGTAACCTAGTGGTGATTCTGAGATGAAATTCGGAATCACCTCGAAGATTATCCGGCAAGAAGATCACGAGGGTCACGACGTTTTTTTCGAAAATTTCAGTGATCGTCATCGAGACATCCGTGATGTCATTGCTCGGTGTCGAAATGGCTGAGGGAGCGGAGCATCCGGACAATCAGTCCACACCGGATTCAGTGTACTGATTGTCCAGCTGCTCGGCTCCCTTGGCCCTTTTCGGAAGCTCCAAAAACCCAAACGACGTCTCCGCCCGCGGTACGAACGACTCTTCGGTTATCGCCGCAGCGGAGTTGCCGTGACATTTTTCGGAGAACAACGAAGGCGTTCGTTGAATTTGTCAATCATGCCTGCACGATTGGGGCTCGTATTTAATCGACTATCCTTCCCGCATGTGGTCAGATATTGCTTGTATTCAAGTTACTCGCATTGAAGGCCTCTGCATACTTTCTGACCTTGAAACATTAGTAAAAAAAAAAAAATGTATAAATAAAAATATTTCGACATTTTGTCAATGGTTATTTCGGATTATTTCTCAATGTCGGAGTGGTTGGATTAGGATATCTATTATAGATTTCTTCTCATTTATGACTCTCGGGTTGTTATGTTGAGGTATAACGACAAAAGTATTAGCGACCTTGAGCTCGGTCGTTATACTTTTGTTGGCGCAGGCTCGTTCTTGTTGACCTCCAGTTCGCGATCTTCGTCTGTTTTTGCCCGAGTATCCGTCGATTTTGTCGCTCCCGGGGGGAAAAGTCGACGTTTTTCCCCCCCTGAAATCATAGATACGTACCGAACATTGCCAAAACCGTCCTCGCAAAAATGTGTTTTTTTTTAAATTTCGAATTTTGCAAATAATTATCAGCCGTCGCACGACCCTGGTAAGCAATTTAAAACTTGTGAAAAATCTTCAAGATCTGCGCGCCATCTACCGCAACGCTTGGGACGTTAGCCGCGGGGTGGCGCTGCCGACAAATTCCCAGCGTGAGGTAGCGAAAAAGTGAGGTTATGACTTTCCACCGGATTTGATTGAGGCTAAGGTGTTTTTTATGATTATCATTACTTGTATCCTATTTTGACAACTGTTGTCGCAAAATTACGTAAAATGTTACCGATATACAACAACCGGAAGTGACAGCGTCGACGATCGTAGACAATTGTTTCCGCAGTAAATCGTATTATACGACCCGCGGTTTCCCTACTTGGCTCTGTGATTTCGTACGGCGAAAAAACACCTCGCCCGGGGTGAATGAATAATTTATTGAATATAAATAATTTACAGCACAAGATGCAGAGCCTCAGGAAGTGCGTTCAGGGATTGGCGTCCGCCTGTGCGTCGAGTGTCCTGCGACAACCGCTGAATGTTTTGCCAAGAGGATTGAACCCGGCAGCTGCTGTACACAACACTTTGATATGCAGAGCAAAGTCTACTAAGCCGTTCCATTTCTTAAGTTTCAACGACAAAATGTATCCCGTGCAAACGCCCGACGAAGAGAGGCGACCAGCTGTGAGTCACTACAAATTATTGCCAATCGACAAAAACATTGTAACGAGTTCCTAATTGTCTTTCCTCCCTCAGTATGTCTGCCACCAGAAGGTCGACGTCAAGTATAGCCCGAAGAAGATGTGGTACATCGCGTGTCTGGTGCGTGGAATGTCCGTCGACGAAGCCGTCAAGCAGCTGAGCTTCTTAAACAAGAAAGGAGCTGAGATTGCAAAGCAAACCATTCTGGAAGCTCAAAAACTTGCGGTCGAAAGACATAACGTTGAGTTCAAGAGCAATCTTTGGGTTGGTAAGTTTGGTCAGGATGATCTTATTGTTATTATTATTTGGAGCTGGTAATTTCTTTTTTTCTGGCACTATTAAATCGTTGCTACCAATAATTGGGTGATTGGATTTTTAGAATACTATTCTTTTTACTGTTGAAAAAAAAGTCTTCAAAATTCTTCAAAAGTCTTCAGGCTTTCGTTCGTTGTTTGAACTTTGACGCGCTTATTGACAAACTTATCGTTCTGTGTCTGTTTGTAAAATTCAGTCTGATCGTAAATATATATTCTTGATCCCAAGTTTAACATAGCTGCGTCGATTTTCCAGCGGAATCGTTCTCGACCAAGGGTCACATTATCAAGGGGATAAGAAGACACGCACGAATGCGAGCCGGAGAAATACGTTACAATTACATCCACTACTTTGTCCGTCTGGAGGAAGGCAAACCGCCAGAAAATTACTACCTACCAGTGCCCAAGAACAAAGACGAGCATCTCGCGGCCTGGATGAAGCAAATGAGATCTCGAAAGATCGTCAATTCTTTGTAGATCGTTGTTTTTTCTTTTGTAATCCATACCGAGATTTAATAAACTAGGATAATTCGCGCGAATGAGAAAGTCGACAATTTGCGTTTTTTTTTGTGGATTTTTTTTTCTTTTCTTTTATTAACTCCAGCAACAGTGACAATGGATGTGATGATGGTGATCCATAGGTTCAATGTAACGCAGCCACAGATCAATGGAGATAACAGCTTACAGCTTCAACTTGGTTCTCCTCCAGTGACGCCTCTTAGCGTTGTACCTGGAATCGTAGAAAAAGAAAAAAATTGTTAGCATTGTTATCGATCGAATCTCAACGTTTTGTATCTCGAGTTAATCCGTTTTCCGATCTTTTCGAGCAGCACAGAAATATTGGGGATGTTTGGGAATGGCCGGTTTAACCAATAAAATTGCTCACAGCTACCACCAATCAGAGTCAATTCTAGTTGCACTGATAAAACACTTTTCCAGTACACGAAGCGGTGGAACAATTTCGAAGACCGTTAAAAGATTGCGGGACGCACTTGATCGACAAATAATAATGGATAAATCGAAAATGCCCATTGACCGTAGGTGTCAAAGCGGCGTGATACGCGAGCGGGCAAAACATAACCTCACTTTCGAAAAACGATTTCGCGATTCCACGAAATCGTCGATACGGAAAAATTGAGCGAAAATTGATTGCACGACGAAGATATCGTGATTTTTTTAATGAGAATTGAGGGCGAGTGGAAGGAATGACAAAACTTACCGGATGGTGTTGCCAGTGCGCATTCTCACCCATTGTGGAATGGGCCTGTTTTGCTTGAGCTTTTTGGCAAGCTTGCGCTTGATGATAAACGTCTTGTGGGCCGACTGAAACACACAAGACAACAGCGTTAACGTTTTAGCGATTGATTCACGACGAATTTCACCGAGAATCGCGAGGATGCCGGTGATTCGGGTGGATTTTAATGCGATATCGCGAAACCCACCATGTCGCCTCCGTGACAAAACGTGAAGAAGAAAACTCTACGACGGCTGGTGGCGCGCGGAGCGCTGTCTACGACGCTCGTCAGATGGAGTCTCGGGCTTGTCCATGCGCAATGAATTGCCCCGACCGGAAGTGAAATGATTTCTCCAGTATCCGTGAGAGGGGCTGCTGTTTTGATCCCAAACGCGTTGGTTTTGATTCTCACCACCGCTGAGTAAATAACATTTGTTTGTTTATAACAATTTTGTTTAAACAATTAAAAAATGAATAAATAAATAAGATTTAAAAAATAAAATAAATTTAAATAAACAAAAAATTAAACAAATAAGAAAAATAAAAATAAATTTATGGTAAATTTTGAAAGTAATACAAATTTTTTAAATAAATTTAAAGTAAATTTTTTTTGTCGACTACCGTTGGACGTGACAATAAGAAAATGATAGGTATTTCAAATACACACCCGTGACACATGCATTTTTTATGTATTGAATGTGTCACAAATGTTGGAAAATAAAAAATACAAAACGGTGGATTGTTTCACGACGCTTCGAATTAATTGTCAAATGATTGTCCAGCCCGCGAGAGTCAAGGATAAATATTTTTTATTTTCGTACAACGATTTATTGTTATTTAATTTTAAGAAATATATATATATTTGTGTATTATAACATTGAAAAACACGAAATAAAAAGAATCCGAACGCTTGGAACGCGATAATCATCGGCATCTCCCAAACTCCGAGCCACCCGGATGAAAAAGAGAAATATGTAAATTAACCGAATACCAGCGCCGGGGTCCTTCCACCTATAACCAGTTAACTCTCATTATGTATGCGTCTGGCATCATTTCACTCGGTACAATGACGCGTTCGAGAAATCATTCAGAAGGAATCCGTCCACCCAGTGGTCGTGTGGCGGGGAACCTCCGATTGTTCGGAAGTTATTTCGATCCTCGGGTTTCAATCGAAAGTATTCGCCGATTCGGTGCGGTCGACGTTTCACTGCGGCGAAAAAATAATATTCATCCGGGACCGTGACAAAAGTGTCAAAAGTGCCGCAATCCCTAAACGAAAAATAGAGAAAAAAACAAACAGATTCTAATCTACGAAAGATCACGATTAAAAATAAAATAATGAAATCTCGAAAATTTCCTCAGACGACAATTCGTGATAATTTCCACGTAGTGATTTAATCAGCCAAAACCGGTTCTCCCGGGAATCCGCGAGTGACTCAAGTGTGGCAAGGACGAGGAGAGAAAAAGAGGCGTTTTAGTTTCGAACAAAAAAAAATAAAATAAAATAAAAATTCGTGTGTCAAGCAGGAGTCGAAAGTTCATTGGCCAAGGGCGGCCGCTAAAATCGCATTGTCGTTTGGTGTTGATGTATGACATTCACGTGTTACCGAGGTGTAGTAATTATCATTACATTGAAAAAAAAAAAAAAAAAAACGAAGTGACGTTGGGCTCGAGTGAATGGGAGGAACGAGGATACGCGGACAGATTTGTCAGCGCGTTTTGAATAAAAAGCGCGCGTTGCCCAAATTTCGACGGGAGATTATGATTGTCTTTCATGTGGTGAACTCGGTTTGCGTGTGGCAATAATAAAGGATAAAGATAAAAATTGAATCGACGAGTGCGACTCACACAGCTCGTGTCGTTCACACGTCATGCGGCAACATCCGGTCGCGACTGCGTTAATGCTCGCGGCGATACTGCTGGTCACGATCCCGGCAGGAAGTTGTGCCGAAGACCCGGTAGTCAATACGGACGATCAGCGCCAAACATTATCGGTCTCTGACGCCAACGACGGACGGGTGTCACAGCAACGAGGCACTGAAACGTTCGTAAGTAATTCATAACTCGTAATTCGATGCGCCGAGTGTTTTGTAATAGTTGCGTGTAGATATGCACAGGTTAAAGGCTGAAATTACTTTTTTTCAGTCATTTATTTAATTTCATTTGATTTATTATTGAATAAAATGTTAACCATAAAGAAATAAAGGATAACAAAATAACTAACTTTAATAATTTTTTATTCTTAATAAAAGAATAAATAATAAAATAATAATTGAATTAAAAAAATAATTTCGAATAATTAAATTTAATTATTTTGATATTCTTTATTTTTTGTGGTTACGATTTTAATACTTGGTCTGGGGACTTTACTTTTGAGCTTTTTTTTAGGTAGAGATTTACACATAGAAAATAATGCAATTTTTGTTTTTCCACTTTTGGTAAAAAATAATTTCTCAACGAACGGCTCGTCCATAACTCGTAATTTAATGCACTGAGTGTTTTCCAATAACTATATATGGATACACACAGAGTGAAAATTAAATTGTAATAGTGATGCTTTTATTTTTCCCTATTAAAATTTACTTATCGTTTTAAATGGTTAAATAAGCGTTTAAAAAAATTGAAAATCATTTATGGATTTTTAAGCGAAGATTATGGAGCTGTTTTATATCGGAAAGACTTTCAGCTCGAGTTGGTGGAGAAAGAGGGATACGTCGTCGAGGAGCACGAAGTGACCACCGAGGATGACTACATTCTGTCGATACACAGAATTCCCGGCGGGCCAAGATCACCGGTGGCTCACGGAAAGCAACCAGTTTTGCTTATACACGGGCTCCTCGCCGCCTCGGATATTTGGGTCCTTCGAGGAAGGGAGCACGATCTCGGTAATGAGAAATGAGATAATCATTTTTAGAATAAAAAATAATAATAATAATAATTTCTAGATTAAAAAATAATAAAAAAAACAGTATGATAAAAAATTAATAGAAAAAATTGTACATTGTCATTTCAGCGTATTTATTGGTGGACAATGGGTACGACGTTTGGGCCCTCAATTCGAGGGGAAATTATTACGGGAAGCGACACAAATTCATGACTTCCAAAGACTCCAAATTCTGGAGGTTCAGGTAAAATAAAAATAAGTCAAACGATATCGATAAATAAATGAGATTTGGTGCAGAAATATTTTTTAAATCTTCAATGGTTTTCGATTAGTAAAATTGTGACTGTATAGATTTTAATTGCGTTCCAGCTGGCATGAATTTGGGACCTACGACACGGCGGCATCGATAGATTACATTTTGTCGTTAACCGCGATGCCGCGAGTGTCACTCGTGGGCCACTCGATGGGCAGCACGGTGGAGCTGGTTCTGCTTTCCAAGAGACCGGAATACAACGACAAAGTGAACGTGGCCCTGACCTTCGCGCCAGTCGCTATATTCACCCATGCGATGCCCGGCGTCATTACCATGATGGGGATTCGATATGGAAAGCAGATCGAGGTGCGCTCGGATTCAGATTTATAATCAACGAACAATTGCACCGCGATAATAATTCTCGGGCGATATTAATTATTTATTCCGCACGGCAGGAAGCGCTGAAGCTTCTCGGCATGTTCGAGCTGTTTCCGCGCAACGGTATTGACCTCACGTACTACGGATCGTTCTGCCAACGACCGAGGGTCCAGCCGATTTGCAAGAGGCTCGCCTTTTATTTTTTGGGCCTCACGAATTTGGAGGAATTCGACACGGTGAGAAAATTATTTATAATTCACGAAAACAATTCTGTTGATGTTGCAAAAACATTTCTAAAAATCTTTAAAAAAACATTTTATGAAAAAAAAACGTATTTAACCCTTCATGGTCACCCTGGGTAGAATCCACTCAATGAACACCCAATGACCATGGAGATCGGTGAAATATGTGTGACCACGAAGGGTTAAAAAACATTATTTTATGAAGAAAAATAGACACATTACAATACTTTTTTATCTAAAAAGAATAGGACACCATTTTTTTCTAAAACTAAATGTTGACGACAAAAAATTGTAAACAGAAACGGTATGAATATTTTTTTACAAAAAAAAGCATGCTTTCTTTTACAAAAAAGAAAAGATATAAATGCCAATGAATTTTTTTTACAAAAAAAGAAAAAAAATGTTGTAAATGTTGACGACAAAAAATTGTAAACAGAATTGGTATGAACATTTTTTTACGAAAAAAAAAAGAAAATCATACTTTCCTTAAAAAAAAAAAAATCATGCGCTCTTAAAAAAAAATATACAAATCCCAATTAATTTTTTTACACAAAAAAAAAGGAAATCATGCTTTCTTAAAAAAAAAAAAAAACATGCTTTCTTTTACAAAAAAAAGATCCAAATCCCAATGAATTTTTTTACAAAAGAAAGAAGAAACAAACATGATTTATAGAAAAATATGATAAATGTAAACCGAATTGAAATTTGTGTGACGAACACAGACGATGCTGCCGCGCCTGCATTTTTTTTTACAAAAATTTTTTGACAAAAAAAAGAAAATCATGCTTTCTTTAAAAAAAATATATATATATACAAATCCCAATGAATTTTTTTACAAAAAAAAAGGAAATCATGCTTTCTTAAAAAAAAAGTCATGCTTTCTTTTACAAAAAAAAAAGATACAAATCCCAATGAATTTTTTTACACAAAAAGAAGAAACAAATATGATTTATAGAAAAATATGATAAATGTAAACCGAATTGAAATTTGTGCGACGAACACAGACGATGCTGCCGCGCCTGCTGCGTCACTACCCGCAGGGCACCTCGGTCGAGACTCTGATGCACTACGCGCAAATCGCGACGAGTGGTGAGTTGAAAGCGCGGTGCCGCACCGAGATCCTGGCTAGGAATATACCGCGGAGTTCATGACACGGCGCTACTTTGGTTTGTGCAGGAAAGTTCAAGCAGTACGATTTCGGGCCGATGAGCAATTATCTTCGCTACAGGAGTTTCGCGCCGCCCGAGTATCCGCTGGAGAACATAACGGCACCCGTGGTGCTCTATTACGGTCCAAACGATCCTTACACGACGAAGGAGGTCAAGACTCTTCGCTTTACAATCGTTACGTCTCGCCATTACGATACAAACGTGTATTAAACGGTGTTTCTCTTTCTCTTCTCTCCGGCTCGCGTGCAGGACGTGCAGGCGGTGATGGAGAAAATTCCGAGTGCCACTTCGAGGGAGATTCCGTACTCGAATTTCGGCCACCTTGACTTTATTTTCCTCAACGAGACGAAGAGACTGCTTTACGACGACGCGCTCGAGCTGCTCAACGGCTACAGGGACGCGGATTCCAACGGCCTCGAGGACGACGGCGTCGTGTCGCCGAAATCGCGACACCGCGACAACGAGAGTTGAAAACAATCGCGAGACAACAATAAACAAAGATGTGCCTAATCGAGCGAGCGGGACGCGGCGAGACTGCTTATCGGGCACTCCTCGTTGCGTGCCTCGAGCTCGATGTCAAAGTTGGGTCTGCGACACAGCGCGAGATACCAATTTTTTTTTCCTTTCGTTTTTTGCATTTTTTTTATTATTATTATTTATTTTCGATTTTCGAAACACTCAATCGTGGGTATCTTGCGCACGGTGTGGCAGACTTCGCTGATTAGTGATGTAGAAAAAAATGTGCTGTGACAAAATTGTACCGTTTACGGTGTTTATAGTGTAATTGACCTTTTTTATTCGTTCGTAATAAGAAACAAGACTAAGGATAAGTTTTTTTTTAAGGAGCTTTTTTTTATTAGATGTTACGTAAGTTTTTGATGCAGGAGAAAAGTTAGTTTTCGGTAGGAATTTTTTTTACCATCACTTTTGTGTAGTATAATTAAATAAACATTTATTACGCTTAGTACAAAAAAAAACATTCTCTGGATTTGAGTGCGAAATAATTCAGTTTTGTGTAAAAGTGCGAAATAATTCGGTTTTGTGTAAAATAACGAATAAGATGCCTTGAAATGAACTCAAAATTCAGTTTTTATTCATATTTTTTCACTCGATGCTCGGGTTTCACCTGCGTCTTCCAGCCGAAAATCCTGTGCGTGGGCGGCAAGCGTGTTATCCACTCGTTCGCACCTTAACGACGCGGAACTATCGCTGCGATTTTTTCGGAAAGAATTTTGTTGTTTAGTTGCTGCATTTTTACAGATTTTATCTTCAGAGGAGGGTGGACATTTTGGGCCATTCGTGTTTCAACCAAAAACACGGTGCGTTCGGTTGTTAAATGAGAACAAACGATAAGAGAGCGATTAATTACATGGCAACGTTTTCGTTGGCTCAACGAGCAGTCAGTCGCACGCGCTCGCCGACTTATTAGTCGACGGTAAACCGGCGACGCTTTTGCTCAACTTTTGTTTTTCTCGTCGAATTTTCTATTTTTCCCATCGGATAGGCGTTTCAAACTTTACAAAATCGAAAAAAAAAAAATTAGAAAAGAACCTAGGGGGTAAATATTTTTGTAATAAAAATGTAATAAAATAATAAAAGATTAAATGGGTAAACGCGTATGAGCTGGTCGAATAAATAAATGTACGTTAAGTTTTTATTTTTAATTAAAAACTTTTTTTTATAGGACTCTCTACCTATCATCCTACGCTTTGCCCCTGCAGGATGTTCGACGAAGTAATTGCTGCATTACGGTTTAGGAATAAAAAATCCAGGCTCTTCAGACCGTACGATTACGGCTATTTGAAGAATCTCAAGGTCCACGGTTCGCCATCGCCTGCCGAGTATCCGCTGTATCGAATAACGGCACCCGTTGCCATTTACAACGGACTCAACGATTGGTTGGCTCATCCAAAAGTGAGTTATTAATTTTTTCTTTTCTTTCATTCATCGTCTCACTCGTCTCAAGTCGAAACGTTGCAAAAACAAAAAAGCCAAAAATGAATATAATTACTCACTTCACGTGTTTCATATTATTTTCCGCCTCTGCACGTAATTATGTAATGTGAGCGGCAAAAAACTGCCCGCGTACAATTAGGTAAAAGCAGTTACGGTCAGGTGTGCAAATTTCGCAAGCCTAATACCGGCGTTTGCGTGCCGAAGGTCGCGGTGGTTGTTGATTTGGTCCACAGAGTCCGTGGAGTATTGACTGTTAAGGTTGGTCCGAAATAAACTGTACTCGAGATATGTTAATTATATAGCAGAAAAATTCCATGTTTTCTTTTTGTCTCTTATATATCCGCCGGATATAGGATTATAAATTATAACACAATATATTCTGAGATACATATTAAAATGTATATTACATATTTTGTTCAAAAAATCGAAAATTATATATTTTTATTTTATAATATATTTTTTTCGATATACTTTATTTTCAAGTGAGACAAACTAGTTAGCTGCAAGTAAAAATAACGTTGCAAATAATTATAACTCACAAACCGAAAATCTTAATTTTTTTTTTCATTCGCATATCTTTCCTTTTCAATAATTGTTTTTAATTTTCCAGGACATCGACATCCTTGCCCAAAGGCTGCCGAATCTCGTGGAGCGATACGAGGTGGGAGTGAAGCTCCTGAACCACTTCGACTTCATCTTCGGCAACAACATTCGCTCCTTGGTTTACCACCACATTCTCGATCGCATGGAGAGCTTCTTGCCGGTCACAAACTGAGCGCCACACCTAGAGAAATCGTTCTGAAGGGATCTATTCGAAACAAATAAAATTTATTTGAACGAAATAAAAATTTATTTGAATGAAATACATTTTATTTGAATGAAATACATTTTATTTGATCCAAATAAATCCTATTTGGCCGGCCATTAAATAGAGTGATTTATTTCATGGCCGGCCTAATAGGATTTATTTGGATCAAATAAAATTTATTTCATTCAAATAAATTTTTATTTCATTCAAATAAATTTTTATTTCATTCAAATAAATTTTTATTTCATTCAAATAAATTTTTATTTCATTCAAATAAATTTTTATTTCATTCAAATAAATTTTATTTGTTTCGAATAGATCCCATCAGAACGATTTCTCTGGGTGCACGCACGTGCTCTCCCCGACGGCTGCGGAAAGGGCTTGCGAAATCGTCGGCACTCTATTCCTCCAGGCCGCGAGAAAATCGACTCGATAGAAATCGCCGTTTTGCGCTTGATACGCGGCTATGAAACTTGGCTGTGTTTTCCTTTTATTTGCAAATAATCAAGTGAACGATTTTATTCGCCGCGTGTGTTTGCACGAGGCCCGCGTGCGCCTCTCATTAACGAGAGTTCGCGTATGCAAAAGGTGTGCATATCATCGTTGGCCTCGACCCGCCGAGCACACATGCAACGTGCATGAAATTTGCGCACACGCACTCGAAAAACCAAGCGTGTTGCAGGTGTGTTGATTCACCTATCTTTTACATTGTGACGAGTTTTTGCATACTTTAAGCATTTACATGGTAAACTATATATAAAAGGAACACACTTAAAGTGCGAAAAACTCGACACAATGTGAAACAAAAGATAAAGAAAAAGTGAAAAACAAAAGATAGGAGGAAACAACGCACTTGCAACACGCTTGTTTTTTAGAGTGCGAGAAATAAATTTGAAATGATGGGACTCGATGTGAGAATTCTCTGTCATCGAGATTTATATTTTGCCTCTGCCTACGACTGTGATGTTTCGACACTACCATTAGCGCCCATATAATAAAGTAGATTCTAATTGTTACTGTGTAGCTTAGTGCGGCGTGAGTACTTTTTTTTTTTTTTTTTGCGGACGCAGCTGCACATCGGCCATGCAGGCGAGTCGGTGGGAACGCGAGGCTGCACCGTAAGCAGAAGCTTCGCGCGAGCGTTAGATGCGTCTGAATTCAGCTGAATGTTATCGCTGAATCCCCGAGTGGCGTAATCGACCTTGCAGGCTGCATTGACTTGCCGGGTGCTGCGACCTCTTTGCGCAGGTGAATCGTTGCGAAACTTCGGTATACGCAGGGTATTTGGTTTAGGCGTTAGACGGTGAGACCCAAATCGGAGCGAAGGCGGATGACCTATGGTATTTTTAGGGCTCGAGTTGGTGATTTTTTTTTCAGCAATAATTTTATGATTGCAAACGACGTTTCAATCGACTGATTTGATCTTTTTTCTGATTCGGGTTTTCCCGCTAATTGCAGGAAAATTAAGTTAAGAAATAGTTTTCTGGTATTTTTGTTAGATCATTATTTTAATTTTTATTTTAATGTTTTTATTTTAATTTTTATTTTAATGTTTTTATTTTATTTTTTATTTGTCTTAAATATTTAGATCGATAAATATTTTTAATTACTTTATTTTACTTATCCGATTCAGCGTTCACTTTCTTTCGTTAGTCTTTTTTTCGCGAACAGCGACCGAGGACGCGGACCAACCTTAGCACGATTTTGGCTGGCCTCGTAACCGATTTATGACGTCAAGGAGGCGACGCGTTGAGGCGATTCGTGCGCCGCTCTTCCGACGTCTGGTCCCGCTGTCACCTTGAACTTCAACTTGTTTCAGGTTCTTCCGCCGAGTCCCAGCGTGAACGCGAATTTGTAGCAAAAATAGCATTTCGCAAAGCAACGGACAAACTTTCGAATTTCGCTTACGAAGGTCACTTGCACCTTAAATGGCTATCATGACCATTTTACGACTCCCGTAGTCTTTGATATACAGGATAACATTCGCCCCAAAATTGTTTCAAAATTATTGTGTCCTTGAAAGTCATGAGAGCTGATCGAAAATTATCCACTAATTTTAATAATCACAGCGATTAAACATTTTTAAGTCGCAGGGAAAAGAAATCTTGAATTCGGAAGGTCGATAATGCTGATCATTCTGGATCCGTCGACCTTCACTGATCGACAACCATCGATGACCAATTAACGAGTCGTCATTGCCATATGGTGGTCGATGGATGCTGAGATATTTGTAGAACTTCGTAACAGTTTGTTGATCCAGATCGCGATACATTTTGTCGGAAAAGTTGGTTTGGTGACGACTTACAAAAACTTGTCAGTAATAAACAGTTTGGTAACCACGGGATACGAAACAACGAAAACATCCTCAAACGGTTATTATACCGTGTTCGAAATAACGTAAAAGCGAATCGTTACAAATATCAAATATCCATATTAGGTATTGATATTTGCAGAGAAAAAAATCATTTTTTGATTCTTTCCCGTCGAAATTTCTATTTTTCAAACAAACAACGGTGCTTTTCGGAATAAGCGGGAAATTTCCCATTGGATAGGGATTCCAAACTTTACGAAATTGCAAAAAAAAAAAAAAATTAGAAAAGAACCCAGGGGGTAAATTTTTTTGTAACAAAAATGTAATAAAATAATAAAAGATCAAATGGGTAAACGGTTATTATACCGTGTTCGAAATAACGTAAAAGCGAACCGTTACAAATATCAAATATCAATATTAGGTATTGATATTTGCAGAGAAAAAAATCATTTTTTGATTCTATCCCATCGAAATTTCTATTTTTCAAACAAACAACGGTGCTTTTCGGAATAAGCGGGAAATTTCCCATTGGATAGGGATTCCAAACTTTACGAAATTGCAAAAAAAAAATTAGGAAAGAACCCAGGGGGTAAATTTTTTTGTAACAAAAATGTAATAAAATAATAAAAGATCAAATGGGTAAACGGTTATTATACCGTGTTCGAAATAATGTAAAAGCGAATCGTTTCAACAATGGACGTTCCCACATGGAAGAAAATGCGCTGAATGCGGAGCGCACGAAATCAACACTATAGAAGGGGTCCGATTGGAAACGACGCGAAGTTATGGTGGGGAAAGGTACGAACGGATCAATCGAAAATTGCAGTTCGAGTATGTGGTTAGTACGGCGCACGTGGCAGGTGTAGCGCGGGTTATATAAATGCTGGAGGTTCGTCGAGGCGAGGAGTCACTGTACCCGAGGATGTCGTCGTCACTTCATCCCGTGGTTGCCTCGATCGTCCTCGGGCTTTTTTTCCAGCCCGGGGCGGAGTGCCACCTTCGTAGAAATCCGGACATTGACCTCAACACAGTAAGTCCAGGCTGACGAGAGTCCTCAAGTTCGGCGAGTGTTGTCGTCGACCCGCCACGACGATTGGCGGTTATTGCTTCCTCATAGAGGAAGCTTTGTTTTTTTTTTCCGCAATGACGACCAAATTGCTGTGGAATGGAAATATTTAAAATCGGTAAAACTGGACCCCGCATGTCGGTTGTAAAATGTGTGTCGCCTTGAAGGTGCTGTGAATATATTAAATTTGCAGCCGAAAAGCTGGGCTGTTGCAGCCTTTTCGGTTTAATTAATCAATTGGTGAGGTGCAATAAGCACTTTCTGCAATATGCAAATTCAGTTGGTGCGCGGGTGGTGCGTTTGGGACACTGGATTTTCCACTGTGGCTGTCGAATATGACTCGCAACTGGGATGTTAGTTGTGAAGTACCCTCTGACCCTTTCGGGTCGATGCACCGGATGTGTCGACCCCTCTCGAGACTCTGATTACGATTGCATTAAAAACAGATAATTAAAAAAATACATTCCTCTTATCGTCTTCACGTAAAATCACAGGAAAAAAGTCTTTAAAAAAGACGGAATAGATAAGAAATGTCCATATAGAAAAATTATTGAAAAATTTGACTTCCAAGCGCGATCAACATTTTCGTTGGACGTTAGTCTGCATTGGGAAAAATTAGTAGTCATGATTGGCATATCCGTCAGTAAACCGAGCTACAAAAAAAAAATGCTATCAAAAACCAACCGGATTGGTAGACACGACTATTAATTTTTCTCAGTCTCTCAGCGCCCGTCCAATCAGCTACCGCATCTTTTCAGCCTGATCTGGCCGCAAAATACGGATACTCCCTGGAGACTCACCGCGTGACAACGGACGACGGTTACATACTGGAGATCCACCGGATTCCGCACGGGCGAGACGCGATCGACCAACGGGGAAGCGCGGGAAGGCTGCCGGTGCTTCTTCAGCACGGACTGGCCGGGAGTTCGGCCGACTGGGTCGTCACCGGTCCCGGCTCAGCTCTAGGTGAGAGTCGAGAGCCGCGATCATCGCCGTTGCGCCACACCTACACTGTTAAAAATGTGGTGTTAAAAACTATACCAAGACGGTGTCTATATAGGTCCACACCAATCACGGTGATAACGAGCGGTGTTAAGGGAGTGTGAAACACCGACTTTGCACCTCAAAAGTTCGGAACTGCCGTTTTTCGCGAATTATGAACGGATCGAAGCGACAATTGAAATACAGACGCCAGTAATGTGAATCTCGTTAATGAATTAGGCAGAATTTTGATTTTCGAAAAAAAAAAAAAATACAGATCAATTACCCGTAGAGGGAATCTGTAATGAAAAATTCGATTTTTTTCAATTTTTCGATTAAAACTAAGAAAAGAGACTAATTCATTCACGGGATAATAAAAAATCACACATGATACGTGCATTCACGCCCTTAAATCGAATAGTGTTTCAACGTTTCGTTGGTAACAATAATAAATTTAACGAAACGGCTGGTGTTAATTATACACCGCAAAAAGTGTTACTATTAACACTGTAATAACTAACACTAGGAAAAAGTCCACACCAGCAGCGTTTGACACCGTATATTTTTAACAGTGTAATAGACGCATTGATATTGAAAAGAAAAGCGACCGAGAAAGTGAAAGAGAAAAATTTTCCCGCCAAGGCTAAATTAAAACGGACGATCGATTCCTTTCGGCGCGCCGATTTTTTGCTCCTGCTTGAACCGCGCACGTTCGAAGGTTGCGAGAAAATTATATGGGCGTCGATACAGTGGCGACTAAGTAATAGAACTGGAAAATATATGGGCAACACGCTTTAGCTCTAAACTCCGTCCTCGCGGCGTTCGGACCAACCGATCTGGGCTGCGCTCCGACTCTAAAACGTTGCATACGAAAGAGAATGGCCAACGAGAGTGAGAAATGTCGTATGGAGCGACGCGTGTGGAGCGCACGCGGAACGACCGTGTCGAGTCGGGTTTTGCGGTCACGCTTGATACTTTACCGGGTTTAATTCACTCGCGAGACTGCGAAGCATTCAGCGCGGAATTTTTTTCTCCGCCGAGTCTTTTAACTGTGGCCGATTGCATAAACACGAATTATGCTGCGTTTGACTACTTTTGACCGGTTTTGACCGGCCAATATATGTGGTACCTATTGTCTCTTCTTCAGCGTACATCCTGGCCGACGAGGGCTACGACGTCTGGTTGGGCAATAATCGTGGCAACGTCTATTCACGGCAGCACCGATATTTATTACCGGAAAATCGGACTTTCTGGAATTTTAGGTACGGCAGATTTACAGTTTCAGGTGGTATCGTGAGATGTTAAGTGGAATGATTGATAGATGGAGAAAAAAAATGTTGGAAGAGTCAAAATAATATTGGACGTTAATAGTTACTGGTAATAATAGTTAGACAAAAGTATTGAAAAATGGTAATTATTATTTGATCTGAGCAATATTTTTGGCACAACTTGAGCCCACGAAAATGTTCTTTAAAATATCGACTTTTTACCTATAAAAACATCGTTTCCAAGTCGTATATTCTACCCCTGAAAACACTGGTCGCAACCCATTTTTACGTGATTAAAAAAAACCTACTTTTTTGACAGAAATTATAGATCCGGATTTTGTGACTCGCGAATTTTTTACGTAAGGATTTGTCATATTAATTTATAACATTCGACTGGCAATAATCGTTCGTTAAAAAATGTTGTAAAATAATAATAACTATTTGGTCTCGATGGTATTTTTTGATGGGTCTGAGAGTTTCTTAATTAGTGATACTAACATATTACTAATTAATTGCACTCGACAGTTTTCACGAGTTGGGTGTGTACGATCTGCCGGCCATGGTGGACCACGTGCTCGAAGTCACCGGACGGCAGAGGCTCCTCTACGTCGGGCATTCCCAGGGCACGACCCAGTTGCTGGTGATGACCTCGACGAGGCCGGAGTACAACTCGAAGATCGCGCTGGCGACCGGCCTCGCGCCCGCAGCCTTCACTGGTCACCTGCGGGGCCCGATTACCCAACTCGCCAGGCTCACGTACTTCGGTGTGGTAGGTCATGCCCGCTTTCATTGGCCCGCAGCCTCCGTCTTCATTTGCTATGCACTTCCGAAGCGCAGTTTTTCCAAGACCTCGACCTCCCACATGTCAACAAACGTGTTGGGAAAACATTTCGATAAATTCATTTTGTGATTTAACGATCAGGGGAAATTTTTTACTTCATTTTTTTACTGATTTACAGCAGAAAGTGTTTTTTTTCTGGATTTTCGAACGAAAAAAGAAAATCCAGGTTCGTTCGGTAAAAAAAGTAACCTCGGTTTTAGTGAAGTGACGAAATTTCGAAAAAAGTGCGAGTACACTTTTGATTTTTTAATATTTTTTTATTTCGATGTATTTTTACGCGTAGATAACGAATTTGCCATTAATTTTTTTCTAAACGCGATAGTTTTCACGGAAAAAAAAAAATTGGATTATTCTCAATTTTTGTTATTTATTTATTTTTTGCCTCAACTAGTTAAGTGTGCGAAGTGCGCATATGGGGCAGTATTATTATTTTTTTAATGTAGGTCAGGTCCTGAGGGAAGTTATTTGGGGGAGGGTTAATAAATACTATTCTATTTAATGACTTTTCAGTGGGTCGGTGAAAGATTCGGATGGCCCGAGATGGGCGCGAAATCGCCCTGGAAGACATTCATCGCGAATCTTTTCTGCAACGAAGGAACACCCACGCAATTTCTCTGCAGCAACACCCTCTTCTTCGTCGCTGGATTCAGCCCCGAGGAATTGGATCTGGTGAGTTTTAGTTGTTGTCCCGAGAAATCACGACTATCAAAATTACAAAAACGAAAAAAATTAAATATTTGTAAAGTTAAAACAAAAATCAGACGTGTTTATTGACACACTTTACGAACCCGTGGAAATTTCTAACACTAGTGGGACGCGTCGTTATATATTTATTCGGCCTTTTTTATAACCACCTGAGTAAATAACATAAATTTCCATAACTTCTATGCTAATAAGTACAATTTGTACATTTGAGACACATTTTACGGAAAATCACAGGCGTGTCATGATTGGCAAATTCAGCCGACGCGTTAATTGAAAATCTTCCAAGATTCAAATGTTTCTTTTGACACAGTTTTTTCGTCCTTTGAATTTTTATCGCAGACGAATCTCACGGTTATCATAGGCCACGTGCCCGCCGGAGCCTCCTGGAAGCAGCTCGTTCACTTTGGCCAAGGCTACATGAATCCAGGTGAGGTCAAGTGCACGAGTCACCTGCGGATTCGCGAGTTGAATTGGGTATTCGTGACACGCGTGGGAATAAATTTATTTGCAGGAACGTTCAGGGCTTTCGACTACGTCGACAAGGAGAAGAACGTGAGGATGTACAATTCACCGATTCCGCCGGATTACGCGTTGAACCGGATAACAGCGCCGATCGCTCTCTTCGGGAGCGACGACGATTGGCTCGCCTCGCCGGAGGTGAGAATCGATAACGATGCTGAAATATTTTCTTCCTCGTCTCTTCTGTGTATCAAGATTCACGGCGATTGTATCGGTCAGTGCGTAGCTACGTGACACGATCGACCGATTTTTCACTTAATCTGATGACCTTTTTTGTTGTTATTGAAATTGCAATGTCACGGAAAATGATTAATTGCCAATTATTGGCACTGAACAAGGAACGAATTATTTGGAACTTTCAAATACGTTAGTTGACCCAGTAGAGAATTTTTCTCCAAAGCTAATTATAAGAAAATTAGATTAAAAACCGATTTCCCGATATTTTAATTATTATAATTTCAATTTTTCTATTTTTATTTCAATTCTAATTTTATTATTTCTATTGCACTTTTGATTTTTGTTTTATTATTTCCATTGTAAATATAATTGCTATTTTCATTTTTCATTTATTCAGGATGTTGGGCTGCTGAATACGAAATTGCAAAACGTCGTGTTGAACTACAAGGTACCATCCACCGGTTTCAACCACTACGACTTTCTCTGGGGCAGATTAGCCAAGCAGTTGATCTTCAAGCCTCTAATTCGATTACTCGACGATTATCGATGCTGACGGGTCCCTCGAATCGTCGTCACGCAATTATTCCAAAAATAAGGTGCACCATGACGTAAACCAATTCGTGTATCTAGTCAGAAGCGACGGAAGAATATCGATAGTATTATAAAATAGTGGAATTCACGAGCAGAATCGCAAGAAGGAAAGGAAAATAGAAGAAAAAAAGCAAAACTGATGTCGATAATATGTCACTGCAATCGTGTTTATAGCAAACGACGTGACCGAAAGATTCACCGATAGCGGCGATATGTGTTAAGAACAAAATAAGACGGTATCTGGAGTAGTGCAGCGTGTTTTCTCATTGGTATTTCCGAATCGACGTTAGTGCTGATAAATCTGAGCGTGTTGAAACCAACGTAAATGGGCGAAACACATTTTTTCCTTCGCACTCGATTGGCGCTTCGCATTCACACCGAGAAATACCATTGAATAACAGATTAGATAATGATCTATCGTCAAGCCTTTGTGGTTGTTCCTCGATCTTGTTGATAGCCGGCGAGTTTAATGCATCTTTCGATACATCGGATTAAGTACCGGAATTCAGCTTATGCTTAATTACGATGAGTGATTATTCGGCTTAATGTGGGAGCTCGATTTGTCGACTTCAGGGTCAACATTTCGGTGGACGTGGTGGCGACAGCCACTCGAAAATATCGCGATAATAATACGTGGCCTGTGAGCGACAGAGGGGGAAATCGGTGGATAACACTTCTCGTTTGTTACAAATAATCAACGCCACTCGAGAGATATCGATAGCATGTATCACATCTACGAAAAAAACGTCCGATTTTCCTGTTACAGAATCTATTTTTCTTCAAGACGGGATAGTGCTCGTGCAATTCGAACGAAGGACGGTGAATGTCAATGCAACAAGAGGCTACTTTAGGAAAATATTTTGCGCAACGAAATTTCAGTGTTTTCACGCCTCCCTCCTTAGTTTTTACGCGAAATGACAAGTACAAATATCCAAATTTTATGTAAGGGTCAATGCTAAGATAAAATAATATGATAAAATGCAAGCAACTTGTGTATTCTGTGTTTCTTATTTAAGCATTAAAATCAAATTAATTATTCATTTAGGTTTAATTCATTGTCAGGTGAAATTTTACCCGAAATTGATCTTTCGGCGCGAAAACGAAATAGTTCTCTGTGGACAAAGGGACATTGTCCGGAATAAACACCTTTTTTGTGGCGGGCACGAGGATAATATTTTTTAATCAAAAGTACTATATTTAGAGAGCATCAGGTTAAAATTTGAGTTAAATCGATCTTTTATTTACGGAGTTATGATTTTTTTTAGTGAAAAACCGTATTTTTAAAATCTTACACCTTCATTAATTTTTTTAAATATGTTGCAATTTAAAATTGGGAAATTTATTTTTTTGTAAGTTATCTACAAAGTTTAAAGTATATTCTGTAATTTTTTGATATTTTTCAAGCCGGTAGTTTGGTCGCAATACTCGGTCAAATATGGTCCGGGTGAAATCGACCCAGAGTGATCACCGTGATCGGTGGGAGAAGTCTGACCACGAAGGGTTAATTAATTACAAGGTTTGATAATTAATAATTGAGAACAAGCGAGAC
Source organism: Pimpla rufipes (assembly GCA_963932165.1). Taxonomy (NCBI): domain Eukaryota; kingdom Metazoa; phylum Arthropoda; class Insecta; order Hymenoptera; family Ichneumonidae; genus Pimpla; species Pimpla rufipes. Next base: position 18,062,318 of record OZ010635.1, read on the forward strand.
CAGTGAAAAAATCTGATCCGCGAACTATCGCCGGAAGTTCAATGACCTTTAAAGGACTGAGCTGTTGCTTCCACAGCACTTTTACTTTCCAACGCTGCCTTACTATAAAACTATGGCGTGTGGAAGACGTTTGCTATCCGAAAGTCCCTTCACCTGCGTACCGCGCAATCGGGGTCAATGAATTGCTGAACCGAGGAAGGAACAACGCACTTGAGTAAAAAAAACAAAATTGCGTATTTATTATTAGCAAGATGGAGCAATCGGGATGGAGATCGAAATCGTCGAGATCGGATGAGATCTGCGGATCCAACGATGATATTCACTTTCCGAGCACAACAAGCGGTGAGAGCCTCTCAAGACTGACACGTGAGGAAAAAAAAACGAAATCCAGCAATATCGGCCGGATAACTTGATGAAAAAATGCAGATGCTGCGTACGCAAGGGACGCGGATCCAGCTGCACGTTATCGCGGACTCCGAGATACACGATTCTTTTACTCTAACGGACGTGCGTTGACGACATAGATTTCGCCGATTAAGTTTAACGCGGTTTCGCGTGTCCGCGTGGCATATAAATAAATAAGTGCAGCCGCGTGTCGGGATGGATCAGTCGGTCTTACCACGATGGGGGACGTACGTCGAAAACTTTTCGTTTTGGCGATTCTCGGGTTCGTCGCCGGCAAAGCCGCGGTGGTGCCGTCGGGGATCTCGAATTTGGATCCGAGATTCGATTTTTTTGGGTACAATGAGGACGCGGACCTCAACCCCGTGAGTAGACGTTATAAGGGTGAACGAAAAAAAAAAAAAAAAAAAAATACTACACAACAAAAAAAAATAATTTTTATTTTTTGTGTAGTGTTCGGGTCTCGTGCCGTTTAAGGTGGTAGTCCCGTCACATGTGAGTTTCGAGGGAAATTTCGAACCCTTCTCGATGAGATAATAATCTGAAAAAGATCGATCATGTCGAAGGTACTGAAAAGATTGATTTTGTATAATAATAATTCCAAAATGTTATTAACAAATTAATGAAAAAATGAATTGTTCAACAATTTACCCGGCAACCCAATTTTTTTTCTGATGAAAATTATTCAATCATTTTTCTGAATGCGTATGAATTTTTTTAGATTTCTGTCTAATTTTTTTAATTGCATTTTTTAAAGCAAAATGGGCGGCGAAAACCACAATTAAAAAAAATTAGACAAAAGTCATGAAAAAATTCATACATACTCCGAAAAATGAGTAAGTAATATTCATCAGAAAAAAAAGTTGGGTTGCCGGGTAAATTGTTGAACAATTCATTTTTTCATTAATTTGTAAATAAAATTTTTGAATTATTCTTATACAAAATCAATCTTTTCAATACCTTCTACATGCTTGATTTTTTCAGTTTATTATCTCATCGAGAAGGGTTCGAAATTTCCCTCGAAACTCACATGTGACGGGACTGCACCGAGACTACCTTCTTGAGCGCAATAATTAATACAAGATGAAACAAACTGATTCAGGAATAAAGTAGTTGTAAATTCAAATTTGCAGCGACAATTGATAGAGAAATATGGCTATCGTGGCGAGACTCACCAAGTTACCACCGAAGATGGTTATATTTTGACGATGCACAGAATCACCGGTCCTAACAGCAATAGCAGTGCTGAGGGGAAGCAACCGGTGTTGGTGGTTCACGGGCTTCTCAGCAGTTCGATTGATTGGATCATAACTGGTCCGGAAACGGCTTTCGGTATAAATTCCAATCCCTACCAAATTCTAAACCCACAAAACCCGAGGAGGGTCGGCGTCATCATGGATCTTGAATTTTTTTTCTCTGTCCCTTCAGGCTACATGTTGGCTGACGCGGGTTACGACGTTTGGCTGGGCAACATCCGAGGCAACGCCTTTTGCCGAAAGCACAAGAAATACACCACTCTCGACAAGGAATTTTGGCAATTCTCGTACGAAATCTGTTGCACAAATTTTTCTGTGAAGTAGAGTTGCAAAATTTCCGGTTGGCGATCGAGTGGTGCGCGATTGAGTAACGAGATGAAATATTTATTATCGTAGGTGGCACGAGATCGCACTTAGAGATCTCCCAGCGATGATAGATCATGTTCTGGAAGAGACCAACAGGAAGGACCTCATTTACGTTGGTCACAGTCAGGGTACCACGGATTTTTGGGTCATGGCAGCCGAGCGTCCGGAATATCAGGACAAAATCAAGGCGATGTTCGCTTTCGCCCCGGTCGCCTATCTCACGCACGTCAAGAGTCCCTTCTACCACATTCTCGCCAAATTCGGGAATAATATCGAGGTACGGGAACTCTGCGCGTGAAGAGTTTATTTAATTCAAATTATTTGATTCAGCAAAAATTAACAAATTTTCGTGACATTCCTTCTTTTTAAGCTTATGATGAGGCTTCTCGGTCGCTACGAGTTTGAGCCGACGAACGAGCTCCTGAAGGACATCGCCAAGTTGGTGTGTGACGAGGACTCTTGGTCTCAGCCGTTCTGCAAAAACATAATTTTCCTTGTTGCTGGCTTTGGATCCGATCAACTTAATATGACTCTGTTGCCCGCGATTTTGGGCCACGTACCTGCGGGCTCGTCCGTCAGACAGGTTGTCCATTATGGGCAGGTAGTCAGTGCACGTAAGTTTGACTCTTGACGTATAGTAAATATTTTATTTGCATTTTTAATGACAATCCGATAAACAATTTATTCGAATTTGAATGACAATTAATTACATAAACAGTTTATTCGAATTTGAATAACAATTGATTACGTAATCAATTTATTCAAATTTGAATGACAATTGATTACATAATCAATTTATTCGAATTTTAATGACAATTGATTACATAAATAATTTATTCGAATTTGAATGATAATTGATTACATAAATAATTTATTCGAATTTGAATGACAATTGATTACATAAATAATTTATTCGAATTTGAATGACAATTGATTACATAAATAATTTATTCGAATTTGAATGTCAACTGAGAAACCAAATATTTGATTTGAGTTTAAAGCACCAAGACTTTATTGAGACTAAACGTTTACTCAACTCGTCAGTAAGTAGATCGTTTATGTTTTTGCAGGAAGATTCCAGCAATACGATCACGGCATGGTTGGGAATTTGTGGCATTACAAACAACTTCGGCCACCCACTTACGATCTGGGAAGCATCAACGTCCCAGTATATCTGCACTACTCCTCGAATGACTGGCTCTCGGACACGAGGGACGTCGATCGTCTATACAAAGAGCTCGGCAACGTGATCGGCAAGTTCAGAGTACCCCATGCGAAATTCGGCCACCTCGATTTCATCTGGGGTCGTCAAGCCAAGAAGCTGTTCACCAACAAGGTCGTTGCCCTTATGGAAAAGTACAGAAACTGAAACGCCAACCATCGACCACAACCACGAATTTTACGTGAATTGTACACAAATGTAATGACTGAATAAATATTTATTTAACTGAACTGAGTCATAGAATTTGTCAAAACCACTGGAACTTTGATTTTCCGATATCACTTTCTTTAGATTCAGATACCATCAACCAACATCAAAATTGTACCTCAATATTTAATGAAGTCTAAGGAATGTTTGCGAAGGTGACGTCAATGACACTTGAGGGGGTCGTTTTAAGTTCACGCTTTGTCAACTAAATTGAAACGTTGACATTTCTCATAAGCAAAAAAAAAACGGATTAACACTTCATTACAAAAAAAGAAAAACATTTCATCACATCGTACGACGTGAAAATTCACCTGACCAAACAACAAAAATAAATAGTAAAATCAGTCTGCGGATGTCGCATAATTGGGGTGTTTGAAATAGCCCCCCAAACCCCGCGTTTCCCTTATCCAAGATCTGATACACCTGTGGATAACACAAAAAATGTTGCCCAACCATTATCATAACATACGATCCCCGCGTTGACAGTAGTCGTCCCGAGAACTCACCTGATAACCCTGTGTGTCACCACCGATAAATTTTGACGTACCGATCGATTCTACGCCACATTAGCGGAATAGTTTTTTTTTTATCAGTCAGGTTTCAACTATGAAGCAGCAAATTTCTAAAGTTTTTGCTCTCGTGTTGCTTGGATTTCTTACCGCCGAAGCATTAGGGAATAAATCGATCAGCGATGATTCGAAGTTAACAGTCGTGAGTAACAATTTTCCCAGTAAAGACAGAACAAAGCGGACCAGCTAAACATGTGACTTCGATAATATTCGTCAGAGACAATTGATAACCAAGTATGGATATCGCGGAGAAACTCACAAGGTTGCCACGGAGGACGGTTACATCCTTGGATTGCACAGGATAACCGGACCCAAAGGTTATTCCAGCCCTGAAGGAAAACCACCGGTTTTAGTGCTTCACCCGCTTCTCAGCAGTTCGGTGGATTTTGTGATAACTGGTCCAGGTCGAGCTCTTGGTATGGTTTACTGTCGCATAAGTGATCTTTAATTTCTGACACCAAGACAATCGTCATAACTTGAAGTGTCGGACGTCATAACTTGTCTCCCAATGTGAATTCCGATATGTATTAATATTGGAATTTATATTGGATGAACCTTAGATAGACAGTTTGTTTTTTCAATGGTGTCTGTTGTTCCATCAGGTTACGTCCTGGCTGACGCAGGATACGACGTCTGGTTGGGTAACGTACGAGGCAATGTGTTCTCTAATAAGCACAAAAGATATACGACCATCGACAAGGAATTCTGGCAATTCTCGTACGATCTTTAGGTCATCACAGCCATTGATGTTTGTCTGCGCGACGATCAGCTGAACAAATGTCATTGATTTGCACAGCTGGCACGAAAGCGGTGTCCATGATCTTCCGGCGATGATTGACTACATTCTGAAAAAAACTAAGAGAGATCAGCTTCTATATGTGGGCCACAGTCAGGGCACGACTGCGTTTTGGGTGATGGCCTCGGAGCGTCCTGAATATCAGGACAAAGTGAAGGCGATGGTCGCCCTTGCACCGGTCGCCTATTTGACGCACATGAGGAGTCCCTTTTACCACGTTCTCGCGTCACACGCCGGCAACCTGAACGTGAGAATATTAATCATCGCAGAAAAAGTCATAATCAACAGGAGCAAAAATCTGAAAAACCTCAACGTTTTCTTGATTATTCAATTTCAGAAACTCTCAAAACTTCTCGGTCACTACGAGTTCGCACCACCAGGACCATTGATAGAAAAGGCTGAAGAAATCGCGTGCGCTGCTGAATCAGTGATTCAATCGCTCTGCACGCACTTGATGTTTCTCATCGCTGGTCCTGGTTCCGATCAGCTGAACACGACGATGTTGCCAGCTATATTGGGCCACGTTCCTGCTGGCGGATCCGTCAGGCAGGTCCTTCATTATCTTCAAGTGCTCAAAGCTGGTAAGTTCGATCGTTTTCCAATCTTGACACCATTGACGACATCAAGAATTTTGGAATGATCAATGAACCGGCTAATCTGGATTGTATGTATATTTTTACAGACAGATTTCAGCAGTACGATCACGGTCTCGCGGGAAATCTGTTGACGTACAAGCAGCGTCATCCACCGGCCTACGATCTAGGAAAAATTAAGGTCCCGGTTTATATACACTATTCGTCGAACGATTGGCTCTCAGTGCCAAAGGATATCGAACGGTTGTACAGGGAGCTCGGCAATCCGATCGGCAAGTTTTTGGTGTCTCACGATGAATTTACACATCTTGATTTTATCTGGGCCAAAGATAGCAAAAAATTGGTCTTTAATAAGGTCATTGATCAGTTGAACGAGCACAAAGGCTGAAGTATCAAATTGCTGTCCATCAAGTGTGAGATAAATCCAGCATAATTAATAATAATAATAATAATAATAATAATAATAATAATAATAATAGCGCACAAGAGAGATAAAATTTGGATATATCTGGAATAAATACAATACAATAATAACAAGCCAAGGTTGTTTGTATTTATTTTGACCGCCCTGACGACAGGGACCAAGTTCCGTAATCGGATAGGTATAAAAATAGCTAAATAGACTAAATAGAAACACACATTATCCCATATCAATAAAAGGACTTATCTGATAAATCAACATTTGCTAATCAACCTGGTACGTCGTAGGTATTGACGAGATTCATATGTGTAATCATATAATTGTTTGATATTCGATAGACTGGCTGTAGGTAGTCGAAATCAATACATTATCGGTAGGAAAAAAGACGTATATATGATATATACCGTATCTGGATAGGTAAATTGCATGTGGAGATCCATCTACAACGTCTGTACATAATGTACGTGCACTCGTTGCGCGCGTGTGCAAGGAACTTTGACCAACCCTTATCAAAATTCATGACATCACCTTGAAACTATATTCGTGTTGCTAACCGTCTATCTGATAACCGATTGAGATTAATGGAAATGCACGAGTTTTTAGCGAATAATTTGGAGACAAGACTCATCAGTCGAGCTTTCGCAATGATGGAGCTAGGTCGCACCTTTTTCGCCCTCGCGATTCTGGGAATCGCTGCTGCCCAATCTACGAAGCCAGTTCTGGAATTGGAAACAACGACAATTGCAAGCCATATCGTAGATGCTGATCTTTCGATCGTAAGTACATTAATAATTGGGATTACCTATATTTAGGATTAATCTTCATATGGTCCAGAAGATTCGACTTGGATCAAATACGTTGCATTAAAAAAAACGTTGTGCACGACGTGCACAAAAACAGCTGGAAGTCACATAAAGTAGCGACAAAAGCATTAAAAAAGTTATAAAAAAAATGGAAGACAGAAATACGTAACAATTAAATTTGACAGACGCAATTGATAAAAAAACATGGCTACCATGCCGAGACGCACCACGTCACCACCGAGGACGGCTACATACTGGAAATGCACAGGATCACCGGTCCAAGCAGAAATTCCAGCGCCAAGGGAAAACCGCCGGTTCTCCTGATCCACCCGCTTCTCAGCAGTTCCTTCGATTGGGTCGTAAGTGGTCCAGGAAAGGCTTTTGGTACGTCGCATTATCATTATCAGATTTCTTTTACAAGTGGCTGCGAGATAGCCGAATCGTTCGGCCGTAAATTCGTCTGCCACGTCTTATCGTCTGGATTAATGACGAAAACCGTAGACGACAGAATTTCGAAACGCAGTTCAACATACCTCGCTTTTATTTGCAAACTCAACCGTGACGGTGAAATTACGGATTTATAGTTTTTCTTACCGACCGAGTAACAGTAGAATCCCTTGAGGTCATATGTGCTATTCGGTCGGTATCAGAAACCGTACAGCTGATGTATCATTCTTTTCAATCTCTTAATGATTAAAATAGAGATAACTAAATAGAGATAAATTTTGCTGTTTCCTTTGTCCCATCAGGCTACGTTCTTGCCGATGAGGGTTACGACGTTTGGCTGGGCAACATCCGAGGTAACAGCTTCGGCCGCAAACATGTCAAATACACCGCGGTCGACAAGGAATTCTGGCAATTTTCGTACGATTTTTCCAATCATTTTTATCCATTGGCCAATGAATGAATTATGCTCGACTTACTGACGCGACTTTTCACCACTTAGATGGCACGAGACCGGTGTCTACGACCTTCCAGCGATGATAGACTACATTCTGGCGGCGACCCACTTCAGGAAAGTCACATATGTCGGCCACAGCCAGGGTAGCACAGCCTTTTGGGTCATGGCTCACGAACGTCCCGAATATGAACTCAAGATCCAGGCGATGTTCGCACTGGCCCCGGTGGCTTATATGACCCACACGAGAAGTCCGTTTTATCAAGTATTAGCGCGATTTGGCCACAAGATCGAAGTGAGAAAGACCAATAAAAATAGCGACTGTATTTGAAAAAATCGTTCCGGGTTTTTTCATGCACTTATCGTTATTATTATTTTAAATAGAAACTCGCAAGACTTCTGGGCTATTGGGAGTTTGAGGCATCGAGCAAGATCGTCAAAGACATTGCGAAGGTGGTCTGCGACGATGACAAATTGACTCAACTTGTCTGTTCGAACATCATGTTCCTCCTCGGTGGTGTCAGTCACGATCAGCTGAACGCGACAATGCTACCCACTATTTTGTCTCACGTTCCTGCAGGTGGAAGCGTCAAGCAAATTCTTCACTTCTTCCAAGTGCTGAAATCACGTGAGTTTGATTGCCTTGCAGGAAATTTCGTGACTACCCAAACAGTAAAAAAAACATTTAAAAAAAATCGCAGAAGACATTTGGACATTAAGATGATGTCCTGCATTTTTGTTGCTATATTGGTCAAACCCTCTAAGTAAAATGGTAAATGGTAATTTCGCCAACGATTCGTTTGATTGACAGGAAGATTCCAGAAATACGACTACGGTACCGTGAAAAATCTGTTGACGTACAAACACGTCCGGCCACCGACTTACAAACTGGCGAACATCAAGGTCGACGTCTATCTGTACTTCTCGGAGGGCGACAGGTTCGCCACCGGAAGGGACGTCGATCGTCTCTCCAACGAGCTCGGCAACGTGGTCGGCAAGTTCAGGGTGCCCAACGAGAAGTTCGCGCATCTGGACTTCATGTGGGGCATGGAGGCCAAACAGTTGGTCTACGACAAGATCGTCGGGCAGATCAATAGATACTACGATTGAGGACCGAAGTTGGTCCATCGGATGTAGGACGCAAATTCTGGAGATGTAGTGCAATTCATACGTAGCCGCATAATTAAAATTCGTCGATAAGAAAAAACGTGTCGCACAAAATGGTGGACCGCATCGATGATAAAAAAAAAATGTATCAATAAAGATAAGAAAGCATTCCCCGATAACGTCACAGTTTTTGCATTGCGCCGATTATGATAAGACAATTTGTTACCGTCTGATGGTAACGAAATTCAATATTTTTTTCACTACTACAGACTCAACGAGCAGAGCCGAATTTTTTTTGGTGTGCCTGATGGACGAAATCAAATTGAACTTGCAGTATTTCTAGGAACGTTCAACAGGGGCTGAAGGACATCTGATATTCGGTAGCCCGAATTTCGTCGGCCTGTGTCGGAATCCTCGCAATCTGATCTACAAGAAGTAGCATTTATTTACAGCGCTATCTAATCGAAATATTGCAAGGAATTCCTTAAGAAATAGTTGTCAGTGTCAATATCACTGCTTTTCCAGAAGAAACTTCTCGTTAAAATTATTCATGATTGATGAAAGACGTTAAAATTGAATAAATCTATCTAATACCACGTGGTACAATTCAGGTACCTTAATCGCTATGACTAACACTTTATACACTGATCTTCATACACTGATAATGTTGTTGAACAATCAATAAAACGTCAAGTACTATCGGACCAGTTTTTGGAACATAAATTATCCCGAAACTGATTGATCGTACACTGTAATTATTGATAAAGAATTGCTGCCGCTCTTCTAAACCTGATGGCCGGTATTTTTCTCACGAACACGACGGGCCACTCAAGCATTTGCGGCAGAGAAGTACTAAAGATCCGAGATTAGATATAAGTTCGCGAAACAAAAAACTGCTGGTACTGTTTCGTTATTTCGTCGTATTTATCATCCGCGGCCTGTAATGCATCAATGATATCAATCGACTGCGAATATTTCGTATCGTCAGCAAATACGCTCGAGGAGGGGGGGGGGGGGCCGAGATCCCGTAATTCTCATAATTCTGATTTTTACGATAGTTTGGGTGAGAAACGTGCTCTTGTCGATTGTCATCAAATATCATGAATCACAAGTGTTCCAGGTATTGCGCTTTTTTTGGGATAGGCGCCACGTGTTAGCTACTTCAATCCACTCGAGATATTCGTATCAATGGTCCATAACCATTAGCTCTATGGCGTGGAAAAGCTTTTTCGCACTAGTGCGAGAAACGTGTGTGAAAAGTAGCTGTTTCGCATTAGAGTAAGAAAATCGTGCGGGAAAATTTTTCTCAAACGTCTCGCTAAGAAGCGCCACTTTCGCCACGCTTTGGGTAGATGTACCATTAGTGGCCGTTTTTATTATTATATTCTTCAAATGATTATTTTCTCATAATAGCATGTTGATTTTCCGATCAAATTGAGATAAATTTGTTATTATATTCTTCAAATGATTATCTTCTCATAATAATTTTGATTATTATATTCTTCAAATGATTATTTTCTTATAATAGCGTGTTGATTTTCTGATCAAATTGACATAAATTCACTGAACGACCTACTCATATTTTTTTTTTATTTGATTAAATATTTTGTTTTATTCGTTTGAATGTGATATCCAGAGTCGGACGTAAGATAGCCAAAAACCTGTACCCAAAGGCAGCCAAAATCCTGTACCTACAAAAAGCTGGAATTTTTGTGTATACGTCAACAAAAATCACGTATGGTAAAAAATTAAACTAGGTCGTCAGACAACTGATTGGCTTGGTCAACAACCGGTCATCCTCTTTAGGCAGAGTTGATAGTATCGTGATACACATCTATTTTGTTTTTTCCCGATATGCTATGTAAATACGGAAAATCTTCAATCTTAGTGTGAACACAACAGGAATTTATTGGCACGAAGATAATGTCCGGTGAGAAGGTGTTTTGGACCAATGGTATCGGTCATTCGAAGGGGATCGACTTCCAGATTATTGAACAAATTACGAAATTCATCGGCCACGATTAGCTGCAAACCACTTATCGAAAGTGGTATACCACAAGCGAGTTCGTATCTCTCGAAACGTACCATGGGAAGAGTGAATGGTGACATACGAGAAATTGCGCGTATCGAGAGGATATAAGGGACGTTATCCCTTATCAAGATAGAAGATAGCACGGATACACGTTGCGTGCCACGCATGTAATCTAACCTTCAGGCTGATAACAGATTGCCTCGATTATGATTGATTCGGAAGTACGAATCCCTCACATAAATAAATAAGCGCGGATGCGGAGCTCCATCAGTCGAGCTTACCACGATGACGCGACTAGGTGCGAAACTTCTCGTCCTCGCGGTCTTCACGTCCGTTGCCGCCAAAGCCTCGGTCATACCGTCGCAGGTGGCCTCGGGGCTCGACCGACAAATTAAAAATTTTCAATACAACGAAGATGCAGATCTGACGACGGTGAGTGCGAAAAAAAGAAAAAAAAATTTCTTCGAGTCTGAATAGAAGATCGAATTTTCCCAGTTGACAGATTGAAATCGTGGATGGATTTTTACGGGATTTTTTACGCAAATTCTGTAGGTAACCATTTTTTAAATCAATTTCGCAGAGACAATTGATAGAAAAACATGGATACCGAGGGGAAACTCATAAAGTCACGACTGCCGATGGATACATTCTGGAGATGCACAGGATAACCGGACGTCGAGGCGTCAATAGCAGTCCCGAAGGAAAGGAGCCTGTTTTATTGATGCACGGCATTCTGAGCAGCTCCGTCGATTGGGTCATAACTGGACCAAACAGAGCTTTCGGTACGTGACATGTTTACCATTTGCCACCGGTCATCATCACTACCCTGGTTAAAACATTCGATTGGAATCGATGAAATGAAACGAAAATCCTATTGAATCCTGTTAGAACCAATGATTTTTTAATCGGAAATTGGTCCATTTGTTCGGTTTCTATATCAGTGTCAATCGGAATTACTACACGGAGGAAAAAATCCTATTCACCCCGTTAGAACCGATTATTTTTCAATCGGAAATTGGTCCATTTGTTCGGTTTCTATATCAGTGTCAATCGGAATTCCTACACGGGGGAAAAGATATCATTGATTTAATAAAACCTTCGATTGCGGGCTGCCAAAAAGAATGTTTTTTAAATCAACTAGTTATTGTTGTCACAATCCGACTTAACATTGAAACAATAAAATATTCTTCTGCCTATTTTGGAGTTATCGTTTCAATATCAAACGGAATTGTAGGAACTAGAAGTGACATTAAATTGAGTACACTTGTTTTTGGCAGCCCGCAAGCGAAGGTTGTATGGAATCAATGGTATTTTTTCGTGTAAGCAGGAATCTTAAAACGTTTTATTATTAACTTTTACTATTAAATGGCATTAAATATCTAAATTAAAAAAATGTCATTCACCTGTCTGTCCTCAAAGGTTACGCCTTGGCTGACGAAGGGTACGACGTCTGGCTGGGCAACATTCGTGGCAACACTTTCTGCCGCAGGCACAAGAAGTACACGGTCATCGACAAGGAATTCTGGAAATTCTCGTACGAGTTTTACTTAAACTTCTCTCGCGTCTAAAACCGTCACGTGGACCCCACGCGTCGAACCTATCTAATCGTTTGCTCAAGAAAAATCGTATGATCCATTATCAATAGGTGGCACGAGATCGCGCTCCAAGATCTTCCAACGATGATAGACCACGTTCTGCAGCAGACCGGCAGAGAGCAGCTCATCTACGCCGGACACAGTCAGGGCACGACCGACTTTTTCGTCATGTCCGCCGAGCGTCCGGAGTACCAGAAGAAGATCAAGGCGATGTTCGCCCTCGCGCCCATTGCCTACCTCACGCATATGAAAAGCCCGTTCTACCAAATTTTGGCGAGATTCGGCGACAATATCGAGGTGAGAAGGCAAAAAAATGAGGCAAAAGATGAATTTACAATCATGTTAATGCCAAAACACACAACGCAAAACGATGAGTTGAAGAAAAGTTTCACAGTAAAAAAAAAGTCACAGCTTCCTAAAATCACAATATTCATCTCCAGCAAATGATGAGTCTCCTCGGACACTACGAGTTCGAGCCGACTAGCGAGTTGGTCAAAGAGATCACGTCCATCGCGTGCGACAACGAGGCCGAGACGGCGCCAATGTGCATGAACATGATCTTCCTGGTTGCGGGTTTCGGTTCCGATCAGCTCAACCAAACTATGCTACCGGCCATTCTTGGACACGTTCCGGCGGGAGCGTCGGTAAGGCAGGTCGTCCACTACGCTCAAGTGATAAAGTCAAGTAAGTTTGCACGATTCATCTACTTAAAAAATCGTATAGTAGTATATTATGCTACAAGTGCGTAAAATCTTACTCACGAGTGGCGTACCATATTTTTTGACGTACTATGCGTAAAATCCCTCTTTACGCACTGTGCGAAAAATTCCATTTTAGGCACTGTGCGCAAATATTAATTTACGCACCGAAGGCAGTGCGTAAAATCGAATTTTACGCATACCACGTAAAAAAAATTTATTTCACGCTGTATCGGTTGACTCTAGTTTTCTATGAGTCAACGAGTCAACAAATCGCGAATAACACACCTTAGTGACCTCTCGAGCAGTCTCTGAGTAATCACGAAAATATCTGAGAAAACGTTTTGCTTTGACTTCGCAGGAAGATTCCAGCAGTACGATCACGGTCTTCTCGGGAATTTGTGGAAGTACAAACGACCCAGGCCGCCGACTTACGACCTATCGAAAATCAAAGTTCCGGTGTATCTGCACTACTCGTCCGCCGACTGGTTCTCCAATCCCCTGGACGTTGCTCGTCTGCGCGACGAGCTCGGCAACGTCGCCGGCTACTTCAGGGTGCCGCACGATCAGTTCACCCACCTCGATTTCATGTGGGCGAGCGACGGGCGACAATTGATCTACAACAAGATCATCGCGCTGATGGGAAAACATAGAGAATAAATTAACGAGATCGGCGATCCCTCCCATTATAAATTCGCCCAGCAAAAGTGATTTAGCAATTGTGACGCTTATTAATTATAGGCAAACTGTGTTACGCTCAATATGTCAGAGATGTATTGACGAGTCTAGTTGATGAAAGTGATCATGTTTTTTTATATGTTTTTTGTTTTCGATATTTTGTTAATACGTTTTAATAAAGAAATTTACATAAAAAATCGACCTTTCGACACTTGACATCTGAAAATTGACCTACCACAATTTTTTCAATGAAATCTTCTGGAAAACTTCCTTAGTTTGTCTCAGCTTGAAAAATTCCTTAGTTTGTCTCAGCTTGAAAAATTTCTTAATTTGTCTCAGCTTGAAAAATTCCTTAATTTGTCTCAGCTTGAAAAATTCCTTACTTTGTCGCAGCTTGAAAAATTTCTTAGTTTGTCTCAGCTTGAAAAATTCCTCAGTTTGTCTCATCTAAAAAGACTCTTGTTGTTCTGGTGCCGGAAAAAAAACATCGTTCTCACCTTCCACCCCATCTGATCTCCCAATCTGCTGCTATTCCCGGCGCACGAAAACACGAAAGCTCGATCGACGATTTGCGGGCGGCGCATAATGAATCATCCTCGTCGCGACGCGCAGTACGGTCATCAGAAGCCGACGATTGGGTGTATCACGTTTTAATCAAAATCGCCACTGACTGCGACGCACACGACGCGCGCTGTCCCACGCATGAATCTCGCCGCGAGAAGTCACGAGATAAGAAATTTGTGCGAAGATGCGAGCTTGCGCGACCGGCTGACAATGTGTTTTGATAAACACTTCGTGACTCGTCGTCGCATTGCGCGATGTTATTCGCTCTGTCCATAGCACTTTGCTAGCTGTCGAACGAAATGCACCGAAACCGGTAGCAACGCATCCTGTGAGTCATTCGCGGGGCATCGAAAAAAAAAAAAAAAAAAAAAAAAAAAATGTTCAGCGCATGCAGTGCGCTATATATATATGAGCGACGAGATTCTCGCAAGCTCGGCGTGTTTATCTGCAGAAACCCGTGGTTCACGGGGTCAGACGATCATGGCTGAAAGGTCCGGCTCAATAGCAGATCGTCGCGCTCCCGTAACGAGACATACGGAGTGCGATCAGCTCTTCGCGTGCGGAAAGTTTCGCAGTTTTCGCTCGGTGCGCGATTGCGTGGTAACGAAAAATCGATCGATCACCGCGCGACAGCGGCGAGTTTTGTGCGTCGAGCGCTGGATCGTCGCAGGAATGTTGTCCCTCAGCGCCGTCTCGATTTTCCTGATCGTTGGATTCCTCGTCGGCGGCTGCCTGACCGAGGACAACAACAACGTCGGCAATTATTTCGAGAAGCCCGAAAACAATCAGGTACGCTATCTGATTTTTCGCGTTACGTTATAAGATTGTAAATACTTTTTATCTTATTATTGCATTTTTCATTCATTTTTTTACGTATTCGTGTAATCTGCAATTACTCTTAAATTAATTATTAATCTGTGATTTTGTAAACATTAATTTCTCGATCTTTAGTTATTTTTAATTATGTTTTTAATGAATCGTTTAGTATTTCATTATCTTTTATTCCGATACTTCGCGTTTAATTAGCTATTAATTTAACGGTTCGAGTAAAAATTACTTTTACTGAAAATTTAAAAAATAAAAAATTACTAAGTAAAAATAAAAATTACTTTTTAAACTAATAAAAAATTAAACTAAGTAAAAATATTATACTAAGTGAAAATAAAAAATTACTTTTTACTTGAGTAAAAATTACTTTTACTCAAACAGTTATTTAATTTAAAAAAATCATTTTCGATCAAACGGAAAATTACTTTTTACTTGAGTAAAAATTACTTTTACTCAAACAGTTATTTAATTTTAAAAAATCATTTTTGATCAAACGGAAAATTAATTATTAAAAAAATGAGTTCCGAGTTTTTGGCAATTTTTTAATTACTGATTTCGTCCCTCCAGTTTCAGCTCAACGTGCTCCCCGAGTACGAGGTCGAGCGTTACGTGGTTCCCTCGGTTCTGCCGAACTCCGCGGACGATGTCGCCGACGCAGGATCGACGGACGACACGATTTTGTACAGGATCCCGGCGGGTCCAAAGTCGCCGAGAGCCGAGGGCAAGCGGCCGTCGTTCATTCAGCATGGAATACTCTGCGACACGGAGCCCTGCACGGTTAACAAACTCCAAGTTGCGATAGGTACAGAGCCGATCATCGCGGTCACCGACGAATTTGTACATACGCGATAACGTGCGCACGATGTGTCATCCGTGAAACTTTCTTTTTCTGCATCTAGTCTATTTACTCGTGGATCAGGGATACGACGTCTGGCTAGGACTCAGCAATTCCAGTATTGCCGAAAACGCCATATCGTAAGCTATCGATCTTGCCGATTACATGGGGCGTTTCATGTCGAATTTTTTTTTTTTCGAAAAATTAAATATCGAAAAATGTTGTTAAGGGGGACTTCTACCCTGGAGCACCAGATTTCATTATATTTTTTACGGGGAAACGAATAAATGTAGACGACTGAGGCTTTTTTTTGTTTTGGATGACCGTGTTTAAGGACCTGGGAGGCCGACAATTTTTTACTTAAAAAATTTCATTGTATACTATAAAACGTAAATAACCAGTAGAAAAAAACCGCAGTCGTCTACTATTATTCGTTTTCCCGCATAAAAATAAAATGGAAAAACGGTGCTCCAGGATAGAAGTACCCCTTAAAAAGAAATTGGGGAGTTTTCCACGTGAAAAGCCCGGTGGTATTTTTTTTTACGAGCTCGAATTAACTGTCAATACTTATTACTATCGCAGAAGCGAGAACAAGGAACGAAAACGACTGGAGTACGTGGCTAATTTCATCCTCACGTCCACCAATCAGACGGAGCTACTGATCATGGGATACTTCAACGGTTCCACTCAATTTTTCGCCATGACCGCACCGCCCGTTGTGGTGGAACAGGTATGTGCGGAATTTTTCATTCGACAAACCACCATCGACCACTAATTTGGCATTATCGTACAGTCGAAGCTCTCGAAGTGGCTCGAGTACATTCCCGGAGTGAAAACAGCCAAGAAGTTGTATCACAAGGGAAAAAGTTACATTACACGTGAGTAAAAGTAAATCAATTATAAATAAAAATCAATTAAGATCAAATCATCAGTATTCCCTGATGCAGGGAGCTACGATATGGTAGTTAACAGCTTCGATCGGCTTGGGAAGAAATTGGACTATATTATAGACGATCCTTCGATTACGATTCTCAAGGTTTGTTATTAATTATTTATTATTGCCGGTGAATAAAAACATTATTATTATTGTTGCCACGATAATAATCATGTTGCGATCGGTAATCGGTAAATCGAGCCACGAATTTTTTGATTTTTCTTTTTTCAGAATACAGTTTTAAACGCCTGGGGCATTGTCGTTACTATGGTGGTACCGACGCTCAGCATAAAAGACTTCTCGAAGATGATCAATCATCCGGACGTTCATCTGGATGTGGTAAGAGTCGCGCGAATCCGGCGATACCGATCGAGCGCGGATGCCGATCGCACCGAAGATACAATTCCACTGATTGCAGCCACAATTGATTACCAAATACGGATACTACGCCGAGTCGCACAATGTGAAAACGGACGATGGTTATCTGCTGATGGTTCACAGAATCAGCGGAAGCAGTAAACATCCCCCGAGAGAAGGAAAACCGGTGGTTTATCTTCAGCACGGAATATTGGCGAGTTCCGCGATTTGGGTTTTGATGGGACCCACCAAAGCTCTTGGTATCATTGTGATTTTTTTTTCGATCCACCGATCATTGTTCTAAATCTTTTTTTCGCGCAATAATTTTTTTTTTATTATAAATAATTCTTAAAAATTATTGATCAGGTTATATCCTCGCTGACGCCGGTTACGATGTATGGATGGGAAATTCACGTGGAAATACTTACTCCCGGGGTCACCTGACGCTGTCGACCAAGGACAGCAAATTCTGGGACTTCTCGTTTCACGAGATGGGAATCTACGATCTACCGGCGTCGATAAATCACGTGATCCAGCAGACTCGGCAGGAAAAAATTTACTACGTCGGTCACTCGCAAGGATCCACGTCATTTTTCGTGATGCTGTCGGAGAAGCCGGAATTCAACGAGAAGATCGTGAAATTCGCCGTTTACGCGCCGATCGTCTATGCGACCAACATTCGGAGTCCCATTGTCGATCTTTTTGCCAAAATGTCGGCTCCCATTTTCGTGAGCAACGATGATTTACACTCGGATTTATACCGGTTCAGCTTATGGCGTATTTGCCGATTTTCCAAAAATATTTTTAGAGATATAAAAAATATACATATTTTGCCATTTCAGCACGCTCTGAAATTCCTGAATATCCATGACTTTTTGCCGACCAACGCGCTTTTGACGAAAATCGGCAGGGAAGTTTGCGAGGCTCGAACGCTCTACCAAGTGATCTGCAGTAATGCGCTTTTCATGGTCGTCGGTTACGACTCCGCACAGATGAACAAGGTCTGAGAAAAATAATAATAATAATTCGCAAATAATGTATGTATTAATATCGTTTTTTTCTTCTTCTCTTTTCGTCGTAGACTTCGCTGCCGATTATTATGGGACACTTGCCGGCAGGCGGATCGGTAAAACAGTTTCTCCACTTCGGTCAAGAATTTAATTCGAGTTCGTACAAATTTTTACGGATCGCAATCAATTCAATTTTGCAGAAATATTAGTACATCAATTTTTATCAATTTTCGCAGACAAATTTCGCAAGTTCGATTACTACAAGCCGCGCAAAAATCGCGCGATGTACGGTCAAGCCGAGCCCACGGATTACAACCTGAAAAACGTCAAAGTTCCCGGTGGAATATTTTACGCGACCAACGATTGGCTCGCCGATCCGAGGGTAAATGATTTCCGTGGCGGACGATCGGTGAATTTCCGCGACGATTGTAATAACTTCGTGAATTTTTTTTCTGCACCAGGACATTGAACAATTGGCGAGGGAATTGCCGAACGTGGAGCTGCTTTACAAGGTGCCGATGGAGCTTTTCAATCACATCGACTTCATGTTCGCGATCGACGCGCCCGCTCTGGTCTACCAACCGACGATCGATTATCTTCGGCGACCGTTGATACCGAAAACACGATGATTAATTAATAATTCGCTTATTTATTAGTTGCGCCGAGCCGAGTGCTATGACACGTGGCTTATTTATTAGTGATTGTGATGATGAATAAATTATTACGCGGGGACAAAATAATGATACAGGGGTGGAAAAGTTTAGCAATAATTCCTAGACTCTTGCGTTAATCGAGGGATAGGTGGGCAGTATGGGATTAATTCCCAGACGTTTTCAGATACCCCGGTTGTGCTCCAAAATTAGTGGAAGGGAATTCGAATTTTCATTACCATGTTTTTATGACCTCGCTTATTATTCAGAGAGAGCGAGGACGTTACCGTGAATCGGATATGGCGCGTCGAAGGACTCGCAGTAAGTTGCCGACAATTATTCTGCGGAAAACTTCTGGACCGTCCTTATCTGCGTTTTTTATCCAATGGAGATACCGCGTTTGCCGACGATTCGACAAATCGATAAAAAGAAACAAGGAAACACTGACGACTGGGTTACAGTTGATACGGCCAGTTTGAATTTTGCAAACTGGTACACGATGTTTACGAGTGTCGTGTGTCGAACGAGATATTTTTTAATCGCTCCCCAATACAAAATTGATACATAACATATTATCGAATTGGTACATCGTGAAGTATTCGCACGAAGCACAGAAGAAGAAAAAAATATGTCGAGACATTTCCCTCAATTCTTTGCAGCTTGAATTTTTGCGTGATCTTCATTCCAATCGACTACAAAATAGTAGATTTTTGCTTTGCGCACGAAAATTAAAAATTACAAAAATAAAGAAAAATAACTTGATCCTGCAGATATTAATATTATTGACAGACAACTATCTCTACCTACCACACAAAAACATTGTAAAATTAAATAAAAAAAGCTACAATCAAACAAAAATATGCCATCGACTTCGCTACCTAGAAATTAATATTACTGCCACCAAATCCGGAGCTTCAAGATTACGCTGGACCTCGCTTTATATCCGTCACAAAAAAGAATCTAGACCTAAATCAAAAAGCTACAATTACAAAAAATAAGCCATCGTCCTCGTTACGCAGAAATTAATATTACTGCCTCCAAATCCGGGGCTTCCAAATTCGCTTTACCCGCCACAAAAAAGAATCTAAACCTACATAAAAAAGCTACAATTACACAAAAATGAGCCATCGACATCGCTATGCGCAAAAATTAATATTACCGACAAACTGCCCAGCGGTCCGGGGATCGTCTGAGCACATTCGATTGCACGCAAAAAGAGCCTCTATACAAAGTAAGTAGAAAATTGCTTCATGTCGAACGAAGCAGCGTCGACCACTGGCTGCCCGAACAAATAGAGGTCTCTGTGCATATTCGATTCTCGAGAGTGAGAGAGAGAGAGAGAGAGAGCGAGAAAAAAAAGTGCCACTTGAACACTTGGCACAACAGCTCCTGGAATTAGTTCTCGCCGGATCAAAAGCGAGTGGGGCTCGTGTGCGTTGTGCACGCCGAGCCCGAGGAGAAGGCTCCTCGCCTCCTCCTGGAGCGCCCGCGAGGCGCCTGCGTGAGTTCCCCGGTCGTACGTCGCCGACACCCCTCAGTCGACCACGAAAATTCATCGGTTGCACATGTGTCAACACCCGCGACTCCTGGCGAACCTCGAATCACCGTCACTCAATCCGCACCGTCTTCCCCGACGACGAGAGCCCTCGCGACACGAATATGTAGCCATCGGAATTCGTGCGGCAAGTGAGGCAGGAAAAACCACGAGGAGCTCGGCGTCCACCCTTCCCGGAGGGGGTGTCGCGCTCTCCTTGCAAACCCCATCGATTTCACTTCAATCAACACGTTCGACGAGATTTAATTAATTTCGCAGATAAAAAAAATAAGGTTGACTGAAAAAAAAAAAAAAAAAAATATTGAAACAGCCAGATGTCCGAGTGGGGAAGAATGTGAAATTCGTACATATCGCGCGTTGTGTGCTGCACGGAATTATTATCTCGCGTTTCTCGCCGATTCGCGTGAGAATTGTTGGGCATTTTGGGTATTTGATTTTTTTAATCACTGCGATCGTCAATGACTGCGACGATGACTCCGGTTCGTGGACTGTGAGAAGTGAGATGGTTTGAGAAATAAATCAAATAAAAGTAACAACCCTTTGAAATTTTTTTGAGGGTCACGGTTGAAAAAAGAAATATATATAGATTTATATATATATATGTGTGTGGATATATATAGTGCGGTTATATCGATGGTCCTGCAGTGAATGAGCGAAAGCGGCCAGAGAGAAGATTCGCGATGCCCCGCGAATCCAGGGCAACGTAGCTTCCTCGTACCGCGGGGGCAGAGTGCGTTATCCACGACGAAGACGCACCGCGGGTAAGGTCGAAGTAGGTGCACCGCAGATCGATCTCGAGACCGCGAGAGCCTCTCGGGGTCCGGAGAACAAAAATGAGGTCGAACGCGGGCCGCCCGACGACGATGACGATGTCGCGACCCGGAAAACAGCATCTTCAATTTTTCATCCTGCTCTCGGTGTGCACAGGTCAGTAAAGGGGGCAAGAAAAAAAAAATTTCGGCGGTGGAGAAAAATGTCAGGTGCTGCGATGAGAAACCCCGTTGCGATACGATCATATTTTTGTTCCAGCTGGATAATTTTTTTGAAGTAAAAAGAAATTTTTTTTGGGAATTGATTTTGAGGTAGAGGTCAATATGGACCGTGGAGGCTGAGTTCGAGAAAAATTCTTACAATTAGAGGAGAAAAATTTCGGGTGCTGCGATGAAAAACCTTTGCGATACTCTTATTTTTTTGTACCGCGTGGATAATTTTTTTGAGGTAAAAAAAAAACCTTTTTGGGAATTGATTTTGAGGTAGAGGTCAATATGGACCGTGGAGGCTGAGATCGAGAAAAATTCTTAGAAGAGAAAAATGTCAGATGATGTGAAAAAATTGTAGGGTTGCTACGATTTTTAAAAATTTCACTAAAAAATCAATGATTTTCTCGTCATGGAAAAAAAATCGTTTTCACGATTTTTTTTTCAGAGGGAGGTCAATATAGGCACAGTGAAAGTTGCGTAAAAAAAAATGTCGGTGATGTGAAAAAACGTAAAGTGCGGTGACGAAATTGTAGGTCCAACGCTCGAAATTTTTTTGTTCTGAAATAAAAATCGTTTCGAAAATTGACTCCGCGGTACAAGACCACGGATGACGATTGGATTTTCCACGAAGAGTCAAAAGTCATTGCGCATCGTTTCTGAAACGCAGCAAGTCGCCGATGAATAATTATCGGCAACTCGCTGCGTCGGCAACTTCCTGCGAAATTTTCCGCGGAATAATCTGCGAAAAATGTCCGGGTTTGAAATCCGTGTTTCACTTGACGCATCGAAGACGCGCCGGTTGTCGAGAATATAGTGTGGGAGGAATCGGATGTATGTTGATTTTTGCCCTGTTTGGCAATATCGATCAGCTCCACTCGACGCGTCGAAGATGAGCTTGTTGTCGAGAATAGTGTGGGAGGATTGGATGTATGTTGATCTTTGCCCTGTTTGGCAATATCGATCAGCCACCCGGCTTCAAGGTCATCGCGATTTGAAATTCTCCTGGGGCACGAAAAACTCGGGGAGGGTTGCCTCGGAAAACGGCGGAGGAGGATATTGATGAGAGCGAGAGGAGAGAGAGAGAGAGAAAAAAAAAACGTGAATCACGAAGATCGTTCGGGTGATAACTGATGTGAACTGAGTCGGGAGATAGCGGGACAACGGGGATTCTATTGTTCCATCGTTTGGGCTTTGGGGTAATTTACACGACTCCCAAAATGTTCGCCTCGTTTCAGGCTGCATTTAAATCGCTCCCATTCGCGAATGTCTCGACGCAATAAAATCAAGTCGATTTTTCACCCGTGTGCCAAAATTTGGCATTGAAATTCATAATAGTGTTACAAATTTGCCAATAAAGCGGTTGGAAAAAAATGAAGAGATTAAATTCATTCATTTTGTAAATTGGGTTCTCGGCTTCGCAGTGCAAAGAATCACTGACCATCGCTGGCGATTTTTCTCAGTGTATTTTTCTGTTATTCGTTTGGGAACACCTGGAGCGCCCTGAAAGTCTCATACGTAGGGTTTACGCCGCGGTTAATCCCTTCAATCTTATGTGAATCAGTCTATCTGTGGATCTAAACATTGCGCAAAGTCGATAGAAAAAATCGCAAGCCTAACGTGCGTTTTTAATAAAAAAAAAAAAAAAAACAATCCACAAGACCTCGAATATGATTTATCCATCAGAAAGACTGCGGTGGTCCCGCAGTTATCACAAAATCTCTATCAATCTTTATCCCGTGTATTTTGTTATCACTCCTCTTTTTTGCGTTTTTCCTCGCTAATTTACAGTTACCGTAAAATAATTCGGTTTACTTTTCGCAAAACCATAAAAAGGCGCACTAAAAATTGATGGCCGTCACATCGCAGTTACCGATGGCAGATTTTTCCTCCGCACATTCAGCGAATGCTGACGAAGAGCATCACTTTTATTTCGTCTCCGAGCAGCGATCGCCGTATATCGTCCTGCTCTCCTTCTTCGCTTTCTTCTCGAAGCTTTGGTCCTCGCGAATCGTCTCCCCGTCTCCGTCCCCCGCTCTCGTTTTCTCTCTCTCTCGTTCCTACGACCGGAGGGTGTGTGCCACGCCGTATATCGATCGGCCGCGCGGCGCAGGCGTTGCCGTAGTGAATGAAAGCTCTTTACGCCTCCGCACTGTCTCGAGTCATTCATGGACCGGTGACCGTGCGATGGATTCCCCAAATCCATTTTCCATTTCGCTCGCAGCCACCATCGAATTAAGTTCGTCACCGCGCGCTCTCCCCGCGGACATAATCGATTGACGCGATCGCTTACGACACATTCTTCACACCCGTCGACGGTCGAGCGATTCCGATGATTTCCACGACACTCCGGGGACGATGATTTTTTTCCCATTACATTTTGTTCACCCGAATTTCCAGGCTCTAATTTCGTTAAATTATTTTCGTTGAAAGTAACTTTTACGTGAGATTCAATTTTCTTCTCGCCTCGGTGGCTGGAAAAATTGCTTTTTCCCCAGACGAAACGAATGGAGTCGTACGACAAATTTATTGGCTCCAAAAAATGTACACCAAAAATTGGCAAATTTTCTATCTCTTGAAAAAAAAGTATGTCAATGAGATCAAATTCACGTCATTCGTTCTTCTTCCATCTGTTCATCAATATTCCACGTCAAAATGCATCCAATCTATATGTATATGACACATGGGAATTGCTCGCGTGACACAATTTCTTCTTTTACTCATCTTCGTCTGATGTCCCGATTACATAACGTTTTTCTTGCCCCAGTGCCTAGAAAAATTGCTTTTTTTCCCCAGACAAAACAACTACGATTACAAAAAAAAACTATTGACTACAAAATAATTTCCACGGATACGAAAATTTGCCGAATTTTCTACCCCTTAAAAAAGACGAAAAAAAAAAAAAATTGCCGCAAGACGCAGAACAGCTTGACGTAAATTGAGAATTCAGTAGCCAATGAGACTCACGTCATTCATTATTTTTCTATCCTTTCACCACGATTTCCACTTCAAAGTGCATCCAGTCTATATATGTCACATGTGAATTGCGCGCGTGACACAGTTTCTTCTTTTACTCATCTTCGTCTGACGTCCAGATATAAACACTATGTACACATATATAAACATACACGTATATATTGTATATATTGTATATATAGGTACATAATACGTATTGAACGAGAATACGTGAATGGTGCCGCAGGGTGAAACTATTTTTAGGCACCTGATCGTTATTCCTACCGTGGGTGAAGCCTTCGGGCATTTTGCATAATGTGACAAGGCGCTTATCATCGTTACCACCGCGAGCCGCGAGGTCGGCAGGAGGTGCACGAGACTCGTAGTGCGAGAGCGACGTACAATACATATACGTACGGCACGTAAATGCACGTATTGTGCGGGCGATGTGCGTGAAAGGTGGAAACTCCCGCGTCTTGCCAGCCACCTCCGTACGCGCTCCGGTTTTGTATCACGAGAGCGCGGGTGGTTTTGTCACCGCAGCGCATTATACGTATCGACACCCGTGCGAGGCCTTTTTCCACGGGCCCAACGTCCTTTCTGCACAAGCGATGGAAATATCGCGACTCAATAGACTGTTATCGCTCCACGTGTGTTCACCCACCACGAGCTTTCGTCATTCAGTACGGAAAATCGTGTCACTCGCGAGTCGATCCTCATTGATAGCGAAAAGATAGTCGCGTGGTGGGCAAATGTACAGCGGAATGAATTTCAAGTGAAATATACATTTTTCGGTCCCGACGAATATGCGAAAAAATAAATATACGAAATAGTTACAATAATGAAATAATTTTGTACGTTTTGATGAATATATGAAATAGTAATATAGTAACGGAGTAATGTTGTACATTTTGGTCAACATACGAAAATAGCAAATTGGTGAATGTACGAAAGAGAAATCGTAGTGCGACTGGTTATTTGCAAAGTGACAACTATCAATTTTGCAGTTGGCTCAAACGACTTGAACAGGTTACTCTAAATTATTTTTGTAAACACTGACTGTTGGCACGAAATAAACGTTATTTTTTTATTCATATTTATTTATTTTTACTCTATTTTATTTTATTTTATGACTACTGCAAATACACAAAATAGCTACAGAGCCTAAAAATTGACAGTCGTCAACTCGCTACTCCACATATTCCACACAATGATTTCTCCAATACCTTGAAACGATGTATGTCTCTGGACAGGAATCGCGCTCTCTGTGGAGACGTCGACTCACTTCCCAGCGAATCGCGGTGCCGCGAGGCAGATGTACGGAAGCGGAAGCCTCCGGCAGACCGGAAGTGGCCCCGTACTCGTGGGCACCACGACGATGCCAGCCCACCGAGCCGGCAAGGACGGTCACGAGACGAAGAACGACATGAAACACGACGAGAAGTCTTTGGGACAGGAGGACCTACCTGAACATCACGAAGGTGAGAACCAATCGACGCTTTTTCTTTTTTTCTTTTGCACTGCGGTTTGCGTCTACCGTGCATTTTAACCCCTTCGCCCTTTTCTCCCTGCTCGAATTATTCGATACCCGTATGATTTATTATTAATATTTATATACAGGGTGTAAACTAACTATTGTATCAACCGTGGCACTTAGGTAGATAATGACGAGCTGAGCAAAAAATCATTGAGGTAAAATGTCGTCCGGTCAAAATTGACCGAGTTACAAGCGTTGCAAGTTGAACCAATGTGAACCAATGAGAATGGAGATATACGGACGGAGTTCTCACCTTGTTCTCACCTTATTCTCACCTTGTTCTCACCTTGTTCTCACCTTGTTCTCACCTTGTTCTCACCCTGTTCTCACCCTGTTCTCACCCTGTTCTCAACTCGTTCTCACCTTGTACTCACCTTGTTTTCACCTTGTTCTCACCTTGTTCTCACCTTTTTCTCAACATGGTCTCCTCTTTTTCTAACCTGGATCCTACCGTTTCCTCACTACAGTCTTGTCGAAGACCAATATCTTACATCTCCATTCCCATTTGTTCACATTGGTTCAACTTGCAACGCTTGTAACTCGGTGAATTTTGACCGGACCACATTTTACCCCAATGATTTTTTACTCAGCTCGTCATTATCTACCTAAGTGCCACGGTTAATACAATAGTTAGTTTACACCCTGTATATTATGAATTAATTTTTTTTTGCAGAATATCCTCACGAGTTTCACGGGGCCGGTGGCGGCGGCTTCGACGAGAGCGGCGCGTGGGGTCGTCACCCCGCGCAAGTGCCCCGCATTAATTTCCAACTGACGCCCGGTATCTTCCCGCGAATACCGGGCCAGCCGCCGGACTATCATCAGCCGAGCGACGTGCCGAGTTACCGAAACGGAGCACCCGTAAGCGGGATGCGCATACCCGTTTCCAACGGCGGCATTTACGGCCAGGGACGACCCGGAGGGATGAGTCGCGGCTCGGATCGCGCTAATCGGGGACGGGGCGGCGTCTACGGTTCCTACGCTGGTGGAGGTACAGCGTCAAAGAGTAACAATCGGTCAACGTGCCCCGCGATACTTGCTCGAAATTTCTCGCGAAAGTGTGAAAAACAAACCGACATGAAGCATTCTCTGTCAGTTCAGCCACTTTTTGTTCGACCCTCTCCGATCTGCCCCATAATTGGATTTATCAAAGTACCACTAAAAAGTACATAATGCGCATTTTTTAGATTTTTTTATCCAACATTTTTGAAAATCCCAAGTGAACATATTTCGAGAAAACTTAAACATACTGAAAAAAAGTTGCCATTTTTGGTTAGCTTTCGAACGGAATATATAATAGAATTTTCACCTCCCGGTAACACTGATTTTTTACCGAAAAGCGGTAAAATAATTTTTTAATAAAAAAACGGATTTTTCTTTACGGCTGAAAAAATTACAGAGTATTCCTGCATGATTGTCGATATAGCAACAAAAAAAATCGCCGGAGCGGCACGGATCAATGTACCGGTAAAAAAAATGTAATTGCGTGAAAGTTTCGAAAATCCGAGCCACCGTTGTTCCCTAAAATCCGTTATGTGGAAGAACCTTGGCCCCTGCCACTTTGGCGGTTTTTTTGCAATGTCATCAGACATACTAGAAGACTTTGTAATTTTTTCAGCCAAAAGAAAACATGCGTTTTTTAATTAAAAAAACAATTCCTCGTTTTCGGTAAAGAATCAGTGTTATATATTTTTTTAATGCTTCATTACATTTTTTAAAAATGTTAAGAGGTCGATTTCGGCTCTTTTCAAAAGTACTTAGCAAAAAAGTCGATATCTTGAGAGAAAAAAAAATCATACGCGATTTCGACGTTACTGAAAATATAATTTTTGCGTGTCATCCGCGTTCCTAATTATTATTCTTCGTCGTGCCGCAGTCTACGGCGATGGCCACGGTGTTCCCGATCGCTCGAGGATAAACAACGGCCTCCAACGCGGCCACGGAATCGGGCCAGTCGGCGCGGCCGACCCGGAGCGCTTTGGTCCCGACGGGAGGACCCTGATCCAGGAACTCGAGGACGAGAGCGACCTCATCGACGGGGCGATTCCGTGCGAGGCCTGGATGTGCGTCGGGGATCAGTTTCTCTGCGCCCGATCGTGCAGCTGCGTCAGCATGGAGCAGCGATGCGACGGAACGGTACGAATTACATTTGCCCCGATGAGCATAAATCGCGCGGGTTCGCGAGATCGGGGTGACCTCGTTTAATGTGCCGTCTGCCGCGCTCGCAGAGGAACTGCTGGAACGGCGAGGACGAGATCAACTGCGACGAGGTCCTCGAGGAGCGAAACTCGGACGGAAATTGCTACGCCCCGCGGAACCGTCGGTGCTCGATATCCGGCTACTGCATCGCCGAGTCCTGGATCTGCGACGGCGACGACGACTGCGGCGACTACTCGGACGAGGCTGGATGCGGTGAGTCGTGAAGATCAATCAGCTGCGTTTTTTTTTTTTTTTTTTTTTTTTTTTTTTTTTCAAATGAAAGGAAATCTCTTCTTCTTCAATTGTTCCGACTATTTTAATTTCCTGCTTTGTCGCCATCTTTATCTTCGCTTCGAGAAAAAAAATATCTGTGCCTTATGTTTTGCAATTGCCTGCCAAACCATATTTTATTTTTAAAAACAGGCTTTTTTTAATCATTTCACGCAATAAAAATCTCGAAAATGAAAAGTAAAACTCCCCATGTCTCCCATGGAGAATCGACCGTCGTCAATTCTTCAATTTTTATTTCCCTGCATCGCCGCTATCTTTATCTTCGCATCGAGTCCACGTGATTAAAAAAACGTTAACCGTGCCTTTTTTATTTTTAAATTAGCCTACCTGAATTAAATTATCCTACAAAAAAAAAAGCTTTTTCTTCGATCATTTCACACGATAAAAATATCGAGAAAAAATGTAAAAAATGGCTTGACCCCGAGATCTCGTCGAAAAATAAATTTCCCCAATTATCACAATTTTGACCGTCGTCAATTGTCTCGTGTCGCGCAGGCAATCGATCGAATTGCACGAGCGAGGAGTTCCAGTGCGGAAACGGTCTGTGCATCCAGCAGGCCTGGCTGTGCGACGGCGACAACGACTGCATGGATTACTCGGACGAGGAGGATTGCGCCGACAAAAAGTGAGTGAAACATAGCCGCGAAAAATAAAGTTATCGTTCACTTTCTCCGTCGTCCGTCAGTAGTGGGAACCGCGATGGTGGCGAGGGGTGGGGGGGTGCAAAAGAGATACCGCGCGAGACGAGGATGCTTCGTGGGCGCTCCGAGCACCCCGAGTATAGTTTGCGTATATATAAAAATCGTCTGTGTGTGTATTCGTCCCTCTGCCTTTGGGTTCCAAGGCTATCCAGCTGGAGCTTATTTTCGACGACGTCGTATCGTCTGCCCACGCGAGGATCTAGCCGCCCACGCGGCTGCTCTTTATAGCGATACTGGGGACAACGACGCGCGCTATCGCTAGCGCGCGAGCGGAAACTTGTCGGCGCTGCCGCGCTCCCGATGTAAATGCGCACGTTTGTAATTTACAGACCCTCGTTCACACCGATTTAATTGTGCGGTGCGATATTGTTGCTCCATTGTTTTATTTACGTGATATAGTCGCATCGGGGAAGACGAAATTAGTATATTATGCCACAAGTGCGTAAAATCGCACGCATGTGTGGCATACCATATTTTTTGACGGGGTATGCGAAAAATTCCATTTTACGCACTGTACATAAAAATTCATTTTACGCACCGAACGCAGTGCATAAAATCGAATTTTACGCATACTACGTCGAAATATTAATATACGACTCACTCGATGCGACAGCTGACGTTAAAATCTCCTTTTTTCGCAACCTGAGACGTAATAGAGCTTTACTACACGAGGGTGGAAAATCTTCTTCTTATCACACATGATTGAAACTCACACTCGTCGGAAAAAATGTCACCGCTGCGTATTGTAATATATACCATATTAACAAACAAACAAAAACATGCAGGTCGCGTGACTCTCCAAAATGTGTCGTTCAAAAAATGTCTCGCTGTTTGTACTTTAATAATAATTCACAGTACGACTGTCGGCCAAACCGATATATCGATTTTCTGTTTCTCAAACTACCATTTTTTCGTTTTTTCTAAAACAACTTTCTTCGCGACCGGAATTGCTTTTACTTTACGTAAAATGAACATTGCATACTCGAAATATAAAATACCCAGCGTTATGACGACGTCACGTATGTTTTTTTTAATCAAACACAACATTTTCACACACACAAATAAAATGATAAATAAAGACGTTAGCTACCAATCGGACAAAAGCGTGGAAAAATTGCGTTTCCACGATTTCCCATAACCGTATTCCCGATCTCCCTGAAACTGCAACCCTCAGTCAGATTTCTTGGCTCTCGCGTCGCAATTTCTCCGGCTCAAATTGTATTAGTCGTTTGCGCGTACTTTTATCGTGGAGGACCCCGTGTAGAGTTACGGGTACAGCGCGAAATTACACGTAACGGGTACGGGCGGGGGGAGGGGGGGGGGAAGGGGGGGTCGTGTAGGGATGCATTTTCCGCACGAGCGCAGGGTGGGGGAGGGGGTGGGTAGTGGGGGGGGGGGGCAGATAGAGGTAAACTCGGATTATCCGGAATGGGTGGGCGAGCCCGCGGGGTAGCTGGCTGAGCGAGGGGACATGGGGGGGGGGGGGGGGGGAGTGAAGCCTCTGCTTCTGCTGATCCAGGGCGTGGAGGTGGGTTGCCTGGCAACGGTAATGGTTGCGCGTTGGTGGCGCGTGGTATCGACCACCTGGATGCTGTGGGTCGGGCGGTCCTGTTGACGCTATATTACTACCTCTTCGTACTCCCCCCCTCCCCCGCCTGCCTCTGGACCACCCGCTCATTCTGTCTCTCTCGCTCTCGCTTTTTTTTTGGATACTCCGATAACTTCCTTCGATTTTTGTACTATTTTAAGTTTTTTTTTGCGATTGTTTCTTCGTAATTTTCGTAATTTTTTAGTGCAGTTTGTGTGACAAGGTGATTTTTATTAAATAACCAGCCATGCGCGAGCTTACCCGGTTGATGCAAAGATAGATATAAAAAATTGAAGACAATGAGGTTTTTTTAACTGTTCGTGAAAACTATTGCGTTTAGAAGAAAATTAATGACGAATTCGTTGCGGGCAAAAATACATCGAGATAAAGTGTTAAAAAAATAAAGATAAATTAAAAGTGTTTTCGCACGTTTTTTTCGAAATTTCGCTAAAATCGAGGTTTATTTTTTTTTGGGACGATCGAATCTGGACTCAAAAATAGCAAATTTTTCCATACATAACCTTGCGTTCTTTGCGGTTTTCTTCGATTTCGTAAAGTTTGAAAACCCTATGCGTTGGCAAATTTCCCACTGATTCCGAAAAGCACTGTCGTTTACCCGAAAAACGGAAAATTCGACGAGAAGAACACGAAAATTTTTTTTTTTCTCTGCAAATGTAATAATCCTGGCCCACCTACGCGTGCCCGAACATTCCAGCCGAAATAACCTTAACAAACCTTCAAACCTCGTATGCCCGAGAACTGTCAAAGTACAATAGACTGCTCGTTAGTTAGCAACGAGTTGCAGGCAACCCGACAGCCAATCAGAAAACGAATAACCTGACAGCAATACTTATATCGAAAATGCGAGATATTTCACCCACTGATATTTTTATTTTTTGAAGAGATTATATACCTTGATTAGGAAACAGAATTTTTTGTTTATGGTTATCTTTATCATTATTAATGTCGAGTGTTCATGCTACTTTTGACAGACTGTCGATTATGGATATTTCATTTTAAATATATATTTTTGTTATTCGTTTTCCTGTTGGCGCTATTTGCCTTGTCGTGCACCTCGCTCTCGCATTATTTTCCGATACACCGATATCCATAAACTCATGCGGTGTGTTTTTCCCTCTATTTAAATTTTTTGCGATAGCTTCTTGAGGTTCGATCCTCGTGTATTATATCGATTCGAGTTGCCCGCACATGGAGAGTATTGTTTTGTTGTAGAAATGTTATTTTTACTCTGTCATAGTGTCAAGGTGATCCGTATTCTTTTTAAATTATACCTCGATCACAAAATAGACCTTCTTAATTATCGTCATTTAATTGTTATATTACTATATTTACTATAAAGTCAAGAGTCGTACCACGATTATCCCAAAAAAGCTGTATTTCCCGATCCATCTGATGGACACTCATTAATGGTTATTTCTTTTTTGACACAATTCTCATATTTTTATCTCAATACTTTAAAAAACTGTATTAATTCGTCATATTTCTCTTTCCCGCGCATTTTTTTCGCGATTGCTTTAAAAAAAATTGTCCAAAGCCACGCAAGCGGATTTGCCGTCATTTTCCCGTTCCGGTCTAAGGATTATGGAAATGTCGTTTGGTCGTTTTCAATGTTAGGGGTTTATGCATATTCCGGGGTCTTTCGCGGGCTCTTTGATGTCACAAACAGGATCTCCAATGGCATTTTTGATTTCTCACTGGCCACGTGCGGCGGGCGGAGGCGACTCGCCCGGAGCCCCCGTTACATATCCCGTCCTCCCGCACATTTCCGAGGGTCATTGGGCCGCAGACCCGCACAATCTCGAGCACCGACGAGCGCAGAGTCCACTGGGGGTGCGCCAGGGGATCCCGTGCGCCGTATACACGGTTCACGGTCGTTGATGGGTCGACGACGTTGGCCGAGGTCATGCGAGCAAATCGCTCGGGGGAGAGAGAGAGAAACGAAGAGCGGGGTGCACACGGTGCACGGCCACCCGGGAGGGTTTGTCTTGAGCTGTGGATTACCGGGGGTAACTTCCGAACGAAGCAAAATATACCATCGAGAGGGGTGGCCAAGTGGATATAAATATCGCAGCAATGCGGACTGAGAAACACGAGATTGGCTGGTGAGAGCAAATCCAGGGAGCATCAATTCAATATTTAGGCTGCCGAGCAACGGAAAAAAAAAAATTTCAGTCTCTGTCTTGTGGTTTTGGTTGTACCAGTCATCTTCACGAAAAGAAAGTGATTTTTGAAAAGAAAATCATTTTTCTTGAAAATGATTTGCAATTTCAGAAAAATATTTAGGTATGTTAGAAAAATATTTAGTTATATTAGAAAAATATTTAGGTATGTTAGAAAAAATATTTGTTCAAATTAGACAAATTATTTGTAAATTAAAAATATTCTGATAACCAAGCAAATAAACGCATTTGTCGTCACTTTTTTGTTAGCCCGACGACCCATTTTTTTGTAGGATAACGAATTTTAGTCCCCGCGTCGTGAAATCAAATGCCCTCAGCTCAGTATTGAGAATACCAGACGTATTCCCATTGACGGTTGTCATGGCGACCGAGCTCAATATTATTGCTATTAGTTGGAGTAGCCGCTCGAGTGGAAGGGAATTGTGCATCGTCTCATGTACAGCAAAAGCGACGGCGAAACAGGAATGGTAAAAGGAACGGCACGGGGGGAGGGGGGTCGTCTTGTGTGCGCTCTACGAGATACCAGACTTCCCTCAACCCTCGCAGCTTTGCTTTGAATAGAACAATAAGGGTGTTGACGGGTAGCGTCCGGACTGATAGCCAGACGCGGGAAAGTGACACCCTTCCTACACACGTGTCCCGTGCATCTGATGTAGGACGGTGTTATTGTCCCCTCAGTGACTAATATTTCGGATAAACGTAACGTCGAACTGAATTCTTTTTTTTTACAATTGACACACGAGAATTATACATTCGATTATACAGCAAGAAACAATAAAAAATTGAAAATTTGGTACATCGTTATTGGACGAATTACTGAATTGTACATTATTTTCGGTGTTGATTTCAAATTTGTTCGATAATATTAAAATCAATTTTTCGCATACTACGTAAAAAAATTAGGTATGCCACACATGCGTAATTAAGATATTTCTATAATAATGACGACTTTATTAACGTTTCTAATTATTCTGCAATAATTTTACTCGCACTTGCGTACTAAATTTAATGTATCATAGTTTATCGCATAACAAATCTCACTTTTTTTCAGTCGTTCAAAATGGTATTTCATTGAGTGTAAAAAAGAAAATAAAAACGACACAAAACTTTCGATGATTTCAGAAAATGCAAAGAGTTTACGGCATAACAAATCTCACTTTTTTTTCAGTCGTTCAAAATGGTATTTCATTGAGTATAAAAAAATAAAATAAAAACGACACAAAACTTTCGATGATTTCAGAAAATGCAAAGAGTTTACGGCATAACAAATCTCACATTTTTTTCAGTCGTTCAAAATTGTATTTCATTGAGTATAAAAAAAAATAAAAACGACATAAAACTTTCGATGATTTCAGAAAATGCAAAGAGGAGGAGTTCACTTGCCCCGACGGCAACTGTATTCTCAACGAGTACAGATGCGACGGCGACATCGACTGTCGTGACGGCAGCGACGAGGCGAAATGCCGTGAGTACACTGAATAACACGAATTTGCGGGGGGTTTGAGCCGCGAAGAGGGCGGCGAGAGCTGATGAGACGATGTCGCGCTTTCGCAGAAATATTCCAGGAGGTTCATTGCGGCGAGAATTACTTCGAATGCACGACCCCCCGTTGTATCAAGGCGGAGTACCAGTGCGACGGTGATGACGATTGCGGGGACGCCAGTGACGAGGAAAATTGCCCGAACACCGTTGAATCCTGTCCACCGAATCACTACAGGTTTGTTTTCTTATACGTTCGAAGACTACCCTAATAAAAAAAAGATGAGGCGTCTCGTCAAATTACATCTACGGTGGCTTTCTGATGTTATTTTTACCTCACGCATTAATCATAATAATAACAACAGAAATCATATTAAACAATTTTAACAACAGAACCAATTATTACTATTACTACTACTATTACTTCTAATAATAATATTGTTATTATTATTATTAATAATAATTGACTTATATTTTGAAAATAGAGCACAATTTTTTGTCGTACCGCAAACTTATTTTGATTGCAAACTCTGAAAATTCTTTATACTAAAAATAATAATTAACATGTCACCGGATTCAGTACTCGAAAATTTCACGTCTGATTCGTAAGTCGGTCTTTTCCTCCGACGTCCCTTGACGCGCATATATATATTTTTTTTTCTCGAGTAACGAAAAAATCGTGACCGAGTGCGCTCTCGAGTTTTCGCGTTCGTACCCGACAAAAGAGGCCGTATTACACAACCGTGGTGGTTATCGCGGATTTTATTTTCGCGCAGTCCGAAGCGTGACGGCCCGAGGGAACACGAAAGCGGCGACGAGGGGGCCGCCTCCTTGGCCGCGGGACGAGAACGACCGGCACCCTCGTCGGCGGCTCCTCGTTCCACACCCCCGGGGACCGCGCGCGGGTTTGCAATTAGCCGCACTCCAATCATCGTCTCTTTCACCGACGCCCTCGCTCGTTCTCTCGTCATTATTATTATTATTTTTATTATTTTTATTATTATTATTATTTTTTTTCATCTTTTTCCATGGCGATTAATGCCGGCGCTCGGCTGAAACACGAGAGCGAGTGTTCCGCGTGGCGTATCATCTGTCCCTGCAATCCAGTTTCCCCGGCGAATCTCGCCACGCTGCCTCCGCACCGAGTATAGTATGACTCATCGGAGAATAATTATTGAGGGAAAACAAAGCTCGGCTCGATCAAACCCCCGCCTTCTGTCCGCCAGCGACGAATAATATGCGGATCCCCCCAGTCTGTCATGAAGCTTTCATGGTTTTTTCTAACGACTGTTGTTATCATTTTTCCTCCCCTCGCGAATCAGATGCGATTACTGTTTAAAAAATTGTTTTTGCGATTGTTACTTCAGGTTTCGTCTTCATGCATTGTAATGACTTCCGTTGATCTCGTGTGGAAAATATTCTGATAATTTTCGTAATTTTGCTTCCTCATAGAGGAAGCCTTGTTTTCGTGAAAAATTTTTTTTTCGAGATTTTCATGTCAGTACACTCAGCATGGTCCAAAACGTCGAGAAAAGTGGTTTGTGCGAAATGTCTGTATGTGTGTGTGTGTGTGTGTGTGTGTGTGTGTGTGTGTGTGTATGTGTGTGTGTGTGTATGTATGTGCACGTTTTTTTGTTTACACGATAACTGCTGTAATTTTTTAAGAATGTTCTTCAAATTTGGCACGCACATTCGCTATCATAAAATACTGTATGGGATTGTATTTGGCGCGAATCGGTTAGGAAATTCAGATTTTACAGCATTTTGAAAATTTGGCAAAAATCGTTTTCGCGATATAACTTCCGCAAATTGAGAGATATCGGGATGAAATTATGTACGACAATAGACCACCTTAAAACCATGACTTGTATCAAATTTGGCGAAAATCGGTAAAGCAGTTCTCATGTTATTGCAAATTCATTATTTTTTCAAATGTCTGTAAGTACTATAGCTCCTGTAAATTATGAGACATCCGATTGCAATTTCGAACATGTCATTACGTTCATTGATTATTATCGATGAGTTTCGTCGAGGAAACTGCCATTGTGTCGGTAAATTTGGATTTTGCTGCATGAAAAACAAAAAAAAGCCGGCACCCAAAAAAAAATCGGAAAAAAATTTTTGCAGAATTTTCTCAAATTTGATTCACGTATGGACAAGCATGGACCACGTTTCGAGTACAAATTTGACGCGGATCTGAAAAGCCGTTCAAATTGTATGGCATTTAGAACATTTTGAAAAATCTCGTTATCACGCTGGATCATGCAAATTACAAGGTACCGGCTTCTAATTTGGTCCACACATTCACTATCATGAACCAAGGGTTGGGTACAAATTTGAGGGAAATCGGTTCGGTGGTTAAAATCTTACATTTTTATTTATTAAAAAAAAACAGCCGAAAAAACCTGCAAAGTAGAACCTTGCAAATTGCTTCCTCAGTATTCTACACTTTTGACGATGCTTCCTCTATGAGGAAGCCAAAATTGATCAACATACTTCCTCATAGAGGTAGCATCGTCAAAAGTGTAGAATACTGAGGAAGCAATTTGCAAGGTTCTACTTTGCAGGTTTTTTTTTTTACAACCAGGACAAGGTGATTTTTAAAAATAATTATAACTTGAATTGTATTTTTTTATTTATGGTTATTTAATCCTGTTTTCCCGGCGAATCTCGCTCCGCAGCCTCCACCGTGTAGTGACTCATCGGAGAATAATTATTGAGGGAAAACAAAGCTCGGCTCGGTCAAACCCCCCCTTCTGTCCGCCAGCGACGAATAATATGCGGATCCCCCAGTCTGCCATGAAGCTTTTATGGTTTTTTCTAACGACTGTTGTTATCATTTTTCCTCCCCTCGCGAATCAGATGCGATTACTGTTTAAAAAATTGTTTTTGCGATTGTTACTTCGGGTTTCGTCTTCATGCATTGTAATGACTTCCGTTGATCTCGTGTGGAAAATATTCTGATAATTTTCGTAATTTTTTTTTACAGCCAGGACAAGGTGATTTTTAAAAATAATTATAACTTGAATTGTATTTTTTTATTTATGGTTATTTAATCCTGTTTTGCCGGCGAATCTCGCTCCGCAGCCTCCACCGTGTAGTGACAACGGAGAATAATTATTAAGGGAAAACAAAGGTCGGCTCAACCAGACCCCCCTTAGCCTTCTGTCCGTCGTGAATCCCCCCAGTCTGTCGTGCAAGCTTTTACAGTTTTTTCTAATCACTATTATTATTGTATGTTTTTTTTTCTTTCTTTCATGACACAGATGCGCCAATGGCGAGTGCATCAGCGAGAGCAAGATGTGCGACGGCAAGAGGGACTGTCCGAACGGCGACGACGAGGAGTTGCAGCAGTGCAAGGGTCTCACGCCGAAACCCTGCTCGCCTGTTGACGAGTATCTCTGCAATTCGGGGCCCTGCGTTTCGGTTCGCTTTTATACACAATAATCGCAATTATTGCTAACGATCAATCGACACCCGAGCAATCACGACTGCTATCGAAATAAAAAAATGTATTTAGGTTAAAAAAAATGCTATTTTTATTCGTTCATTTTACTCACTTATTCCAAAACTTTGTTGTTTTATGATTGATCGAAAAAAGGAAATTACCGTGACTACTGGGCTCGAGCTTTTTATTTACTGCAAAAAAGTTATCATGAGTAATTGAAAAAAAAAAAAAAAAAAAAATCGTTCTTGATTCTGTGTACAGCTTTTTTTGCACAAAAAAAGTATTTTTATTTCTTGACTCTGCGCTCACTTGTTCTAAAACTTTAGTGTTTTATGATTGATCGAAAAAACTGGAAATCATCGTGATTGTCAGGGTGGAGCTTTATTTACTACAAAAAAAAATGATTGTGAGTGACTGACGAAAATGTGTGTTTAACTTTGTATTTTTGCAATTTTCGCCACAGCGTTCGTGGGTCTGCGACGGAGTCCTCGACTGTCCGAACGGCGACGACGAGGACGCCTGCGCGCTGACCTGTGACGTGACGCAGTATCTGTGCAAAGACCGGCCGGCCACCAACGAGACGACGGCCCCCGCGGATCCCTCGCACCCGACGATTCTCCACTTTCATCCTTACTGCATAAGCAAGAAGCACGTTTGCGACGGGATGCCCGACTGTCCCGAGCAGGACGGTGAGGAAACGTCTTCTCCATTCACTTTGACCATAAGTTTTCGGTCGTCGTTGATTAAAGTTTTTTCAAATTCCCAGCAAGTCCGGTCACGATGAAATTCACTACGTTTTCACGCGGTGGTTATTTTGCGAAAAAGCGACGATAATCCTCAGCGAACCACCTACGAAATCATCGTAGTAAATTTGCAGCTGGTGGTTCTGTCGATGGTTTGACAGTACGTGAAAAATCCACTACGCGAGATAATTTTCCACTGTGATGTTCGTCGGTTGTTTGCTAAATATTATTGTCGCTTTTTAGAAACTAACCACTGCGGTGGTGACGAAAACCAAAAAATGTCTCTTCAAAACAAAAATGGTACGCCAAGTATTAAAACAGCAACCGTCTCTTGCAAAAAAAAAAAATGTTCACGATAAAAAAATAATAAAACAAATGCAATATATTAGCCAAGGAAAATGTATCATCAGCAGATCATCAGTAGATGATACGCTATAAAAAAAACTTGGCATCCCAGTCACTTGGTGTGTCATTAAAAACTTGACGTGTCTCCGGCATGCCAAGTTTTTTAACATATGCAAGTACGAAAAAATGTCTCCTCTTCGCAGACGAGGTCGATTGTCCCAGAAAGAGAAACTGCACGAGTACCGACAAATGCACCCAACGATGCATCCTGACGGCCCAAAACCAAAAGGCCTGCGCCTGCAAGTTCGGCTTCTACCTCGGTCCCGACAACGCCACCTGTCACGACATCAACGAGTGCGAGTTCGAGAAGGATCCGGTTTGCAGTCAGCTGTGCAACAACACCTTGGGATCCTTCACCTGTGGTTGCATGAGGGGCTACGTTTTGAGACCGGACGGACGAACCTGCAAGGCGATTGGTGCCAACCTGATGCTGCTGTTCACCAACCGAGTGGACATCAGAAAGGTCGGTGACTTTTTGCATCAGCAACACAAAATCTGTATCCACTTTTCGCTAACTTGTGGCTTCGCCTTAAGAGACCTCGTCTCTTTCCTCAATTTAACGCCCGTACAAAAACTTTCGATAGTACATTAAATTACATTTTTGTTTAACAATGATCCATAAAACAGGTCGCTTGATTTGAGCCTCGCCTTAAATTTGCAAATAGTCAACGAAGATTCTTTTTTTTTGCTTTCGATCAGCCCTGCTTAACAATTCCAATCGACACTGATAGAAACCATTCAAATGGACGAAATTCCGATTGAGATATAATCAGCTCTAACAGGTTTTAAACGTTTTTTTTTGTCGTTTCGTTGGTTCCAATCGGATCTTTTAACCATAGAGACGACTCCAGGCTATGGAGGCTCAAGTCACCTGATTCCTGTTACGGCAAAGGTCACGTAACTTGAGCCTCCCCTTAATTTTACAAACACTTAGGACGAACTTTTGTTTTTTTGTAATTCAATCAGATGACTTTGGGACCACCGAAGCAGTCTAAGCACACGCCAGTCCTAAAAGGCCTTCACAACGCCATAGCCCTCGATTACCACTACAAGCGCGGCACGGTTTACTGGTCCGACGTCTCGATGGACGTGATCCGCAAGGTCTACATAAACGGCACGGACCCCGAGGACGTTTTGCGCTGGGGTCTCGACAGTCCGGGCGGTGTGGCCATCGACTGGATCCACGATCTGCTGTTCTGGACGGACGCGGGAACCCGGCGTATCGAGGTCATCACGCTGGACTCGAAGGTCCGTCACGTGCTGATATCGAGCGACCTGGGAAAGCCCCGAGCGATCGCGGTTCATCCGCACTACGGCTACGTTTTCTGGACCGACTGGGGTAACGAAATGAAAAAAAGAGGCTTTCGCGAGGAAACCCCCAAGGGGGGATCGAGGGATTTTTTTTCGGGCGTTCATACATAATTTAACGTCGTTGCTCAGGTCCTAATCCGAAGATCGAACGCGCGGACATGGACGGATCGGGCAGGACGCCCCTCATCACCGAGTCCATAGTCTGGCCGAACGGCTTGACTATCGACTACACCACCGATCGGATCTTCTGGACCGACGCGAAACCCTCGTCCATCGAGTCGGCTCGTCTCGACGGCAGCGGTAGAAAGAAGATACTCAGCAAGGGGCTCTACCATCCGTTCGCCATAACCGTCTTCGAGGATCTGATATACTGGACCGACTGGCACTTCAAGAGCGTGTCGTCGGCAAACAAGGCGAATGGGCGAGGCTTCAAGACTATTTACTCTGGTAATTTCACCTGTTTGCACTCTGTCGAACCGCCTATAGGGAAAAATAGTCGGCTGAAAGAGTTTTGTGTAGCTTGCAAGAAAATATTCCCATATTTTCCAAACCTTTCCTTCTTTCCAAACCTTTCCATTTTACCAAACCTTCCCAGGTTTGGTGACCTTTGTGCAGATTGATGCGGGAAAAATATTATCTGTAACTATAAGAAATAAATGAGGCCATCAGGCGAGGCTTCAAGACCATTTTACTCAGGAAATTTAACTCGTTTGCGGGGCACTCAATCAGATGGCCTGTAGAAAAAATAGTGGCTTGTAAGATTTGTGATGGTAACACTCACCATAAAATATAGGTAGATTAGGAGACCATCGAGCAAATTGATTGCCAGAAAAATAATAAGAGTAACTATAATAAATAAAAAGGGATGCGTAAATAAGGGATGCCTTTATATTTAGAAAATGTAGCTACAGATTCAGTCATTTTAATAATACAGTAATTGCAATTATGTGACAGTGATAACAATAAGTATCAAATTGAAAACCCTTATTCGTCCCCACTGCGTCATATTTACCGCAACGAATCGCAGAATTTCTCTCAACTGACACCAGACTCAGAAAAAATAATAAAATCGCAGAACCCATTTTTTGATTCTCAAAAAACCTCCTCGCCAGGTCTGCACTTCCCGATGGACCTGCACAGCTACCATCCCCAGCGTCAGCCCGACTACCCGAATCACTGCGGCGACAACAATCGCAAGTGCTCGCACATGTGTCTGCCGAACAGCGCGGGCTACAGTTGCGTCTGTCCGGTCGGCCTGAAGATCAAGCGGGACGGCAAGAACTGCGCCACCACGGCGGACAATCTCTTGATATTCGCCCGTAAACGCGATCTCCGGATGATACCGATAGACCAGCCGCTGCGGGCGTTCGACACCGTCATCCCCGTCGATCACATTCAGAGCGCGGTCGCGCTGGCCTGGGACTCGGACGAGGACATGATCTACTGGACTGACGTCGAGACGGACTCCATCAACCGGGCTCATCTCAACGGCACCAATCAGAGCGTCATCATAAACCACAACCTCGAGTCGCCGGCCGGACTCGCCCTCGACTGGGTGACGAAGACGCTGTACTGGACTGACGCTGGAACCAACAGAATCGAGTGCTCGAATCTGGACGGCTCGATGCGGACCCTCCTGATCTACAAGGATCTGGACAAACCAAGAGACATCGTCGTTTACGCAGCCGGTGAGCAGTCTCGTTATTCCCTGGAGAACCATCGATGTGAAAACTCCATGTGTATAATTCTCATGTTCAGTTCCATAAGTACGCTTTAAATGGGTTAACTTTTGCAAGTGCAGTACTAATATTGTCATTCAATAACGAATGCTTTTTTCGACCTCATTTAGGGCAGACGTACCATTTGTGGCCACTGTACCGTTAGTGGCCATGCAAAATATATATATATATTAATTCACTATTACTTCAATCTATTCAAATGACGAAATGAGATTATTTAACATGAATCAAAGCAAACTTTACATTGGATATGCAATGCTTAAAATACCTACTTGTATCACAAATTACGTTCAAAGTCGTTTGCACCTTTTGTGGCCATCACCGTCATTTACATACAATAGGTATGGCCACAAATGGATCAAATTGATAGCCACATACAGTACTAAGGTGGCCACAAACGGTACTTCTACCCTACATAAGGCTGTAAATGAAACCAATAAAGGTACAAAAAAGCATTCAATAACCAATGCTTTTAGGACCTCATTTATACAAGACTGTAAATGGAAAAATCGAGGTAATGTATT
Source organism: Pimpla rufipes (assembly GCA_963932165.1). Lineage (NCBI taxonomy): Eukaryota > Metazoa > Arthropoda > Insecta > Hymenoptera > Ichneumonidae > Pimpla > Pimpla rufipes. The sequence goes on from OZ010635.1 coordinate 18,104,792, forward strand.
ATAGTGCACTAATTGCTAGCAAAGGGACCACTCGGTGTTATCGGGTAATTCAATGAGCAACCTTGCTGCACTTTTGGAACATCCTTGACTATCCTGTGATCGTTTTACTCGCATTGATTGGGCCGAAAAAAGGCAACAAGGCCAAAACCTTCTGGACGTGTCGTCATCCTTGTTTCTCTTCCAGCTGGTTACATGTACTGGAGCGACTGGGGCGAACAAGCGAAGATCGAGAGAGCCGGCATGGACGGACGTCAGAGGACGGTCATCATAAGCGCGAATCTGACCTGGCCCAACGGGCTGGCCATTGATTTCGACAAGAACCGTCTCTACTGGGCCGACGGTGGCACCAAGAGCATCGAGCACTCGGACCTCGACGGGAAAGACCGAACTGTTCTTATCGGTGAGCATCCACGTGCTGACCGTCAATCCCTCCCATTTTTCCCCTTCAGAATCCTCTGGCTCGTCGCGATCGTAGCCTAACTCAACGTTCGGCTTGTTTTGTCCGCAGAAGCGACGCTGCCGCATCCGTTCGGCCTGGTGATCCACAGAAACAAGATCTACTGGACCGATTGGGACACCCAGAGCATCCATCGCGCCGACAAGGACACCGGCGGCAACGCCACCGTCGTCAGGCGGGACATCAATGGCCTGATGGACGTCCGGGCGTTCGATCGCAATCGCGTCAACTACCCGAATCCCTGCAGCAGCCACTCGTGCTCGCACTTGTGCCTCATCATGCCGTCGAACGGCCGACGACCTTCTCCTCGGATGCGAGTGTTTCACAGATGCGCCTGTCCTACGGGTCTTGTTCTACAAGTGAGTTGAAAAAAAAAAATGTGTACAAAAATTCGAACCCAATGCCTAATCAATGCAGGTATGAAACAATGTTACTCAGAGAATCCATTCAGTTTTTTTCATTTAGGCTCGCAATCGATTTCAACAAAATTAATATTTTGCAGACCGTCAAAGGGTCCATTCAAGATCGTTCTTTCGATTAGTCTCGCACTTCACTTCAACGTAACTCACATGGAAGTAACATACATGTCGCCAAAAAGTTCTATATGCAATATATACCTTGCATATAAAAATATATACCACATATATGCGATATATAGAACTTTTCAGCGACATATATTTTTACATAAAAAATATTCCCGTGTGTTAACACCTAAACAACATTTTGAGGACAGTCAAATGATCCATTTGGGACGCTTCGATCCGTCCCAAAGTCGCGCTGATCGAAAATCGACACTACCAAGATCTCTCATTCCAACATCCACATTTCAGAACTACACGACCTGCCCCGACATGCCGAGCAAGTTTCTCATAATGGCTCATCGGCTGGACATAAGGATGCTGTCGCTGGACGTGGAGTACCGCGTGGACGTCGCGCTGCCGATACCGTTTCTGAAGAATGCCAGCGGTGTCGACGTCGATCTGCGAACCGCCGAGGTCTACTGGACGGATCCCGGCGACGACGTGATCAGAAAAACGACGTTCGACGGCAGCCGAATCGAGACGATAATCGACATCGGGATCGACACCGTCGACAGCCTGGTGATCGACTCGATCGGGCGAAAGTTGTACTGGACCGACGCGGGCCTGAACAGCATCGAGGTGTCCGAGCTGAACGGGACCAATCGGAAGGCGCTGGTCTGGTCCGGTCTGGACAGTCCGCGGGCGATAATTCTTCACTACTCCCGGGGCCTGATGTTCTGGTCCGATTGGGGCCTGAACGCGCGGATCGAGCGGGCGAATATGGACGGCGAGGAGCGAACGACCGTCATAGCCGACGATCTCGTCTGGCCAAATGGACTGGCGATCGACTACGCCGAGGACAGGCTGTACTGGACCGACGCGAAGCGAAAGGTCATCGAGACGTCGAATCTCGATGGCGGGAATCGGCGGGTTCTCATCAAGAACGTTCAGTATCCGTACGGCCTCGCTGTGCTGGACGACCTCATCTACTGGAGCGACTGGAACAGCCGCGGCCTTGTTCAGGCCAACAAGACCACTGGCACCGACATCAAGGTCATCGTCGGCAAACTCGACGGCGTTATGGACGTGCGCGCTGTCGTTGTGAGTATCGAAGCCGTTGGATGGAATTGTCAGCGTTTTGAAGGCCGATTTTTGCGACGTAGTATCGAGTTTGGGCTTAATTTTAAGGTCGATCTTAGGTTCAATTTTAAGGTCGATCTTAGGCTCAATTTTAAGGTCGATCTTAAGTCGAATTTTAAAGCCGATCTTAAATTCAATGTTAAGGTCAAACTTAAAATCATTTTTAAGGACGAGTTTAAATTCAATTTTAAGGTCGATCTAAAATTCAATTTTTAAGCCGACCTTAAATTCAATTTAAGGCCGATCTTAAAATCGAACCTGTTTTAGGGCCGACCTTAAATTCGATCTTGAGCTCAAAGGTCGAGCTTTAAGGTTGAGCTTTAAGGTCGAGGGTAAATTTGAACTTGAGCTTAATTTTAAGATCGGTTTTGAATCGGTTTTGCGTTCCTCCACGACAGAAGCTCAACGCGAACGCGACGAACTCCTGCGGGCACGACAACGGCGGATGCTCGCACCTCTGTCTCCGAAATCCGCGCGGGCACTCCTGCGCCTGTCCCACTGGGATCCTGCTGAACGACGACGGGAAGACGTGCAACACGGCGCCCTCGAACTTCCTGCTGTTCGCGGCGAAGAAGAGTATCGCCCGGATGTCTTTCGACACCCCGGAGATGTGGGAGGTCGCTCTGCCCGTGCCCGACGTTCACCGCGCGCTCTCGGTCGATTTTCACTGGGCGAGCGGGCGGATCTTCTACACGGACACCATCGACAATATCAGACCCAAAGAATTCACGATCAGGTGATGAGAAGGAATTTCTGCATCGCGAATCGCCTGACTGTCTTTTCGAGCAGCCGTCAATTGAAGCTAAAAACATCAATCAAGTCAATTGACATCATCAGCTTTGTTTCATATTCTCGATGCAAATTGATCGTCATCTAGAAAAATCGTGACCGTCATATTTAATTAACCGTCAATTAAAAATATTTCAAATATTTCAATGTCATTCTGTATAGCATTTAAAATTGCGTATATTTGCTAGGAGGGATGAACCATAAGCTGTATCAACAACTCAAAATTGTCGTTCCCGAAACATCATTTTTACACATCTTTTGTTTGGCAATTACTATCAACGTCATCCTCGAAGTTTTCACGTGGTAAACTAGTCTCACGTCTCACTTCTCGGTTCTCGCACGAATATCCTCTAGTAATATTTCCAGTGGTTCCAGTGGTTAATTGACGGTGAAGCGACAGTCAAATGATCGTAAATGACCGGCCACGATTTCGGGTTGCTACTCCAAATTCGCGACTTGTCGGGTTCGACCGGAGACAACGATTTCACAACTGAATGTTGTTCCATTTTCGCTCCAGGTCCGTGAATATGCACAACTACAGCGACGTCAAGACCATCATACCCGCCTCGGAGAGCATCTCTCCCTTCAGCCTCGCGGTCGACTGGATCGCCGACAACCTCTACTGGACCGACATGAAGCAGAAGGTCGTGACGGTGGCGAGAATCGACGGCACCAGCCAGCGGACGATCGTCAGCGATCTCGAGGATCCGAGGTCCCTCGCTCTCTTCCCGAGACTGGGCTACGTGTTCTGGACCGAGTGGGGCGATAACGCTAAGATCCAACGAGCCCTGCTCGATGGATCCGACCGCAAGGACGTCGTCGCCATGGATCTGGCCTTCCCCAACGGGCTGTCCATCGACTACGAGAACAAGAAGCTGTTCTGGGGTGACTCGCTGAAGGACAGGATCGAGACGTCGGATCTGCATGGACGGTACAGGGTGACCCTCATCAGCGGCTACATCGATCCCTTCGGCTTGACTCAAGTGAGAAATCACTTCTTTTTTTTTACTGCATTCCGAGTATGAGTTTTGGATTGTGGGTTGGAAAATATGAAGGAAAAAAGAGAAAGATTTTTTTTGGGTTTTATCCATCGACAAAATCGACCTCAGAATTTTTTCTTTTCAAAATATCGACTTTTAACCTATGCCATTGGTCTCAACTCGCATATTCCACTCCCAAAAACACTGACTGAAAAACCTTTTTACTTGATTTTGAAAAAAAAAAAAAAAAAAAAATTGCGTCCTTTTTGTCAGGAATCATTCGTGGTGTATTGGTTGAATCACAAAGTTTTACCAAACCTGCATTACTAATCATATTTTTGTCTCGCAGTACGGCGAGCACATTTACTGGGCTAACTGGAAGCAGGAGATGGTCCAAAGGGCGGACAAGGCGACAGGCGAGAATCGAGTCCTGATTCGCACCTCGTTGGGCTTCATGACTGACCTGAAGAGCGTTTCCGCGGAAAGGCAGACCGGGTGGAGCCCGTGTGCGATCGAGAATGGAGGCTGCACTCATCTCTGCCTGTTCGCTCGTAAGAGCTACAAGTGCGCTTGTCCTGATAAGGAAGACCCGACTTGTTCAACAGGTTGGTTTGGATTTTTGTAAAGCTTTACTTAAATTGTAGTCTTCCCATCCATATTTAATTCATTTGTTAATTTTTTGTTGAGCTTTTTAATTAAACTAGGCTAATCACACGCGCTGGCGCGCGGGCCTGAAAAACTTTTCGTCAAAATCGACCTCAGACATTTTTTTTTAAATATCCACTTTTAACCTATACCATCGTTCTGAACTCGCATATGCTACCCCTAAAAACACTGGTTATTAACCTTTTTTAATCGATTTTGAAAAAAATATTTTTTTGGCAACAGAATTTTTTTTTTCTGTCAGAAATCGTAGAACCGGCCCCGGACCGAAAATCGCCAAAATCGACCCCAATTTTTTTTTTTTGGAAAATATCGACTTGCAACCTACGCCATTGTTCTCAAGTCGCATATGCTACCCCTAAAAACACTGGTTATTAACCTTTTTTAATCGATTTTGAAAAAAAAAATTTTTTGGCTACAGAATTTTTTTTTTTCTGTCAGAAATCGTAGAACCGGCCCCGGACCGAAAATCGCCAAAATCGACCCCAATTTTTTTTCTTTTGAAAATATCGACTTGTAACCTATACCATTGTTCTCAAGTCGCATATGCTACCCCTAAAAACACTGGTTATTAACCTTTTTTAATCGATTTTGAAAAAAATATTTTTTTGGCGACAGAATTTTTTTTTTTCTGTCAGAAATCGTAGAACCGGCCCCGGACCGAAAATCGCCAAAATCGACCCCAATTTTTTTTCTTTTGAAAATATCGACTTGTAACCTATACCATTGTTCTCAAGTCGCATATGCTACCCCTAAAAACACTGGTTATTAACCTTTTTTAATCGATTTTGAAAAAAAAAAAATTTTGGCGACAGAATTTTTTTTTTTCTGTCAGAAATCGTAGAACCGGCCCCGGACCGAAAATCGCCAAAATCGACCCCAATTTTTTTTCTTTTGAAAATATCGACTTGTAACCTATACCATTGTTCTCAAGTCGCATATGCTACCCCTAAAAACACTGGTTATTAACCTTTTTTAATCGATTTTGAAAAAAATATTTTTTTGGCGACAGAATTTTTTTTTTTTCTGTCAGAAATCGTAGAAACGGCCCCGGACCGAAAATCGCCAAAATCGACCCCAATTTTTTTTCTTTTGAAAATATCGACTTGTAACCTATACCATTGTTCTCAAGTCGCATATGCTACCCCTAAAAACACTGGTTATTAACCTTTTTTAATCGATTTTGAAAAAAATATTTTTTTGGCGACAGAATTTATTTTTTTTCTGTCAGAAATCGTAGAACCGGCCCCGGACCGAAAATCGCCAAAATCGACCCCAATTTTTTTTCTTTTGAAAATATCGACTTGTAACCTATACCATTGTTCTCAAGTCGCATATGCTACCCCTAAAAACACTGGTTATTAACCTTTTTTAATCGATTTTGAAAAAAATATTTTTTTGGCAACAGAATTTTTTTTTTTCTGTCAGAAATCGTAGAACCGGCCCCGGACCGAAAATCGCCAAAATCGACCACGGAAATTTTTATTTCAAAATATCACCTATAATAGGTGAATCAATTTTACGCTGCTGCGCTCTTATAAAGCTTTAAAAGGTTACGGGTGGTGCCCCGCCTGTCCTCTTATCAAATTTTTCAAATTTGACACCATACTGATTTTGTTTATCACGGACTTTCCTGGCAACCAATCACCAATTGCTAACAATGCTTTCCGTTACTCATGAACTTTTTAAAAGAGGGATAGGAATTGGAGTTGCAAGTGGAATTCAAATTCAATTAATAATTTGTCTAGCTTTTACTTGGTCTGGTTTTTCTAGATCTTAAATTTCTGCGGTTCTACTTTTATTTCTGGTTTTTCTAGATCTCAAATTTCTGGTTCTCACTTTTACTTCTAGTTTTCCGCTTTTACCTTTTTCTATACCTTAAATTTGAGTCTTCTGGGCAACAATTGACGCATATAATTTGTTCGATTGTTTATTCTCTTTCGAAACCTTAAATTAAATTCGAATCTTCTCATCCACATTCGACTTACAATTATTTTTCGGTTTTTTTTTCAGTACCCACGAAGCAAATTCCGCTCCGCAAACCCGGAAGCGAGAACGACCCGGACCTCGACGAGGACGAGCCCAAGACCCCGGAACTGGTGACGCTCCCGAGCAATCGCGACGTCGACGGAAAGTTCCGCAACTACCGGAACAGCGAGAAGAGCTACAGCCTGAAGACGGTGATCACGACGGTGGTGCTGATGGTCGTGTTCGCCGTGGCGATCTTCGCTGTCATAATCTACCTTGTCTGTCAGAGAAAAACCAAGCAGGAGAAGTACATGCAGTACGCGACCCGACAGAACGTCAGAACCTTCTCCAATCCGAATTACAACGCCTCGAGCGCCGACGGAGGACCCTGCAATCCTCAGCAGGAGAAAAAGTCCTTCATATGGAAGCGACTGAAGTACGACAGTTCACAGGTACGTTGAAGCCACTAAATCAACTAAATATCTTATCAATTCGTCTACATGTGATATACGTTCTCTGTTTTTCTATTATTTCTGTTGTGAAATAATGTGTTGCATTTCGTCCGTGTACTTTGATATGTCCTCGTTGCAAAAAAAAAAAGAAAAAAAAATACAAATTTTTTTCCTACTTTTTGAGCGAGACACGAATTTACGACTCGAGAATTCGCAAACAGTATCGTCACAGATCTGATGTTAATTCGGATAGTAATTTTTTTAATTCGCACTCGGTCGAAAATTCGTCTCGGTCGAAAAGTTGTCGAAAAAAAAATGCAAAAAAAAAATGTTGAAGACGGAAAAAAGTTCCTACCCGTTGCTTAATCTTGCGTTATGTTTTTTTCTCTTTCCCCCACCGAAAACATTGAATTATTGATTGGACCCGTCGTGCGGAACTGGGCGCGTGCACCCACGGCAGAGAGCCAACTCATCGAAGGTCGAATGCCCGATCAAGTTGCAACACTTGCCGCTACATTTTATCCAGATGAACGAGACCGAGACCACGTAGTGAATCCCGTCGAGCCGCACGTACGGGACGAGTCCGGGCGCGACGACTGTTAGATTTAATGTTTCCACGCGCAGCAACCAACTATTCGACGAACCGAGATGGGACTGAGATCGAGAGATATTTCACTTTGGAAATACGTATTTCGAAAACACGACTGCGGTGCATAGACCATATATCGCATAAGTGTATATTTAAAAAAAAAATAAACGGTCTCCGGGTGCTCGATAAATCCTGCTGCGCGTGAAACGAGACTCGATTACCGCGACAATATTCTAAAAAAAAAAAAAAAAAAAAAACAATGAAGATAAAAACACGTTACGAAGCGAGGGAGAGATATTATTATTGTACTAACTTTGGGAATGAAAGAGCTTTATTTTTCATTGCTTCTTTCGTGAGATGTACCTGACGTTCACTTTTTGAGAATTGACGAACGACTAAGTCCGCGACGAGCGGACGTGCCACTTATTATAATAACGAATTTTCCGTTTGTTGCGTCGGAGGAAAACTCGAGTGAGTCTCACGGTCTTTGGAGATAAATTCGTGCGACGACGACGACGACTGTCTCGAGGGAATTTTTGTGTGGATACACAACGGTATATATATGAGTATTTTTTTCTTCTTTTTTTTTCATTTCGTCGTGCGAGAAAGGCTCTTTGTACGAATATATAAAAACCGATAGAATTTGTAACCAATTGTCGTGTATTCGGAGAGCAAAAGCAACAACAGTCGTTGAGGCGTTCGCTGCGGTCTGTTCAGCCACTTTTTCCTCGACCCTCCTGGACCTGTCCGAGCTGCAACGTTTCTCGCGAAACAGTTTTTTTTCATACCTCCACTATTTAAGATGACACTAGAAAAAATGTGTATTTTTTCCGGATTGATTTAAAAATTATTAAAAAAAAAGAATTGACAACAGATTCCAGAGTGTCGAAAAAAGTGGCGGAATTCGCAGAGTTTTGACCCCCGTTGTGTGTGGGAAGGAAGAAATATAAAAAAAAAGGAAAAGAAAACCACAGATTAACGCGAGATTGGGCATCCGACTTGCGACTTGCGTTGGTAGCACAAACGTCGGGCCTGAGACAAAAAAAAACTAAAAATAAGAGAAAAATAGAGAACGACGCGAACCACAAATTGCCAAATGAATAATTAAGACGAATCAAGTGATAATCGTAGCGTGTGGAGCGGAAGTAAATTTAAGGGATAAAAAAAAAGCTCGAGAGGTGAGAGACAATGAAGAATAGTGAAATAAACGAAATCAATAATTCATTGTATTATAGGAGAGAGTGTACGAGGATAACGGGCCGACCTCGAGCCCCGAAGTCGTTTCACTGATACCCCCTTCGGCGACCCCGAGCAGCAGCCGGGCACCGTCGGTCACCCCCAGGGAGTCCTCGCCGTCTCTCACCCACATCACCCATCTCAATGGCTAAAAACGAAAAAAAAAAAAAAAAAAAACAAAACGAAACAGAGAGAGAGAGAGAAAAAGAGAGAGAGAGTAAATCACGTGAATGATATAAGATCGATCAAATGCCGGTCGACGAGTTCGGTACCTCGCGAGAATCATGTGCTTAAAAAGATAAAAGAAGAAGCAAAAAGAAAAGGAATGAAATACAAAAAAAAACCCTCCGTCTGTTTGACCCGATTGGGACAGAGATCTCGTTTCGTCGTTAGACAAAAAAATATCTTGAAACTTTGGTTATATATATTTTTTTTTTTAATAAATATATAATATCCCTCTCTGGGTTATGGAATCTCGTTGGTTGGCTCCGAAAAATCGAGGATGCGATCGCGAAATGGGAATACTTAGTGCTAGATGCATTAGACGTTCTTTGGGAATGGAGGTCGGTGCATGCGCTGCGAAAAAAAAAAATCGCGTCGAGAAGTCTACGACAGGGAAAACGAACAATAGCAAACGTGAGCACGAGCTTATGGATTATTCCTTGTTTTTTTGTTGTCTATTTTATTATTTTTTTATTTTTCGTTTTTTTTTATTCGGTCCCTACTAGTCACGAGTCGTAATCGACGAAATCGTCCGGTATCGTCGTAGCTATTTTAGCGCATGTAAACGCGTCGTCGTTCCCCACCCACGTATTTTTATAATAACGAAGCGTAACAATATATGTATATTTTTTCTATGAGCTATACGAATATTTTTTCTCGCGTGACGCGCGCGCGGCTCCTCGCGGCACCGGTTGCCGAACGGTCCCGGACATTGTCCCAGCGGGTCTAGGACGGTCCGACGTCTGTTTTAATAGCAGCGCTCCGGACACGGGAAACGGAAGAGTTGCGAAAAATAATAAAAAAAAAACTGCGAAACGAATATAGAATTAGGGGAAGCGCGAGAGCGACGTGGTAGAGGCAAAAGGGTAGAATCGCGAACGAAGAGAACACCAATTACAAACAAACAAACAAAAAAAAACACACTGTTAGTAGGACGCGTATACCGTGCACTGTTGAGAATATTTAGCGCGAGCTTTCGTTGCAGGTGAAGGAGGCTCGTTTGCATATAAACCGGTGAATTAAATTGAATACGCAAGTGAGACGTAAAATTCAAGCACTTTCCACTAAAATACTATGAACACTGGGAAGTTCGATATAAAAATTTGTAACTTTACGCCCTTTTGTATTGAATTTAATTCATCGGCCGACGAATGAAATTTCCGGCGATATGTGGATTCTCAAAGATTTTTAACAGTGCAGATTCGCCAGCGACGAGATCTTTGGAGGTAATAAAATCGCGCGCCGATTTTTTTCGGAGATAGCGATCGAATTCTCTCGATGGCGCCCGACGAGATCGAAGGAGAGAATCTAATGATACAATTGTCACGATGCAAAAACCGTAGCTCGGCGAACGATCGGATTTTAATCCTTATCCGCGGGCGATCGTCCCGCGGTCATACGAGGAAGATTTTTATCGATGTCGGGGATGAACGACTCGGGATATTTTCGCGTAGGCTCTTTGCGTTGTTTTATCACGCGATCTGGTTTAATCGTTATTATTTTTGTGGAAGTAGCCTGCACGCGCATCGCACGTGTCGCATTTCTCTTCGATTTATTTACCTCTCGTCTGTTTCACTGATTTCGGGCCAATATTTTTTCTCGCCAGCGAGATAAATCGAGCGGAAATACTATGCAAATGATCGTTCCGATCGTGTGAACAAATCTTCGGGTCGGAATACGAATTTTGGGGAAAGTGTTTCATTTTTTCGATATCATACTTTTCATATTTTCTATTTAAAAAAAAAATGGCACACCGACAATTTTTTTGTATTCTGACCTGGTGATTTTGTTGCATGATCAAAACACCTAAACAATCAATAGCATAACATTTTTTATCATTTTTATTTACCGGCTCAAAAAGTAAACAAAACTTTTGGCTTGAAACCAGTGAAACCTTCATTGACAAAAATAAAGAATTCTAACAACTCGAGAAAAGTATCGAATGAAAAATAAATACAGTCACTCGAACAAGGCGCCACTTTGATGAAATAATTAATATTGGACGAATCGACGGATTCATGAATGAGGGAAACTTATTCAACAGTATAGCGATCGACGAAAAAAAATTGATCCGATGAGGCTGCGAATCGTCGCTGTACCAAAATGAAAAAGCTCTGAACGAGCCCAAATGCGAAAATCGAGTGGCGTTTGAGAGTCAAAGATGCAACCTCAGACATTACAACACACGCGACTACCGTAAAAATCCGAGTTCCATCGTCCGTGAACTTATTGCCGTCGAAATTTTAACACTGTGCGAAGTGCCATTGATTTTTCATAATTTTATCATTTCTTCAAATCGTCGCTTCCGTTGAGATCGCAAATATAGCGGAAGGTGTGAAAATCGTGCGTACTCGAGGCCCACGATTCATTGCGAAGGGAAAGAAGAAAAAAAGAATTCTCAGTGTGCACTATATAAATTCGCATGTCGCGCGATCGCAATCCGAGTCTCTCGATCGCGATCACGACGATTAATGGATTATCGATTAGTCGCGAGCCGTCCGTCCGTCGTGCTAATTATCCAAAACTATACGTGTCCATCGCATGTGCGACTGAGACTCGAACGAGGCGATTCGAGGTGTCATGTGTCAAGTGCACTGAGAGAATAGTTTTATTTCAATCAAACGCGTGACCTATTTGCGTCGAGCACAATTTTATGCAAGTGAAATGAAAAATGATTTTATTTAAATAAATACTGTGAGGTCAGCCATTAAATACGTTTATTTTGTCGACTGAAACGAAATGATTTCTTTATAATGCCGGGCTAACTGGATTTATTTTATTCGAATAAAATTTATTCAAGCAAATTTGCTTTAAACTAGTTCAAATAAAACAATATTCGGGGTGCAGAGAATTTGTCACGTAAAGAGATCATTGAAATCGTTATTCTTGCGTCGTATAAAAGAATTTTTTTCATCCCAACACATAAACCGTTCCATATTTCTCTGGATAAAAGAAAATTGCACATTTTTTTCTATCGTTTTTTCAAAATTCTCGACCGATTGGATTTTTCGCTCGACCGACCTCAAGTTCAAGACTCGGCTGCCCTCGACGGTGCAAATTTGCTCGGACGGCTCGCGCAATTTTTGGTGTTACTCCGACTACTCTTAAGAGCTCTAATCATCATGAACGTTTACTTTTCGGAAGTATATTATAATAAAAAAAATTAAAAAATACAAAAAAAAATCCAAAAAAAGAATGTACTACATTGGATTCACAAGTACGGTACGATTATATAAAGTTGTACGAGGAGCGAAGCTTGCGAAGTTCGATGCTCAGGTGAACCGAACAAGCGTCGCTTACTCAGAATATACATATAGTATAATAGTTAGAGTGTAAAGAGTGAAAGGAAGAAAAAAATTAATTAAAAAAAACACACACACACACGATATCGTTATCGCCGAGCTGGCGAATTTCTCGGGAGAAGTTCCTGGTGTGGGCGAAAATAGTGAGAGGAAACGGTGCGAAGAAATATTATCATTTTCGCAAAGGTGAACTTTGCATTTGTCCGCACCGCGACGATATTACGAAAGGTATTGACATATAATAATATCTTAATGTATAATGATGTGAAAATATCCGAAAGAGAGAACGAGCGAGAGCGAGAGCGAGAGAGAGAGATCTTGATGACTGTATTTCGGTTATACTTGGTGAAACGATAATTAGTAAGTACCTAAGCGACTAATAATTCTCGATAAAAAAAATCAGAACACTCAAGGAAATCTTGGCGACCCGATAACGATAAAGTGACGACCAACAATTTTTCGTCGACGCAGCTATTTTTATAGTTATGATAATTATTTAATAACTATATGACTATGACTAGCTTATATAGTGACCGTAATTTCAAAGAATAGTTGCTATACCTATAAAAAAAATAATCGTCACTCCCCGGTGGTCACTTTGCAGTTACCGAGCGCCCGATTTTTCTTCTGAAGTGATGAAATTGTTAGTCGTAAGTCGACAAATGGCGCGAGAGGAAGTCCAATAAGAGTCCTACAGACGGCGTATACACACATAATACTCATAACACGAGCGTTCGAGAGTTTCCTCTGCCGTCACGTTCCATTTTTCGAAACTATACTGTGTCTACCTCGCCTCGGCGAGGACACCCCGGATCATCTCTGTATTAAAATATATGATCCAACGACAGCGCGTCGCGAGCCAGATTCGGCGTTCTCTCGTTTTGTACACTGGGAGGACGATCGCGGATGCGACCCGCCGCGGCGCGTCTTGTTTATATCAACGGAGTCGTCGCGCGTCTTCATCGTCGTTGACGATCACGATGATTCCCGCGCCGTATTGTTTCGTCGCCAAATACCGAGAGAGAGAAAAAAAACCAAACAGAATAAAAATGGTCAAAGAGTATAAATAAAATACAAAGGTAATAAAAAATAAAAAAGACTACAATATGAATGTGTAAATAAACGTGAATTACATTATTAATTAATACGATTGGTCTAGACTCTAAGGACATTATGATATTGTAATATTTGTATAGGATTTGCGAGTAATTTTAGAACAAAATTGTTTAATATATTCGAACGTCACGCGACCTCCTCGTGACGTTGAAATAAAATATTCTGTATCCTACGCGCGACGAAGTTTTCATTGTTCACCCGATTCCCGATATTTAATTTTACGTCGTGTCATTTATTCGTTAATTTCTTTCGAATAACGAACATATTAAGAAACCACGAATACGTACAAAAAAAAAATAATCGCGACGCACCGAATTTTTAGAGCGGAGTCGCAGCAATAAATTTCCAGGATTTTCACATTGATTTCAGCTCAGGTTTATTGACCACAATTTGATAAACCCGTTTGTGCACCGTATCAGTTTCTCAACACCTGCAGTACAGAATACATAGCACATACATATGTATAGATATGATACATCTACGTTCCCATTGTCTCGTTTACACTCCGAAGGAACGAAACACACGATTTCCTTTGATTGCGGAACAAGGATTCGTCGATTTCTCGAACGCGAGAGTACGGAAAACGTACACGTTTACATACATATCACTTGTCTTTAAATAACATTTGTAGCGATATATACAACGACATTAGCAGTACGGATATATTTAACAGGTATACAGAGTACCGATCAACGTGTAGTCACCATATTATCTCTTAGCTAATCTCGCTTCGAACACCGCTACACGAGTGTCAAGCTGCTTTGAGTAAATCGAACACAGAGTTTCTTTTCTTCTTATTTCGCTCGCAGGATCTTCGTGCAAAAATAATTCCGTCAATTTACAGCCGTGGCATTGTAAGATCCTGCTTGAAAACTAATTTAAGGAGGTTTTAAAGAATATAAAAAAAAAAAGTACGTTCGATCTTAGCGTGATCGTAACGCACTGTCTTTGGTTTCCATTCCGCGTAGCACCGCTTTCTTCATCTGACTAACGATCGTTTCTAGAGACTACGAATTTCCGACGAACTCAACGTAAATAGTAGAAAAGTTTTCGCGCACCTCGTGAAGTCGACCGTGATTTGTAAATATGTTTGCAAACTGGAGAGGATAGCTTAAACGATAGGTGACACCTCAATCGCGGTCCAGGCAGGATCGATTAATACTGAATCTCATTGAGTCACGGTGACGTCGAAGGAGCTCTCGTGGCGATCGGGGAGGAGGAGCGTTGAGAGTAGCCTAAGTTTTGCGAGGGCACTCGACGGGCAGGTACACAAATACCGAAATTTTCGGACGCTCGCCAGCGCTGTTTTAGTCGTCAGTGCGGTAAAAAAATAATCGGAGACTTTGCTCAATCGTCTATAGGAATGTCTCGAGAGTTGTACAAAAGTTGGCAAACGTGCTCCCTGTAGTTCGTGGAATTTGTTATCTTTTTTGTACCTCCTATAATACATAAATCTTCGTCGCGCACCAATTGGAGATCTCACTTGTGCTGCAGTTCGGGAAATACTTCGTACATAAGCACCTCAAAGATATCCTGCAAAAGGCAATTTAAAAGCAGTCAAGCGGGTGACTCGTGGCGAATTTGCGATTATAATTAGTGCGCTCGATCGTCGAGGAATACTGAAGGAAAATTGGAATTTGATGCAAACCGAGCGTTCCGCAGTTCAAGGTGGATTGCAAGAGAGACTTACGTAAAACAGCTGTTTGTTGAGATTGACGTTCTGCAGAGTGTCGAATACTTTCGTGGCGCCTCGCTGAGCGCTCTGCGCGCCCACGAGATTCGCCAGGACCTCGGGCAGATTGTTCAAGAATTGTCGTCTCGCCTCCCCGCGCGTTTTCAGCTTCTCCTCGTCCGTTCGCACGACGTTCGAGGAAATAATCTGGCCGTTCGGCCACCAAGATTTCGTGAACAGTTGGATGTAATAGTGCAGCATCGGCTCAGAGAACACCCAGGCAACCGTGTCTCTCACTTGTCTAATAATTGATGCAGATACATTGAAATAAACATCTGCACGGTCGAGGAGACGTTTTGATTTATTTATTTATTTTTCGAACGTACCTGTTTATCGTTCGTTCGTAAGTGATCTGAACGAAAGTGATGAGCGATCGTCTGAGCCAGCGAAAGACACCGCGAAGATCGAAAACTTCGCCGAGAAGAGTGTACAGGGGTTCGGCTATGGCGTCTTTCCCGGGTCCCAGATAAGCGTCGGTCCCCCCGCGACCCGCGTCGTTGTCGTCGAGCAGCAACGAATAATCCTCGTCCTCGTCTTTGTCGCGCGAGTCGGCGCTGCCGGCGGTGCTCCTGAAATTGTCAACACCTCGATTTTGACCCGCTGAACGTCACAAGTAATTTTATATTTCATTAATATCCAAAGCACAGGAGTACCAAAATTGTTTATAAAAATTCGGAAATCGTTGAAACTTACGTTTTGAAGAGAGTCGACAGCGAAAATCGCGATTTCTTCGGCGACGGAGCTGTGTGCTTGAGATGCTCGGAGCTCGGGCTCAGAAAGGCGTAAAGAGCTTCACTCTGGTTCAATCGTTCGTCCTCCAAGACGAACTGTACAATAAATCAAAAGTTCGAAAAACTGAAGAACGGAATTTGACGCATAAAAAAAAGAAAATTTGCGCGCGCTCACGTTGAGATATTTCTGTATCTGCATCTTGGCCTTGTCGAGCGAGTTTCTATCGGTCTTGCCGAAGAATTTCAGCGGCTGCGAGGGCAGCTCCAGGGTCTTCACGTTGGAGCACAGCTGGCGCAATTTTCGGTGAAGCTCCTGAAACTCGGGCAGCTTTCGAAAGACGACCCAGCCGGTCGAGATGCTCTCGGCGTTGCCCTCGTCCTCGGCCATGTGAACGACCAGGATGAACTGCGGCGGCTCGCCGTTGTCCGGAGTCTCGGCGCTCTGAACGTCCGCGCGCCAACGGCCGAGATGCTCGGCCCACATCTCCGTGTGCGTGAGATGAGCCTCGAGCTGGCGTTTCTCGCCCTGCAGCCACTCGACCTCCTTCGCCAGGATGCTCAGCACTCGGCTCTCCGGCTTGAGCGAGCATCGCAGCGCCTGCAGGGCCTGCATCTTGTTGTTGAGCTTCTCCTGCAGCTGATCGAGCTTGCTGCGCGCGTAATTCGAGTGCTCGCCGACGAGAAGCGGCGAATGTTCGGACAAGACGCCTTCCACCAACTGACGATCTTCCGTCAAACCTTGAAACGGAAATTTCGCTCTAACATGTGCGTAACACGCGCCACGTAAAATTTGAACGCAATTTTTTTTCGCAAAGCTGATCACTAATCGTAAATGTCGTTCAATTCTCAGTCGGGCTCTCTTAATTATGCGAGAATTCCTACGAGCTGCGGCGAGACCTACGACTAAGTAGCTGAAATCGTCTAAATCGCGTGCGTCGCTCGAACTCAGGGCGTATAAAAGGCTGTGCGCATAATGCAAAGAAAAGAGTCGAGTGGAAACGATGCAGGTGAGAGAAAAAAGGAAAGAATCGTTCGATTAGTACGCACGAGTAAAGTGTTACACTTACTATCGTCTGGGTTTGAGGGGGACACGGGCAGAATAATTAGTATTAGAGCGGTGGAGAGAATACACGCGTACTTCGTACACACTAGGGCGTGTAAAAAAATATATTTTATTTTTATTTTTGTTTACTGTAAAAGTATGTGTTCTGACCTCAAGAGAAAACAAAAAAATGAAAAATTGAGAGTTCTTTTTTTCTTCTTTATTTCGGTTTCAATCTGCGTACTGTCGCACTTTTTTGGTCTCCCTGGCTTAAGGTCGAGAAGTTGACCTAATAATAAATTGTGTCAAAGGAATACGCTGACAAATAATATTTAGAGGTGCCCCAATCGAGGTCTTTTATTGCAACAAATATCAAATAAAAAAATCATTAAAAAATGTACGCGTTTTTTCGGTATATGAGGTGTATATTGAGGTCAAAACACATACTTTGTAGTAAAAAAAATAAAAAATAAATTATTATTTTTTAAAAATAATAAAAATTAAATTATTATTTTTTACACACCCTAGTACACACTAGAAATATTTACGATAAAATATTTCAAAAATCGGCTCACCGTCCGCCCTCTCGCTCAAAAGAGCCTCCTGCATCTTCTTGTACTGCTCGCTCACGAGGAACGACGGGTAGTACTTTTCCTCGAGTACTTTGACGACGTCTTCCTGCACCTCGTAGAACACGTCGGGTCCCTTGTCGCCCAGCAGGAAGCTCTCCATTCTCTTGCGCACGTTCTTGTCGACCTTTATCTCGGCCGTGGGCGACCTGATGTACGTGTAGAAGATCTCGGCGCCGAGCTGATGCCAGTGCGATCTCTCGGCCGCTCGCAATTCTTGAACGGCCGCCCAGTAACCGATGAGGCCCTGACTCGCCACCTGCTCCAAAAATTGCGTGAGGTATCGACGCCCAGTTATGTTGTCCAGAACCGTTTGGAGCGGCAGCACTCGACCCTCCGCCGAGGCAGTAGGATCGGCTATGTCGCATTCCTGAAGAGAAACGTCAGTCATTTAATCAATTAACATAAATCATTACGTACTTAAAGTACATAATGATTATAAATACATTATTTTGTAATTTATGTAATCAGATAAATACGTAATTTAAGTAAGTAAAATGAACGCATGTGAAACATCCACGTTGAGCCCAGTCGGTATCAAAAACTAATAAACGTTTTTGACGCATATTTGCCTTTACAGCTAAAAGAAGAAATTCATTTACTGCGGATATCACCAGCGCAGTGAAAGAATTTCGTGTTTTAGCTGTAAACACAAATATATGTATATGCTTGCAAAACGTTCATTACAGTTTTCATTACCGCTGTCGGCATTTCACATGCTTTTAAAGAAAAAGCGCAGATCCAAACCTGAATGGGATATCCGTTCCATCCCAAAGTCTGCATATGGCACTCGCAAGTGTTTTTCGCGTAAGTCAACTGGCTGATGTATCTCTTGAGTTTCCTCGCCTGAGCCGTGTCGGACTTGCCGAAAGTGTTGCTCTCGGGGTCGAGGCCCTGAGCCCTCTTCACGTTCTGCACGGTCGTCGCCTGCATTATCTCCGTCACGATGTTGTATCGAATGTGCTTGAGCACCTCGATGTCCTTCGAGCTCTTGATCATGCGAATAAAGTCCTCGAACGACTCGGCGTACTCGTAAGTCTTCCGGTGCATCGCCTCGGCGAGCTGCTGCTGCTCGATGTACAGCAGAATCTTTTGATTTATGTAGTCGGGATCCGTGATTAGATCTATGGCAGGTTTCAGTACTGAAACGGGAAAAGACAGTCGCGCCTATTAACGACTCGTCGCCTCGGCCGATCGCTTCGTCGAATCCGTCTTTGCTTACTTTTACAGGTAATGACTTCGCGAAGAAGAAATTTGGCAGGCGAGAGGGAGTAACTTCGCGGCAAAAAGAACATGATGCAGAGCTCGCTGACTCTTCTCAGGTAGTCCAGCTCGGCCGTCCGCGACATCAGATGAGGAGAGAGAATAAACACGGGATCTTCACCTTCGGACCTGTAAAGTCACAAAACGTTATAATCTATGCTCAGTTGACAAAAAGAAATATTTGAAAAATCATAAAACTAACGCAGCTGCCTGTGCTATCCTGATCTTCTCAAAGTGAAAGGTAACTTTGTTGACAATACTACAAGCCACAAGTTTAGTGTGATCCACCCTGGAAAGACGTTCGTGCAGGCTCTGTATCGCTCCCCACACGTCCTGCTTCATGCTGACTATTATGTGATCCGGACAGAAGGCCAATTCGCTCAGCCAACAGCCGACAAAGTCTCTGAACGCCAAGTCCAGAAGATTCTGCAGTGCTCCGTCCACGGGCCTCGTGAACACCACCGGATATCGTATCGGCCTTTTGCTGCTTGACGATTTTGGCTCGTACCCTTTCTAAAATATAACAATAAGTGAGAAAATGAAATAAAATAAGTAAGAATGTGAAATAAAATAAAAATAAGTGAGAAAATGAAATAAAATAAGTAAGAAAATGAAATAAAATAAGTAAGAAAGTGAAATAAAATAAAAATAAGTGAGAAAATGAAATAAAATAAGTAAGAAAGTGAAATAAAATAAAAATAAGTAAGAAAAAAAATATATGTCTACAAAAATCGTTTGCCCCAATCAATGCAAACCATTAGCATAGTCCGAAAGGCATCCATCTCGACGATGGTTTTTGCAGTGCCGGCGCCAGTCTGATGCTTCGGCGACAGTGCGATATGTATCAGAACGATGACCAGCGGCCCCAGGCAGCAGCACGAAACGGTCAGCACCCCGAAAAACGACAACCAGAGCAGCGTGTCCCAATAATAGAGCAAATAAACGCCGATCGCGCCGACCACCGTCAGCGATATCATTTTCTGTCGACCCTTCTTGGCGTGTCCGACGACGTCGCCGGTCGTCGCGTCGGCCTGCCCGTCGGCTTTCATCGCGCTCTACACGATCGTTCGCGGTGAACCAACGCGATTCCCATTTTTCGGGCGGCTCAGCCTCGCGAACGTCGATCTGTCAGTCGCGAGTCTCGTTCGGGCTGTCATCGCGTATCTTCATTGGGACCGATCGAAAACACGCCGACGTGGGACACACGAAGCACCGATTTACGCCGACGGAGCGGCGGGCGAGCGACTTTGATTCTTGCACCGACGCAGCGAGTTCAGCGATTTGTTATTAACATTTTAGCGTTTCGGAGCCGTGTGAGTCAGTGACAGCCGGAGAGCTAAGCTACGAGTCGATACCGCGCGGCTGTCGCTACTGTCGCGAATTGTAGGGATTATTTATGTCTGCCCAACACATGTAACACGTAACTCGAAACAAAGTCTAATTCGAACGATTTTTATTTGTAAAATGAGTAATTTATTACAAAAAACAGAAGTTAAGATATTCATTGTTTCGAATGAACATGAAGTGATTTAAAAAGACTTTTAGTGTTTTTAAGGCGAGGCGAAACCACCGTGAGTGCGAGAGAGATAGAAAATAATTTTCGGAACAACAATACACGGAAACTGGACACATGCCTGAAGAAATAAAAGTTTTACGTCATGCAGAATTGAATGAGGAATGATGTAAAACTTTCCTTTTTTCCGGAAACTTTAAGCATCGTCGGAATAATTGTTTACAGTTTTTATTACCGACTGATTAGTTGTCACCTCGCCTTAAATCACTGTTGTGTACGACAGCCAATGATGCATCAGTAGAACGGAATGCTGCATCCGTGATTGGCTGTTGTGAGTTGCGCCGGTCGGTGAAAGCGAGGGACGTTTTGCGAAAGTAATAAAGTAATAAAAACTGTAATGAACTTTTTTTCTGCATATTTGCATTTACAGCTAAAAGAAGAAATTCATTCCCTGCACTGGTGAAATCCGCAGGGAATGAATTTCCTCTTTTCGTTGTAAACGCAAATATCCGTCAAAAACGTTCATTACAGTTTTTGATACCAACTGGGCTTGACGTGGATGTTTCACATCGCTTTAAAAATATATTTGTAGTATCCCTCAATTCGGGGGCGAAATCTCACCGAGATCTCACGATCAAGATTTTTCGAATGTAAAGCGCGAGTGGTCTGTAGCACTCGAGATTCAAATCTCGTATGCGAGATCATAGTGAAAAGTGAAAATTTCACAGCTTGAGTATACCTATATGTGTGCTCTTATGTGGAGGGCTGCAGGTAATTTTTGCACTAAAAAAATATAAAAATTGTAGCGAAAATATTTTATTCACGTCTGAATTATTTTTATAATTTTCCAGGCGTTCTATCACACGGACGAGCTCGGGCGTAAAATACCAAACATCGGGCGGGAAGCGACGAAATAAATTTCACCGCGTAAAATCGATGATTCGTGAATACATCAGAAGCGACAATTAACATAACTCACAGAAGTTATATTATTCCTATGTACAGTTCATTTTATCACGATTGACGACGTTATAATGGTCTTTCAGTTTT
The DNA here is from genome assembly GCA_963932165.1 of Pimpla rufipes. NCBI lineage: Eukaryota > Metazoa > Arthropoda > Insecta > Hymenoptera > Ichneumonidae > Pimpla > Pimpla rufipes. The sequence goes on from OZ010635.1 coordinate 18,126,187, forward strand.
CGTTGTAGATGGAAGTAAATTTTACGGACAAATAATTCACGACCCCTATTTGCGCGAAAATATAAATAGTGTATTACGGTGTTTTAAATTAAATGCACTATACGTCGGCACTCCGAGCAAATAATGACCGAGTTTTCGCATTAATTTTGTATTTAATTCCACGCTGATTGATGAAGATAAAAAACTTGGGCATTTTGCTCTCAAGATTTCAGTTATGTATTATTTACACCGTTATAGATCAAGATTTGAGGTCACGATTGCTTCATTGATTCCTGGAAAAAAGTTCCACAACCGAAATCCTCGATAAGCACCTTTTATCCGACAGCCGTATCCGACATTAAGTCACCGAAGTGTTTACCGTGGTCGTCGCTCTCTTCGACACTCGTGTCCCGATTCGAAGACACGGCAATTGCATTTTCCGCGTTGGAATTCTCGGCGCCCGAATTAGTCGCGACTCCTTCCGCTTTCGATGCATCGTCCGGTGCGCCAGAATTCGCGGATTTCGGAGGAATTATCAATTTATGATAGCAACTATTTATAAGTGGCAGATGTGGGGCTATGCGGCTGGGTTCTATAAAAAGACACGGCGGCACCTGTGGACATTTTTTAAAAATAATACACAGCTCTCAAAAAGCGATGCTGAGGATTTAATATTTTTATCTCTCACTCAGATACGTGACAGACTTACGCGCAAATCCTTGACTTTGGCTTCTCTCGACGTGAATTCCCTTAACACGTAATCCTGATCGAATTCGTGATAAATACGCGTGTCGTTTACGCGTATCATTACGTTGTCGACCCGAAGGAAATAGCGCAGGAGTATGAACAGACTATTCGGCATCACGCGCTGCACAAAAGAAAATAGCGTAGCGTTGGAAAAAGCTGATTAAGAAAAAATGGTACTTGCGGATTAATCAGAGCTTACAATTTTCACCGATGTCGCGGCGATTCCGTGGTCGTGCAATTCATCCTCGTACAACGTGAGATCGTGATAGAACATTATTTTCTCCTGGACTTTCAATTTCTCAACGTCGATTCTTTCGCCAGTCTCCTCGACCTCGAAGCCTGAAATTGTGCCCATGTAATCAGTTGTAAACGTCCAGTCAAATGGTTTTATCTTCTCTTCTAAGTACTCCTTATTCTCTAATCTGGAAAACAGATGAACAATTATCCCTAAATACTTTTGTTCAGTCAAATCATTTTTATCTGTTGTGGCCAGTGTGACAAAATAAATTCAAAAAAATTGTCCAATGCTCCAATTATTTCAGTAATAATTCCTTGAGATTCCAATGGAAAGTTATTAACCAATGCCATAATTACCTAGATTCTTTCCATGCCTCGGCACACGCCAGCTGCAACTGAATTTTACCGTTGGACACACGTTTCAATGCGTCCAGCGCATTGAATTCTATGCTACCTCCGTTATCGTGCTTCAAGGACAATACATTTTTGGGAAATACCATTTCGGGCATATGAGGCAGTTCCAGAGCTCGGTTGTATCTGAAAAACAAAAAATATTTCATGAGCATCTCCGCAGGATTGAGTGCGAGGTTCGACTACATTATTTTCTACATACACGCAGAATTGACACGACTCTTCGTCGTCCGCGCATCCTTCCTCGCTTTTCGAACACTTTGAGTGGAGGATGTGAGACTGAGTGTACTTGATGCGCCAGGGTGGAAAATTGTGCTCCTCCTGATTGACGGGAAGCCGCAGGATGTCGACGCCACCGTGAACTCGGATCGTCGTCATATCTGCGAGGTCAGGACGCGGTTGCACTCGCCACTGGTCAGGAAACGGATGTTTTACAACGAGTATATATATACGAATTTATAACCCCGTTTATGTCGAGTGGCATTTGCGAACGTGTGGAAAATACGGAATTTCACTTCGGTTGTGCGTTTCTGCAGTGACACATTTCGGGGCAGCGTGTTTTTCTCTCATCGACGAGGAGGTAAACAAAAATTGAGACATTTAGTTAACTTATGTTATGTCGAATTTCGAGCAACTCCGGTGATAATCATCATCGCGGCGCTGTCCTTCATTGCTTTTCGCCGTCCAGTTAGAGCGTCGGCCTGGCGCGACGGCCGATCAACAGCCAATCAGAGAACGAATAACCCGACAACAATACTTGCAGGGGAAATCGACCAGAGTATAAACAGTGGCCAGTAAATGGACACTTTCCATAAGATTACGTGCATAAAAAACGTCCATTCAATGGATTTTGTCGTCTGCTTAACTGTCCATTCACTGGCCGATTCGCCCTATCAGAGATGAGGAGGGGAAGTGCCAATGGAGCAATTTTTCAGGTCAAATTTTTTCTCGGCGTCCGACGCGTCTCTGTTCGAGGAGGCTGTAGAGTGGTATAGAAATTTTAGGTATAGTGCGAGAGTCCGCAATATCCAATTATTTTGTAGCTTTTACGTTTTGGGAATAATGAAACCACGGGCTGGTTCCAAAATTGGCTGTAATTTACGTAAAATGCTTGTCGAGTTTGAAGTGTTTTTTTAGTCGCAGGGCAAACGAGGCAAACCACATAAACAGATGATATATATAAACACAGTTACTATATAATCGGCGACGCTGATTGGTGACAGCTGGTCGAAACTCGAATTCAAACTAAACTACTGTACTGACTCACCAGGTTCTAACACCACCGAATAGTCAAACACTCGCCGCCGCTAATTTGTTGCTGCTAGCAACGCTCGTGGCGAGGCCGACAAGAAACTCCGATTGTTCAAAATATCAAAACAACGGAAAAGCGCGTTGAGCTCGATCGCTGACCTTACGGTCTTTGCGGTTATTTCGCGTTCCGTCGTAATTTGCAAATATCCGATCCGTCGCAACGGACACTCCGATGTTGGTGAGTATTCTGGATCTATTATTTTTCTCTGCGGGATACTTTTTCATTCATTTTTCGGGTCCTAAAGAATTTACATTATCGAGGTTAACCTTGAAAGAAAAAAAAAAAAAACAGGATTTAACAGAATCATATTTATTTATTCATTTATTGTATCATAGGTTTATTTATTTACAGGCGCTAAAGATGCTGATAAAACGAGCATCGCAATTGAATTGTGACTGAAGACGAGATTTCTGAAAAGCGGTACAAAACATGCCGAGTTGTTATGGGTCCGGGCGTAGATCGAAGCGATCGGGCCTTAACTCGAGCTTCGATCAGCCGATGTCTCAGTCCGAAGATGCCTCGCTCGAATCGCTCGTGGGCACTGATGATTCCATTCTGGGTCTGGTGGAAAATGAGCTGTGCGATAGCGCAAACAGCCAGGCTGAAAGGACAAACTTTTCGGAGAGCAGGGCGAACAGAATCACAGAATTAGCCATGGAACTCGGTAGTTTTAGCCAGGCCGGCTACTTCGACGTGTCGCAACTGATGAATTATGATCTAAAAAGGACCTTCAATTATGCAGAATTGGTGAAGGAGGAACAAAACACGACTCTGGCTGATTTCGTGAATGAGGAGACTCAGTGGCACGACCAGACGATTTTTAATCAGGCCCTCACGGGACAATGTTTAGAGAATTTAACGGGCGTCTTCGATGCGTCGTTCCTGCCTGCCGAGCAATCGCAAAATCGAGGCAAAGAGGAGGACGACGGGTTGGGAAGCCCGCAAAAGCTCGAGAGAATTTTATCGTCCACCTCGGATGAATTTGTCTTCGACGATTTCTCGGGAAATTTGAGGGACCAGGACGAGTTCAGTATTATGCGAAAGGAGGAGAACACGAGGAAAAACTCTAAGACTGAAGCGGAACAGGCGATGTGCAATAATCGAGAGCCGATTGAATCAAATTCAAGCTCATCGTTCTACGGAATGCCTGAGAAAATAAAAACTCTGATACAGAAAACGAAAAACATAACTTCACTGTACAGTAAGTGTTTTTTTTTTGTTTATTTTCTTCAAGGATTTTATGAAAAAAAATTTAGCGACTCCAATTGACGAGATTGAGACAGTAAAGGTAACGTGAATAATTCTTATTTCAGGCTGGCAGGAAGAATGTTTAAATCTGAAGGCCGTGAAAGATCGCCGAAATTTAATTTACGCTCTGCCGACTAGCGGGGGCAAAACTCTCGTCGCCGAGATTTTGATGCTCAAGGAAATTCTGTGTAATAAGAAGAACGTCGTGTTCGTTTTGCCCTTCGTTGCGATTGTACAGGAAAAAGTGGGTTTTTATTCTACGTTTTTGGAATCAATCGCGACGTTCGCACGTTTCGTTGATAATGATTTTAATCGCAGGTTCAAGCGTTGACGCAGTTCGCCTTGGAATTGGGATTTCTCGTTGAAGAATACGCCGGAGGGAAAGGTCAATATCCTCCGGTACGGAGACGCCGAAAAAACAGCATCTACGTCTGCACTATCGAGAAGGCTCAGGGACTTGTCAACAGCTTGATCGAGTGTAAACGACTGGACGAAATCGGTATCGTTGTAGTCGACGAATTGCACTTGCTCGGCGAGGACGGTGGAAGAGGAGCGACACTCGAAGGACTCTTAACGAAATTGCTGTACGCCGGGGGTAAGAATAGTAACTCTCGGTTCCTCTCGCGGTAATTTATCGAAGAGTACATTTTCCTTTTTTATTTGTACATACAGAACACGTACATATCGTGGGTATGAGCGCGACGATAGGCAATCTGCAAGAAATCGCGCAGTTCATGAACGCTGAAGTTTATACGCAAAACTTTAGGCCGGTCGAAATCAAGGAGTACGTGAAGTGCGGCAGTCAAATTTGGCTCCTGAACATGCGAGAAGATCCCATATTCACCGACGAAAAGAGGATTAATTATCGCGTGAGTCGCAGTCCTTTTCGCGTTATCCTCGTTCCGAATTTTTTTTTTTTTTTTTTTCAAGGGTCTCCATTCGTTTTATCATTTCAATTAGTACTCGGATCGAATTTATTTTTTAAGAATCTCCATCCGTTTTATCATTTCAATTAGTACTCGGAAACAGCGAATCGATTGGATCCGGATCGCATCGGCGGTTTGGTGATGGACGTAGTGCCGAAAGATTCCTGTCTCGTGTTCTGTTCGAGTCGAAAAAATTGCGAGAACGTAGCTTTGCTTTTAACACGCGTTCTTTTCAGGTGTGTTTATTTTATTTTTCATAACCTTTCTGTTATCACAACAACAACAAATTCTTCAATATATTTTTTAACTACGAAATGTCTTTTCAATTTGTACATCAGATCCGTGACGGAACACAAAGCGAAAGAGAAGGACGAATTGATGCTCGCCATCAGGGCCGAAGGCGAATTGTGTCCCACCCTAGCACAGACCATTCAATTCGGAGTAGCCTATCATCATTCCGGTTTAACGTCGGAGGAGAGAAGACTGTTGGAAGATGCTTTCCGGGAAGGCGTATTGTGCGTGATATGCTGTACGTCGACCCTCGCGGCAGGTGTAAACCTGCCTGCTCGAAGGGTGCGTTAATCGTTACGAAATATTGAAAACATTCGCAAAATTAATCAAAAAAATTATTTGACAATTGACGATCGTTGCAGGTAATTCTGCGGAGTCCTTACGTTGGAAATCAATTTCTGAATCTGAGTAGATACAAGCAAATGATCGGCAGAGCCGGTAGAGCGGGAATGGGCGAAATTGGCGAAAGTATATTAATGTGCAAAGGCAACGAAATTCCGAAGGTATTTTCGCCGCAATTTACTAACCGTGCGTTCGTCTCTTACAATGGATTAAACGTTCGTTTTCGCAGGTTCACCAGCTTCTGACGTCGCGAATGGACGACTGCATGAGCACGTTGCACCTGGAGGAGGATCGCGGCATAAACAACTTAATTCTGAGCTCAGTGATGCTCTCGATCGTGTCGACGCGGTCAGATTTGCACAAACTCGTGGCATCGACGTTGCTCGGCATTCAGCAGGATCGGCTGGGAGTCAACGTGAAAACCATCACCGACAAAGCTATCACCAGCCTTTTGAAGGCTGGAGTCCTGAGGATCAAGCGCAGCGGAGATTTCGATCCCAACGTCACCGTGGATATCCAATCGCAACTGAAAAACGAGCCGAAATGTAAAAAAGGAAAGAGAACTATTATTGTTTCGGCGAATACGATTCTCGAGTTGTCGCCGTTGGGAAGAGCTGCAATGAAAGGTAATTTGCTTCCACAAACTTTTATCCATTTTGTTTCTGATAATAAAAAAAATTTAAAACGTGTAAACACATGTTTTAGGATCTGTCGATTTGCAAATCGCGTATACTTTGTACGAAGACCTGAAGACTGCGCAGATGAACTTGGTTCTCATCAACGATTTGCACATCATGTATCTGGTAACTCCTTACGATTTGGCGAGTCAGTTGAAGCCGGTTGGACCAGTATTTTACAATGTCGTAAGCAAAAATTGCTATTTCTACTATCAAACGCATCGGCGATTTTTCTCTGCAGGCTTAATGAAATTAATTATTACTTTCTCCTAGATCACGAGTATGTCTTCCGCTCATATGCAGACACCGAGAGTCTTAGGTATTACCGAGGCGACGGTGGCGAAATTGCGGGACGGAATCGCTCCGAAGGTATATTATTCGCAAACTCAAAAAACCAATAGCACAGCATTTTTTTACGAATTTCTTATTATTCCTAGAACGTCGAACAGAGAGTGATCAATCGATTTTGGTTGACATTGATACTTTACGAACTGTGGCAACACAAACCGCTGTACGTCGTTGCCGAGAAATATCAAGTGAATCGCGGTATGATACAAAATCTCTTGACCGTAGCTTCGACCTTTGCCAACTCTGTGGTCCGGTTTTGCCAAGTAAGAATTCATTTTTTTTTGCATTCAGACGTTATTATTCCCGCATTGGCAGAGACAATGAAATTAAAACGATTTTTTTTTTGTTCACCAGGAGTTGCAAGAGTTTTGGGCTTTCACGGATCTGCTCACCACTTTTAGCAAAAAGTTGAGATACTGTTGCGCGGCTGATCTGGAGCCCCTGATGGAGCTGCCGGCTGTAAAAGTCGTTCGAGCGCGGCAGCTGTTCAACGCCGGCTACAAGACTCTGCAATCGATTGCGATCGCGAAGCCCGAGGATCTCGAAGCGAAGGTCAAAAACTTGTCGAGGAAAACGATAAAGCAGATAATTGCCGCGGCCAACGTAAGCGTCCATTTTTTTCGCAGCGCAGACTCGATCTCGAACTCATTTCCTTTCCGCTATTTGACTGTCTGCATTTTTTACATGATTTCAGTTGCTGCTGATGGAGAAGGTGGAAAATTTAAGAGACGAGGCCGCTCAGGTACTCGAAGGTCTGGACATGACCCACTTTGTGTAAATTTCGAAATATTCGCAAGAAAAATCAGAGAATTCCCGGTGACAAAAAAAATCATTATTTTTCGATGTTATTTCCGTACAAATGACCAATTCTCTTCGGTAAAAGGGACTGGTGCTAATATATTTCGGTGAAAGTATAATTGAATAATGCAAAGAGTGAAAATATCTGTATTATATTTAAGGAATCGCGGAGAATTATGAATTTTGTAATATATTCTGTAAAAACTATACAAGTTTCTTTATTAAATATTCTCTCTGCTGTAAAAGTTACATACGTTTCGTTCTTAGTCGAGGTGCATTCATGATTTGTCATCCATCGCGCGAAATTGTGCCTTTCAGACCAATACGTTTTGAGACTGACGTATTGTTTAAGCAGGCACATACAGTAACGATCCACACAGCGTTTGGTACTTTTTTCGGAGTACAATCAACGCGTGGTACATTCACACGATTCACTCGCTTCCGGCGAGTTTCCTCTCATCTCTTTTTGTACAGACACGGCTTGAGCGTGATTTGCGGCAATTTTTTCGTCTGCCTAGTGACTTCGGTCGCTTTCTTGAAATCCATGAAGTAAAACAGATTGTGCGACAAGTCTTTCCACGTGTTGACGAATCCATAGCTTCCCAATAGGTTGATGAATTCGTCGACGTTCTCGAATCTGCTCTCGACGTCCGCTATTTTCAGGATGCCACTAAAATGTAGTCGTTAAATATTAAAACAATAAATAAAAACATAAACAATCGAACGACTTTCGTGAGTAGAAAATTCACTACAACTTACTCCTTCTTAAGAACGCGATTCGCCTCCAGCAGATAATCGGCGAGATTGGTGCCCATCAGGGAGAGACAAAATACGACGACGTTTACGCCGTTCGTCAGCAGCGGCGTGTGGGCCATATCGCAGGCTTTTACTTTGTCGTTCACAGCCACCAAGTCGAACGAGTGAACTTTTTGCTCGACGGATTCGGCGAGCCGAGCTTCTCCGCATCCGAAGTCAGCGATAACGAAGTCTTTGGACCTGAGAAGAAAATCGGTCGTTACGCCAAATAGCATTGGAGACTTATGTATTCGCTAAAAGAATTTTACAACAAACATCTTTTTAATCGAAGATATTATAACGTCCAGAGGATTGAGCGGCCACTGTTCGACCTGCTGCCTGTATCCCGTGTGATACGCGGCAAAGGCATCCGGATCTTCCTTGAAATACTTCTTCGACTCGGAGCTGTCGTTGTTGTACAGCGTTTCATTGAGAAATCGGAATCGCGAGGCTCGCAGTTGCGACATCATTCGATCTCGCAGAGATTCGGGCTCTTTGTGGATTTTGGTATTTCCGGTATCTTTTTTATTCTTCAGGGCCAGCATTTTCTCCAATCTCTGCACATCCAGACTTTTTATCGCCGACTTTTCACCCCGATTCTGGGGCGCATCGCTCCCGAATTTCGGGCCATTTGCCTTTGAATTCTGAGCCAACTTTTTCAATTTCTGTTTCTTTCTCTTTCTCTGTGACTTTGTCTCCTGATTGGCTGCAGGCTGTCCCGCTATCGGGACCAACTTCTCAGACTTCTTAACTTTGCTTTGAGCATCGGAATTCGCTTTCTTATTTATCACAGCTTTATCCTTTTTTGACAAGAACAATTTTTTACTCGGCACATCGGATCCTTCTTTGGATCTGTCTTTCCGATTTTTTTTCTTTTTATTCACTCTCGGTGCTTCAGAGTTTGTGGAATCAGTAGCCTGATCAGACTTCACCCGTGACTTTTTTGGGGATGATTCCTCAGGTGCAGAATTCGACAAAGATCTCTTTCGCTTCTTGACTTTGAGCTTTGCGGATGTTTCAGATTCCTCATTCCCAACAGAATCAGACAAAGACGTCTTCTTGGATTTCTGTTTCGCATGCTTGGTCTTGACTTTGCCGTCAGATTGAATATTTTTGTGCTGCTTAACATTTTTTGCCTGCACTCCCATCGAACCGGGTTGTGGTTTTTTTTTCTTTCCATCCTTCTTAGCCTTCTTCTTCTGAAAAAAAAAACAAAACAAAATTTATCATAACTTCTGTTTCCACAAAATGAAAATAAACACAAAATTGATTGTCAACACGTGCATCAAATCCTCTAGCAAATAATACCATAACTTTTAAGTGATAAATCGATGTTAAAATACATGTTTGAATATTTTCGTCGATTGACGTGCAGCGAGGAAGGTAAAATTAAGCTCGAAACATCGCGGAATCTTAAGACCAACTTCTCAGAATTCTTATTCTTTGCTTTGAGCATCGGAATTTGCTTTCTTATTTATCACAGCTTTATCCTTTTTTGACAAGAATAATTTTTTGTTCTTGTCAAAAAATGCACAATTCACCGCTAATGCATTTCCGGCAAATCCTCGTACGGCGCCGGTGTCCCGAATCCCGAGTGCCCGAATCGATGGCACGACGCACGTGGCTCGATATCGGTGGCGACATAACCTAAAAATGCGTACCTTGAGAAAAAGCTGCTTACTGAGTTTGTCACCGACCGCGTCGGCCTCCCACGAGCTCTCGGTGAAAATACTCATTGCGCCCGCGGTAACGACGCCGCTCGCTGCACAATCGGGAGAATCGACAATATTATGATGCGCGCTCGACGGTCAACGAACCGCGTTCCGGCTGATCGCGCGCGACTGCCGCGATGTAGTCGGCGAGAGCGACGCGTCTGACCTTGCGAGAGGGCGCAACGGTGAACTGGGTCGATTGCAGCTGTCTGAAGCGTTCGCGGATAATAAGTCGAAAGTTCTCTCTTTTTTTTTTCGTCCCCGAGCCTCATTATATTTCTCACCGGCGGATTACGAAATAATGATCCATCTTGTTTGCAACTTCCTGCGCGCGATATAGACGCGCGAAACATGTCTCAGTACTCGCTGGATTCGTTGGATAACGACGCGAGTCACGGTAATGGATTTTCGACGAGCTTGACGAAGGGTCGCGGAGTGCTGTCAATATCCGAGAACCTTGAGGAGTCCGGCGACCGCGGCTCGTTACTTTCGAGCGGGGCAGTCGATAATAACCCTGACTATAAAGGTGATACGGATGGAAACAGAGTTTTGGCATCTTTTATTTAAAAAAGAAAAAAAAATGATTCGTATTATTTATTGACAATGACTGCAATTCCCAAAAGTCACCTTCGAAAACGGATGACTTACACTACGTTTATTATTATTATCATGATTATTATTATGATTATTATCATGATTATTATTATGATTATTATTATGATTATTATTATGATTATTATCATGATTATTATTACGATTATTATTATCATTGCAGTTACTGCTCGGTCGGTAAAAAAAAGCTGTAAAGCTTTGTTCTCGGCCACAGTTGATTTTTCGGTCGAAATACAAGAAGCACTGGCTGGTTCTAGAACTTGAATCTAATTGCTTGAATCAGTGTTTTTTTTGCTTTTATCGAATATTTCGTGAATCAGATTCATTAGAGAAAAAGGAACACTTCGATTTTTTTTCTCCACAGTTTTTCCGTCACAGAGACATTCGAGTCAAACATTTCGGCCGGGGCCGATAATCGTTTCGACAGTAATTGCGAATATCAAGCGAAAACTTTTGCGAATATTTCAGATGCCGGATGTAACGAACGGCTGGAGGTGGGAGCGGCAATTCGGTCGGCGGATCCGGCGAAATCTCGCGGGAATGCGTTAATTGCGAGTACGAGGGACGAGGACGCCGGGAGAGCCTGTCTGACTGAGGTAAAGCCGGCGGTAACGCGCGTCGCGACGTTGGATTTTCGGGCGGCAGGACGAAACGTTGTAAAGAAGTTCGACGTGGCGAGGCGGTCGACGTCGTCGACGTCGTCGTCGTTGTCGTCGGCGGAATTCCGGCTTCCAGTTTCCCCACTCGCGAGGAGAAAGAGGAGCCCCGACGGCATCGAGGGGTTCATGAAAGCCGGCAAAAAGCTTGGCAAAGCTCGCCCCGCCATTGTGGACAGGGACAAAAAGGAGCAGCGCGTCTCCTACTTGGAGCTTCACCGACGAAAATTCGGTTAGATTCTTTGGATAATTTTGTCCTTCCACGGACGTCCCTTGCGACAGCTTTTTCCACGTCGTCGCGGTCGTAGACGTCCTGCATTCCCGGGATTCCATTACGCAACCCACACCGCACGAAGGGCACGGTATAAAGAGCCACGGATACAGACGCCGCGGGCTTCCTGAAGGGATAGTTCATTTTCTCTCGCGCGTTTATTACGATACGAGGGCGATACTAAGTAATCGGGGTCTTCGTTAATTGAAAGTTGAAAAATGTTGATATTTTTTTTTATATTAATATGAAGTTTTTCATAGTAATATCAAGTTGTACCTATAGATTCTTAATCCACAAAACTATCGTACATTTACATTTACGTAGCTCAGGCGCTATCGCCCAGAAACCTGCGTCTTCATATTTTTTTGTTCGAGATGGCAACTTTTGGCCTGTACAAACTTTCTGAAGTCGCATGTTCTACTCCGGGAAATTCTGATTTTAATCCATTTTCATTTAATTGTGAAAAAAAAAAAAAATTTTCGACATTTTTTTCGTTTCAAATCGTAGATTCGTTTCCGGACCGAAAATGATCGAAATTCACCCCACGAAAAATTTATTTTCAATATGTTAATTTTTTACCTATACCATCGTTCTCAAGTCGCACATTCTACCCCCGAAAACACTAGTTTCAACCCATTTTACTTGATCTTGAAACAAATAATTTTTTCAACGTTTTTTTTTTTTTTCGACAAAAATCGTAGAACCGTCTTCGGACCGAAAATTACCAAAATCGACCTAACAGAATTTTGTTCTTCGAAATATCGACTTTCGATCTACAGTCGCCAATTCTACCGCCAAAAACACCCTTTTCATTTCATTTCAAAAAGTATTTCAACCCTTTTCAAAACCATTCAGAAAAGAAAAAAGAAATCCCTATTTTGTTCATTCGTTCGCCCAAAAGAGAATTTCGCAAGCATCGATTTACCGCCCGAAAACAAATCCGTCCGAAAAACTCGGAATTACCGCGCAGCGCTCGCAGCTCCGAAATTGCGAGAGCGCGATAAATTTAGCGAAAGGAAAAATAGTGCAACCGAGGGTCTCGTCGTGATGCAGGTGCGGAGAGTCGTCGTCGTCGTTGCACCGGGGATCCCGAGGGCTCGACTCCGTCGATTTGCGGCGACAGGATAGACGAACGCCTCGGGTACGCCGAGGATCGAGCCTCGGCGACGGTCTCGGGGGACGACGACAGCGAGGTTGGCTTCTACCGTCGTGTGATAGAGCTCGAGTCCCGGGGACCTCGTGAAAGCCGCTCCTGCGAGGCGCTCGATCGCTCAGCCGCCGACGAAGTAGTCAGCGCGAACGGCGACGTATCCGAATGCCTCTCCGACGGCGTCCAGCCGCTCGAGCGAGGAACCCGGCTCGTTTACAAGCCCTACAGCATCGAAGATTACAAGTGTCTGAGTGTACCGCAAGCCGATCGATCCCTCGGTCCCGACAGAGCCGAGATGGAGTCCAAGGTGAGAAAGCTCGGCTTAACACCTGCGAGAAAACTGCTCAGAGACGAACGTCACGCGACTCTCGGTCTCGTTAATCTCGGAAATTGCGACGAGGGGAAAAAAGAAGTAAAATTAATCAGTCGTTGCGGTTGGCGAAAAAAAATATAGGGGGTTGAAAAAGGAAAAATTCTATGGAAATTAAACATTTTCGCGGTACTTTTTTTTATTATTTGTTGATTAACAATAAAGTTGTGCTGTATAGGAAGTTTATTTTTGTACTAGGCTAATCACACGCGCTGGCGCGCGTGCCTGAAAAACTTTTCGCCAAAATCGACCCCAATTTTTTTTCTTTTCGAAATATCGACTTTTAACCTATACCATCATTCTCAAGTCGCATATTCTACCCCCGAAAACACTGGTTATTAACCTTTTTTAATCGATTTTGAAAAAAATATTTTTTTGGCGACGAAATTTTTTTTTTTTCTGTCAGAAATCGTAGAACCGGCCCCGGACCGAAAATCGCCAAAATCGACCCCAATTTTTTTTCTTTTGAAAATATCGACTTGTAACCTATACCATCATTCTCAAGTCGTATATTCTACCCCTAAAAACACTGGTTACTAACCTTTTTTAATCGATTTTGAAAAAAATATTTTTTTGGCGACGAAATTTTTTTTTTTCTGTCAGAAATCGTAGATCCAGCTCCGGACCGAAAATCGCCAAAATCGACCCTAATTTTTTTCTTTTCAAAATATCGACTTGTAACCTATACCATCATTCTCAAGTCGCATATTCTACCCCCGAAAACACTGGTTATTAACCTTTTTTAATCGATTTTGAAAAAAATATTTTTTTGGCGCCAAATTTTTTTTTTCTGTCAGAAATCGTAGATCCAGCTCCGGACCGAAAATCGCCAAAATCGACCCTAATTTTTTTTCTTTTCAAAATATCGACTTGTAACCTATACCATCATTCTCAAGTCGCATATTCTACCCCCGAAAACACTATTCTACCCCCAAAAATATTTTTTTGGCGCCAAATTTTTTTTTTTTCTGTCAGAAATCGTAGAACCGGCCCCGGACCGAAAATCGCCAAAATCGACCCCAATTTTTTTTCTTTTGAAAATATCGACTTGTAACCTATACCATCATTCTCAAGTCGCATATTCTACCCCCGAAAACACTGGTTATTAACCTTTTTTAATCGATTTTGAAAAAAATATTTTTTTGGCGCCAAATTTTTTTTTTTTCTGTCAGAAATCGTAGAACCGGCCCCGGACCGAAAATCGCCAAAATCGACCCCAATTTTTTTTCTTTTGAAAATATCGACTTGTAACCTATACCATCATTCTCAAGTCGTATATTCTACCCCTAAAAACGCTGGTTACTAACCTTTTTTAATTGATTTTGAAAAAAATATTTTTTTGGCGATTTTTTTTCTGTCGGAAATCGTAGATCCGGCTCCGGACCGAAAATCTCCAAAATCGTCAAAACGTCGGAAATTTTTATTTCAAAATATCACCTATAAGAGGTTAATCAATTCTGCGCTGGTGCACTCTTACAAAGCTTTAAAAGGTTACGGTTGCTGCCCGCCTGTCCTCTTATCAAATTTTTCAAATTTGACATCAAACTGATGTTGTTTATCACGGACTTTCCTGGCAACCAATCAGAGCTCTAATAGTTTGCTAACAATGCTTTCCGTTACTCATGAACTTTTTAAAAGAGGGATGTGGATACAACGTATGTTAAATTTAATATGCCATTGTGCGAATTTGGCGTGTTTTAAATGCCGTGTATTAAATGGAATTAAAAACGCGGTATTTGCAAAAGACCCGTCCGAGCGGTGTAATTTTATAAATATTTTTATTAACAGTGCGGTCATAATTCCATGAAATCCTGTTTCGGTTAATTAAATATGTAGTTCAAACGGCGCTCGGTCGGTCCAACGGAATCGATGTATAGGGTTTGGTCGATTGAATATTTATTCCGCCATTCGCAATCACCGATTCTATTTAAGTACTTGAGTTTTTCTCTGTGAAGTTTTTCTCCAGGCTCTGGCGAACCCCCGGGCAGTCGCTGGTCTCGCTGCTATCAGCGCTGGGCCAAAGTGATCGTCACGGACTGAGGTCAACACTTGGCCAGTGCGCGAATTGTGCGACCCTATTGGGGTCACTCAGACAACTTTTAATTAAGGGCGTTTTCGAAAAAAAATCTCGTAACGCCCAGTTATTAATTATTCACGACAGATTTTGTTTTAAATCTCAGTTTAGATTCAGTCGGGACGATATAATGTAAAACTTTAACAGATTTTAAAATATTTATTTTTAACATATTTATAACAGGCTTTAATCGGTATATATATCGACTGCCCTCAAAATCTGTTATAAAATAACCAAAGAAAAACCGTCTGCTTTCTCGTGCCGGCTTTCTCGACGATAAAATCTATATGCGAACCAGAAAACAGTTTTCGAAGCTACGAAATCGAATTAGACTTCGCGGCATCGAAGTCTGAGACTCGGCTAAAATAGCAAAACCCAATACGAAATCCCTCGCCTTAACGGTGCAAACGGTAAATGACATTATAACGTTTACATGAGTCACTACCAACTATTTTTGTCGAGTGGAATTGTTGCCTGCGCCGAGAGATGGTAATTCCTATCAATAGACCTGCGTCTGTTTAATATGTGTCCGAAAAACCTGAGATATTTACTGCCTCGCCTTTAGTTGCCTTTACCGCGTCGCTCGGTGCGGTGGCTCGTAAAATTGAGTAAATCACCCACGAACGTTTCCCTCGTCAACGTCGCCCGAACAATAAATTCGCAAATAGCCACGATGATAGCTCAATTTTCCCTTCAATCCTCGTTTCTCGGGTCGAAAAATATTTTCAGAATAGAAAATTATTAAAAAAAAAAAAAAATAGTTGTCCTCGAAAATTACATTTTGACTTTAGATAATTATCCAAAGTCTCATTAGAAATTCGCAAAACGACTTTGCGGCTAAAATGCGACTCGCGTTGCTGTATGAAATACGAACCGACCGAGGTCGAGAACCGAGGAAGCCAAACGTACCCTGCATTCGGCTTAATGCACCATAATTAATAATATCTCAATTCTCGTATGGCTCTCGATCCTCGATCCTCGCGTTGAAATAAAATTTACGCAATAGAAAATAAAAAATAAATTAAAAAGAAAAAACAAAATGGTTAGCCTTGAAAATTAATTTTTGACTCCAGACAATTATCCAAAGTGTCTCATTAGGAATTCGCGAAACGACTTTGCGGCTAAAACGCGACTCGCGTTGCTGTATGAAATATGAACCGACCGAGAAACGAGGAAGCCAAACGTGCATTAGGCTTAATGCACCATAATTACGACGACTCCGGGGGGGTCCGCGGTGACCGCGAGTCCGTTGAATTAATATTGCTCGTAATAACTCGTTGAAATGGTGGCCGGCGACGAGTTTCCATAGCGCCCGGTGCTTTTCCGACCAGACGTATAAGCACGCCAATTCGGTGTATTAATTTCGTCTGCGCGCAATACGCTCGAGTGTGCAGTCTGGATGGGGGAGTCTCGCGAGACCGCGAGAGCGCAGCCCGAGGAGCTCATTTCGCCGAGGAAACGAGCGAGTCATTTCCTTCGAGCAATATACAGCTCACGCACAGCCGCCAACTGTTTGTATTAATATGCTTAATAAATTCGCGAATCCACCGCCGCGTGCGCGTCTCGCTCCCGATGCGCTTGGGGCTCGTTCGCTTCGCCGAGAAAATCACCTAATCACAGCGACGATGATGACGCATAATTGCAATTCCACTCGCGTGGAACTCAATTATTATTTCATTCTCATTTCTTTTTGTTGGAATAATTTTCTTGGAATTAACTTAATGTCAAAAATATTTGAAAAATTACTATACTGGAGAGTTTTTTTTATACAGATACCACGTTTTACATTACATTGGGTACAGTCAGAGAAATCGTGTAAGTTCTGGGGACTATAAATGGCCAACTATCAAATTTTCGTTCATGCTATTATTTTTATAGTTCACGGTAATTAATTAATAGTTATGATAACTGCGTCATAGTTGCCATAACTAGAAAAATAGTTGCTGTACATATAAAAAATAATTGACCCTTTTTGGTTGGCACTTTATGACAATACTAGATTTTTCTCTCAGTGTACTCAGATATTTTGTGTAATTAAAATAATTGTATTTTCAATCAAATTTTCGTGACGCGTTTATTTCTCTGCATATCAATTCTACGTATTTGCCAATACTAGATTTTTCTCTCAGTGTACTCAGATATTTTGTGTAATTAAAATAATTGTATTTTCAATCAAATTTTCGTGACGCGTTTATTTCTCTGCATATCAATTCTACGTATTTGACAATACTAGATTTTTCTCTCAGTGTACTCAGATATTTTGTGTAATTAAAATGATTGTATCTTCAATCAAATTTTCGTGACGCGTTTATTTCTCCGTATATTAATTCTACGTATTTTAGAAGGGACAAACCCTTCTAAAATAATCAGTGGGTGAAATATCTCGCATTTCCGACATAAGTATTGTTGTCGGGTTATTCGTTCTCTGATTGGCTGTAATTGATTCTTGCAATTCGTATCAGAGAAAAACGTTGAGCTGCAAAAGAAAAATAATATATGAAATATAATAATATATTAATTATAATATAATTATATTATATATTTAATATATTCAATATATATAGATATATATTAAATATATTTATATAAGTGGTATCCGCATACAAAAAAAAAGTTCCTATATCTTAACTGAATGTTAATTTTTTCCCGAGTATCTTACTCTCGAGTAGCGTAATCGCCGGGTATTACCGGCCGTCTCAAGTTCGGGCCCGAAGTTTCAAGACGCTGCAGCTGCGGCGCGGCACAGCCGAGGCTCTCGTAAGCTACGCCGAAGCCGGGCCAGCCAATACACGGCAACAGACAGCACGGAAAGGATGTAAAGTAGTATTATACGAGAGCGCGGGAGCTTTTGCGATGAAAACTTGTCGGCGAAGAGGCAAATAAAGCTTCCGGGGACGGCCGTGTGGCATCCCTCCCCCCACTCCCTTCCCGCGTACACCGCGCGGTCTCGCGCCTCCGGTGCATCATAGACCGGCAGCGCAGCGCCCCCCCCCCTCCCCCTTCTCCGCCTTTCCCTCGCATTGTAGGGTTACGAGACTCCCCGGTAGAAGCGCAGTGTGTTTAGTTCTAAAGTTTCTCAAAGCGTTGCCGCTAGCTTCAGGGGCTTGTTTGTTGTTGCAGGGTGAGTGGCTGTTGCGGCGCAGGTCCTACGGTGACTCGGTTAGCGCGCGTAACCGCCAGCGTATTCTCCGTAGTGCCCAGAAACTCAAGGTAATATGAATATAACGCCGCGTGGGTGGCTTATAGTCACATATCAGCGCGCGGACTAGGGGGTCACGCCGAACGCAGTCCCCGGTCTTTCTCTCTCTCCCAGCTTCGCTCCGAGCGCCGCTGTTTACATTTTTTTGCGCCTTTTTTCGGTCGGTAAAACAGGAACTAGCGGGATATCCCCTTCGGCTTGTGCTGAAAAAAATAAAAAAAAACAAAAGAAAAATTGAGCATCCTGAAGGTCTGAATATTCTTGCTTGGGGGCTAAGCGTGTGAGATGAAAAAATTCAATGTTATTTGTGGCTACACCTTACACGAAAAAAATATTTGGTCACCCTGAATGTCGTGAAATAAAAATAAAAAATATATATATATATAAACCCGTGTATGAGCCGGAAAAAAATCTTCTTTCCTGGCCCTACAACGAAAAGCACATATTTTGCCTGTAAAATATTTAGCCTTCGAATTCCTAGCGGCTGAATTTTTGTCCAGCTTTACCCGGAGACATTTCACACTCTTTCATAATCACAGCGAAGCCCAGAAGTCTCCACGCATGTTCGCGCAGTCCCGTGTCACTCGCGCCTCGCGCGTATCGCAAAAACGAGCGCGTGGGATTCGCCGGTCCGTTTAACCAGCGCGACCGCGCCGCACATTCGCGTGGAACGAGAGAAAGAGAGAGAGAGCGAGCGAGACAGCCGCGCGCAAATCGATCGCAGAGGCGAATAAATTGGCGCACCAATCCCCGAAATACGAGGCCGCACACGGCGGGGACCCGAGGCATTTAATTGCCAATTACAGGATCACGCACAAGGGCGAGGAGAGGCCCGCGTCACACGTGACCTTTGGCGTCGTGTGTATACAAAAGCGCGTCACGTGTGCGGCCGGCGGTTGAAGAGTCGCGAAAGCCACGAGACAAATTAATTGGCCCGAAAGGCGCGAGGAGTGGGGGGAGATGTGGGAGGTGCAGGACGACGACTGAAACATCGCTCAATCAAATGCAAACGTGTTATGCAGCGCGCGCAGAGATTCGAACAGCAACGAATCAGCGAGAAACCCGTACGGTCGCTCTCTCTGACTCGCAAATTCTTCTCCCCCCCCCCCCCCCCCCCCTCAATTATTCTCCGTGTTCCCGTCGTGCTCTCGGAAATTTTACCCGAGTCTAAGTAATATTCATAAAGCCGTGTATTCTAATGAAATTCCGGCCCTCGTCTCTCTCTCTCTCTCTCTCTCTCTCTCTCTCTTTCTCTCTCACTCCCGCGGGGTCTTTACTCGGTCTTTACTTACCATGCAGTGCTCAACGACTTTACCGACCGACCGAGCGAGCGTGCGACTCAGTCAGCGCTGTTTACACTGCCGTCCAGTGTGTACGCCGAGAGCCGAGACTGCGCTCGGCGCTGCTGTAGCGCTGTACGCACGTTATGTACGCGAAGACAACGACTCGTTCGCGTTGCCGTTTCAAGACCCCGAAAGCTCTCGGTTGTTGGTTGTTTGCAACGTTTGGCGTGTGTAGCCCTCCTCCCCTCCCCCCCCCCCTCCCCACTCCTCTCCTTCCCTCGGCGCCGTTCGCTCGCCCGCTGTACGTGTATAACTCGAGTCTCGCGTCGAGACACAAGCTGCAACTGCAACTTGTGTTTAATTATTCCATTTGTGGGTTGCCGGAGACGCGCGGCGGCGGCAGCAGCAGCTGAGCGTAGTGCATATTGGGCTTGTCGGTCTCTTCACGTGTAGCCGCCTCGCTCGTTGCTCGCTCGCTCGTTCTGCTCTCATTCGCTCGGGCGTCAGACGCTATAACCACGGGCTCCAACGCTGTGTTCGCTGTGGGTTAGCTGTAACAAGCGTTCATCAAGGAGCCATCGGTTCGCCGCCTATCTCGATACTCGGGCGCTTCCGAATCCCTCTTCTTCTTCTTCGCAACACGGAGATTCCGGCAGCGCGAGCTTCGGGCGTACCCGTAGCACAGCCGGAGGTCTCTAACTCGGAGATCGATACGCTTAGTTTCTCACGATTGTACCACGACTCGGCGGCCAAGTTGTTTCGTACAACTCGCCGGCGTCCCGGGCGCGCATCCCCCCCCCCCCCCCCCCCCCCCGTTCGCAACTTGTCCGCAGTATCCGAAACGAGCGAGCGGATTAATCGGGGAACTCGCCGCGCTGGATGTTTTACACGGAAAAATCGAGGGAGGGGGATGGCGTTAATTGAGATTGCGAAATGTTTCTTGGTTCTTGAGAGTTGCGTCGTATCATTTTATTATATGATCATTATTTTTTTTTAATATACTTAGATATTTACGAAGAATTTAATAAATTGAATAATTTTAATAAATTAATTTTTTTCAATGTATTTAAAATTTCAATAAATTAAATTTTTTCAATAAATTTAAAATTTCAACAAATTACATTTTTTTAATAAATTTCAAGTTTCAACAAATTACATTTTTTCAATAAATTTCAAGTTTCAATGAATTACATTTTTTCAATAAATTTCGAATGTCAATAAATTACATTTTTTCAATAAATTACATTTTTTCAATAAAGTACATTTTTTCAATAAATTACATTTTTTCAATAAATTACATTTTTTCAATAAATTACATTTTTTCAATAAAGTACACTTTTCAATAAATTACATTTTTTCAATAAATTACATAAAAAAAAATTAGGATTATCAATAAACTTCAGTCTACAAATATTTCCGCCTGTATCACGAATTCGAATCTCTCCGGATAAAAATTATTTTCAAACACCATCTTTTTTGGCTTTCAATTTAAATATCCCACAGTCTTGTAAATATTCAATTCGCAATGCCTAAGAGTCATCTGCGTTTCGTCGATTTCCCCAAGAACACGTTGCCCGCGTTAAAGAAAAAAAAAATACACTTGTAATACGATGAAAAAAAAACCTGTATATCCCACTACAGAATAATATTTTTTCATCGGCTTCCGCGCGCAAAAGTGCAGCTCGCGTCTCTCGCTCGGCTCCGCGTACGCGTCTCAATGCTTTCGGTCTGGCGAAACGGGCGGCAGCTTACGCCACTCGTGAATTCGTCTCGAACATCAAAGCGACGATCGAGAGGCCACTACAGACTGAAACTTTTCTTCCTCTCTCTCTCCCCGTTCTATATGTACACTGCACGCGCTACAGATTGTACAGCGCATGTAGCGGGCGAGGCGAACCGAGGCGAACGGCCGAGTGGTGGACGTGAAAAGAGCTCTTACTCCCGGGGAAAAATCGCGGCGGAAAACGAAGAGGCTTTCGGTCTTAAGAGCCGCGCCTCATTTCACCCCGCGGCGATGCCATCGGCACACTCGAGGCTCTCCGCGTTCTTAAAGAATGAAAGGAAACTTTCATCGGGCGAGGGCGGCGCTGTCATTGACTCGCGGGCGGCAAACGTTTATTTTCTAATAATACTTTTACCCTTCCAGCAGTCGCGCTCGCATTTTCCATCCTTTCAGCTGCACCCCCCTCCCCCCTCCCCAGCCCCCCTCCACCTTTCCACCGCGGACTTCCGGGAAAAATGTCTTCTTATTAATATGTTCCACCGTTTTTACCGCTTCTTTTATTTTTATTATCGAGCAGCGTCGAATCGTTGTTCGCATCGTCGTCGCCAGTTGTTTCCGTGTAATTGCAGAGCGAGAAGGAAAAATCCTCGGTCGTTGCGCGCGTAGCCCAGTTTTTCGCGTCCATTATTTTTCGCCCGCGGGGTGAAAGGTGCACGCGAGTCAAGCGCAGCGCGGCCACGTCGATGTGGCACACGCGGGAGTTTTCTCGGTCCACTTGGCTTGACCTTTTTTTGTTCGCCTCGATTTTTCGGCGAGATTTTTCGAGACACGAGGATAATTAGCGGTACCGTCGCGAGAGCCGGAACCGGTGGCCGAGGGTGTAATGCGCGAATTAAATGTACCCGGGGGGGGGGGGGGGGACCGGAAGTGGGACCGTCACTCGGTGATTATGCCGCGAGAATGTTTCCGTCCTGCGCGACTCGAGAAGCCGAGCGGCTCGAGAGAGTCGCCGACGTCGCGTTGTTACCCCGTTCAGGCGTATAAAACGTCGGGGCGGTCGTTAAGAAATTGAATAGAAATTATTTTGAGTGTTCCCCGAGCATTCGGCCTCTCGCTCGGTTGGCACACATAGCGTCTCTCGGGCTCCGGATGTGCCGCGTTGCTTCTGCGACGGGAGTGGAGAGAGAGAGAGAGAGAGAGAGAGAGAGAGGGACCACCGGGTCGACGTCGCGAACGTGGCTTTGACTTACTTGCTAATTAGTCGTGAGCCTTAATGGCGAGGGCAGAAATGAGAGACGAAAGAAAAATGAAAGATGCACGTGAACGAGGGAGTTTTGTGCCGACGGTGACTTTTGTCAGCGAGCTGAAATGGGTTGCGGGAAAAGTGGCGCGAGCAACGCGGGGGGAAAAAATTCAATGCTCGGTCTGCGCGCGAAGCCACCGCGGGAGGCAGAGAAAAATGTGGAAAATAATCGAGGCAACGAGAAGGACCGAGCTATTGATAACTTTTTTTTTTTTCGAATTTGTATATGGTTACTTTAATCTGGAATTTTCGTTTTTAGGCTAATAACTAGTGGCACGAGATGGTATCAAATGTCCACGGGCTCCACAGTCGTTTTCTCCTATGGAAACAAAGAGAAAATCTCCTGCAGCTTCTTTTATTTCCACTCGTCGTTTCTCCTCGTCCTCGCAAGATTAAAGTTATTGGCCTCTGCCATATTAGCTGTCCTCATTGCCAGTGATTCCTATGTTGGCCTGACTTGTTTTCAGAAACTACCGCTAGAGGTGGTCCGACAAACAATTTCGCATAGTGCTGAAATCACGTAGGGAAAGTGCAGACATTACCACATTTGTTCCACATTTCGCTTTCTATATAGCAAGTTGCCTGCATTACTTTCTCGTTCTTCGCCGGAAACAAAGAAAAAAAATCCTGCATTTTCTCTCATCGTCAGACATATTAGAACCTTTACTCATTCCTCCTCGTCACAATCACGCCAAGATCAGAACTTATTAACCTTCCACATTAGCTGACCTCATTGCGAGCGATTCCAATGTTGGCCTGACTTGTTTTCATCAACGACCATCAGTTGGTCCGACAAACAATTTCGCTGTCCCGTCACAGAATAATGTCTCCCTCCATAGTCTTGAAATCACGTAGGGAAAGTGCTCACATTTCCACATTTCCACATTTCGCTTTCCACAGCAAGAGGCCTGCATTTCCTCCTCGTCCTTCGCCAGAAACAGCGTATATACACCTGCATTGTATCTTACTGCTGTGTGCTACGTTATTCAGCGCAAAAAGGAGAACAAGTGGACAACAAAAACAGTGAGGGAGGGAGAGAGAAAACGAGAGACCACCAGCCAGGGCTGAGCAGCATCGAAGGGCTGGAAGGATGGATCACGTGCTGGTCTCTCTCTCTCTCTCTCTCTCTCTCTCTCTTGCTTTCTGCGGTAAGGTGGACGCGTGGCCACGCTCCCCGTGCCAGGGTGAAACTCACCCCTGAGACCTCGGACCGGTCCGCACTAGTCCATCCGGACATAAATCCAATTAAACGTACAAAGCGACCGGTCCACGCCGCAGCGACCGCCGCGCGGAGCGGAGATGGGAATTGGGAGCGTAGTACGTACGTACTACGTGCCATCTCATGTGGATATCCCCCGGTCCGGTGCCATTACTGCGTTTCCATATACGAGAAGCTAGGGCCGGTAAGGGCCGCGAGTGCAGCCAGAAGAAACATATGAGAATGGCGGTGTAATGGAAAATATACGAGGCCCACGACCCCGGCTCAAAGCTACCGGCCCCCATTATGACCATACTTTGCGGAATTAAATTCGCTTCTTCTTTTGTCCCGGCGTTCGGCTGTTTGACCGGGAGTTATCAAAAAGATGGAAATACCCGGGGCTGGCTTAATGTCTCTTGGATCGTCGTCGTTAAAGCGAGCCTGTCTGGGTAATTCAGCGGCACGAGCGAACTTTGTGATGCACAATTTCTAAATCCTTGATGATCAATTAGTTCACATTATTGGAGGCAATCGACACGTTGTCATGACGCTACAAATCGGTTTCACGGAAAACAGACTCGTTACAGGTTGAACAAAATCTTGTCTATAGTTTGATAAGAAATTGAAATCCCTCAGCAGGTTTTGCCGCTAATTAAATAGCTCGTTTGAATTCTGTGATGTACAAGTTTTAAATCCCCAACAATTAGTTACTTCATTTTATTTAAATTTATAGATTCGTTATTAAATTACGCCAGAATTACGCCAGAACTGACACTCGTTACAGTTAAAAAAAAAATGCTTAACGATGAGAAACAGGAACCCAACAACAGGTTCAAACTAAGCAAACTAAAGAGGCGAAAATTCCCGTCCGTAATTCCACCTCTCCGAAACTTTGGGCCAGCGCGACACAAACTTCGCTCTCTTTGAGCGTCGTAGTGCGATTGTCGTCACTTTGGCGCGATACCCGATGTCTCTCGGCGTTTCTTTGTAAATGAAACTCCTCGTGGCCCGATTTTTAACCCCTCGACAATTAACATTTTTTTTAACTCAATTTTTAAACCCTCGACGATCAATTAGTTCACATTATTGGAGGCAATCGACACGTTGTTATGACGCTACAAATCGGTTTCACTGAAAACAGACTCGTTACAGGTTGAAAAAAATGTTGTCTATAGTTTTATAAGGAATTGAAATCCCACAGCAGGTTTGTGTGGGATTTCTGTGATACACAATTTTAAAAATCCCCAACAATTAGTTACTTCATGTTAATTAAGTTTATAGATTCGTTATCAAATTACGCCAGAACTGACACTCATTACAAATAAAAATAAAAATAAAAAATAAAAAAAATGCTTAACGATGAAAGACAGCAACCCAACAACAGGTTCAAACTAAGCAAACTAAAGAGGCGAAAATTCCCGTCGGTAATTCCACCTCCCGGAAACTTTGGGCCTTCGCGACGCAAACTTCGCTCTCTTTGACCGTCGCAGTGCGATTGTCGTCACTTTCGCGCGATACCCGATGTCTCTCGGCGTTTCTTTGTAAAAGAAACTCCTCGTGGCCCGTGCTGCGTTCTCAAAAGCGCCTCGCGCTCGCGTCACCGTAGACTCGGCGACCCGCCCCGGGCATCGAATATCGCCGCCGCTCTCGGATCGCACAAAGAGAATTTTTAAACGTCAGCGCACGGCCGCGTCGCCCCTATACGTCCGTTACACACTTGTCCGTGGCAGGCACAGCGATTCCGTGATTCGTTTGCCACATCGACGATGCGGAACCCGGCGGCTGCTCTCTCTCGGCACTCCGGTCGGCGGCGGACGCACGTGGTGCGCGCTCTATACACCCTGTATAGGCGTTTCGGACCGGTTCGAACCGGGGATAAGAGCGTTAGAGATATCCCAGCGGATTCGTAAATATCCCAGCACTTCCGCCACTGTCTTTCCGCGTCCCGAGGCTCGATCAAAGGCCACCCCGAGTTTCCGGCCTGGCACACTGATTTCTCACGTTCGCCGGGCTCTCCTTCTCTCTTTCTCCCTCTCTCTCTCTCTCTCTCTCTCTGTCTCCCCGTCTTCTTCGCCTCTACAGCGTCCGCTCTCCTTTTCCGTCCTCCTCCTCCTCCGGCTCTTTGCCCATCGCTCGCCCACTTCCGCGCCGTCCGCCAGTTCCTTTTTTGCCTCGCTACATTTTACTCTGTTTCTCAGGAGTCGCGACGCGCCGATGTTCAAAAACCCCGGGCGGCGGCTCCTTTGACGGACGCGAAAAATCCGGACCCCGCGTCAAAGGTAAATCAGACAATCTCTTCTTCGTTTTACTTTATTTTTCCTCTTCCACGTTTTTCCTCGCGTCTTTCTCCCACCTCCCCTCTGCTCCCTCGGTGTCCCTTTTTCTCTCTGCTACCGAGTTTCGGGGGAGCGGGAGGAAGTTTTGCCGATTCGCTGGATCCCGGAAACTCGGTCTTCCGCGAGTTTGCGTCCGCGTGAACCCTCGCAAACTCTCGGCGAATATTCGCCGTTCATGCGGAATGTATCTCCGCTCCAGGGGGAAAAATTCCTTCGCCGTGCCGCACGACGTCGTTTCTCACGATTTTCCTGAAAATAAAAAAGAATATAAAAAAACAGAAAATAAATAAAAAGTACCGGCGGAGTTATGTAACAGGTAGATAGGGTGGTTATAAAATTTCGCTCTTATCGCAGGTCGACGCTAAGCAGAGAGGAACGGGCGTCGTCGTTCGAGCGAGGAGACCCAGTGAGCCAAAAATACCGCCGAAGAATCGAGCGGACGCGGGAGTCCCGCGAGCTGACAAATTCCCGTCGGTCGTCCGGGGCGACAAACCGGCTTTGTCGAAGTCCGAGTCCGAAACCGGAGTTTCGGCGAGTTTGGCCGACTTGTATGAAACTCGCAGCGACACCACGGAGGACGTGGTGCACCTGAGGAATTTGCGGCAGCGACATCTGGAGGAGAAGAGGAGGATCGACCTGCTCCTCAAAAGGGTCCTGGTGACATAAAGTATTTTTTTTTTAATAAAAATTAACGATCAGTCTTTAGAAAAATAATTGAACTATTTTATACAAAATAAACGTAAAATTTGTTTCAAGAATTTTTCGTCAGATTTTAATTAAACTCTGGTGGAAATTTTTCGTTGGCAAATAACGTTGGCCAATCACATCACAAATTTGT
Source organism: Pimpla rufipes (assembly GCA_963932165.1). Lineage (NCBI taxonomy): Eukaryota > Metazoa > Arthropoda > Insecta > Hymenoptera > Ichneumonidae > Pimpla > Pimpla rufipes. The sequence continues at coordinate 18,153,023 of OZ010635.1, forward strand.
CCACCTATATAATCGGCTTTGTTCGGCGAAATCGTTGGGTCCGGGACTTGTACAAAAGTGTTTGTAAAATCGCGCCGAAGTGTGAAAAGGTAAATCAAAATTAACGGTCAGTCTTAAGAAAAATAATCGAACTATTTTAAACAAAATAAACGTAAAATTAGTTTCAAGAATTTTTCGTCAGATTTTAATTAAACTCTGGTGGAATTTTTTCGTTGGCAAATAACGTTGGCCAATCACATCGCAAATTTGTCCACCTATATAATTGGCTTTGTTCGGCGGAATTGTTGGGTCCGGAACTTGTACAAAAGTGTTTGTAAAATCGCGCTGAAGTGTGAAAAAGTAAATCAAAATTAACGATCAGTTTTAAGAAAAATAATCGAACAATTTTAAACAAAACAAACGTAAAATTTGTTTCAAGAATTTTTCGTCAGATTTTAATTCAACTCTGGTGGAATTTTTTCGATGACAAATAACGTTGGCCAATCATATCGCAAATTTGTTCACCTATATAATCGGCTTTGTTCGGCGGAATCGTCGAGTCCGAGACTTGTACAAAAGTGTTTGTAAAATCGCGCTGAAGTGTGAAAAAGTAAATCAAAATTAACGATCAGTTTTAAGAAAAATAATCGAACAATTTTAAACAAAACAAACGTAAAATTTGTTTCAAGAATTTTTCGTCAGATTTTAATTCAACTCTGGTAGAAATTTTTCGTTGGTAAATAACGTTGGCCAATCATATCGCAAATTTGTTCACCTATATAATCGGCTTTGTTCGGCGGAATCGTCGAGTCCGAGACTTGTACAAAAGTGTTTGTAAAATCGCGCTGAAGTGTGAAAAAGTTTTTCCACCCCGCCTACGACGACGCTCGCCCGAGAAGGATTACACGCAGCCACCGCGCTGCAAATCGGGATGGGCGAACCTCGTTCCGCCCGTGGGATTAGTCGAACGATTAAATATTTAAATTTAATTCCATCGGCATAAATAATTCATTCGTGGCTACAACGGTCCGCTGCATCATCGCTCCCGCACCGCCAAGGAAGCTGCGCGGCGCAATGCCCGCGGGGATACCGGGAGATCTTCAGTATTTTACCGCAGAACAAATAGGACATCCTTCGGTTCCCACGCCCCCCCCCTTGACTTATGTGTACGCTAAACGTGAGTGAATGGAATTCACTGCATAACGAAGTCCGTCCGCGCGCCGGTTCTCCAGATTACAGTAAAACCTCGAAATTTGTTCGCGCTGAAATAGTCCAACAACATTGTCCAATAATAATTATTGTTATATTATAACAAAATTAAAAAGAAAAAAAAATGTTTTTTGGAAACGTAAAAAAATACTACTAGGAACCGATAAACAATAAATTCTAAAACAAACGAAAATTAGAATTTCGGTTTGAATCGTTCGGGAGGTCATCGAATGATTTTACGTATAGTTTTTACACGCGTGATACTCGCGTATTATTTCCGTAACTGTTTTCATCGTCGGACCCACCGAACCGCCGGACATTTCCGCTTCCCATGCGTATCGGGTCGCCGCAATATTAATGCGATTACGACTTAGAGTCGTAATAGCATTAATATAGCGGTAACCCGATGTGCTTGCCAAGCGGGAATGTCTAGCGATTACGACTCGAAGTAGTAATCGCATTATAATGCTCACCGCACCGAGCATCATCGCGGTGATACTGGAGCATCGAGCGTTGACTCTTCTGCACGCACGCCGTGCACCTATTTACCTCCTACTTACGGGTTTTTTCTCTCTGTAAACAGCTGTAAGTAATTATATTCATACTCCAATTATCGAACTGTAAAACCGGATGTCACGAGGCCCCGAACGCTCAAGTCCGCGTTTCAGTCCAGACACGAAAGCGTTACCGTAGTACCTAACTCTGCCGATAGATGGCCGGCGCGATGAACGCTTCTCGCAAGCGAGTTGACGCGTTTGTAAATAGCGAAGAACGATCGATTTAGTTTGAAGTTCTTAACAGTTTTTTCTTTTTTTTTACAAAAATGTACAGCTACACTGAACGCTGTGGTAGCGATTCCGCAAACTATTACAAGAAATCGCGAGACGTTCGCAGCTCCTCGCACGTTACATTCGCGATTACAGTGGCATCAAAGCAATTCGCGCAATTGCGCAGTTCCCTCTTGACTGCAGTGTACGAATGTTAATACGCAGCAATTAAAATAGATAACCACAGCGAGTGAACTATTGCATTAAACAGCGAGTGCTCTAGGCCTTATCTTTACTTCTGTTATGTCTGTGCGATAAAGCGCAATTTCACAGTCAACGCACCAATAACTAAACGCTTGTTTTCACCCAAGTAACCAATTAAATTCTACAACCAATAATGTAGCACAACCAAGTGATTTCAGTTTTATCATCGTAAACTAAATACATGAATAAAAAAAGCTCAAGAATTTACCAATCTTTACCACCCAAACGAAAACAAACGTTAACAAAATTAACCACAATACAATAATTAACAAAAAAAAATCTATTTTTTCAACCCTCCATCCAGTGATTATTTAATTAATTTCGAACTGCTATTTCAAAGACCCTGCGCTTTTATCTTAAATGTTGAAATTGATTTTGACCGCTGTTGTTTATTGGAAGTTGGGTTTCGGCATGGAACGGTTTATCTTAAAGTTAACCTTACAAAAGTACTCGTACAAAAAGCTAGAATTTCATGATTTTTTTCCGACAAAACGGTATCGCCCATTGCCAACGTCCCACATTTGCATACAAATACAAAACCAGCTCGACATCCTAAATTACGCAATTGCTCGGGTGTGTGTGACAATTGCGTAAGCCGCCGGACAATAAGCGACTGGCGAAACGCTGTCTCTCGTCCGTCCGTGTCTCTCGCGTCCCCCGGAATCCAGGAGTCGATTGGCTCGTCGTTGCGCCTCGGCGCTGGCTCTCTCGCAGCTGGCGGATACTTGGGAATCGATCGGCGGTCGGGTCGGGGTCGTAGGCGCGCACGCCCGCGCGTTCACGTTCGTCGTCGCGGCGTCGGGGACGCCGTGCGAGCGCGCTGCCTCCTGCCGGCTGCTGACGCCTCGACCGACGAGCGTTTGGCCCGCCGCCTCGCGCGCAGGCATAAACAAACCGCGTCGTGTGTTGTCGACATTGCGCGAGTGTCGGGAAACGCGGCGGTCCGCCCGGGCATCCACGCTGCTCTCTCTCTCTCTCGGCCTTTGTCGTCAGGCGAGCGCGCTCTGCCCTCGGATATTTTGCACGGGTTGCCAGCTGCTCGGTGGGCTCGCGACGACGGCGACGTTGCGTTTCGGTGCGAACGGTTGTGAGTGGCGGCGAATGTACGTCGATCGGGGACAACGGGGGACGCCAGGCACTTATTACGCGGAGCCCGGAGAATTCTGTCTCGCCTGCCAACACACATCGATGCTTCAGGTGAGCTCGCGACGACCACGACGACGACGAGACGGCCGGACCGGACGGCCGCGAGTTCGCCCGTCCGCCGGCCGAGCCGCGGGGCGCGCGAGCGTCGCGCCTACCATGGGGTGGTGCCCGATGCGCGCGCCGCTTTCCACTGCCCACGCGCGCCGCTCGAGCGTTACGCCACCCACCGGCGATTTTGGGTACTGGAGACCAATGTAGGGGTGGCCAGGCCGGGGACACTCAACCTTACTGTGATAGGAAAACTTTCACGTCGGAATGACGCCACCGAAACGGTTCCGCGGTGTGGCGCTGCTGATCGGCTAAGACGTAGGCCAGAGTTGTGAATCCCTTACTTTTGTAGAATTAAAATTGATGGTACAGTTGGCTTTGTAATAATGTTTTTATAATAATAATTCGTGATGATTATAATAAGATATGTGAACTTTTAAATGGAGGCGCGAAATATTTATTTCCTATAAAACTTGATGGTGATTTTATTGAAAAAATGGAGAAACATTGTTAATGCATTGTGACAATAATGGAGGACTGTGTTTGTCCATTTTTTCACAATTTCTCCCTAAACTTAATGAAAAAACCGGTTTTTCTTACGGCTATTCAAAAGTTCACATATCATGTTATAATCGCTATAGGTCATCGTTCTAAAATCGTAACAAGAAAATAAACTGTTGAGTAAACTTTAATTCTTAAAGTAATGGGGACTTACAACACTGACGTAGGCATATATATATGCATATTAAAGTTTTGTTCCTTAATTCAAAACGTAAATATCAGAATTGTTTGTCTTTCGTTTTTACGAGTTATTATAAAAACAGCTCTATTTTGACTTTTACATTGACAACTATTAATGGATTAAATATGCATTTACCTGCTTAAAATAGACGAATTTATAAAAAATAAAAATAAAATCTATCAAGTGCCCGATTGTATTTTTAGGTATTTTCTCATTACTGCCTCTTTCACAAAACGCCCCTCGTTTTCGGTTCCCCCCAAAATACTGGTTTCAACCCATTTTTACTTGATGTAAAAAAATAGATAAAAATGTCGAATTTTTTTCTGTATTTTCATAAATCCGAACCCCGACCCAAAATATCGACCAAAAGTGCCGAAAAAATTCGAGACACTTTCCATAAAACAATCGTGACACACCTACTTTTCCGAAGAGGATGCAATATTTTCTGCAGCGTGCAAAAAAAAAACCGAGAAAAAAAGAATTCAGCTTTCATCACATTTTCGTCGTGGATTTATCGCGGGGAGATAATCCGGATTAAAAAAATATGTGTGCTTATCAATGCGTTCAGGCTGTAAAGGATTAAAGCGCGGAGTTTTCCTCACAAATATTGTTTCGCGTTAATTACGAATTTCATTTTTTCGCCGCCAAAACTCGCGAAAAAAAAGCGCGTAAAATGGATCTGCGGAGGATTCCGGTGAAAATTGCAGAGGTTGCCGAACCGGTCTCGGTACTCACATAATAGTTCATTTCAAAGTCTCTCTCTCTCTCTTTCTCTTTATCTTCCTGCAACGCGCCTACAATAAATAGATAATGGATATGCCGAGGCTGAGAACGGTATTACTCGCCGGTAGGATGAGTATAGGTACCACGAACCTCCGAAGGGTGGTTCATTAACGAACGGATTGCCGGTCCGATGCGGCGGAACACGAAGAGGCTTTGAAGTGGCTGACGCCTCGGGGCCGTCCGGCACGGAACAATAGGAATTACCTGCTCGCACTCCGCGCGTCTGCCGAGCTCTCGTTGGCATTTCGGTCGTGTGTTATTTATTGTGAAGCGCGAATATGCGCGAATTTGTGGAGAGCCGAGAGCCGCACGTTAATCGCGACGAAACGCTCCGCCTCGAGCTATTTCAATAAATTGGCTAAGACGAGGAATATTGTTTACGCAATTATTCGCTCGCATTTAATGTCTCGGTACACAGATAATTTCATCGCACGACTTTGAACGTTCCAGCGCAAAACGATTTAAACAAATTTATTTATTAATATAAATAGTGAAGAACGAATGATTTTGGTCCAAGTTCCTCATGTTTATTTAATCGTATGAAATTATTATCATTAATAAATCGTATAAAATTATTATTATTATTATTATTATTATTATTATTATTATTTTTAGCAAGTTGCAGTGGCTCGCGCGCTTCGCGCACCCGCTATATGCTCGAATCAAAATTAGATCGATAAGGAAATTAACGTCCAAACTTTCCGAAATCGAAAAAAAAAAATTCAATTTCGTGAAGTTTGAAGACCCTGTCCGATGGGAAATTTCCCGCTGATTCCGAAAAGCACCGTTGTTTGCCCGAAAAACATAAAATTCGATGAGAAAAATGCAAAAAATGATTTTTCACTTTTTTCGAAATTTCGTCACTTCGCTAAAATCGAGGTTACTTTTTTTCGATCGACCAAACCTGGGTTTTCTTTTTGTGTTCGAGGGAAAACTCTATAACGAAGAGAATGCCGTAAAGCGGAACGCGACATCTTGATTTCTGATTTTTTTTACAGGATGTTAAAATCAGACTCTGAAAAAACGCAATTTTTAGAAGGGGTACCCCTTTCGTTTTTTTTGCGATTTTTGGGGGTCTGAATTAAAAATTCTGTAACAAATTAAAAAATCAAGATATCGCATTCCGCCTTGCAAGAAATTATTGCCAGAAATCGTGAGATTCTTCGCAAAACCTCGCCCATTACCAAATGAGCCTTGTTCACTATTACTGTGACGACAGAGCTATTTCCATAAATCGGCAAAGCCGAGGAATATTGTTTGCGCAATTATTCGCGCGCATTGAATGTTTCGATACACGGAAAATCCGACCACACGACTTTGGACGTACCGGCGAAAAACGCATTTTTTATTAATTTTTTTTGATTGATTTATCGACGAACGGTATTTTCGTCGAGGCTGCCGTCCTGGCTTTTGTTTCGTATTTATTTTAAATCACATAAAACGACAGTATTTATCGGCAAAGTGAGAGACAGGTAACGAGTGACGGTATTATCGGCTTCGAAAAAAAAGCTCTCGCACCGTAACCATAGAATTCTGTTATGCAGCGCGAATGGCATTGTTCACCCGACGGCGGCGCGAACGCGCTCGGATAAATTCAATCGGCGTCGAACTGGCGTTGGCGATTTATTTCTTTCGATTCTTTTTCACGTGCCAATGAGCTGCGTCACGAGCAGCGTTCCCGAACGAAGATTTTCCGGCGTATTTGTCCCGTGTGTGACAGTGGCAAATATAGTTTCGCTTTGCTTTTGTGTCACCGAATTACCACGCGAACGTCACTGCTGCCAAAACGCGTTGCGTTCCCGTCGACGTTTCGGGGGGTTTCGCGAAAAATAAATTTCCATTGAAAAGCGAAAATAATTGACAATTCGAAATAATTTGTCCAAAGAAAACAAACAAAAACAAACGCGCTCGTAACTTCGTATCAATTGAAATGTTCTGGACGTATTTTTGCGTGTTTGCGTCATTGTGACAAATGTTTTACCGCCAGTATTATTGAAATTTTTCCGTCAGTAAAACCGTCGTGTTCGATTTCGGCTGTATATTTTATCGTCGACGTTTGTCGCGACGAGAAGCGGGATCGACAAATCCGAGGGACATTTTTCAGGTTTTGTCTTTTTATATTTTTTTAACGCCCAAAATCGGAAAATCCTGAAAAGTGTAAATTCGCTGTGGCAATACGGGACAACAATTCGGGTGCGCATCGAGGCAATTTACGGTAGCGATAAAACTAAATATCCGGAAGAAAATGCTCATATTACCGACGCCATGATAATTTCGTTACGTGACTGGAAACGAGGAAGCCAAACAGATGTCTGCAGTATCATTTCCGTTTTTATAAGATATTTTTATATTTTTTATATATATACATTGTTATTTTCTTTAGTTTTTTCATTGTTTTATTTTTGCTTTTATTTTTTGCTGTAAAATTGTTGTATTGGTGGGCGCCGAGTTGTGGCGTTCCGCTCTAAAGTGAGTTCCCCGTAGCTGGGGTTGCCTAACAGGACCCATGTGGCCCTAGTGCAATAAACGCCTCTATCTACACTGTCAAAAATGTTTGTGTTAAAATTAATATACCGGTATCGGAAGTTTTTATGCATAAACCGTCTATTAAATTTCATAAGATTTTCGCTCTGAGTATTCATAGTCACTGTATTAAAAAAAAAACAATAATGTTGTCGTAATATTACAATTATAAAGTACTAGAATTTACTAATCCTTAACAATAATTTTTTGTTCACCTTGTACATTATATTTAATGGACTTCCAGCATCAATATTTAAAATGAATTAGTTTGAAATGTACTATGTGTGTGTGTAGTAATTTTTCAACATTTTTTACAGTGTATCTATCTATCATGATATTGAAAAAAAAAAGAAAAAAATCGACATTTTTAAAAGTCATTTTACAGAGGTGCAACTTACGGTCTTAAAGTTTCGAAACCAACCCCTCGAAATTGATTTTCGAATAAAGAAAAATAATTCACCGTTGCAACGCGGAATATAATTCGGCCGCGCGCACCGAAGCGATTTACGGCAGCGATAAAATTAATATCCGGAAGGAGATATCCGCGTTACGGGATTCGATGGCAATGCCGTTATACGTCGTCCGAAACGAGGAAGCGAAACAAAAGTCTGCACATAGCGTGTACACTCGGGTTCTCCATTTGCCTCTTAGCTGTACAAGCGATAGAAGCACTTGGCCCGTCGCCTACGGAGAGATTCGTAATTTGCAGTGAATCCACTTTGCAGCATACATAAGAGCATTCCGCAGACTCACGAGAGAGCGAGAGCCCGGGCGAAGAGGCCGCCGCGTCCGCTCTTCTGTCGTCGCGGAAAACAATAACACGGGCGATTACCCCGAACCTCGGCAAACTCATCATTCCATTCGCCACCCCGGATGATTGCGTAAACCCGTTGGACAAACCCTTCGAACGTGCGGCAACACGGCATCCGGGAATCCGTTATTGGATGCTGCTAACTCCCGTCTCGCCGATCATCCACGTTTTCGCCGAGTCATTATCAATACGACTCTGTCACTCGCGGGGAAAACGTGAATTTCGAATATCGCTGCATTCTCGTGGATCAGCGTTTTTCGGGCCGATCGATAACTTTCGCGTTCTGGTCATTTGTGCTCGTCAGTCTGTACAAACAATCGTCAATTTCGCTGTTGTTTCACTCTTAAAAAGCTTTTTGCAATCATCTGGGGAAAAAATGAATGAGGTTAAAAAATAAACTGATGAAAAAAAAATGAATGAGATTTAAAATGAAACTGATGAAAAGTGGACGGAAGTAAAAAAAATGATAATAAAATGTAATGAGGTAATAAAATGGTAGGAAAATGTGATGAGGTAAAAAAATAAATTGAAAAAAAGGATTAAGTTATATGAACCTTTTTTCTGCTAAACTTTTGTTCCGCACTGCAGCGATTTACGGACTCGACGTGATGAAGAATAAATAGCAAAATTATGGGCACCAATGAATATTCCGGACGCTGCGCTGAAAATCTACACGCAATGATTATTATTAGCACACAAGCAGCGGCCCCGGTGAAATTGATGCGCAAACGAAAATGTTTTATTTATCAGTGTCCCAGTAAATAAAACCGGAGCGTTCATGTGAATTCGCAAAACCGCAAAATTCACGAATTTATGAATCTGCGTTAAATATAAAAACAAAACGAAAAAAAAAAAATATATATATAATTTATCTGCGTGAGCCTTACGGCGAAAGTTGCGAATTTGTTATCCATCTGCCGTGTACGCAAATCTGTGCGTAAATCGCAACGTGTAGTTCGCACACCGTAAAAAAGATTTACAGTTCAGACGGTTCAAATCGTTGACCCTTCGCTAAAAATTCGCTTTCACGAGGCAAATTAATGCATTTTTGAAAACAAAAAAGCCTATTGTCTCGATTTTCTCGCGTTTACCACTTTAGCGCGTTCAATGAGAATAAATGCAAAATACGTTTTTGCTTGCTCTCGAAAATCTACAGCTTTTGTCATGCACCAAATGTCGCGGTTAACCCGCATTCACGATTGAATACCAAATCGATAAATCATTCGTTAGTGTTACATTGTCGCGAATAAAAGCGGCGCAAAAAACTGGATAAAAATATATATATTTTCTATACTTACGTGTAATTGATCCACGGGATCTGCTGAGCCGGACACGAAATTAATCATTTTTTTGCCCTCTTTTGTACAAAACATGGTAGACCGAACTCTTTTCGCAAACTTGGTAGCACCGAGTCAATATTCGCGGAAGTCAAAGCAATTCGTGCTGGAATCGCGCTCGGGCACTCGGGGAGCAGAAAGGAAAAAAGCAGCTAATTACGTTTACGTTTCATTAACCGGAACCCGCCGACGTGCGCGCGCTCCGCGGGCTCTCGAACTTTCCGGACTCCTAATTGGCTGGTCAATTTTTTTTTATTTTTTTTTTCCACGAATGTTATCTTTTCCGCGATGGTAGCGTAACGTTTGCCGAAGAAAATTAATACAATGAGCCGAGAGTTCGAGACAACTTTTAACATCACACACGAAGACAGAAAAAGTTTGACCAACCCATGGGTTGCTCATAAATTGCGAACGAAAAAAAGTTAGCGGCTTCGATCAACTAATTATATGCTAATTAACCCTCCGTGTGTAAACTATATTTTTCCATACACGGTGTGTACACTGGGTCTTTCAGGGAACAGTTGGGTTTTCAAAATGTTCTACGCTTTCAAAAAATCTGAAAAAGTACAGGTATACTCCTCGAAGTGTCTACTACACGGTCCAGAAGTTCCCGAAGTCAAAAGCTTATAAATATTGTTAATACAAATTGAATTGTTGCCGAAAATGGGGTCAAAACGAGTTTTTGTTAAAAAATTCATAACTTCGCTATAAACAAATGTAAAAAAAAACGGTTATAGGGTTTTGTAGTTTAGACTATGAGCTTTAAAAAGAATATCGGGTCATTGGGGTGGGCTTTGAAAAGTTGAATTACTTCAGTACCTGAAAATGGGGAATATTTTACAAAGTCAGGCATGTTATAAGTACACTAAACGATAATTATCCGACGCAGAATCAATGTCAGACGTTAGAATAATGTAATACAAATTTATTTCCAATAAAAATATTGGAACATGGCGGAAGAATAAGCCAAAAATGTAAAATATTATGTTTTCAACATAAAATAAAAGTACAATGAAAAAACGAAAATAAATGAGGAAGCAATGTGCAAAGTTCGACTTTGCAACTTTTTTTTTATTTGAACTAAAGAAAGCTCTGTTACAAACACCGTTACATCTAATTTTGATTAGATACAAAGTTTTGTCTTACATTCTTAACTTTCGCGGAAGTTATAGCGAAAATCGACATTTTTTGAAAAATTCAAAATGGTGTAAATTCCGAACGACTTTACCGATCATCACCAAATTTCGTACGTAGCATGCCTGTATGTTGTTTTTCCACTATACAACAATTCGGTTCATTTGTTAAAATTCGACGTGATTTAGAACAAAATTTTTTTTTTTTCGAAAATTCAAAATTCTATAAAATCCGAACCGCTTTACCGATTTCGTAGAAATTCAATACCATACAACATTGAACGTATCTTCCATTATGAAGAACTATTTAGCCAAATCGTCGAACTTTTACGGAAGTTAGAGCGACCACGCTCTTTTTTCAACAAATTAAAAACTACATAAAATCTTAATGACTGTATATATGTTATCAAAAATCTGACCATTGGAAGAGGGGCAACTACTCTACTTGTGTGCCAAATTTGAGCCAGATCGCTCGAACGGTTTCTGAGTGAGAGGCAATTGAATTTTCGAGGCCCAGCACACACACACACACACACACATACATACGGACATTTTTTCTAAACCACTTTTCTCGACATTTTAGGTGATTCTAAGCATACTGGCATGGAAATCTCGAAAAAAAAAATTTTCATGAAAACAAAGCTTCCTCTATGAGGAAGCAAAATGGTCAGAAAAAGCATAAAATTACAAGAGACATGTATTTTAGTCATGAAAAGATTGAAAAACTACGAAAAAAGGAAAAAAACTGCATCCGTTTACCTATCAAAACACCGACGCCGTGTGTACACTGACCCTTTGAGGGAACAGTCGCGACTTGCACAGACTGGCGTTTGCCTGCTATTGGCTAAATCCGGGTACCACTTGAGCCTTTTGTCCACACTACCAAATAGATTTTTTAGGGGGGGAAGTCGAAGCCCGTACTTCATTCGTTGGACAGAAATTACAGTTCGAAATTTCGACTGTTCCTTAAAAGACCCAGTTTACACACGGACGGTTAACTACACATTTATTCCCCGAACCATCCATTTACATCCATCTGGTTCATCAGCTGCAACGATCCAAAAAACAAGAAAAAAAAAAAAAAAAATCCTTCTTCGTCCCAAGAAAATCATTCTCTCCTCCGTCGCGGAGCTACAAATTTTACGATCAAAAGTCCACAAATTTCTTTCGAAAAAGTAAAATAAAATAAAAAATCTTAAAAAAATGCAAACAACATAAAGTATCCGCCCCGCTCGGGGATCGTCTCTTTGAGGCAATTGGAACATCGCAGGCGGAGGAGACAGAGCAGGCCGAGAGATCGCCTTGTTTTTTTTTTTTTTTAATACGCCGACACAGCGTGTTCAAACAGCGGAAGAGCCGTCCCTTTAGCACGTAGAGGCGGCGCGGCACATGCAGGCGTTTTCTCGTGCCAGTGGGAGTGGGTTTGTACCGAGAGGGGCCGAGCCCTCTCTCCCCCGTCGTCGGTAAACACGAATTTCGTTTCACCCAAGCTGCCAAGTACCTAATTACCTTAGTCGTAGGCGTGCGCGTCGGGCAGGAGAGCCCGGAGCCGGCTCTGGAGTGTGCTGTTCCGGAGGCGGATGGGGGGTGAAAAGGGGCGATGGTGAAGGGCGAAGGGAGGGGGGGGGGGGTGAGGCCGGAAGCTCGCTTGAGAAACAAGCGGATTACAGCAGTGGCAGAAGCAACCCCGGCAGCTCCGTCGACGACGACGGCGACGACATCTTTTGATACGCTTCGTCCAGGCGCATGAAAGTCGTCAAACACACAACCACCCCTTCAACCCCACTCCCTCGCCCTTTACTTCATTTTCCTTATCTCCGGCGGAGGCTACGGCTGTTTACGGATAACTCGCGGATATTTCATGCATGCTCACCTGAGACCACCCGGCAGCCCTGGAGCGAAACGGAGGAATATAGTGGAGGGGCTGCGCGCGCCCTGCCTTAATGGGCGTCTTAATTAGCAGGAAGTGTATATAGTTAATGTGTCGCGGGTCGTGAAGCTGGAATTTAATGTAATATTCGCTGTGAGAATAGTCGAGTTGGGGGTATACCGGTCGCATGTTTTTTCGCTCCGGGGCGAAGTCGAATTTTCGGTTAGTTGGAGCGATTGATGAGTTTGGCTGTGGTACCAGTTGAAATTTGGTATGTACCAACTGGTCCACTGATCAATCGATTAGTTGGCTGGTACCAAATGATGCGGTGATCACTGATCGATCGACCACTTGGCTGGTATCAACTGGTTCACTTATGAATCGATCACTTGGCTGGTACCAACTGGTCCACTGATCAATCGACATCTTGGCTGGTACCAACTGGTCCACTGATCGATCGATCACTTGGTTGGTACCAACAGTTCCACTGATCGATCGACCTTTTGGTTGGTACCAACTGGTCCACTGATCTATCTCGACTCCCCAATAACTCAATTTTCCTCATCTCCCTAAAAAGAATTCTGCTATTCACGGTGAACACAAGATATTTCATGCACGCTCGCCTTAAACCCAGCTCCGAAGCGTACTGAAGGGTCTTCCCTCTGACGGGGGTGTCTTAATTAGGAGGCGGAGCATTCAGTTAATGCGACTCCGACGCTGAGGCTCCGAAGTTAGAATTTAACGTCATATTCCTTCTCAGAATCGTCGAGCTTTCGTGCTCACTTGATTCCAGGTAAATATAAAGGGATTCTCTTATCCCGGGGTGGCTGAATCGTTTGGCTTCTCGCTAAAGAGCCTGGCAGCCCCCGGGTAACCCATGATTCGTTAGCCCTGAGACGCGCAGCGAACACTATGGACGCAGACGGGTTTGGCCATAGGTTGGCAGCTCCTCGACGATTTGCGGCTACATAATTGCACGGCCACGGACTTAGACGACGCCCGGAGACTCGAGGCTTGTTTAATTATTCCGGCAGTTACGTGCACTAAATGTACGCGCAACCTACGGTAAAATTGGAGACGCGCTAATTATCGCCCGGAGACGACGACGACGTCGACGACGACGACGACGACGCCACGCGACCCCTGCGCACAACGTTGTGAAGCTGTTTCAGGCCTCCCTCTTTCGCTCTCTGAACATCGGCTGTGTGTGTGCGGAAGCTGCGCGGTCCCAGGAGCCGGCGAATCCAACTTGGTTAATTGCACGTGCGGTTACCGTGGACCCGGGACCACGTCACAGCTACCGCCACTTGACTGTCTCTCTATTCCCCGGGTTTCTTTTCCCTCATTTTTTCTCTGATTTTGGCTTTTCAAAGATTTCTCTTTATCTCTATGAGCCGACAGGACTTGGAATACTGATCTGGGGTTCTTCGGTTTTTTTCTCCAGTCAGTTAACTTAGTGTTTGGAAAATTGGATTCAGATTTCTATTTCCGTTTTTTTTTATTTACATTTTGGTACCTGGGATTCGACACTTGAAAATGCGCCCATTGATATTATCGACTGTACCTTTGTTCTCATGTCGCATATTCTACCCAAGAAGACACTAGTTACAAAACCTTTTTACTTCAATTTGAAAAAAAAAAAGTGACGTTATTTTTGTCAGAAATCATAGATCCGTCTCTGGGCCGAAAATCGCCAAAATCGAGCTCAGAATTTTTTTGTTTTTCAAAATTTCACCTATAATCGGCTAATGAATTTTGCGCTGCTGCGCTCTTATAAAACTTTAAAAGGGTACGGGCGCTATCGCGGTTGTCCTCTTATGTCAAATTTGAAACCAAACTGAATTTGTTTATCGTATTATTGTCATAGAATGACAATAATGCTTTCCGTTACTCATGAACTTTTTTTTGTTAGAAAATTTCCTAAAAAATACCAGAGCGAGAAAAATCAGTCCATTTGATAACAAAAACATTTCGTTTGTTTTCTCACTGATCGCTGAGCTTCTAATGAATTCTTTGGAAACCTCTCGGAGTTTTCGTGAAATTCGGAATTTTTGCATCAAGTTCTTGGATCTTCGTTGCCAGAGGCCACGTTGCATCGTAGTTTCCCTTCTCTGGAGCACCGAACGCCACGAGATGATCCTGATTAGAGACAACTCTCGTTTACAACTGGGTTGCAATGTTTCTTTGACACTTCGGGGTGGGGGAGATCAAAGGGATAAAAGGTATTCGGGCGATACGTAAAAAGAGGCAGAACAAAAATATCGGCGACCGAGGATCTGAAGGGTTCGGGAGCTAATTAGGTCATCTTGATGAGATCTCTCGAACGCGGCGCCTTATTAACCCGCCGTATGTACTTTCGAGCGCCTCTCATCTCGCTTCAACCTTTTCTCTCTCGACGCGCGTCGCACTTCGTGGACACAGTATGTTATCTTATCTGTGCACACTTGGCCGAACTCTCGTGATACGCGTTAAACAGTTTCTCGGTTAACCGCGAAAAAAACCCAGCAAACTTTGCGCCACTTGACCTGAATTTCGGTTCGTTAATAATAACACGAAAGGTGACTGAACAATTTGCAGAATTAATTTACAATTTCCACAATTAATTAATTATTATACAGTGCATTGATTATAAAAATTGCATTCAATACATAATTATTCTAGTCACCTGAATACAAAATGGAATTTAAGGAGCGATGCCTGCAAAAAAATATTCCCCAAATTACATTGATTTTCCAAATATTTTTAACAGTGACTCAACGACAATTTAAACGATAATAAATATTTTCTCACATCCCTCAGGGCTTCAGGCTTAAAAAAAATCTCTAGCTCGAAGTTTCCTTCGAGATCCTCGAGGTGCCCATATATTTTTTTCCACACCGTCTTCGTTTCACTATGTGTACCGAGCCTTGAAATTTCCTTCACGTCTTTTTCCACATTTTCTTCGTTTCACTATAACGAATCGAACGTTGCTCCATGGTAAGAATCGTCCGAGCCCTCTGAAAAGTCCAACGAGCACAAAACCTCAATCAATACGCGAGGCCTCGCGGTGCGTCAAAGGGTGTTTTGTATGCCCGGCGCAACCGGCGTCGATCCTCAAGCGGTTTTAACCCATCAGGCCCCAGTCGATCGTGTGTACGCCGCGAATTCACCGCGAGCGAGGCACAGAAAACCCGGTGGATAAATTGAAATGAAGTCGAAGAAGCGATTCAAGCCAGTTCGTTTTCCACGACGGTGCGGGATCGATACGTTTTCCCCTCGCCGGAGAAAACCGCGCGCATCGCGCACTTATCTCCCATTCATGGGCGCGTTTCTGGTGATTCGTTTATTATCGCCGAGCCGCATCTATCCGCGAATGGGCCTTTCAATCCGACGCCGCTGCGTCTGATTCACCGCGGCGATGCTCATCGCGGCTTCCTTCGCCGGGCCTCAATCGAGGGCGATGCAGCCGAGAGCTGTGCATGAATGAAGCGGGCGCGTCGCGGGCGCCCGAGATGAGGCAGGAAGCCGAGACGAGAAATAGCGAAGAGGAGGAGGAGGAAGAAACGGCCGCTACAGACGTGGAATTACAGGTAGAAAGGTGGATGGATCTCAAAGAATCTCCAATTCTCAGCTTTTCACCCAGCGCGAATAGTTGCGGGTCTTTGGCTGTGGAATCGGCGAGGCCGCCGCCTCTGTTGCCCAGAGGCCAGGAGCATCTCGACGTCTCTCCCGTTGAGTCTCGGGGTAGCCCCAAGTTACAGTAATGAACAGTATTCAGTCTATTCGCCGAGAGCTAAGTTGTAGCCTCCCCCCCTACTCCCTCGGCTCTATACCAGTATTCAAGCACAAATGAATGGTGTGTTCCGGTTGTATCCTGCGAGTGCAGTGATTGAATATTTATAGGGGGCGGGTGAGCTTGAAATAAAAATATTTCAGTTCATGTGGAAATAAATAAACTGACAGTTGGATGAACCGTGAATTATTTATCAGTCTAACTTAAACGTGTTTATTGGTTCCCATCGATTTGTTGGGGTCTTCGAGTATCAATTATTTCGGGGCCTCCATGGTCAGCTGACTACGTGTGTTGAACGAATTAATTGGATTAAATGATTAATTAAAATTGATTAAATAACGAGTGGCGCATCAGGCGAGTGCAAAGAGGCGGGTAAACTTGAAACAAAAATATTCTAGCTGACATGGAAAATAAATAAATAAATAAACTGCGGTCAGATGAATCGCAATTCATTCGTCAATCGAACTAAAACGCGTGTAAATACGTTTTCGGTTGACTGACGAGAGCTAAGTTGATCGCCGAGAGCTAAGTTGTAGCCCCCCCCCCCCCTCTCAGCTCTATACCAGTATTCAAGCACAAATGAATGGTGTGTTCCCGTTGTATCCTGCGAGTGCAGTGATTGAATATTTGTAGGGGGCGAGTGAGCTAGAAATAAAAATATTTCAGTTCATGTGGAAATAAATAAACTGACAGTTGGATGAACCGTGAATTATTTATCTGTCGAACTAAAACGTGTTTATTGGTTCCCATCGATTTGTTGGGGTCTTCGAGTATCAATTATTTCGGGGCCTCCATGGTCAGCTGACTACGTGTGTTGAACGAATTAATTGGATTAAATGATTAATTAAAATTGATTAAATAACGAGTGGCGAATCGGGCGAGTGCAAAGAGGCGGGCAAACTTGAAACAAAAATATTCTAGCTGACATGGAAAATAAATAAATAAATAAACTGCGGTCAGATGAATCGCAATTCATTCGTCAATCGAACTAAAACGCGTGTAGATACGTTTTCGGTTGACTGACGAGAGCTAAGTTGATCGCCGACAGCTAAATTGTAGCCCCCCCCCTGCCCCCTCAGCTCTGTACTAGTATTCAAGCACAAATTAATGGTGTGTTCCGGTTGTATCCTACGAGTGCAGTGATTGAATATTTATAGGGGGCGGGTGAGCTCGAAGTAAAAATATTTCAGTTCATGTGGAAATAAATAAACTGACAGTTGGATGAACCGTGAATTATTTATCAGACGAACTAAAACGTGTTTATTGGTTCCCATCGATTTGTTGGGGTCTTCGAGTATCAATTATTTCGGGGCCTCCATGGTCAGCTGACTACGTGTGTTGGACGAATTAATTGGATTAAATGATTAATTAAAATTGATTAAACAACGAGTGGCGCATCGGGCGAGTGCAAAGCGGCGGGTAAACTTGAAACAAAAATATTCTAGCTGACATGGAAAATAAATAAATAAATAAACTGCGGTCAGATGAATCGCGATTCATTCGTCAGTCGAACTAAAACGCATGTAAACACGTTTTCGGTTGACCGACACAATATGGTCCCCACCAATTTGACGAATTCTTCGAGTATCAATTATTTCGCTGCCTCCTCAGCTCTCCGCCTGTCGACTATATATATTTCGGCAACCCTCGCGTGCGCGCAGTCCGCGACAAAATTGCCACTCGATCAATGATATTTCCGTTCGGCGCATCGAACCGAACCACCGGACCATATTCCAATTACGCGATATTTGATTTCGAGGGGCCCGTGCTTTTTTTTTCTTTTTTTTTTTTTTTTTTTTTTTCTCGTACCTCACGATACGGACGGTGAATATCTATGTTCGCGTATATCGAGCGCGCCTAATAGGCAACGCCCGAACCGAATGAACGGCCCCTTCGACCACTTGACTTTATTTATCAGCCGGGCGCGACTGGCGGTGACTTTGAGCGGCGCGCAGCCGGAGAACGGCGAAGGGTTCGGCTCTCGAGGACGCAATTTGGTAATGGTTAACCTGTGTCGAATGTGGCCGGGTTGCATAAGCGCATACAGTGATGCACCGCGAGGGGGTGGGGGGGAGTCGAGTGTGTCAGCAAACGCGGACCGCAGCTCCGAATCTACATGGTGGCCGCGATAACGGGCTGTACTTGCATAATCAATCATGCTGGCTGCTGGCTCCTGGCATTGGGCGCTCGCGGTATACACGGAATCCCGTGTCGCGCGCCCGGTACATACGGCGCGGCTTTCGGGTCAGGTTGATTGGTTCGGAAGTGCGCGCGGAACCAGACTCGCGCTATATGGTTTGTTCGCGGGGCTTCCACGCCTTATCGAGGTATCGAGGTTGCCGGCCTCGCGATATTTCTCCGACCTTCGCCTCCTTCGTGTAACCCGAGTGCCCCTTGATTTCCGTCCTCGATTGAAGGCCCTGCGATATTCGCCACGTTTTTATTTATGGGTATTTTTAGTGACATAGCGAAAAATAAAGATTAACCTTCTTTTTTTGCAAAAATTTGCAGCTACCAAAATCAACTTGAAAACATCTTTTAGGGTATTTTTAGTAACTGAAAAAATGTCTGGTAAGTTATTTTTAGCAACTGGACATATTATTTAGACACTATTTTTTCATTTTTTTCATTTTTTTCATTTTTTTAATTATAAATAATGTAGAAGTTATTTTTTAAAATCAAACATTTGAAAAAACGCGAAAAATGATTTTATCCCCCCTGCGAATATAATATAGTAATGAAAACCCTTAACAATCCTTCAAACCTCGCACACCCAATAACTGTCAAAATACAATAACACAAACTGAAACTGCTCATTGGTTAGCAACGAGTTGCAGGCAACCCGATAGCCAATCGGAGAACGAATAACCCGACAACAATACTTTCATCGAAAATGCGAGATATTCCACCCCCTGATTTTTTGAAGAAGGAATAAAAATGCATGCAATTATTTAAAAAATACATTGGTCCGATTGACCCCGGTCGTTTAAAAATTTTCACGTAAATTTCCCAAATTTCTTGTCTCCAGATGCGTCGCGTAAACAACGCGCTCGCCGAGGTTCTGCGAGTACATCGAAAATGCCGCATAGGACATACGTATTACACACACAGGGCGACTCGCGATTTCGCGAAACGTATTAATATGCAAATACGAAAACTCCGACAGATCGAGAAGTCGCGGGTGGCTCGTATGTACACCGCGCGCGCATATCTACAGTATTATATTACACGGTTGTAATACACTGTGTACGTCTATTCCGCGCCGTACAGTATGCGGAATGCGCAGTGGGTATACCCATCGCGCGCTTTCGCCGCTCGCGTCAGACGAAGATAATCTCGTAGATAAGCAATCTCCGCGCGAGTTACGAGCTTTCTTCGCCCAGTGAGCAAAAGCGACTTCTTCGGTCCCCCGAGTCTTTTGTAATTTCGCGACTTTGCCCATTTCATCCGGTATATATCGCGACGTGAGCTCGAGCTTCGTCCTCGCTGTGTATACCGAAGAATATTGTGCACTCGCTAAGGTGTTATCGATAATACAAACACTGCAACCTAAAATTACCTTTTAACCTCCGGAAAAATCGTTATCGAAACGCGAATTTAAATGCTTGTAAAAAATAAAAAAAGTTGCAAAGTAGAACTTTGCACACTGCTTCCTCATTAATTCCCCTTTTTCACAAAGCCACCTCTATGAAGAAGCTTATTTATTAACTTTGGCTTCCTCATAGAGGAAGCTTTGTGAAAAAGGGGAATTAATGAGGAAGCAGTGTGCAAAGTTCTACTTTGCAACTTTTTTTTAATCTGAACAAAAGAAAACTCCGTTACAAACACCGTTACATCTAATTTTGATTAGATACAAAGTTTTGACTTACTTTAATAACTTTTCCATAAGTTACAACGAAAATCTTAATTTAAAAAAAAATTCATAACAGCGTAAAATCCGAACGACTTTACCGATCGTCACAAAATTTTATACGTGGCAGCGCTGTATGTTATTTTTTGACTGTTGAATATTTTGGTTCATTTGATGAGATTCGACGTGATTTAGAGCAAAATTTATTTTTTTCGAAAAATTCAAAATTCTATAAAACCGGAACCGCTTTACCGATTTCGCTGAAATTCAATACCAAACAACATTAACCGTGTCTTTATTTATGATGAAGTATATAGCTGAATCGTCGAACTTTTACGAAAGTTAGAGCGATCACGCCATTTTTTTGAAAAATTTAAAATTCGATAAAATTTGTATACATGGATATATTTAATTTTTAAAATATGTGAATTACAGAGGATTTAATACTCTACTTGCGTGCTAATTTTTAGCTCGATCCATCATGCCATTCCTGAGTTATGAACAATTGAATGTTCGGTGCCTGGACCATACATACACACACACACACACACACACACACACACACACACACACACACACACACACACACACACACACACACACACACACACACACACACACACACACACACACACACACACACACACACACACACACACACACACACACACACACACACACACACACACATACACACATACAGACATATTTTCTAGACCACTTTTCTCGACGTTTTAGGTGATTCTAAGTATGTTAACATGAAAATCTCGAAAAAAAAAATTTTCACGAAAACAAAGCTTCCTCTATGAGGAAGCAAAAGTTGCAAAGTAGAACTTTGCACACTGCTTCCTCATTAATTCCCCTTTTTCACAAAGCCACCTCTATGAAGAAGCTTATTTATTAACTTTGACTTCCTCATAGAGGAAGCTTTGTGAAAAAGGGGAATTAATGAGGAAGCAGTGTGCAAAGTTCTACTTTGCAACTTTTTTTTAATTTGAACAAATCTTTGCACTTTTTTTTAAATTTGTACAAAAAAACTCCGTTACAAACACCGTTACATCTAATTTTGATTAGATACAAAGTTTTGACTTACTTTAATAACTTTTCTATAAGTTACAGCGAAAATCTTAATTTTTTCAAAAATGCATAACAGCGTAAAATCCGAACGACTTTACCAATCGTCACCAAATTTTATACGTGGCAACGCTGTATGTTATTTTTTGACTGTTTAATATTTTGGTTCAGTTGATGAGATTCGACGTGATATAGAGCAAAATTTATTTTTTTCGAAAAATTCAAAATTCTATAAAACCGGAACCGCTTTACCGATTTCGCTGAAATTCAATACCAAACAACATTGAACGTGTCTTTATTTATGATGAAGTATATAGCTGAGTCGTCGAACTTTTACGAAAGTTAGAGCGTTCACGCCATTTTTTTGAAAAATTAAAAATTCGATAAAATTTGTATACATGGATATATTTAATTTAAAAAAAATGTGAATTACAGAGGATTTAATACTCTACTTCCGTGCCAATTTTTAGCTCGATCCACCATGCCATTCCTGAGTTATGAACAATTGAATGTTCGGTGCCTGGACCATACATACATACACACACACACACACACACACACACATACACACATACAGACATATTTTCTAGACCACTTTTCTCGACGTTTTAGGTGATTCTAAGTATGTTAACATGAAAATCTCGAAAAAAAAAATTTTCACGAAAACAAAGCTTCCTCTATGAGGAAGCAAAAATACAAAATTCGATGCTTCTGTGCATAAAATATGAAACATTAAATTTGATATGCAGGTGAAATTAATGCAGAATAATAAACGAGTCTCATTTGCATCTCCACGTCGTTTGTATTTTCAACAAATTATTTTGGTTGAAAAAAAAAAAAAATCTTTTTCAGCCAAAAAAGTGCCGTGAGCCCCAACAAAAATACAATCCACACCGGGAAAAAAATATCATTGATTTAATAAAACCTTCGTTTGCGGGCTGTCAAAAACAATGTTTTAAATTTAACTCTAGTTATTTCCGTCGCAATCCGACTTAACATTGAAACAATAAAATATTGTTTTGCCTATTTTGGAGTTATCTAGATTAGAATTATCTAATTGTAGAATTATCCTATTTTAGAATGATCTAATTGTAGGAACTAGAATTGACATTGAATTGACTGCACTCGTTTTTGGCAGCCCGCAAGCGAAGGTTTTATTGAATCAATGATCTTTTTTTCGTGCACTAATTCAGTGTTTCAAAGATGAAAAAAAAAAAAAAAAAAAAAAAAAAAAGTTCACCCACAGCTCGAAAATAACAGTTGGCCCCCGTTTCTCTCTCCAGCGTAAAACGCATCACCGTCTCTCGCCATCAGCCGTCTCAGCTCCGGGTGTATAACAAGGTGGCGCATTGAAGCAATAACATATTTTTTTGCCTATTTTGGAGTTATCATTCCAATACCATACGGAATTGTAGGAACTAGAAGTAACATTGAATTGACTACACTTGTTTTTGGCAGCCCGCAAGCGAAGGTTTTATTGAATCAATGATATTTTTTTTTCATGCACTAATTCAGTGTTTCAAAGATGAAAAAAAAAAAAAAAAAAATGTTCACCCACAGCTCGAGAATAACAGTTGGCCCCCGTTTCTCTCTCCAGCGTAAAACGCATCACCGTCTCTCGCCATCAGCCGTCTCGACTCCGGGTGTATAACAAGGTGGCGCGGCGTTGGCGGTAACCCGGGTGATTAGCGCGGCCCCTCAGGTACGGGACGAGACTCGAGTGCGTAAATAACGGTGTTTTCGCATACATATTTTTAGACGGCCAATGAGCGCGCGTAAAGTTGATGCACTTCCGCGTGACGCGAAGTCGAGCTTTTTTTTTCTCTCACCCCCCTCGCCGCGTCGAGTCCCGGGCGCGTTGGCGGAGTAAGACCCGAGCTTTCTCGCGTGTCGTTAATAGCGGTAAAGCTCTCGACGCGCGCGTACCGCGCGCACAATACGCACCAGCCGGTTTCGTTCCGTTCAGTAGCGGCGTAATTGTGCCATTATCACGAGTGCACCGAGTTGCTGCCACGGGGCCCTTCGCTTCCGCCTTCTCAACCGCCCTCTTGTTTCGTAACAGCTCCGGCCTCCTCTCGAGCCTCGCGCTATGCGGAACGCCCCACCCCCCCTCCCCCCCTCGCTACCCATTTCTGAGCCATTTACGCGTATATAGCGAGTGGCGACAATACTTTCAGCGAAATTGTCGCGCGGCCCCTACTCAGCCAACTTAATTCGCTTCCCCTTTCACTGCCTCGCGTTTTCTTCCTCTCTCAATCTCGCATTCTTCGGTTCTCACCCGGTTGCGACTTTTTGACGAGGCGTAAAGCCGAGCTTGACGACCTCTTACACAGGCTCGCGTGGCGTATCCCACGCGATTACTTAACCACTGATTGGCGCACAATCGCTCGATGCTGGGGTATGGATTAACGGTGATCGGAAATGTTTTGGGTGGTGGGCTTCAATTTGTGGATTTATGGAAATAATGTGTTTTTGTGTGTGTTTATATTTATTTATTTATTTATTTATTTATTTGTTTATTTATTTATTTATTTATTTATTTATTTATTTATTTATTTATTTATTTATTTATTTATTTATTTATTTATTTATTTATTTATTTATTTATTTATTTATTTATTTATTTATTTATTTATTTATTTATTTATTTATTTATTTATTTATTTATTTATTTATTTATTTATTTATTTATTTATTTATTTATTTTCTTATTTATTAGTTTATTAATAAGTTTATTTATTTATACAGGGTGATCCAGAATTCCCGCACCAAACGACTCCCGGAAGTCCGAAATGGCCCCAGGAACGCGTGTGTAAAATTTAAGATTTTTAGTCCCAGTAGTTTTTTAATGAGAGCCGATTTATGACAGCCAATCTCAGCTTTCCCTTAATTCGCCCTCAACTTACTCTCAACTTTCTCTTAATACGCCCTCGAGCCGAGAGGGCGCGAATTTCTTAATTCATACACAAGTTGAGAGTAAGTTGAGGGTGAATTAAGAGCAAAACATTATATATTTACTTATTTACGTATTTCTGAGTCGTCTTATTTACTTATTTGAAGAACTTCAACTTTTCAACGTTTTACATTTTTACCTAGTGTAAATAAATATATTCCGTGATACTAATAGACTGCAGTGGGGGATTTTATATACCAGGCAACTTTCTTCTATCCATCCACAAAAGTTCCGTCCCAAGAGGTCAGAGAGAAAGGAGGGAGAGCAGAGTGTTCACCGTATATGATTTGTGAAATTTCAGTTCGGGTCGTGAATAAGTGGAAACAGCCACCGCGATACGAGGCATCAATCAATGGCCGCGCTGTATCCTTCGAAGTGTTCCCGATTCGCTCGTCCCTCGCGTTTCCGGCGGCGGAAGAGTCGAAGCCGTCGTATACCCGGGAGGGCGGATTTCTTGGGGTGCCCGCGCGAAGCTTTCCCCAAGTTTCGGGCCGCCGGCTCCCTAGCTGCGGGCGGCTCTGTGTGCCCTGCACGTCAGACGCTGTGTGTATAAGGAAGAGACGGCAAAGCAAATCAGGGTGTTAGAAGTTCCCGGCACTCCCGCCGCTGTGCAGCTCTACCTTCTGCTTTGCTTCCTGTGTTGTTATCTATAGCGTTTCGCCGATAAACCCACCCGCAACTAACTTTACCAGACGCTTATATCACGTGTGATCCTCGACGTATAGTGTAAGTCGGGTCGGGCGTTGCCTGCCTTACCGGCAGAGCGGCGAGACGGTGACGGAGCCTGGAGTTTCTTCTCTTAGCCACTTTTTTCGAGGTTTTTCACCGCTATTTTTGCAATTTGAACGGAAAAGTATTTTATTTGTATTTATGTCGTCTTGATGAGAAAATAAATATATGCTAAATATAGAACTTTTTGACGCGATACATTAATTATATATATTTTTTTAAGCGGGAAGTATAATTCAATTTTATAGTCTCAATTATATTATTTTTAGTTTGGTATTATATTATTAATAATAATGTAATAATAATCATATAATAATATAATAGTAAATAATTATTATATTATTAATAATAATAATAATAATAATAATAATAATAATAATATTTCAAATACATATTTCGTATATGTAAAATTACAACTTTTTGACACATACATAAATTTTAACTGGGAAGTGTATTTCAATTTTTTGGTCTTTTTCATTGGTTCTATTTTTGTGCATTATTTGACTCGGAGTCTGATGCGCAGGCGAACGCAGCGGCGACGCTTTGTTTTCGGAGGATGTTGCATTGCAACGCACACGAAAGGAGGAAGTGACGGAGCTTCGCGAAAACGCGTCGTCTTCGCCGTGCGCCGCGCCATTCACCGAACGTCGTCGTGGAGAACAATTGGCGCTTGTCGCGGAGACAGCGAGTTGCGGTTAGTTAGTTATACAGGGAACGCGCGGAAGATTCCGTCGGACGATAAGATCCCGCAGTTGTGCACTAAACAGGTATATAATATGCAAAGCGCGAATATATCCTTCTTCTCTCAGTCAGCTTGGCCGCGATAAGACCGAGTGAATAACCCGGAAGTCCTTTCACTGCGAACTTCGCCGCGCACCGCGAATCGCGCGTCAAGACGAGAAAGGATATTCCATTCTGCGAATGTTGGGAAAACCTGTTTCGCTGATTGGATGTCTTGGGAACGACTGTTTCGAGCGCACTTAATCAATTGGCTATTCAGTTGCGTTTTGCAGACGCTGGTAAATTTGTTTCAACAATTAATCCAACTTCAAACTAAGTCAGGAAAAGGTTCTTCGATTATTTGACTCGATATGAACGTAATTAGGTTATTAAAAAAAGGATGACGTAGCTGCACGAATATAATTTTTACATAGCCTTTTTGACAGTTTTGTTAACACGGCCAGAACGTAACGAATAACCTGACAACAATACCGATATAGAAAATTTGAGATATTTTACCCGCTGATTTTTGAAGAGTACACAGAGAAAAAAAATCAATGGATCAACCAAATCCAGCGGTCACCGGCTGTCAAATAAATGTTTAGTTAGAGCAATGACATTTTTTGTTTCTTCAACAGTTTCTCGGTTTAGCAGACCAAACGATGGTTAAGGTGAAAACGAAATTGTCGAGCTGACTAAATGATTTACTTGACAGCCGGTGAACGCTGCATTTGTTGAATCAACAAATCTCTTTTCCCAGTGTAAAATTGCATTACGTAGCTAGCGACTCGAGTATAATTTTTTATAACCTTCTCCAATAGGCGAAATTTCAACCATCCTCGAATCCGTAATTACTACAAACTCAGACTTCTCGTTAATTTCAAACTGTCCAAATTTTACCCGTTTGAAGTACACCAGGTACGCAGGACGAAATTTCAACTCAGGACTTTCTTTTCCCCAAATGCAACAAAACCCATTGAAAGATAAGCCACCTGGAATTCGAAACCACGCAAACACCGTACAACATTCGAAATCCATGACCCCCCGAAAGGTCAAAAAGTCAATGCTCGAAATGCATATAGGGGCTGCAGCCCCGCAATATCATCTACGTCAAGCCCCAAACTTCCCGCTGCGCGTTTCTCCCCCGTCGCTGAAGTTGCTTGGCGAGCGCTTCATTCGTTACCAGCTGCACGTGCGAGTTGTTTCCGAATACATTTGGCCGTGGTACCCGTGGCAAAAGAAGCCGGGCCGTCGTTTCTTGCTCGCTTGTTCCCCGTCGTGATGTCCGTTCCAAGAATTTCTTCCGGTTCTCTCTCTCGCCGCGCGTACGCGAAGTACAGCCAGCCACGCGCATTCTCGTGGCGGCTCTCCGGACTCTCTCGGTATCCCAGATATCCCGGGATCTCGGTCCATAGCCGCGCCTTGTTTTTACTCGCGCGGGCTTCGCGTGTTCTTTCCGCGCGTCTCTCTCTCTCCCCTTGCGCGAGGGGTGCGCGTGCTACGTGTTCGGAATTTAATATTCAACGTTTGCGGACGGTGGAACGGGAGAAAAATAAACGTCATACAACGAGTACGTAAGCGCGGTCGGTCGGATATATATAGTTTTGCCAGAGGCTCCTCGAGGGTGCATGCAACGCGTCTGCACACAGCGCCACGCAAAAGTGCACCACAAACAAGCTCCGGTGACGCGTGCGGCTTTTCTCTTATTTTTATCGGGCTCGCTTCTGTGCTGCCGCGCGCTTATCTCGCCTCCCCCGCGCCAACCTTACGTACTGCAATCTCTTAAACTGCATTTTTCCAGAATTCTTGCCTGCCGTGTCCCGCGCGCACTGCATCTTGGAGAAAGGAAGAGAGAAAGTTGACTTTCGAGTAGTTCGAATCATAATAAATGGATGTAACTCGGCGCATAAAACGCGGGAATTATTGGTATTCGAATTCGACGGTGACACACGAGATGCTGTGACGTACCGCCGGGTCGGCGCCGTGGAAATTAGTGAGGGTGTTTTGGAAAAATCTCCATCCGTTACTGGTGATCAGACCAGTTGTTCATTGTTTTTCTGAGGTCAAACGGGATTGTTGATCGAATATAAAGGTTTTCGTAAAGGTAAAATAAATATAAATAGATAAATATAAATTATTATTATCAAAATCGCCAAAATCGACCCCATTTTTTTTTCTTTTGAAAATATCGACTTGTAACCTATACCATTGTTCTCAAGTCGCATATGCTACCCCTAAAAACACTGGTTATTAACCTTTTTTAATCGATTTTGAAAAAAATATTTTTTTGGCGACAGAATTTTTTTTTTTTCTGTCAGAAATCGTAGAACCGGCCCCGGACCGAAAATCGCCAAAATCGACCCCAATTTTTTTTCTTTTGAAAATATCGACTTGCAACCTATACCATTGTTCTCAAGTCGCATATGCTATCCCTAAAAACACTGGTTATTAACATTTTTTAATCGATTTTGAAAAAAATATTTTTTTGGCGACAGAATTTTTTTTTTCTGTCAGAAATCGTAGAAGCGGCACCGGACCGAAAATCGCCAAAATCGACCCCAATTTTTTTTCTTTTGAAAATATCGACTTGCAACCTATACCATTGTTCTCAAGTCGCATATGCTACCCCTAAAAACACTGGTTATTAACCTTTTTTAATCGATTTTGAAAAAAATATTTTTTTGGCGACAGAATTTTTTTTTCTGTCAGAAATCGTAGAACCGGCACCGGACCGAAAATCGCCAAAATCGACCCCAATTTTTTTTCTTTTGAAAATATCGACTTGCAACCTATACCATTGTTCTCAAGTCGCATATGCTACCCCTAAAAACACTGGTTATTAACCTTTTTTAATCGATTTTGAAAAAAATATTTTTTTGGCGACAGAATTTTTTTTTTTTCTGTCAGAAATCGTAGAACCGGTCCCGGACCGAAAATCGCCAAAATCGACCCCAATTTTTTTTCTTTTGAAAATATCGACTTGCAACCTATACCATTGTTCTCAAGTCGCATATGCTAACCCTAAAAACACTGGTTATTAACCTCTTTTAATCGATTTTGAAAAAAATATTTTTTTGGCGACAGAATTTTTTTTTTTCTGTCAGAAATCGTAGAAGCGGCACCGGACCGAAAATCGCCAAAATCGACCCCAATTTTTTTTCTTTTGAAAATATCGACTTGCAACCTATACCATTGTTCTCAAGTCGTATATGCTACCCCTAAAAACACTGGTTATTAACCTTTTTTAATCGATTTTGAAAAAAATATTTTTTTGGCGACAGCATTTTTTTTTTTCTGTCAGAAATCGTAGAACCGGCCCCGGACCGAAAATCGCCAAAATCGACCCCAATTTTTTTTCTTTTGAAAATATCGACTTGCAACCTATACCATTGTTCTCAAGTCGCATATGCTACCCCTAAAAACACTGGTTATTAACCTTTTTTAATCGATTTTGAAAAAAATATTTTTTTGGCGACAGAATTTTTTTTTTTCTGTCAGAAATCGTAGAAACGGCCCCGGACCGAAAATCGCCAAAATCGACCCCAATTTTTTTTCTTTTGAAAATATCGACTTGCAACCTATACCATTGTTCTCAAGTCGCATATGCTACCCCTAAAAACACTGGTTATTAACATTTTTTAATCGATTTTGAAAAAAATATTTTTTTGGCGACAGAATTTTTTTTTTTCTGTCAGAAATCGTAGAAGCGGCACCGGACCGAAAATCGCCAAAATCGACCCCAATTTTTTTTCTTTTGAAAATATCGACTTGCAACCTATACCATTGTTCTCAAGTCGCATATGCTAACCCTAAAAACACTGGTTATTAACCTCTTTTAATCGATTTTGAAAAAAATATTTTTTTGGCGACAGAATTTTTTTTTTTCTGTCAGAAATCGTAGAAGCGGCACCGGACCGAAAATCGCCAAAATCGACCCCAATTTTTTTTCTTTTGAAAATATCGACTTGCAACCTATACCATTGTTCTCAAGTCGTATATGCTACCCCTAAAAACACTGGTTATTAACCTTTTTTAATCGATTTTGAAAAAAATATTTTTTTGGCGACAGCATTTTTTTTTTTCTGTCAGAAATCGTAGAACCGGCCCCGGACCGAAAATCGCCAAAATCGACCCCAATTTTTTTTCTTTTGAAAATATCGACTTGCAACCTATACCATTGTTCTCAAGTCGCATATGCTACCCCTAAAAACACTGGTTATTAACCTTTTTTAATCGATTTTGAAAAAAATATTTTTTTGGCGACAGAATTTTTTTTTTTCTGTCAGAAATCGTAGAAACGGCCCCGGACCGAAAATCGCCAAAATCGACCCCAATTTTTTTTCTTTTGAAAATATCGACTTGCAACCTATACCATTGTTCTCAAGTCGCATATGCTACCCCTAAAAACACTGGTTATTAACCTTTTTTAATCGATTTTGAAAAAAATATTTTTTTGGCGACAGAATTTTTTTTTTTTCTGTCAGAAATCGTAGAACCGGCCCCGGACCGAAAATCGCCAAAATCGACCCCAATTTTTTTTCTTTTGAAAATATCGACTTGCAACCTATACCATTGTTCTCAAGTCGCATATGCTACCCCTAAAAACACTGGTTATTAACCTTTTTTAATCGATTTTGAAAAAAATATTTTTTTGGCGACAGAATTTTTTTTTTTTCTGTCAGAAATCGTAGAACCGGCCCCGGACCGAAAATCGCCAAAATCGACCCCAATTTTTTTTCTTTTGAAAATATCGACTTGCAACCTATACCATTGTTCTCAAGTCGCATATGCTACCCCTAAAAACACTGGTTATTAACCTTTTTTAATCGATTTTGAAAAAAATATTTTTTTGGCGACAGAATTTTTTTTTTTTCTGTCAGAAATCGTAGAACCGGCCCCGGACCGAAAATCGCCAAAATCGACCCCAATTTTTTTTCTTTTGAAAATATCGACTTGCAACCTATACCATTGTTCTCAAGTCGCATATGCTACCCCTAAAAACACTGGTTATTAACCTTTTTTAATCGATTTTGAAAAAAATATTTTTTTGGCGACAGAATTTTTTTTTTTTCTGTCAGAAATCGTAGAACCGGCCCCGGACCGAAAATCGCCAAAATCGACCCCAATTTTTTTTCTTTTGAAAATATCGACTTGCAACCTATACCATTGTTCTCAAGTCGCATATGCTACCCCTAAAAACACTGGTTATTAACCTTTTTTAATCGATTTTGAAAAAAATATTTTTTTGGCGACGAAAAAAAAAAAAAAATCCGTCAAAAATCGTCGATCCGGCTCCGGACCGAAAATCGCCAAAATCGACCTATAATAAAAATCTGTTATTACGTCTGTTTCAGTTGGGATGTCGTCCGCGAAATCTCAGTCTGATCTGCGTGATCGTCCTGGCGCTGTCGAACATGCTGCTGACGTTTCTGCTGCTGCAGTCGGAGACGTGCGTGCCCGAGAGTCCGTCCAAGGAGATGGGAACGAACGTGGCGACCGAGTGGAGCCTCGAGGCAATGGATCACGAGAACCAGCGGCAGCAGCAGCAGCGACAGCGTCAGGAGCAGCAGCAGCAGCAGCAGCAACAGCAGCAACAATGTCCTACGCAAGATTACCAGCCGATCCAGGATGATAACACGATGAGGCTGGACGTGAGGCTCGGCCGTTGGGACACCCGACGGCTGTTCCGGACCTTCGACTCGGTCCTCGTCGGCACCGATTACTCCGAGGTCTCGCGGACCGGCCGCGTCTGCTTGGCGACCCAGACGTCGCTCGAGAAGCTTCACTCGCTCGTTCAGGTCGCTCATCACTGGACCGGACCGATTTCCGTCGCTCTCTACGCGGCCGGTGACGAGGAGTTCGAGGCTCTGCAGCGCTACGTCGTCTATCTTCGTCAGTGTTACGCGCCGATTCGCGAGCGGGTGAATTTTTCCCTCGCGGTGCCGCGAAATCGGCCGCCGAAGAGGCAGCCGCGGGTCTTCGAGCTGCCGGACGGTCTCGACTGTGCCAAACCCGAGGCGACGCTCAACGAATTCGTGAGCGGGATATCGAGCGAGCAGACGAGCTGGCGCGCGCGAAACGTCTATCCGCAGAATCACATGCGAAATTTGGCGCGAAAAAATTGCCAGACCGAGTGGATATTTCTCACGGACGTGGACGTCGTGCCGTGCCACAATCTCGCGACGAGACTCGACGAGTTTCTCCAGGTCGTGGGGAACAATTGCGAGAAGTGCGCCTACGTCGTGCCCACTTATGAGCTGGACATTAGGGTTCGATTTCCGGCCAACAAGTCCGAGCTGGTGAGACTCGCGAAGAAGGGACTCGCCAGGCCGTTTCATCAGAAGGTCTTCATTCACAATCAGTTCGCCACGAATTTTAGCAGGTCAGTTTTTGCGGTGATTACTGGTAAATATTGTTATGTAAAAAAAGAATTGGGAATTTAGTCGACACCGAAAAAATAAAAGAATAAAATTGATGTAAGGTATTTTGATGATAGATACGAATTTGTTAATGTTTTCACAGTATTTTTGGGCATTCATTTTTATGTTTACACTTGCGGGTTAAATTTAATAGAGTAGTTTATGCATAAACAATATCTAAGTTTATTTGCAGTGAATTATTAGAAATAGGATGAGAAATGAAGGAGATTTTGCAACTGCAATAACTATGTGAAATCTTAATTTTATTTTGCAGATGGGTGCTCGACGTGAACCCCGGTGTGAAGGGAAACGACAACGCCAAATCCGGCAAAGTCTACATCAGTCATGACGTGACGAACTTCGAGTTCTTCTACGAGCCGTTCTACGTCGCCAAGGATGTTGCGCCGGCTCACGATGAAAGGTTTCTCGGCTACGGATACACCAGAAATACTCAGGTAACTCGAAAAACAATATCCGGGAAATTACTTTGTAACGTCAAATCACGTCTAACTGCGGGACAAATTTAATTGAGGACTCGGCGGTCGCAAACCCCAGCCAAGTGAATTTTTCGCTGCGATTTCAATTGAATCCTACTGAAGATTAAATATGCTATTATTTTTTAACGCCACGAGTAACAGACACTTTATAAACAGAAGTGAAGACGAAAATGAACCGATCAACAAATTGACCCAACCAAATTCGATTATGAATCCAGAATTGTGGCTGTTGTAGGTCTGATAAAATCAATTTACCTCAATTTCAGGTCCACTCCGCAGTCGTCTTCGGTGTATCAATTACAGAATACAGCCAGACAAAAAAATCCTTCGCAAAAGCTAACAATATCGTTCCAGACAGGCAATTAAACGGGCGTTAATCCGGCCCGATGCCTCGCGGATCGGAGATTCGCACCGTGGGCGCTAATTTAATTACATGTTATCATACACGCGAGTGCTAAAAGCGAACGATATGGGCGCATAAATTAATCAATTAGTTCTACTCGATACACAGGACTCGCGAGCGTGCAGTGCTGTGTGATTGCGTTTGCAGTATTCGCAACTCGATCATGTGTGTGCATTTAAAAAGCAGGCGCAACGCTTTATGCACGCGTCAGCGCTAATACCGCCCGAACGGGAATTTCCATTTTCCAAACCCTTCCGGGCGAAACAGGGAAGCGTGTTTGTCTTGGGCACAGAGAGAACCGTTGCGCGCAAAGTAATATGCAGAATTATTCACGCCAGCGAATGCATAAATATTCTTAGCACGTGTCAAGAGTTATTTGCTGGATGTTTTTTTTGTTGGATTTACAATTAACATAATGCAAATGTTATTTTGTCGAAAAAGCAGAGAAGAGCGGATTCACTGTTTGCGGCCAGTTTTCACTGCAATTTATTCCGCGTCGCTGCTCGACCGCGTATCCTGCGTTGATAATTCCAAAGTATTCACGCAATTCAACAAGATTATCCACGCGATTTTAATTGCTATCTCACGATATTTTGAGGTCATGAAGAGTCCTCATGAAATTTTATCCTCGAAGTAGCAAATTTCGACGTCGTTCTCAAGTCGCATATACCACCCTCGAAAACTCCGGACTCAACCGATTTTTACTCAATATATTTTGTATCCATTAAAAAAAAAAATGAATTCAACAAAAATAATCAGCGACTATTTTCATTACTATACTTGCCATACTTGCAATTCCATCGCACGCAATTTTTCCGTTATTTATATTTCCACAAGAAATAATCGTTCAAGTGCAGATTCGTTGTGTGGCCTTAAACGAACTTTTCTCCTACCCAAACATTTTAATAATACGCGGTGCTACACGGCTAATACTGTACATTATGTATTAAGGCGCGTGCGCAAAAAGCGAGTAACCCAAGCGACGTCGTGTACGAAGAGCACATAGTCCGTATACAGAGAGCACATGCACTATGTATGTGTATATAAGACGAGGAGGAACACGTGTGCATACCAAAAGTAGTACGTTTCCCCAGTCGCCTCGCTTGCATTCATAGTTAAGTGTGTGCATATCGAGTACTCGTGCACACAGTGATACGTGTACGGACCCACACATTCGCTTTATCGTGCACACATTGCTCGCTGCTGAGCTTTTACCTAGTCTCCCGTTCGGTTTATCCGTCGAGACCGTCGAGTACATAATATACACATACCGCGACTCGCATATACTCCGCACGCGCTGTGTCCGCAGTACAAGTCGACGTGCATTCTCGTTCCCAGCCCTGACCGCTGTTGGCGAAACGGCGAATGGATATACTTCGATTCCTGCGAGTCTTGGCCTGATGCACTTTATTACTTCTAAGAATTTCGCGTCTGGAACTTCATATCCGTCTCAATTTTGTTCACTTCTCTCTACCACTGCAACACGTTCACTCTCTTCGCTTTCTGTGCAGGTAAAAAAAGACAACTACAAAAAATTGTTTTTCTCGAAATGCCGGATTTTATTGTTGCGTTGGGGGAAAAAAAAGAATTGATAGTCGACGACTAGACGAAGAACGAAGTGAAACGGGAATAAGGAGAACATTTTACCGTGTATCATGATTATTAGTTCCATTTTCCAGAATGCTAAATATTTCAATAAAAAAAATTCGTAAAACACGCAAAAAATAATTAAATTCACTCACCATAGTCGCGTTTGTCAAAACGAAAAACATCGTAAATTCGTGTTCATCCATCGAAATTCTTTGCAGAACAAAATGTCACGTTTACGGAACAAAATTGCGATCGTCCCTTCTTGCGAAGAAGAAGAACATTTTACCGTGTATCACGATTATTAGTTCCATTTTCCAGAATGCTAAATATTTCAATAAAAAAAATTTCGCAAAATGTAAAAAATAATTTAATTCACTCACCATAGTCGCGTTTCTCAAAACAAAAAACATCGTAAAATCGTTATCATCCACCGAAATTCCTCGCAAAACAAAATGTCACGTTTACGGAACAAAATTGCGCTGGTCCCTTCTTTATTCGATCCAAACTCCTCCCCACCCCCCATAAGAAGTTAAGTGTACGAGATATCGGGAGTTGGAGACTGACAGGCTGACCCATCGCACACCGCGTGACCGTACAACGTAAACCCCCGTGCGCTCGTCCTTCTTTGCGCCCGGCGTCGAACCGCCGCCCGAGGAGACCCGGGACAATTTCGCACGTCTCGGTGGACGTCCGGTATTCCGGAATTCCGTCGACGTCTCTTCGATATCCCCGCGCGCCGCACGAAGATGAGCAAGTACAGCCCGCGCGCTTCGAGGCTACGTAGCCTTCGTGCGTCACGCCCCCCCAGTCTTCGATCCTGTCGCGGGCCACGTCGAATAACCGAATAACGTCGGTGCGCATCGGCGCCGTTGGCCTCCAAGATCGCCCGGAATTTACACCGGAAGCGTTTGTACGATAACCCGGAGCGCACACGGCTCGCTGGGTGTCGTCTTGTCGTCCTTGAGACGCCGCACGCGGCGTGCATAGTCTTCGCCGCTGGTTTATCGCGTTATCCGGCATTCGCCCCATAACCCCAACCCCAAACTCCTTCACCCCCCCCCCCCCTTTCCTCCGCCCCCCATCCCAACTGAAACTCGCTCTACCGATTTCGATCTTGCGGTCACGGTTGCGGTCGGCTTCCCGCGGTTCCCCCATCAGCGCGCCAACCGTCGAGATTCCCCCAGGGGGAGTGGGGGGGGGGAAGCGTTCGGGGGCTTCAGTTGCTGGCGGGCAGGGGGGTCGCCCCCCTCGATTAAACATGATCCAATAAATGTTGCGCTTCGAAAACACCCGTAATCATCGTAGAATCGAGCGTGGGGGGAGGGGGCGAGGAGGATGGCGCGTGGGGGAGGGGGGGTTACACGATAATCAGCATCGACAGTGCCGTCGTGCGGCCCATGGCACTCGGGCGACACGCGAATCGATAATAATTGTTGCAACGAAGGATAATGAGGTTACTGAGCCCCCGGGAGGGGAGGAGGGGCGGAGGGGGGGGGGGAAGGGGTGGCGCTCGAGTAAAGCGGACGGTGGGGTACATCGTGTGGGACGATTGGGCGATTGGGGGAGGGAGGGAGGGAGGGGGGGGGGCGAATATAGGGAGAAACATGCACACGGGAAACCGAAGCGGGAAACGTAGGAGGAGGAAATCGAATTATTCGACGTTCGAGTTTCATTCGTTTAAGGAAGTGCTACAACCGGGTGCCGATGCCAATGATGGCCATGCGAAGGGGTGGGGGGTTGGGGGGTGGGGGGTGTTCGAGGGGGTAAAACGTGGCCGGTTGTGGCGCGTGGTATTGGCCATCAAACGAGTATCGTATTTGTGCCTAATCTCTGGGTCACGATCCAATTGATTTTGACTCCCACGTGCTGGCGCCGCCGATTACCGGTCATTTAACCCCCCCGCACATTGGCGCGCGCAGATGGGATTATACAGTTCCCACACTGCCGAGCGCGGCCTATCATTTTCGCGTCCGGATGTGTTCCGGTTGTCCCGCTCGGCGCGGTTGAAGCCCCGGAACCCGTGGACGGGTTGGGGGGAGGGGGGCTGGGGGGCTGGGGGCGAGGCAGAAATTGCTGCTGCCTTGGGCGTTCGTCAGTCGCCAGTTCGTTAGCTCGAATCGGCTCGCTAATCGCGTAATGGCGCGGGGGCAGTGGGGCATTCGGGGCAGAGGTGAGGGGGCTGCCCCCTCCCCCCACCCCTCACCACGTGTTTAGTAATTTAAAGGCATTTCCCGCGCGATTCAGTTCGTGGATGCAACGTGGTCTCCGCACGCAGGAGTCCGCAAAGTGTCTACGTGTCAGTCGCTAGGCTGCGCATTATCGCCCGAGCTACGGTTCTCGCGGGCGTTATGATGGCGATGACCGATGGGGGGCACTTTGTGGCCTTCAATTTCGCGCCTTCTAATTTGTCCCGTTGGACGATATTGAGGGAGGGTGGGAGGGAGGAACGATCCAGCTCGTCTCCTGCTTACAGATCGTTGGGGGGGGGGGGGGGGGGGGGTGAAATAATTTTGTTGACGAAATGACACGAAATTTGTTTGGTATTTTTTGTTTTATTTTTATCTGGATAAACGATGTAATATTTTTGGGGCTTGAAATTGGCGTAACATTAAATTCACGTTAGACGGCGTTGTGGTAAAATATTTTTCGGGAGGCACTCAGGAATTTTAGTCTGCAAAAAAAAAATTCTTTGTAGTTTCAAAAGTGGACCTTAGCGGAAAAGTTTTGTTTCGCGTTAATTATGCTCGTTGTACGTTGATCGTTGATTCGTGTAAGAAATTTGCTGTCTAAACGCATCTAATTCGTCGGTCGGTCGAACAGCGCGCGAACGTTGAAAGGGTGTAATTAACGTCAATTGAACGGAAAATACGAGGCCCGGGGGCGACGCGACGAACCCTCGCGGATACACGCGATCGTTTTTCCCCGGTTGGGCATCAACGAGAGAGCGATGCTTCGCGCTCTCGCCGCACGCGGCCGCGGCGGCGGCGACTCAGACACGAACAACTTCAAAGAAAGTGTCGAGTGCGCTTGATGTATTTCATAAATGCTTCTCTCACTTCCACGAGCTCCGGGCTCTCGTTGATTTATCGTTTTTCCTCTATGTACCCAGCCCACTTCGCGTATATAAATGTACAGTCGTATGTATACATGTTTCAAAGGAAAATAGTCGAGTGGCCGCTTGTCTTAATTTACAAACGAGCGCCCGACGTTCGGCTGAAATTTCAAAGCGCGATGTAACATTCAATTACTCGTGCGGTATTGTCTTTAATTAAACAACAAAATTGTGTCCTAATCTCATTGAAATCAGCTCAGTTAATATTAATTTTCCACAGGCGGACAATTTTTCAATTACGTGTACGATGAAAAATGAATAGAAATGCCGCAATACATAATTCATACGAATTATAAGGAAATTAATTTGTTTCCCAAGTGTATCATATTGTTTTTTTATTTTTATTTATTTTCCCTAATCTAATTGAAAACAGGCCTATTAATATTTATTTTCCTGACAGAAAATTCACGAATTACCTACACAATAAAAAAATACTGTAATAAAATTGACCCAAATCACAGAAGAAATAAATTCCCCAGATCTACATTTAAAGTCAATCTATAGTCAAATTCGTTTGTGCTCAATATCCATCAAGTCGAGTGTCCTCCCGACTGGCGAGACATCCTTGCTCGGCTCTCGATAATTTCTTCTCACCGCGCGCGACACACCGGTGCGACATACGAATTATAAGGAAATTAATTTGTTTCCCAAGTGTATCATATTGTTTTTTTTATTTTTAATTATTTTCCCTAATCTAATTGAAAACAGGCCTATTAATATTTATTTTCCTGCCAGAAAATTCACGAATTACCTACACAATAAAAAAAAAATACTGTAATAAAATTGACCCAAATCACAGAAGAAATAAATTCCCCAGATCTACATTTAAAGTCAATCTATAGTCAAATTCGTTTGTGCTCAATATCCATCAAGTCGAGTGTCCTCCCCATCTCGCTCGGCGTCTCGCTCGGCTCTCGATAATTTCTTCTCGCCGCGCGCGACACACCGGCGCGACTAAATAGCGTCAGCTGCCCAGGTAGCTAACTCCGCAATGAATATCTTTCCCCCGGCTGTCGCTCCTTGTTCCACGTAGCATTAATGACTACAGCGCGGCTCGCGCGTTTTATATTCATTTCAACATCTTCAATCTCCTCGTTTTTTATGTCTCGCTTTCGCTGCTCCTACCTGGCCTCTTATTCCCGGCAATCTCACCCTCACCCTCCCCCCCCCCCTCCTCTTTCCGCGCTTTGAATAGGATAAAGGAGAGGAAAATAGAAGAAAAAAAAAGGTAGAAAAAATAAAAGCGGTAGGAAGATAAGTGCCTTGATAGCCCGGAGGGTATATAGTGCGCACCGAGTGCAGCGCGCGCGATGGCGACACCTTATTCCACCGAGGATTTACACCGACGTGCGATCGCATAAAACTCAATTATCAGATGTACCCGGGCCCGCTCTTTATACACACACACCGGGCGCCTCTATCCTCTCCATGTATAACGTTACCTGCCGCCTCCTCCTCAGCGGTGCGAAGAAAACGCTCCATTCGATCCTCGTCGTCGTCGTCGTCGAGTGTTTACCGAAGTTTTGCATCTTTTACATATGTAACGGCACGCGTCGAAATTCCCCGAGAGTCTCCCTTGGACCCCTCCCCCCCCCCCCGGCGAAAGGATGTACACCGAACGCGGACGTATAACGAGAGGCCGCGGCGGAGAAATTCGCCCGTCGTCGCGCTTCAACTTCTCGCGAAGCTTAACGAAGGGACGGCGCGGTGGCTCTTCAGAAGTTGCCTCGCCGCTCGCGGTTCTGGACGCCGTCGCCGACAACGAGGCTGATCAAAGGCGGAGACGTCAAAGTATTAAGTGTACATGAAAGAAGAGGAAGAAGAGAAAAAAAAATTAAACTCGGAAACATGTATAAAAAAAGGCAGAAGTTAAACTTTACATTTCTTACGATAATTATACGCGAGGCGGGAGCAACGAAAAAAATAAAATAAAATTAGATAAAAGTTTCGCGATACCAGCGAGAGTTTTATTTCCACGCAAATTAGTGCGGAATTTGTGTACAGTTTTCGTGCCAACTTTTGGATCCGGGGGAGAAAAAAAATGCCGAAACGTTTTTGTAATTTTCATGTAACGGATAGACTGCAAAGTCTGCGCGTTTCTTCAGCCACGGTATTAAGCACCCCAAAGATCGGTATTCGCACTGCCATTCAGATTGACCCCCAAGTCGCATAAACAGGGCTTACAGTGACACTAATAATAATTTCCCCTAAAGCCTCACACGAATTATGCCGCAAAGGACATTATTAATAATAATAATGTCCCATTAAAATAACAACAATTATTCCTAAAAAAATAATTTCGTATGAAAAGCAACAACAATATTCTCGGTTTCGAAACGCACAATTTGGTGGTTCCTCTGGTTCCTCTGGCCTCATTCTAATATTGATTGCATAATTGAACGTTTTTAAAATTGAAAAAGCTGCGGAGGAGTCGGAAGGCCTGGGTCTATTCCCTTCCACCCCCGACTCCGGAACAGTTCAATGGGGGGGGGGGGGGGGGGGTGGCACTGAGCAGGGAAGGTAAAGGCACCCAGGTGTTGGAACTGGGCTTCGGAACTGGTAATGGCCGAGAATGTGGCACACGAGTGCAACATCACGGACATTTATATACATCCATATATACACATCTATATCTATACATATATACATATATATATATGTAGCCCATATAGAGGGGCAATGCGAACGCTCGAGCAGACGCGACTGGAGATGGTTCTCCGCAGCACCGATGCCGAACCGTGAAATTAACCCCTGAGCACATTTCCCCAGGTACACGGGACGTAAACCACCCTTCCCGCAATGTCCAATTCCATTTACGAGTAGCCGGCGCTCCGCACGCAGCGAGCCCATTGGACGCGCGGCGCGCGAGAGTTCCGCGAGAGAGCCGAAGGGGGTTCCGAGGGACAGGGACGGCCGAGTCGTGTGCGGGCTTCCGGTCCCTCCATCTCGTGGGGCGATACATGCATTCGTAACACGCAGCACGGCGCGCATAGAACGCCCGGGCGCAACCATCACGACACGACACGTTCGCGCTCCCCACAGCACTTTTTCCCCCGGACCGTATGATCCCCGTGTTACGTTCACACTTTCGGCGAACGTGACGCGCGGCGCCCCGAAACTGGACTCTCTTGTCCACAGCGACAACTTTCAAAGCGAAAAAAAAAAATATATATATATATGAAAAAAAAATTGCACCCCTGGAAATATCGGCAGTCGCGAGTTTTCCTTGTCGATATCGTGGCGAATTTTTGCCATCAGCGTGCGATGCAATTCGACGAAATTTTGGTATTCGCCGCTCTAGAGTTTCCGTTTTTTTTATTTATTTTTTTTTCGTCAGTACACGCCGGGTGGATTTCATCAAATTTGCAAAGTCTTATTTCAATTTATTTCTTCTGGTTAAATTAGGCCATACGTTTCATGTGGGACTCGGCGGCATTGACGAGAGCCTTTTGAATTTTGAATTTGACGAAGCAAAAATTCGTTTTAATTGCACCCTTTGTCGTTTTAATTCGGTCCTTTGGCGAACGCGATGCTCGTTCCACCGAAATTGGACTCTCTCTCTGCATCACCGAACGCCCTAAAAAAATAAAAAAGATATAACATTCCCAGACACATAGGCAGACGATATTTCCATATCGATATCGCGATATACGTCATATTACACGGTTATTCTCGAAATTTATCGAAATGGTGAAATATTTCGTCAAAAAAGAGTCCACATTTTTTCCCTCCATCATGCAAACGAAATATCAAAAAAGTTGCATATTAATTGAATTCACAGTCAGAATTCCAACAGAATCAGCCCGACGACTTTCGGCCGTTCGACGCATAAAAAAAATAAAAAATAAATCCTCACACATTTCCATGACGAAATAGTTGTGCGTCAATGGAACTCAAAATTCCGCCAAACCGTCCGAGAACCCTCGTGCTTTGCGCCCAAAGAGCGTCGGGTTGCCTCGGCAAATCAACTCGCCCCTCCCGCATTTCCCAGCGCCGTAAAATATATTCTTCCGCATTATTCTACCCCGCTGATTCTCTCGCTTTTGGAAGCCCCTAATGCCTTGGCTACTCCTTTATACACTCTATATATAGGCATCCATCCAGTATTCACGAGTCGAGTCCGGTATACAGACACAACCACAGAGAGACTGAAGCCATGTGCACTCAGTTGGATTTACCCCCCTCCCCCCCCTCTCTCTCTCTCTCGTTTTTTTTTCTCGCTTTATGTATCGCTCTATTCATCAGTGTATTCACGTCTGGCACTCTATATCGTCGCCGGGCAAACGGTTCGTTTCTCCGCCATCGCGCGTTGCATTTCCCTCTGCCTCATCTCGCTCGGTCTTTCTTTGTGTTTCTTGATGAAGAGAGCGAGCGCCCTGTGCGTGGAGGTCGAAGGGAGACGGGGAGAAAAAGGGATGGAAAGACAGAGAGAGAGAGAGAGAGAGGGGGACAGGCAAAGAGAGCGCCCGACGGTAACGAGCCATCGTCCAACGGCCCGTAGAAATTGCGAGAATTTACATTAACCCGCGGCGGGCGCATTGTTCTCGGATTCCGCGGTGGCGGGTACGAGTAGAAATTACAGACGCCCGGGTACCGCGTGCGCGCCCGCGCTCTGCCCTTTCGACCGATGCTCGCGCGATGCTGGAGCCTGCGGGAGACTTCTGCCGCTCTCTCGCTTTCTCCCTCTGTGGCTCGATCCCTCCGCACCGCAAGTCGCCCATCCCATTACCGCGAGAGCGGCCCCTCGTCTACTTCGGCCTTTCTACCGCGTCACTGTCCGCGCGCGTGGCTTTCATTTTTGCCCTCGTCTCTCGGCGCGCGGCACCGCGCCGAGAGTGCCGGCAAGTTTTTAAAAGAATCCGCGCGGCATACGCGCTGTGCCGGCCGTCGACACGCACGCGGCCGGGTCG
Organism: Pimpla rufipes; assembly: GCA_963932165.1. Taxonomy (NCBI): domain Eukaryota; kingdom Metazoa; phylum Arthropoda; class Insecta; order Hymenoptera; family Ichneumonidae; genus Pimpla; species Pimpla rufipes. Next base: position 18,195,664 of record OZ010635.1, read on the forward strand.
ACCTCTGTTTTCTGGCGCTGTAACCCCCGGCCCTTTTGCGCCACGACGAGTCGCGTAAGCGCGAGGGACTTGTGTTTTCACGGTGGAGTGAATGTTTTTGTGGGTTGAGACTGTTTGGTTGGTGGACGACGAGCGACGAATTTCTTAGGTACGCAGCGTTGATACATTCTGGTTTAAGATTTGAGGAATTTTAAGAATTTTAGATATTACAGAAATTTTAAGAATTTTAGATATTACGGAAATTTTAAGAATTTTAGATGTTTCAGAAATTTTAAGAATTTTAGATACTTCAGAAATTTTAAGAATTTTAGATATTTCAGAAATTTTAAGAATTTTAGATATTTCAGACATTTTAAGAATTTTAGATATTTTAGAAATTTTAAGTATTTTAGATGTCAGAAATTTTAAGAATTTTAGATATTTCAGAAATTTTAAGAATTTTAGATATTTCAGAAATTTTAAGAATTTTAGATATTTCAGAAATTTTAAGAATTTTAGATATTTCAGAAATTTTAAGAATTTTAGAGGTTTCAGAAATTTTAGAAACGAAGCTTTTTAGGAATTTTAGAAATGTTAGCGATTTAAAGAAAATGTGTGTGATTTTTAGAAACAGGTTTTTAGGAATTTTAGAAATGTTCGAAATTTTAAGTATTTTAGAGACTAAGAATTTTATTAATTTTAAAAATATTAGAAATTTTAGGAATTTTAGAAATATTAGAAATTTTAGGAATTTTAGAAATATTATAAATTTTAGGATTTTTAGAAATATTAGACATTTTAGGAATTTAAGCAATTTCAGGGATTGTGTAAAAATGGAATAGTTACAGTAAAATCAGAACTGAATATTTTTTAGGGATGTCAAACATATCGCCACTCGCCGAGCTCACCATTTTCAGTCACGTCACAGAGGCTTTCACCGCGCATCACAATGCCCAGGATTGACTTACGACCCGTCGTTACATCGACCATCGCGACATGCGTGGCTCGACGAATATTTTTGCCGAGAATCCGCAAAGCAACCCGAGGGCTTTTACCGCGACACATACGTCGGTGTCGCTGGACACCGAGTCATCAGCATACACACGATGTTGACCTTCTGGTATTGAATTTTCCTTGTGTTCCTTCGAACGCCGCGCGCGAGACGCTAATGGACGTCCCTTCAGGCGCATCCCTTTGATACGTACGATTATCCACGGAAGACGCCAGTGTCTCCGGCAGAACAATGCCAGAGCCGAGAGTACGGGAGCGCCGGGACAGAACTCGGCGACGCGGTACAAGCGAATTTGCACCTAGCGTATACGTAACGTCAGGTCCTTGGGCGACTCCGGTCCCGACCTGTGTGACAAGCCGACTCCGAGATAACATATTGCTTCCCGTATACGTCTCCCACTCGTGTTTCCAACGGCAAGAGACACTTCTTGCTCGTGACGTCTTTATCCACGTTGTACCCGTCATCGTCTTATAACCCAGACACGCCCAATAATAACTCACCATTCACGTCCGTTGCACGATGCGAAGAGGATTTAGCACAATTACCGCGGCGGGGGTGGGTTGAACGTGCTGTGTGTCTCTAATCAACACGTTTCTTGCCAGTCGGATTGATCCTGATATTCCCCGCGAAGCTCGTTCCGCCGGGGCGAAAATAAACGTCGCGGTGACTTTTATTGCGCGGGGGCTGTTTGATGTATTTTTTCATATTGTTTTTTTTTTTCATCACAAAAGCTTCCCAGAATTGACGTAATGGATGATAACATATTATTGTAGACGTTGCGTGATCTACCGTCATGATATTTCCGTAAAAGCAGATATATATTATTGCATGAAAATAGTTCTATTTGAAAATATCAATTTTTCATATTTTTTCAACACTTTTCGGCGTTTTAGTTGTATAAATATTTTTGGTATATGACGTATAATTGTTTCTGAAATATATGCAAAATGAGGAGGAATACCTGGTGACATTTATTATTGTTAATTCAATTGATAGCAATTCACATTTCAAATTCTAATTAATCGTGTATTTTCGTCCCTCAGGTGTACGAGATGTTCGTGGCCGGCTACCAGTTCAAAGTTCTCTCGCCCGTGTTCACGGGCCACTGGGGCCTCCAGACGCGCAAGGGACGACCCGCGTGGCGCGAGCGTCAAAACAGCGTAAACAGGAAGCACTTCGAGTCCTTCAGACGGGAGATTTTCGCGCGTTATCAGAGGGATCCGTCGAAGCTTATCAAAGGTTCAAACTGACGGAACGGAAGACCGGCAAACCAGCAGCAGCAGCAGCAGCGGCAGCGCCCTCTCGCCACCACCGTCCATATCTTCGTCGTTAAGCTCTCATATTCAATAGACGAGGCGAGCGAAGGGGCTTCGAGGGACGGCAACTTTACCGCCCGCCCTTGTGCAACGTGTACCACACCACAGTGAAACTCGTTCTACCTCATGAAAAGTAGATTACGCGGCTTCTTGGGGGCCGCGTGACCCCTGAATAAAAGCTAACGCCGCTTTTTCTCGGCCATATTCCGACCCCACGAACTCGGGGGTCACTCTGCACTACGACATAAGTCACTGTAATAATATTAAGCAACGTTTTTGTTTTCGTTGGATCGCACGAGCTCGCTCGCTTCGTGCGGTGGCCGATTTCTTGCTCAAACCAGCTTCAAAAAAATCCAACACAGTAAGCTCGGATTCGAGAGACTTTATTGCACTTACACTGAAAAAAAAAAACTTCTACCTTATTCGTATTCGTACCAATCATGTCCAACGTGATGACAATGCAGCAGGCCAAGTTTTCTTCAGTATTCTCAGCAGCGCGGCCAAGTTCACGATTTTCGTTGCGGCGACCGCGTCGATCGGTCGGAGCATCGAATCGCTCAAATGCAGAATTAAAGAATCATTGAACAATTTGTACATGTGAGTATTAAGGGAAAAGTGTGTAACATGGGATGCGTATACAACTTTTTCGCGGGCAAATTATGGTCGAATCTGTAACTCTTTGCAGTGGAAGCTCAATGCGAAGCTCAAGAAAAATGCGGTTTATGACAACCCATTGGAAATCGGTTAGCTAAGATACAGCCGAACTTACGATAAGCCGAACGTCCGACACTTTCTGATCTTCATATTAATTTTTTTAAACGTCGATTCGTATTTGCTTTTGCACAATATATCAGTTCGACAACGCCACGAGACATATCAAGATTATTTGACATTTCGTTGCAGGCCAATTTTTCCAATAAGTACTTCTTGTCTCATTCCAATTCAAGTTCGGCTGTAATTAGGCGTTAATTAATATGTATAGATCTCGCGCGAGGATCGCGAGACTTTTGATAATCGACGATGTATGTAACACATATACAAATATTATATGAACGAAGTGCGTGTATTTTGTTAGACAAAGTAATTCGGTGTACGCCAAGGGCAGAAATATTCGGGCGTGTCCGCGAGGCTCGGACGAGTTTCGGGAAACGTGATGGTAGGATTTGTCGTTAGCGTTTGCGTGTAAAGAACGATTTCTCGACAAGTTGGAGAATTACAATTGTGATGACGATGATAATAAATGAATGTTGTGAACAATTCATCGTCGCTTTTATTCCGCCTGCCTATCGATCACGTCGGCCGTGGGATATTCTGTTCGCACGTTATACACGGGTATCACTGCAGACAGTCAGCCCGTCGGGCGAATTCCGTATTTTCAGTCTCGCGAGTCAGTCAATCCGAGCTTTGCCTCGACTTTGCCGGGAGTGATAGGTCTGTCGTCACGTGTGGAGCTCGCGAGGCAGCGTCAAGTCGCGGGAGATTGAATAAAACATGAAAATGTTCGGTGAATAGGATTCTCGTCACCGAGGATTCCAATTTATCGATGGACCAACCGTGGGACGGTGAGAGAGAACCCTTTTTCCATATCGATCCCGGAATAATTAAATCTCCGCCAAGAATCCACGAAACTTTATATTCCCGCCCGGGGCGCGATGCCCCGCAAACTCGACGCGAACTCGTTGTGTATGCTAATCTCTTATCAGTCAGTCATGGGATAAGTATTAAGGTAGTTCTAGCGCCTAGTGTCCATTTCGCATAAATTCGAGGAATTTAGGAGAGAATTGCAAACACTTCTCGATGGTCTAAAAATCTGAAAAAATTCATACGCATTAGAGGTACTGAAGAGATTAATTTTGCATAATAATATTTCTTAAATGTTATTAACAAACTGATGAAAAAAAAAATTGTTTAATAAATATTTCGATGACCCAAGTTTTTTTGTTGATGAAAATGATTTCTTCGGTTTTCTGAATACGTATGAATTTTTTCAGATTTTTAAGTACTCTTTGAAATTTGTGTTTTTTTATATGGAAAATATGTACAAATTTCAAAGAGTACTTAAAAATCTGAAAAAAATTCATACGTATTCAGAAAAATGAAGGAATCATTTTCATCAACAAAAAAACTTGGGTCATTGAAATATTTATTAAACAATTTTTTTTTCATCAATTTGTTAATAACATTTTAGAAATATTATTATGCAAAAGTAATCTCTTCAGTACCTCTAATGCGTATGAATTTTTTCAGATTTTTAGACCATCGAGAAGTGTTTGCAATTCTCTCCCAAATTCCTCGAATTTATGCGAAATGAATATTTGGCGCTAGAACTACCTTAACACGCGACGAATCGCGGCGCTCGAGGCAGTTCGCATACAAACTTCTCGAAAAAAATGGAAAGTTTAAATCCGGTTAGACGAGTAAAGGAATTGTGATTAATCGGTATTCGAGTTGTTGCGCCAAATTTTTAACTGGTAATAAGAAAAGGAAAAGAGTGTAACGAGATTAAATATTTATTTGTCAGGATTTTTCCCTAAAAAATGATTTAGTAATTTTGTTTTACAACGTTTCAAACGTTCTTCTCCTTCGATTTTGCTTGTCGCAAAAGGAGACTATTGAGAAATAGCTCTGAGCCCCAATCGTAAATCCCGCGAGCGGCGCTCGGCGATATAAATTCGCGTTTAATCTTGTGTAAACGTCTGCTTGCACTTTCTGACCCCGACAACTCGTTTCAGAATGGTTTAATTTCCTCCGCTGCATGTAACCGACCGCCGGGCTTTACCTGGCTACTTTTAGCTGCTGCTGCGCGGGGGAAAAACCCGGGAAGAGAGCCGAGATAGCCGCGGTAAATGGGCCACGTGTGTCTGCAGTAAACGCCCGGTCGTACCGTGTGTGGTTACACCTGGTAGTACATGCTATCCAGAACACACATTCGCGTCGCTCCTTCCGCGGTTCCATGCTCCAACTCGCGAGTGAATTGTCCGACTACGCCTCATACACTCGGGGTCTATATTTTCTTCGTTTACTCACTTTCCTCAAAAAAATCCTCCACTCTTTTCCGTCACGATTTTCGCCGGCTGGTTTTGAAAAATGTTTCTACAATGCGTCCAAATAAATTCATCCTTTCTCTCAAACTTTCTCGCTCCATTTTTTCTATATTATTTCCAAGAATAAAATGCATGGCCACCTCGAAAATCGAATGGACGTCTGCATCGCTGTAAGGAAAAACGTCTTTTCGATCACTTTCTCCGAAAAAATCCGTCATTCATTTCCGTCACGATTTTCACCTCCTAATTTTGAAAAATGTTTCTACAATGCTTTCAAATAAATTCATTTTTCCTCTCAAACTTTCTCACTCCATTTTTTCAATATTATTCCCAATAATAAAATGCATGGCCACCTCGAAAATCGGATGCACTTCTGCATCTCCGTAAGGAAAAACGACTTCAGGTTTGCTTTCTCCGAAAAAAATTCTTCACTCATTTCCGTCACAATTTTCTCCCACCGATTCCGAAAATTTCTCCCCACCAAGAAAAGTAACAAAAACCTCAACAACAAATAATTCCATTCCCCCAAAGTTTTTCACTCAACAATCCCATGAACATCATTCCCAAGTGCAAAACATGCAAACATTTCCCGCAATCCAGATGGACCTTCCCCTCGATGTCCAATCTCGCTCCGTTAAAAACGTCTTCGGCTCCGGTTTCCCGCGGCGCGCGAGCTGCAAATCGGGTTACATTCCAATTACAGGAAGTTGAATGCGAAGTAATTTAAGTATTCGATGCCGCTCGCGAGACTCGCAGCGAGCTTAGACATCCAATCCTTTTGTAAATTTCAGGTCTGATGAGGGAGCGTCTCATTTAAGTCTGCTGCCAGACGGAGCGTTTCCACTTGTTGACGGTGGCGACACGTACAACACACAGCGGCGCGCGCGGCGCTCTCGCGCGCAGCGCAATCTCCAGCCAGTAGTGCAACTCCGCGTCGAGTCAGACACGAGAGAACGCGCGCGCGCAACCCCCGTGGGACTCTTGTTTTCTCTAATCCCGGTGCTATATTTCGAGCGCTCCTCGCCCGGCGCAGTCAACGTAATTCGAGAATCATCGTCTCGTCTATGGCGATGTCTGCGAGCGAAACTAACGAAATTCGGCTGTGTGGGGGATGGGGAGGAGGATAAATCCCTCGTACCCCGCCGCCGTTTCCGCAAAATCTTCTTCTGTTCTCGCTAATAGGGACGACCAGACGGATTTCGCATGCTAATCTCGCGTAATCTCGGACTAATCCCGCGCAATCTAAAAGCGGATCTGCGCCGGGGCTGCGCGCGCTAAGCTCGATGCTTTTGCTGATACCGCGAGCGAGCGCCCGGTGCAACATACGGCCCGCCGGGATAGGGCGAAGCTTTCAATTAGAGTAAGCGTTACGTCGATAGAGGGGCGCCTACGCTGTACCTATGAATCTTCGATCGTCTTTACCCAGATCCACTTGCTGTACCCCCTGCCGCCGCCCCGTCCGGCCTTCGGAGTCTTCTTCAAGCGCTCGTGAAAGCTTCGCCTCACGCTACATTTTTGCCTCCGTGAGCCTCCATGAGGTTCCTGGTCTCTGCGATGCATATCATCTCGTATTCAGGCTGGGCCTTTGCTCGGCAGTTTTTGCTGAATTTTTCTATTTTTATTTTTAGGATTGACGATTTGTGGTACCTATAGTCAGATGAGTGGCGAATTTTTCAAATCGTTTCTGCATCTTGTAACTTTGATTCGAGTTTCTATCATTTCTGTTCGAAATCTACAGAAATGTTAAAGATTTTAAGAAAATTTGTGTGGTTTTTAGAAACTAAGGTTTTTTTAATTTTAGAAATGTTTGAAATTTTAAGTATTTTAGAGACTAAGAATTTTAGGAATTTTAGAAATGTTCGAAATTGTAAGTATTTTAGAGACTAAGAATTTTAGGAATTCCAGGCCGAATTCCAGGGTCAAAGATTGTGGGAGTGATTTAAAAAATTTGACACTGATTTCACAGGTGCTAGGCGCAACAGTTACCTCATTTTTCTGTGCCAGTAATTTCTGTTCAGCTGACACTTGCAAAGGATCAGCAGAAAAGTAGCTAAACAGCGTCAGCTACCACCTGATTAGATTAAAAATAAAGCACGTCGCAGCTATGGCGAGAAAATATTTCCTCAAAAACTTCTACTTTCCCAAGTCCGTGCAATAATTTTTATTTTCGGTGCTCCGCCGTGTACGTGCAGCAGCGGCTTATGATAAAAAAAAGTCTGCGCAGAGGACTCGCCGAGGAGAGACATTCGACCCTCGACGTCTCCGCGGCTGAATTCACGTTCCTTCCACTCGGCTTCGGGTACTTTCGTGTCTCTAAATTTTCCTCGACGCGAGCAACGTCAGAGAGACAGAGCGAATGAAGCGTTGTACCTGGGACAAGCGACGGATGAAGAAAAAAAGAAAGAATGAAAAAAAAAAAAAAAACGCTTGTCCCGGCTGCCGTATTTTTTTTATTCCCTGTTCCTCGGGTCCCCAGAGCGGAAAGAACGACTGTATATAGCTTGTTTCTCCTTTTTAACTCTTACGCGGTATTAAGGTTATCGTGCCAAGGTCATCTTGCGAGCGTAAAAGCTCCTCTCCTCATTGTTCCTGGTTGGATGAAAGCTCCACAGGGCGAAACGAGAGCACTCACGAGATTAGGCATCGCCGCGCGCGTTACATTGTCCCGTGTCGCGCGCGCTCTCGCTGCAAGTGGAACAAAGTTGAGGCCGTATAATACTTTCCGAGTCCGCCCCGACCATCTGATGACGGATGAGCTCCCCAAGGACCACCGAACTCTCACGCTCCGTACGTGTCGCGATACGGTTTAGGTAAAACGTACACCCGAAGGGAATTGCAGCATCAACTCGTTTCAACGAATTGCCCATTTTTGGCTTCAATAAGTGCAGCGAGCTTCGTGTTTATGACTTTTTTAATTAAACCTGCCGATACGCGCGCTTTACCTACCAGGAAAAAGAAAAACGAAAATAATCAAGTGGTTGGAATTGTTCGTGAAAACTATTGCGTTTCGAAAAAAAAAAAAAAAAAACAATGGCGAATTCGTTGTGTACGGGCAAAAATATATTGAAACGAAGTTAAAAAAATAAAATACATTAAAAGTGTTTTCGCGAGAACTAATCGTGAATAGTTGAGGTAGGGTGGAAGTACCGTTTTTGGCCACCTTTGGTCCAATTGTGGCTATCAAGTTTAAAAGGATTTAATTGTTTATGTTTATTTATTTATTTATTTATTTATTTATTTATTTATTTATATCAACGGGAAAATCCCTTTTACATACATTGGTTCGATACATTTGAAACACAAATTATTAATATTTCACCTTGGTATTTAGCATTAATATAGCATGAAAAACATATTTCAAAGAAAAGAAAATAATCAAGAAAACAAAAATATATATATATATATATATATATATATATATATATATATATATATATAATAATGTTGTTGTATAATGATGTTGTTAAATAAAATAAAAATGGACTTGACAATCTTATCAATTTGTATGAATACTTTCAAGGTATCAGATTTCGAATATGGAAAAACAGATATTTTAAATTAAATACAGTGAAAATGGCCACTAACGGTACAGTGGTCACAAATGGTACTTCTACCCTATCTATTCGATAAAGTTCGAGGAACAAATTTTTGAGAGATTGTGTGACAGTAAATTGAAAACGTAGTCGTTACAACCACGTATTTCGTTTCATACGTTTCGTTTCGTTCCTTTCGTTTCATTTCTTGGTTTACAAATATGTAAATCGACTCTTCAATCCGGCCGATCCTGTTTCACTCCACACTCTCTTTTGCCGGTAGCACAATTTTCCTTACATTTCCGAGAGAATCCGCGAGTGTTAAATATTTGAGGAGCGTTTTTGGCAGAGAGCAAAATCCCAAGTAGTCTAAGCGAGAGCTCGCTCCTCTCTATCGTCTCGTGCCTTAGCAGTATTACGTTACCGTGTCTGTGGGATGCGGGTAATCAAAAGTTTCGCGTACTCCGGGCCGAGAGAGATTCGACGGCGCTTTCTGAGCGCGCGGAGCAACGCGCGCGTTCGCTGACTGTGGCGGCGGCGGCGGCGGCGACGACGAACGTCCGGGGGGCCAACGGTTCCAATCGTTTTGTAATTGATAGAGGTGTTTGTTCGCTTTTGTAAATACCATTCCATTAGTGCAAGGATGAGCCCGGGAAAGGGCGAAGTTCGAGCTGCGGAGCCGGAAAGTTTTAAGCCGCGCGGTGGGGGCATCGGGGCATCTGATAGTCCTCCACTTCATCTCGCGCTCGCGAAGCTCACAAACGGTCGCCTTGGGTCGTCGCTGCGACTGGTTGGAAACGTAAAATTTTCATTTTACATTGCATTTTTAAAAAGATGCATGAAAACTGAATGAATGAAGTTTGATCTAAAGGTCAATTGTAATTTTTTACACCATATCTTAGGTCATTTTAATTTTAAGTTATTACATTTCATCCTTGTTTTTAATTTTAAGTTATTACATTTTATCTTTATTTTCAATTTTAAGTTATTACATTTTATCTTTGTTTTTAATTTTAAGTTATTACATTTTATCTTTGTTTTTAATTTTAAGATATTACATTTTATCTTTGTTTTTAATTTTAAGTTCTTACATTTTATCTTTGGTTTTAATTTTAAGTTATTACATTTTATCTTTATTTTTTATTTTAAGTTATTACATTTTATCTTAGTTTTAATTATAATTTATCATTTTTATCGTAAAATCAATTTAAATTTCTTATATCTGTCTTAAATAAAAGAAAATATTATTATCGAAAATAAATAGTTTTACTTCCCACATTTACAGTCACTGTTCTTTTTAGAGATTCAGTATTTTTGAGTCTCGTAATTTATGTAGACATGCATTTAACAGGCCGACTCGGTATCGGCAGCTATCACCGACCCGTCGCGCAAGCTTATCACGTGCACGCGCATTACCACTCGTGTTTGAGTCGCTGATTAACGGCAAAGTGGTCGCCCGGGCGCCGCGATGGAGTTTTCACAAGCGTCAGGCATAACACATCCGGCGCGTATGCCCAAATGGAACTTGGTGCATTAAGAGCAAATTAAGCCTTCATTCGGTGCGAGCGCGCGTTTCCGGTTCGACAACGATGAGCACTTTAGAAATTAGCCGCTCAATCCATCAGCGGCTATATATTCGCGTGCAGCGGCTAAAGCGATTCTTGAATCGAATGCAAATTCCCGCGCCGCGCGTCGTCCACACGTCCTTCGATCTCGGCGAACGCGAGTCGCCCAGGAGCTGAGATAAATAATGCAAATGGATCTTTCATATTTTTCCCTCGTGCTCATCGCGTGTACGTCGCAATGCCGAACGCGGTCCGCAACAAAAACAGCGGAAAAATGGAAGAATTTCCCGGACGTCGAATCGCTGCGCACAAAAATGAAAGGAAAGCATGAAAGAGAATTGACAACTTCGGGACATCCCCGAAGCTCGCCCGATACTCCTGGCTCTCTTTCTCTCTCTCTCTCTCATTTCCCGTTAAGGTAAGAGGATTCGCGATACGCTTCCGGTAAGCTAAAAGCAGCCCGGGTCTCCTCAGTCGGAAGTTTTATACTTCTCTCGGCGGATAATCGAGTGCCCGTTACAATCCCTCGCGAGACTCCACTGCACACGAGGGGCGGGGGTGAGGTCCGCGCGCTGCGTCGTCCCCGACGAGGGATAAGAATAAACAGTCCGGAGTTATGTGCTGCTCCCGGTATCGGGAACGTCGAACGCAACGTCCTCCAATTCGGAGCCTCTCACCGTATATATGTATACAGGTCCGCTTGTCCTCTTCCTTCGTTGGGCGCGCGTTCGTGACGGAAAATAAAGAGACTCGCTTGTTTTTCCCGGTGGAATCCACAGAGCGAATCCAGCGCACGCGGAAACGGCAACACAGTGCGCGCGGCGGGCATTCGAAGGGACGCATGGCCTCGCATAAGTAAATATAAGCTCGTTGAGCGCGACTCGGATAAGCGACGAGAGCTTCGGAGCACAGTTGAAGGGGGTTGCGAAGGGGGTAGGGGAGAGGGGGATGGTCCGTAGTCCTTCGTCCAGGTTGGTAAACACGTGAGTGTGGATGGTCTCAGGTCGAACGACGAGAATTGCAGCGTTGGTCGTGCGCTATGCAATTCCCCCTGCCTCCCCTCCTTTCCACCATCACCCAACCCCCCGGCCAGAGTGGTCTTATATACCCCGGGACAAGGACAATGTAAATCTTGAACGAACTGACAGGCAGACGGTGCGGAAATATGGTGCGACGCGCGCGCGCGCCGCGACCATGAAGGTCCGGAAACGGAACGCGAGAGGCGCTGCCGGTGTCGGAAGGTAGAGGAGGGAAAAGGGCAGACACGGGACGAAGGCAGACGAAGCGAGACGACGACGACGACGACGACGACGACGGAGACGACGGGGAGATACGACACTAACAGCTCGACGGCGCGACGGTGGCAAAAGCTCCGGATTCGCGCGTACGGGGTACGCGCGACGTAACGAAGGACCGAAATATTTGCTATGGTAATACCGTAATTAAAATGTAAATGAAGGCCCTGCCTGGTAAATATGTTTGTACGAATATAGGATATAGCCGGGCCGCGCGGCCACCCTTCGGATTTAAACACGGCCCCTCTCCGTATCGCCCCCCGCAGCTTTAGCGCTTTGCTCCACCGGCTATACGTGATAGCGGATTAAGACGGACTACACGCGCGATTATCACGTGATGCGGGGTTTTCCGCCGCGATGTGTAATCTTAGTTTAACATGAAAATCGCAACGCGAACGAATGACTTTTCGATGTTTTTTTTTGGGTACACTCTCATGGAAATAAAGTATACTTCAGATATATGCACGGATATATAATTTAGGTACGCTATATATAGCGGCAAAAAGTTCTATATCCTCTGTATGTCTGATATATGTCCTCTGTATCTGCAGTTTTTCTAGATTTCAGATATATAATTTATATATTCAGAGGACATGAATTGTGTAACTACTATATATCTCATATTTATGCTAAACATAAATCATATATATGGTTGTATATAAGAAATATATTGAACTGTATACCAAAAATATATTAATTGTATTTTTTATATAATTAATTTTATAATTCAATTATATTTATATTATCAGAAATATATTAATTATATTTTTGGGATACAAAAAGGTTACAACCGGTATGTATTGTCTATATATCTTTGATATAAATTAACAATATATAAAGCAGCAAAAAGTTCTATATCTCGGATATATAATATCATGTATACACATATATAGTATGAATTTTCTATATATCTGTGGATATATAAAAATTATAATTCCAAGTATGCTTTTTCTCCATGGGGCCAGATTATTCGTCGTGCTCTGTTTAATTTCATATAATTTACGTTTCATTTCATTCTTGCAGTATCTCAGCACTGTTAAAAAAATCTGTGTTGAAATTAATACAAAAGTGTTGGAAGTTTTTTTGCGGTTACAGTTCATGAAATCTACAATACGTAATTGGATTTTCAATGAGTGGTATATTAAAAATTTTATTTACGAATAGTGTTTCCTGCAAACTTCAACTAATTTCAAGATGCACGATGGAAATTCCAGTTCTCACCGACTCGCTTTACCCGCGCGCTCGCGAAGCTCCGCGCAAAGTCGAAAAATCTTTACACCGAAATGCTTCGGAGACCAGTGGAACACATTTGCGCGGTCTACCGGGGGTTTTCCAGACGCAACGAGGGAGCGAGACCGCGCCGTCTGCGCGCGTTAAAGGGGGACGAATCGCGTATTTACGTTTCACGTGAATGAGCATGTTGGTTGGAGGGTTATAAACTCCTTAACGATCCGTCATTCACGCAGGCGACCCAGACGTCCTCCACCACTTCGCACGGTATTCACCGGGCACAGAGCGGCTCCTGTTTTCCCGGCCCGCTTGTGAGTATATATGAAAGCAAGTTTCATTATAATACGCGGTTCCACTGCGGGGCAAACCATGCGAAGAGGTATGGAGGAGGAAGGGAGGAGGATAGAGAGAGACAGAGAGAGGGAGAGAGTTTCCCTCTCTCTCTCACTTCCGCGATGCGGGTGAACGGGTGAGCACCCTTGCACAACTCTCGGCATTACTTAGACCTGTAATTAGCGTGGTTCTGATTACCCGCAGAGCAGCGCGAGACGGAGACCCCGGAAAACGGGAGACAGCGCGTAGCCCGGGGCGCGTGACAACGAAACGTCTCTGTTCCGCGTGCATAAACATTCCCGCGGCATCCAGAAAGCAATCCGCAAGCCGCGCCCGCTGAGAATCCACGGAAGTCGGATAAACGTTTAATTTCCCAAACTTATCCGCGATGCGCGCGCGGAAAATTTCGCGAGATCGCGGAGCGGGGACAAAGAAACCGGTTGACAAACGAGCCGACAGAAGGGGTTCCTCAACCACACTGTAACGGACTCCCCGAGCAATTGGATTCGCCGGTGGTTACACACGAAAATGAGATTTCGTTTGTTTGCGAAACTACAAAGAGATGTGGCTGTATTTTCGCCTCGTGCAAACGCGTTTTTCGCGCGTCTCGAAAGTTACTTCGGACGAAGTCATTTCGCGACATCTGAGTGCGAGTCAAACGAAAAATTCGCGGCAAACGGGATTGGGAACGGAAAATGGGAAACATATTTTTATCGTGACTTAAGTTGTTTCGATTGAGGAATTCCTCGACCCTCGTCCCTCATTATTCCCCGACATTCGATCCGCGATACCTGCGAGCGAACGAAAATTCAAAATTCGAATCGAACGAAAAAATCGCAACACAGCAGGATCGAAAATGGAAAATTGCCAAAATATTTCCATCGACTTGAGCCGTTTCGACCGTCGCAGCGAACGAAAATTCAAAATTCGAGTCGAACGAAAAATTCTCAGCAAAGCAGGATCGAAAATGGGAAATTGCAAAAATATCTCCATCGACTTGAGCCGTTTCGAAACTCGCAGCGAAAGAAAATTCAAAATTCGAGTCGAACGAAAAATTCTCAGCAAAGCAGGATCAAAAATGGGAAATTGCGAAAATATTTCCATCGACTTGAGCCATTTCGAACGTCACAGCAAACGAAAAATCAAAATACTCGCTCTTATGCGCCGTCCACGAGAGTCCCAAAGGTTTCGCCTTGAAAATTTGCATTCACTGGTTGAATCGATCTCGTACAGCGGAGACATCTCAGCAGGTTGTTCGCCGCGAAATAATCGTTTCCGAGCGACCGAGTTGCACCCTGGTTAATCTCGCGAGTCGTTAATTCTCAGCACCGCGGAGCCTCTGGATATAAATTAACGACCGCCTCACTTGCATCCTGATGTCTCGATTCGCTCATTTATTTTGCGTCCCCCGACGAATTCGTCGGCTCGCGATAATTTAGCGGGGAGGGGGCGTGCGGGACCGGAGGGACGACGCGCGAGGCTCTTTTAAAATTCATTCGGCCGCCGGTCCCGCGGGGGCGAAATGGATAATTCGAAACTGCGATCGGTAGAAGGAGCGTGGCGAGAGTCCGAGTGACCAGAAGCTAACTGAGGGTGGTTCGCGGTCCGGTGCGAGGGGGTGGGAACGGCGGTGGCGGTCCGCAGCCTGCAAAGCAGTCATCTCCCAGAGGGTCCGCTGCTTGCACACGAGGATGCAGTGAAATATAGGTCGTTCCGCCGTAACTCCGCGGGCTACGCGGTGTGGCGAGCGTATTGATAAGCCGTGTGTTAGCCCCGACGAGCTCGCACCGGAGAATATAATACACGGACGTTTCCGCACCAATGCCGAACGTTTGTCCACGACGACATCTGACCTATATAGCGGTGATTGTCCTCTTTGCGATGTTATTTTATGTTGAATTAATTACGGTTCTCGCGTTCGCGAAATATCGAGTCAATGACTTCCTTTTCCTTGAAGGACGAGGGCACCTAGAGAAATCGTTCTGATGGGATCTATTCGAAACAAATAAAATTTATTTCAATGAAATAAAAATATATTTCAATGAAATAAAAATTTGTTTGAATGAAATAAAATGTATTTCAATGAAATCAATTTTATCTGGATCAGATAAAATTTATTTCATTCAAATAACATTCATTTCATTCAAATAAAATTTATTACATTTAAATAAAATTTATTTCATACAAATAAAATTTATTTCATTCAAATAAAATTTATTTCATTAAAATAAAATGTACTTGATTCAAATAAATTTTATTTCGTTCAAATACATTTTATTTGTTTCGAATAAATCCCATCAGAACGATTTCTCTGGGTGTGGACGAAAAAAATGGTCATAGATAATATCGTCGAGAAAAAATCAAGAAGCATTTGGACATCATAGATTCAAATCGTGAGTTGCACGTGGTAGGGGAGATCGGGATTAATTGGGACAGGGAAAGTTGGGTTAAGGTTTTTGAAAAATTATCAATTGCCTTCGTGAGGTCTCGGGTGAGGCTTTCGTGAGATCTCGGGTGAGGCTTTCGTGAGATCTCGGGTGACGTCTCGGTGAGGTCTTGATGCGAGGACTTGATGAGGTCTTAGTCGTTCCTTGATCTCATCTGAACCAAATATATTTTATCACTGGCAGTAGAAAATGTCACTGTCGAGCAGACAAAACCGCTATTAATCGACTCAGTTGGGAATCGCTGATGTATTCACAAGATCGTTCACTCCTGTGAAACTGCGCATTGAAATCGAGATTTTTTTATCACCTCTTTCCCCACTTATTTACGGATATACGCGGAGAACGAAATATCCTCGATTCTTTAATCCGCAAATAAAAGGTGCACAAAAGTGCGAACCGATAAAAGTTGCGGCGTGCGACGTTGTAATTTTTGTTGCGACCAAACAAGAACGCGCACGTGTGACGCGCGCATACGAACCGTAAAGTTCGTCAATCCCCGCGCGGTTGCCGAGTCGTTCTTGAATTTTGTATGCCATTAAATGAATTGGGTCTCGCGTATACACGGACGGTATGAATTTGTGGGTTGCGCATTCGCGATGTTCTCGGTTAATTACTCTAGAGAAAACGCGGGGGGCGCGCGAAACTGCGCGCGCGGCGGTGGTCGCGTCGGTGTGGTTCGCCCCGGTTGATTCAACCCTACACGCTGTTAGCTTTTTTTCAATTATTTTGTCACCTGTGCGTACACTTGGCGTGTGGCCGGGGGCGCCGGATGCACATGAGAGAGACAGAGAGAGTGAGAGAGAGAGACAGGGAGAGTGAGAGAGAGAGACAGGGAGAGTGAGAGAGAGAGAAAGAGAGAGACAGAGAGAGCGCACCAACCACCGCGGCTGGAATCTCGTATGGTTACGCTCGCTCGTGTTGGTAGCCGTGACACGCTCGCTCCTATTTCCCTCGAGTGTTCTTCATTTTTTTTTTTTTTTTTTTTTTTTTTTTCGTCGCATAATTGTTTATCGCTGCACGGCGAGCAGAATGAAATCGTCCGTTCACGACTTACAGCGCGGTGCTTAGGATGTGGAACTGTGCTGACTTCGCGACTCCTGAAAATTGTACTCGGTGACGAATTATTTCGCTTTGATGTCGCGGGTTTGCTTTCGAACGAGTCAACACACTGCGAGCGTCTGTTGTACCGGCTGACCGGGGTAAGTCGTGACGAACGCCCCCGAGCGTTCGGACACTCAAATATTGGAGCAAGGAGCAAATAAGGATCGCCGTGTTGACTCGGGCCCGAGCCCGCAGTGACGTCCGGCTGCTATCGCTCGAAAGCGATTTCGAACGAGACAAAATGTGTCTTAGAACAGAGATTGAAAGTACGATTTTTTTTTTATTTCGGTGTAACGGCCCGTCTTCATATAAGAAGACGATTCGAATGAGAGAAAAGCATAGGCGACATTAGCGCAGTGGTTAGCGCTCTGACTAAGGGATGAACATTCCGGGTTCGAGTCCCGGAGATCACCATATCTTTTCTCTCTTCGAAACTTCGCCAACTCATCCGCACGACCATCCTACACACATCCCCGAATTCTCGGCCCAGCCGTTACATCGGCGAGCCTTGAATAAAATTGAAAAAAAAATTCGCAGACGCACCGTGAAAAAATTCCGCGTGTCTGTAACCCGAGTTCGAGTTCGTTCCTGGATCAACGTTACAATTTTTCCCTTTTTTCGAAAATTCTCTAAGCCTCGGTGTAAAATAAATAAAAAAATGCATCGCAGCAGCAGCTGCGAAAAAACAGAATCCTCGTATCCACGAGTCGCTCGTGTTGCAGGATCAACGTGTGACACACGCGGTTCACAATTTTTTCCCCAAATTCAATAACTCGCCGTCCAAAAATCGGAAAATTCGATAACCCGGGTGGAACAAAAATTGAAAATAAATTTACGGCTTTTATTTTTTCGGGCGATAAAAGACCTTCACCGAGGCCTAGTGACGCGCCGATCCTGACTTATTCGACGAGCCCGCGGCGCCGCCGTCAGGGCTTGAGCCGCTTCGCTCACCGGGTGAGAGAGACAGAGACAGAGAAACCTACTGACGTGTGGAGAGACAGAGACAACGAGAGTTACACACAGATATAGGCAGCAATACCGCGCTGTGTGTCGCCTATATAATACGTAACACACCGAACGCTCGCGCAGTTCCATCCACCGCGGCAGATGGAACTGCAGCGCCTACAGCTCGGCGTAGGCGTTGCTTGCCAGGCCGTCTCATCCATCGTTAAAATTTATGTTCCCTCATATACACATACGGCCTATACGTGACGACTCCCCGGTCCCATTCGAATCTACATAGTACATTATCGTAGAAAGTAATGGAGTCGGACGAGAAGGAACGATATATAAAGAGGGGGGGAGGGGCACCAACACGTAGACGATAACGTGCCTTTAGCCCCCTCCACAACCCTTTAACCCCCATCCCCTCCCACCTCTCAGTCCCACCCTTCAACCCCCCAGACAAAGGCTTCATAGTTTCGCCTCTGGCGACAACGTAAGCTATGAAGTATAACCTTCGCCCACCATGCGTCTCGTACACCATTAAACTTTCCTCCCTGGAGCCACCGCGAGCTTTCGGTCCTGGGGGTCATTGAGGTATGTGCAACAAAACAATAACGTATTTAAGGCGAAATTATACGAGAAGAAAATTATACAGCGGCAGAGGTCGCGCAACGCAGCCTGATTAATGCCAGGTGTTATCATCTCATTTGCACCTCGCGCGCGCCGGATATTCCACGCCAGGGAGCGCGAGGAGCGCGCGGCTATTCCAGGGCGAATGACACGCTCGCCGTGAAGCATGTCTCAAGCATCAACGCGCGCCGGGGCGTTGAAGCCTGCTCGCCTGAAGCCCCCAGGGGGGGGGGGGGGGGGAGAGCTTTAAAAATTGGAGATGCACGCTCGTGGAATACCAGGAGGTCGGCCGGCTTCGAGAACCCCCTTCCTACCAGCCCTTTCGTAATCTTAACTAATGTGACGATTCCTCACCCGGAAGGCCGAGGTATTTTCATCCTCGCCCGCGCGGGAAAGGAGCTCGCTTTTTCATCGGTGGGGCGAACGCCTCTCGCACTCGGAATAGAGTTGCAAATTGAGGATTTGTCAAGTCGACCGGGTACCCTCTCGTTTTTATTTTTGGGGCGCGTGAAGCTGATTTTTTACGCGCGAAAAGTCGTTTTCGATGATTTGGAATTGTGGATTATTCGATGTCACTAAATGTGTAAGAAATAGTTGGTTGGTTGTGTGGAAGCTGTAGTAATTTTATCGTGGAGATCTGAGAAAAAAGAGTAGTGTTTCAACTCGCCCCGGTCTCCCCCGGCAGTTGGGTCACTGAAAACACAACCGCCAACTCTCCTGAAAGAGGGATTTCGCCGGCCACCGGTGTCCTGTGGATAGGTCGCCGGGTACCCCGAGGGTTTTAGGTGTAATTTGGCCTGAAACCGCGGGACCACGGCGACGACGAATTCCGTCATCCCCTTCTCCCGCCTTTGCCTTCTGTGTGTTGGCTCGAGAAACTCTCGCTCGGTTCTCGCCTCCGTCTTCCCCTGGCTGCCACTATCGTCGGAGTATATACAACATTGTGCGCGCTGTGTGTAACAGACGATACGGATTGTCGACAAACGGTCTTATATCTGCTCTGTGTGCATATTAAATAAATAAAGACTTTATAATAAAATAAGTTGTAAAGTTTTCCTAGCACTGCATACTTTATACTCCGAGACTGCAATATTTTTCCATCAAATTCGGGACCTGGATATATAGGTATAAAAATTTAGTAGCAGTCTATGGGCACAAATGACAAACAACAACAGCAAAATGATGCATATTATTTTTTTATATTTATTTTGATTGTGTTGCACATGTCGTATTGATTACAGCGGACGTGTCAATTTTGTCATCAACGATATTTGACAATCAGACCTCATTCACCGACTGCAGCATCTTCGGGTTGTGCCTCTTCCGAAGCGCCATACAACTGTTCTTTTATAGCTTCGGCTAATACCTGGCTGGCAGCATCCTTTGCAAAGTCCTTAACGACGTCTTTGGCCCAGTCTATAACCGCAGGCGGTATAGTTGGCCGTGGACGATTATGAGGTCGACGACGAGGCGAATTAACTTTTGCATCTCTTGCGATTCTAGCCGATGCCGCGTCATCCGACGCGGTGACCACGCTCACTGCGACAAAGATGGCCAATAACGCAGTCAACACGATGGAGAACCTCATTTTTTCTATTGACGAATTCACGCTTCAATTCAGAGATCGATGTGGACGTACTGCTACTCCTTACGGGCAACCGTGCAGCAAAAAATGAACATATTTTGCCAAAGTGCGAGTCCTTTTTATAGAGAAACTCAAGCGCGAAAGAAGACTATTGTACATCACGACGCCACCAATAAAATAAATATCGCTCAGCGTCTATCTGGAACTAGAAACATGTAAACTAGCAAAAACGAGTAAAGTCGTAGGTCGTTTCACACCATATTTAATTGATATGAGCAAGCTGCAAACCAGTATTTTTCGGCTTTTAATATTTTTATGATTTCACTGCGATTGCACTTCTATGTTCGTCTTTTAACAGGGTATATAAAAACGTTGATATAAACTGTAGAGCCCAAAATCCGTTCTACTGATTCTTCAAAACAACGATACGAATGGCAACAACGCAACAAGAAAACATTCCATACAAGGAATTTTAAAGTAGAAAAAGGTCTAGGGCTAGGTCAAGGAAAAGGTGAAAGTACTAAAGATGCATCATCGTCAAGCAGATTTTTTCAAATGTTTATTTCGTTTCTGTTCGGCAGATTTGATTTTGATTAATAATGTTTGACAATGAATCAATGCAGCTTCATTCAGCTGGCGGTTCTGAGGTTACTCGGCTTATTTAACACTGATGGTGGCTTGTCCATCAACGATCTACTGGTTTAATATGGCGTCATTTAACTGGCCGACAGCCCAATCTAGAACTTCACCACGAGTCACCATCTCAAATTAAGTGATAAGGAGCCTCGTGGTTTAGGTCGCGGGGCCGGACGAGGCTGAGGTCGAGGTCGAGATTGAGGCCGAGGTCGGGGTTGAGGTCGAGGTCGAGGTTTAGGTCGAGGTCGAACACCTCCTTTTGCTTCTCTTTCGACTCTGGCTGATGAGGCGTCATCTGCGGCCTCCACTTCCGAAACTTCTCGTGTAACACGTGCACCGGCTTCATCCACAACAACCAAGAGCGCCAACAACGCGCATAATAGAATGAAGAGCCTCATTTTCATATCTCTTGATGAATTCGCGCAGTCCTTAGTTCAAACACCGTCTTCGACGTTAACAGTCTTCAGTGCAACAGGGATTTGATGTGTCGCGTGAAAAGCACATTCCTTTTTATACCAAAATTCACACCTTATTTTGTGAAGTCAAGTTGATGACAGCTCTCTGTTTCCACGATGCTGATGATTTCATTGGTCGTATAAAACTTGTAGGTAGCTTTTTAAAGCCACCACATAAATATTATCACAAACTAAATATTATCACGTGAGTTCTAGTCGCTTTTGCGACGCAAAAGCTTTTACGACTGCGACATTTTGTCAAACAGATTACAAATAGTATCAGCACGTGCACGGAAGCTTAGAAAACTTCAAGTATACGTGGTACTTAATGTATCGGTATTTCTTGTTTAAGTACATTAAGTACATTACTTAAACTACTTCGGTACTTAAATGCAGAAGTACTGAATAAGTACAAGAAGTACTTAGATACTTAGAAGTATCTGAGTACTTCTTGTACTTATTCAGTATCGAGTATACTTGTCAAGTATCGTAGTATTCAAGGACTTGAAGTTCTTCAAAGGCGAGTGTGCCTTGGTATCTAACATGTAGCGAAATGAGGCTCCATGAATACCTAAATGCATATATTCCAGGCCACATCGATGGGTACACACTTACATTGTTCTCAAAACCGTTTACTTGTTACGACGAGGAAATTGTAATTACCATATGTTGCATTCACTTGCATCAGAATTACAGTGCATATGTTTCAACCACATTCGACGTAAAATCGAATACCTGAGCCACCGGTTCGAATTCGTCGAAATAAAATGCAAAGCGACCAATGATGCTCGTGCACGATTTATGCAAGCGTTCCGACACCGCACGATCGCGGTATAACACATTTTATACACAAAGTTACAGCTTATAAAATTCCGTCATGCGTCTTACCATCAGTCGCAATACAATCGTCAACATTTTCCCTCCCAGCGCAGAACTTCCGACACACAGCTGGATCATCAATATCGACAGGCAGTTTTCTTTTCGGACAGGCAGTTCAATCGAATCGCCCCGAAGAGGCAATCCGTCGGCTCCTATCAATGCAATATCGGTTTACGCCTCAAAACACCTCGAAATTCGCCCTCAAATGAAAATCGTATTAAAAATGTATTTCCTGACACTTAGATATTTTTTCTTGTATCCTTAATAATAATTTTTATTTTTCTTAACAAAAATAATTCTTTTCATACCCACGAATATTTACAACCACGACAATCACTTTACCATTGCGTGGTAAAGTAATTGACCACGGTGTGGTTGACATGCCGAGTCATGAATACTCAATAGTAATTTTTTATTTACTTTTATAACAAAATAAATCTTTTCACACGAATATTTACAAATACGAAAATCGCGTAACAGTGCATCGAATATTCTGAGTGTCATTGAAATCCACTGGCGGAAATGGTGGCAACTGTTGAACTTGCGGAAAAATGGACATGTTTTGCCAAAGTGCGAGCCCGTTTTATTCTGAAACTAAAACGCAAAAGAAGACTATGTACTACATCACGACGCCACCAATAAAAGAAATTTCATACCGCGTCCATCTGGAACTAGTTGATGTAAACTAATGAAAATAAGCGTCTCAGATCGTTTCGCATCTTATTTCATTGATTCCAGCAAACTGCAAACATTTGCTAGGGAAATGTGCAAGGTGAGAGGACTAAAGATGCATTATATTCATGTTTATTTTTCATATGTTTATTTCGTATCTGTTCAGCAGATTTGATTTCGATTAACAATGTTTGACAATTAGTCTTCATGCAGCTGGCGGTTTTGAAGCTACTCGGCTTACTCGGCAGAACAGCTGACGGGTTGTCCATTAGCGGCCAACAGTTTTGTTATTTCCTCAACTATTACCGTAGTGGCAACTTCTTGTGCAAGGTCCCTCACGACGTTTTTAGCCCCTTTTAGAAAGGCTTTGACCTTCGGATGATCTGACGGAGGCGGACGAGGTTTAGGTTGAGGTTTAGGGTTAGGGCTAGGGTTAGGTTTCGGTTTCGGGTTAGGGCTAGGGTCAGGTTTCGGTTTCGGGTTAGGGCTAGGGATAGGTTTCGGTTTCGGGTTAGGTCGAGGAGGCTTACGTTTCGCCTCTCTTTCGACTCTGGCTGATACGGCGTCATCTGCGGCCTCCATTTCCGGAACTTCCTTCTCACGTGCAGCGACTCCATCCATCACGATCGAGATCGCCAACAAGGCGGTTAATAGAATGAAGAGCCTCATCTTCGTACCTCGTGATGAATTCGCGCTGTCACGTTCTTAGCACAAATTTCGTCTTCGACGTTAACACAGGTTTCAGTGCAACTGGGACTTGATGCATTATGTCAAAAAGCACACTCCTTTTTATACCAAAATTCAAACGCAGTACAGAACTACGTACGTCACGTTTCTGCTATTAAAACAAATATACACTACAAATATAATATTCAAACGCAACTGACAGATAAAAAAAAATCGAGAAAGAACACCATTGGTGGTTTGGTACTTTATTTCGTGTCATCGAGCTAATCACAGCTCTCAATTTTGACGATGCAGATAAACTTATAGGTCGTATTAAATTCAAGTTGCTTTTTCAAGGCATCATAAATATTATCAAAAACTCTGGAATCAAACATGAGTTCTAGTGATTTATGTGAAGCAATAACATATACGACTGCGACATTTTGTCAAACTGATCAGAAACAATATCAATACAAGGGTGTGAAACAAAAATGATTTAATTTTTATTTATTTTTACTGCAAACGTATGTGTTCTGACCTAAATATACAGCTCGTTTGCGGAAAATGCGCCTAAAATTGTTTGATTTTTAGGCACTCACGTTTCGAAAAAAAAAAAAAATCGTACAGGAGTGCTTATTAAACCCGCCATCCACTGGGCTTAATTAACTTTTTATGGGAAAATGTTAGTTTATTTTTAATTAATCCATTTATTTTTACAGCACATTTCTCAAACATAGCGAAATACATATTCTTAGTGTAACAGAATATAGAAATATCATTATTAAATATTTTTAGTTGCGAAGAGAAGATTTTGTATTGCCCGAACATCCGTATGAGATGGTAACTTTGGTTCGAACAGACGGAACGACCTGAAATTTGTAACATCTCTTATTGCAATATTGAGAATTATGCCCAAATATTATATGAATTTTACTATTTCTTTGTATCAAGTGACGCGGTAGCGTCTGGACGCCAACTATAGACATATACCTTAAGAAATGTCACTGTTCAGATATTTATTCGTGTACGGGTGACTATGAGGAAAATAACCTAGACATCGAAAACAAGGCCATCATCTACTGGACCATTGACGTAGTACGAGAAAAGTATTACGTAGTCATCCTGATGCTAAAAAGTGCCTCGTTGTACGCGAGGAATCAGTAGCAATCGTTGTACGCGAGGAATCAGTAGCAATCGTTGTACGCGAGAAATCAATTTTTTGCATACAAAAAAGTTAATCCCTTAAAAGTCTCGGATCGGCTCAAAACATGTACTTTTCATGGACGGAATATGGATCCCGGAGGAAACCCTCACGTACTAATTTTTTTTACACGGGATATACAGAGTACATGTTTTAACCACATTCGACTTAAAAACGCGTACCTGAGCCACCTGTTCGGAGTTATAGAAATAAAATGATTTATGCAAGCATATCGGCACCGCACGATCGCGGTATAACATACTTTATGCACAAAGTTACAGCTTATAAAACTCCGTCATGCGTCTAACCTCAGCCGCAATAAAGTCTTCGACATTTTCCCCTCCAGCGCCGAACCTCCGACACACAGATGGATCATCAATATCGTCACGTTTCTAACAGTCGAATCAATCGAATCGCCCGAAGACGCAAACAGTCGGCTCCTATCAATCCAATATCGGTTTACGCTTCGAAACACCTCGAAATTCGCTCTCGAATGAAGCTCGCATTAATAATTTACTTCCTGGCACTTTATATATTTCTTCCTGTGTCCTGAACAACAATTTTTGTTTTTCTTAACAAAAATAATTCTTATCATACCAACGAATATTTACATACATGAAAATCGTGTTACGGTGTGGTGAATATACCGAGATAATCAATCATCAATCATAATGTATTGATTTATTTTCTGTACAAAATCATTCTTTTCCCACGAAACGTATTTACAAATACGAAAGCCGCGTTACAATGTGGCGAATATTCCGAGAGCCGTCAATAATATACTGGCGGAAATGGTGACTGCTATTCCGTTGCCGTCCTCGGACTCCTGGGTAACTTTGATAATCCAGTCGACCATTTCCGGTAATCTGGCGTAAGCGGTCGGGTACATGTAAGCGCACGATTGACTCCAGGAGGCTACACCTGTGATAACACGCAATCCCCCCATCTCTGCGTTATACCATGACCATCATCGTGTGTGTGTGTGTGTGTGCACATATATAGTCAAGATCAATGCTCCGTGTGTGTTCCAGTACACTCGACTTAGCACAGAGTAACCGAAACGCGCCTCAGCCGCGGGGGTCGCTGATTAAGCGTGAATTATTACCACAGAGACGGTAGGACGAAAACGCGTGTACTATACACGGAAACCTGGTTACCTGTGTTTGCAAATATTGGGATAAGGGCTTAAAAAATTGTTGCTGTTGTTATTACCGATCAGGACACCATTGGAAACTCCAGGCGATCCGGTGTCTCCGATGCACGGACCATTTCCCTTGTTGAAGACGCAGAACATCCGGTCGGTCACGGAGTTTCCCGCGTAAACCTTTCGGCAATCTTCTTGACCGATCGTAGGTATCGTGTTGCGATTTATTCTGTCCGAGGGCATTCCCAGAAGCTGAGAAGAAAAAGGTCGATTTTGTTTAATGATCATTAGCCAATTTTTGAGACTCAAGACATTTATAACATTTTTTCAGTTATATTTAATTTTAAATATAATTAAAAAATGCAATTGCATAGTGAATTGTTGGATTATGAAAAATTCACCTCAGTCGCACCCCAACCGGCGATATCCAGAATGGTTCCACTTTCAATCGCAGCGCCCAATTTTGGTAATTCTATTCGTTGCGCTTTCTCGTTGAACGTTATGCCGTCGCTGAGCTGTAATAAATCGACAGGTAGGATGGAAATAAACAGGAAAACTTAGAGGCGAGACTCGGAGGCTCGCAAGATTGGAGACTGAAACTTTAGTCGTTAGCGCAGAGGGTAATAAACATTCCCGCGCGTTGAGAGGAGCGAAAGAGCGAGGAGCTGGTCTATGATTGAGTTGACAGGATTCTTTTTCTCATCATCCTCGAGACTCTGGCACAATACAAAGAGCTTAAACGCGCTTTGCTTATTGCAATTTCGCGCGCTTTCATATTCACCTTCAAGAGCCCGACGTCGTAATCCCAAGTGATGACGTCGTAGTACGGATGAATCTCGATACTCTCGATCTCGTGAATATAACCGCCCTCGTAGTACAAATCCGAGCCAACCCGCACGTGAAATTCAGTTGGCTTTTTTCTGCAGACGTAATAAGCTTCGGTGAGCACCCAACTCAGCACTCGCGGTTTATACTTGTATATCATTCATTTTTATAGTTTGTTTGCACCGCAAGCGGCAAGTTTCGTACCCGTAGCAGCATTTGGCAGCGGTGAGAATCCACTTTTCGCCGATGATATTGCCAACGCAAAAGTGCTCAAAATCGTGGCCGTAAAATGTACCATTTTGTTGAAGAGATACCTGATGGAGGCGAATTATAGTTTTGTAAAATGTGCACAATTGACTCGTGAAATAATAGCATTTTTTTGTGTATGCAAATTATCTGCAAATATAATTTAATGTTTTATATCATTTTTTTATAGTTGGTTGATCATTTTTAGTTCTACAAACTAGGCTAATCACACGCGCTGGCGCGCGTGCCTGGAAAACTTGCCGAAATCGACCTCAGAAATTTGTTCTTTTCAAAATATCGACTTTTAACCTATACCATCATTCTCAAGTCGCATATTCTTCCCCCGAAAACACTGGTTATTAACCTTTTTTAATCGGTTTTGAAAAAAATATTTTTTTGGCGACGAAAATGTTTTTTTTTCTGTCAGAAATCGTAGATCCGGCTCCGAACCGAAAATCGCCAAAATCGACCTCAGAAATTTTTATTTAAAAATATCACCTATAATAGGTTAATCAATTTTGCGCTGCTGCGCTTTTATAAAGCTTTAAAAGGTTACGGGTGCCCCCCCCCCCCCGCGCCTGTCCTCTTATGAAATTTTTCAAATTTGACACCAAACTGATTTTGTTTATCACGGACTTTCTTGGCAACCAATCACAGCTCTAATAGTTTGCTAACAATGCTTTCCGTTACTCATGAACTTTTTAAAAGAGGGATTAATGTATAAAATTAGCTCCAGATATTTATCACGTGTGGATGTTTTGGTGTACGCCAATTAGTTGCAGGTATTATTTTTTTTTGTAGTCATTTTTTTATGATAATTTCATAATTTCTTCATTCGACAAATTAGGGTTGAAAAATTCGCTGCAAGTATTTACCACGTATGGGTATTTTTCTATGTCCGTAGGTCCACCCCCAATTATTTTAGTTCCACCATCTGGCGTTGGTGTTGCATTCTTCACATTCAAAATATTCACATTTCTTGCAGGATCTGAGAACAAGCAGAGCACACACGAATTTTATTAATGGATTCTTAAACGAGACGCGTTTTCTTCGACACTTTTTTGTTTTCACGATTAGAAAGTCAATTCCACCGTACTTGGCTCGATCAGGAGAGAGTGGCAGGCGACCAAATGGCAGGCTAACACAAACGCGAGCGGACGGCCCATCATTCTGACGAACTTCTGTGCTCCGACACTTGAAACCATCAATATTTATACAACGGGAGAAAGTATTATCGCATTAACGACACCCGGGGATGATGCACTTATCCAGACGACACCAATAACTCGGCCTATAATGCCTGTTTGTTTATCGTTATTGTAAAATTATCTCACGTCGCGATCTTCGCGCTTTTCTCGGGAAAAATTCTAAAGGGATTAACGTATCGTATCGCTTCTGTCGTGCGTATCGCTGTCACATGTCTCGCGAGCAATTTTTCCACTTTTCAGTAACGTCAGTCAACACTTTTCTCTAGTAAATACGATTACTACTATTATTATTATTTATTATTGTACAAAGCTACAAAAATTATTTCCCCCACTAATTATTATTATATCATTTTGACATCACAATAAGTCGCTTCTATTGAAAACCCATTGAGACATATATTAATTCCCGTAAGAAACAGCAACGAATAATTCAATTCTTGAATAAAAAAAATAATTATAAATATATATAAATAAAAAATATTAATAAAAAATATTATAAATATAAATATAAATAAAAAATAAAAAGCTACAAAAATTATTTCCCCCACTAATTATTATTATATCATTTTGACATCACAATAAGTCGCTTCTATTGAAAACCCATTGAGACATATATTAATTCCCGTAAGAAACAGCAACGAATAATTTAATTCTTGAATAAAAATAATAATTTTGGACATGACATAACGAGACAAAAATCGATGCTCGAGCAACGACCGATACCGTTGTAAAAATAATGTTCGAATGTCGACGTATGTAAATACAGGTCACCGCCACTCGACGTAAGTTATGCATTGAAAAATGCCGGTGCCTACGAAACTCGCCGATACAGGTGGGGTTAGGCAAAAATATTATTCGACTCCGATGCTGTCGTTTGCTGTGTGAATAACCGCGTTAACGCGTAGTTAGCATATAAATTCGGTGACCCCTTGGCCGGAAATGTTTATTACCATAATAGAAGAGACGTCGCCCCCTCGGTGACTGTGGTTAGTCCTTTCCACGTTGGACGTGAATAATCAGGTTAAAATCCATCTTCTTTTTTGCAGATCTCTTTGCGCTTTTTTTAACCTGTTGTGTCGCGAAGAATCGTCGTTGCCGGTCTCGACTTCGGTTCCTGCGATTCGAAACGAAATATCACCGACTACTAGTTGCTGCTGCTGTGCGCAGATAAATTCGAAGCATCGATCACAGGACGACGGCGCGGAGGCCGCGATACGCGGGAAAAATACGTCATACCATCCCGAGTATCCTTAACACGAGGCGAATGATATTTCTCGCGTTCAAAGCTCGCCCGTAATCCCCTCGTAAATCCAGATGGAAAGTTGTTTTCCACTCGATCGGCACAACTTCTTCGGCTATATTTTTCACTCGCCGCGCTGCGAGTGACTCATGGCCTTGTGCCCCGCGCGCGCGCGCGCGCGCGAAAAAGGTGCTATCCCGCACCTTATCGTTTATTGATGCAGGCCGCCGGGTCGACGAACAGTTGTTGAACGTTCGCGCCATGCGATTCCCACGTCGACGTCGATTATCGCGATCGTTATCTTCGTCACTGGTCATTCACGCTAATACGTCACCCGCCGACGCTACAATCGATCTATTGTTTATTTTTGTTTTTTTTTCAGACATCATTTTTCTAATTAGCCTATTTTTATATAGCCTAATTTTATGTATTAGCCTATTTTTATATAGCCTAATTTTATGTATTAGCCTATTTTTATATAGCCTAATTTTATATATTAGCCTATTTTTATATAGCCTAATTTGATGTATTAGCCTATTTTTATATAGCCTAGTTTTATGTATTAGCCTATTTTTATATAGCCTAATTTGATGTATTAGCCGATTTTTATATAGCCTAATTTTATATATTAGCCTATTTTTATGTAGTCTAATTTTATAGACTAGCCTATTTTTATATAGCCTAATTTTATATATTAGCCTAGTAATATATAAAATTCGATATGCTTATTTAATCCATACAACTCAAGTATTTAATAAAAACAAAATCAATTCCCAAAAAAATGTAATAAAAGCACAATTTTCTCACAAAAAAGACAGCATAATTATTTGTCCAAATCCCGACAAAAAATGACTTTTCCTTCAAATTCGGTCAAACTAAAAAAAAAAAAAATTACCCAACAAGCCCCGGTCTCCCATCCCAAAAAATACGCAGCTCAGCCATCGAACTCGACGAAGCCCGTTCTTAATCTTCTTCCACCGGCTCCGCCCTTTAATTCCCAGCGCAAAATTGTGCATTAAGCAAATGCCCCGGTGATACCCGGGCGCTCGCTGCAAAAGTATCGCGCGAGCGAAACTTTCCCGCGACTTTCGCCGACTGCTCCCGGCCAAGAAGATATCGTCGTTTCGCACGCCGTCGAGTCTCTGAATTTCCGCTAAACGCTCGAGGAATTTGGCTTCTCCCGGACTCTCGGGCTATCTCCTTCTGTCTCATTACGAGTCTCCTCGGGCCCTCGAGAGTCCAGCGCGAACCCACAGCGGGCCGAGCGGGCTGAATGCAGCCGAATGCACGTGATATACACGAGACGCGGTAGTAACGGGCGCTATATACGTACGTGTCAAGCACTGCGGACGGCGAGCCAGCGCGCCACTCGCCTCGGCTTTGTAAGTGGAAGCCGCCCATAGTGCAGCAAGTTTCGAAATTTTCGAACAGATTACAACGAATTAACTGGGGGAGGAAGTTTGTAAACAGGGTTGGACCGGCTATATCGGGCCGACTCCCGCTATGAGGGCTACTGCGCCCCACTCTCTCCACGGCTGCCCGATAGAGCGTTTCTCACCGTTCCCGAGACTGACTCTCTCATTCTCCCTCTTGTCGCACTTCACAATACCGAGGGGGGCGCGCAAAGTGCGCGCGGGGGACGCGACGCGTTTCTGGAAAATCGCCCGGCATCCCCAGCGGTGCATGTAGACTTGGCTGAGCGTGGTTGTGCTACTTCAGGGAACCGGAAGACAAGCGCGCTGGGCAAACCGGCTGTGTGTCTATGGGTTGATTTTGGTATCGTGGATGCTTTGAACGGGGGTTCGTAAATTCATGAGTTTCGAACTTGAGAGTCAATAGCTACGATTTTGTCATCGACTTTGATTGTGACGGATCGGACTGGTGAATATTTTTGGGCTGATAAATTTAGTGGCAAATTTTAAGGGCTTAAGAAAATTGAAGTCGATCGACCCACATGGAAATAAAGTATATGCGAGATATATAAAAGATCTATTTTTTCGAAAAATTGTATATGTCGGATCTATTTTAAAATGTATACGAAATCTATACGAGCAAAAAATAGATCTAAGATATATTCAAAATGTTTTTTTTTATCATATTATTGTTCGGAAAGTTGTATATTCCAGATACATTTTCGTATCTGGATCTTCGTATACACTTCTGTTTTGTGGGGGGAGGTAACTGCGTAATCAATTTACAATAATTCTGTGATTGTCTTCGACATGACTGTCGGATCAAACTGGTGAACATTTTTGGTCCAATAAATTTAGTTCAGTGAATAACTTTAATAGCTAATTAAAATTGCATAGAAAACATTTAATCGATAAAAAGGTTTTGTATCCCCCACCTCTCCCCCCCCCCCCGTATTTTACGGTACGATTTTGGCTCAACAGTGTTGCGCCCCCCCTGGAAACGACAAAATTAACAGAAAATAGTTCATGCGCATGCTGAGCATTCCGCGTTAACTCGGGGCTGCGGTTTCTCGCGCTCGAACGATTTCGAGAACACTCGAGCAATATTCGGCTCGCCGGCATTGGACCCGGCAACTCCGGGCTTAGCCGACGGTATAGAATATCCAGCGCGATAGTGGCGCTTAGCCGCGGAATCCTCTGCACGGGAATTAGTGAGAAATACGCAGCCTGGCGCGCTGTACACGGTATTAAGATGCAATGCGGAACTGCCAGAACTATACGGAGTCTTCGGATGGTCCCGGGTTACACTGTGTGCGGTGCACACTCGGCTGCGCCGTTTCTGCGAACGGCGCCCCACGATCTTAAGTATATGAAGTGTGACATGGCCGGTAATCCCCTCGATACACGTGGGGAATCCG
The DNA here is from genome assembly GCA_963932165.1 of Pimpla rufipes. Taxonomy (NCBI): domain Eukaryota; kingdom Metazoa; phylum Arthropoda; class Insecta; order Hymenoptera; family Ichneumonidae; genus Pimpla; species Pimpla rufipes. The sequence continues at coordinate 18,227,681 of OZ010635.1, forward strand.
CGTGCGATGAACCTGACTGCGCGCGGCTTACACGATGGATGCTACACGCTGCTCCTAAGATGGATGAGCCGCGTGCGTTAAAGCGGACATTTCGGAGAACCGGCGAACATTCCTCCTCTGTCGATGGGTCCGGATCTCGTGGGCTCGTTTGTTCGCCAAATCGAGTGATTGGCAGCGTCCTCTGTGGTGATTCGCGTGGAGCAGTCAAAGGACAACACACGCGAGTGCTGGGCAGCCGATCGTCGGCTCTCGGGCGTAAATTTGGGTTAAGCCAGCATAAAGCGTCGACCATTAGCGACAGCTCGTCTTCACGTCACGCGAAAGGTACACGTGGAGATGTACGGGTGGTACGTGAGAAATTAGCGCTTTTGTGATGCTCGTTAGATAGCATTTTTTGTAATGTATTACTGGGGGTTTGCGGTACGCTGCCTCGCATACAAACGAGTGGATTCTGCCTCTTCATTTTTTTTCACGAGATAGCGACTTTTGACCATCATTCCCAAGTCGCATATTCTGCCCTCGAAAATACTGGTTTCAATCCGCTTTTATTTAATATTGAAAAAAAAAAAAAAAAAAAAAAAAAAAAAAAATCGACATTCTTTTCGCCAGAAATTATAGATCCGGCTCGGGACCGAAAATCGCCAAAATCGAGATGACGAAAATGTTGTTTTCAAAATATCGATTTTTGACATATACCAAATCGTTCTCAAGTCGCATATTCTACCACCGAAAACAAGGTTTCCAACCCTTTTTAAAGTACTTCAAGAATTTTTTTTTTCTTTTTTATGTCAGAATTCATAGATCCGCTCGAAAAATGAAAAAAATCTTCTCCTCAATATCTTTTCGCGTTGCACATACACTTTCCATGGCAGGATTGGCGCTCCGATCCCGTTATGACAAACATTTTTACATTCGCTATAAACAAAAAAAAATTCAACGCATGAACTTGGATCCGATCTCAGTGATCCCAATGTACACGGCTCACGGTGCATTAGCTGTTTCGCTTCATCCTCTTGCGCCTCCCAACTGCCAGTGCGATCAAGACGTTTCAGTTGAGGCGGAGGCCGCGAGCTCGCGTTATCTACTTCCGCTAACGTTTGAGCATTAATCCGCCGCTCGTAAGTATATCCTTCGCTCTTATCATCGCGATAGACGATATCCACGCACGGCCCCCGAAAGCCCCCCCCCCCCTTCGCCCCCTCCCGCGAGTTCTCATAGCCCAGTGAGTACCGAGCGCCAGGATCTCTTCCACCGAGTCAGCGAACACGTTGCTATATATACGAGCCGACGTTGTGCCTCGGGGTATCAACCTGGGAGCTTCCGTGCCGCTCCTCTCACTATATACGTCCCTCTCTCTCTCTCTCCCTCTCTCGATCTCAACTCGACCTGCTCGTACGAACATGAAACGAATTTTTCGATTCGATGAATACTAGAATTTTGGAGAAAAAAAAAGGTATTTTTGCTTGCCATCGACGTGCCGGTGCCCCCCCCCCCCCCCCCCCCCCCCGGGAATGAAATTCGCGAATAAAGTATTTGCATCGCTCGAATTCGCCCAGAGTGGCACAAAGGCAGCTGCGCGTAAATATTCGATATGAGAGTGACGCGTGTTTAAATTATCGCCAATTTTCCCGGGGCTGAGTGTGTGCATCGCGCGTAAAGTGTACGTATTTCAGAATATGTATATATGCAGCGGCTCGAGTTGCGAAATAGCGAACGTTTCGCGTTCTAAATTTTCAGTTCTTCGTGGCGCGTTGTGTTATAATTTTGCATAGTAATCTCGACGGTTCCGCGAATGCGCGTGGAATGTATGAAATTATAAGACTGTTGAATCTGGTCTCCAGGCGGTTTATGATATTTGCCTACGTTCGTGGGACTCTCGTAGTTTCCACATTTCCCGTCGCTCGCGTCGATAAATAATGCCTCGTTATTTTGTATTGTTTGCGATAAATATTTTTTAATTAGTCGACAAATAATATTGCTTTGGGTGATGAGGTCGGCGCGATAATTAAGTTCCGGAATTGTCGTCGTTTCATCTCACCCACCGGCAATATCGAGAATTATATTATTTTTAAATATGTAGAGAAGACCCCGGCGAATGTCGCATAATTACGGTAGATGAAAATTCTTGGAGCGCGCTAATCCAGTTCTGTTTGTCGTAGAGACGCCACGGCGAAAGCGATTGCACGGGATGATTTCGGACCCGCGCAGCCACCCCATTCTTAATTAAAATTCCCGCTAATGAACGCGGGGTCGATCGTTCGATTCATTTCCCAGAAACTATGCGCGTCGCAATAATTTGAATCGATAAGTAGTATTATCAGGAGGTGAATTTTGATTGCATCGAATTCCAATCGGGTGTCGTAGCTGCGCTTGAGTGCTCGACATTTAATGGGCACGAGAAAATCACTGTTTTGCAGCGACTCGAGAGTGGAATAAAATCTTTGCGACGTCTGATGCCTAAGTCCTAATTAAATTCTCCCCCGAAAATGATCCTGAAATATCATTTTAGCATTCATGCTATTCATAGCATTTCATATATTATTCATCTAAATTAATTCTAACTATTGGATAAATTTGAACCCTTACATTTTTGCATAAAAATAATTATAGTCAGTTGATTCAAGAATCAATCCAAATACACTTTCACCGATATCAATTAAATCTGCTATTGCAAGCCAAGTAATAAGTATTCGAGTTGATCGAATCAATATTCAGTCGATGGTACGATAAAAACATGACTTACTAAATATTTAGTTAACCAAAAAAACATTTCTCTCAATCAACTAAATATTTCCCTCGCCACCCGCGATCGTAGATTCAATTAATTATACTGTTCACCGAGCGCATGTCGTCACTTTCCCCTATCAAAGTTGTTTTATCGAGACATCGACGACGAGACGGAGGGAATAATTCGACTCCGGTGCGTGTTGAACCAAAGCCATGTTTATCTGGTTTTCAGCGTGTACCTTCTGAGGACTCTGTGTATGTTGACCAAACTACGGCGAGCCACAAAGATATACCAGCGTCGGTACCTTTCGAGCCTCCGATGTTTCCCTCCCCGCTTCGCGGAATACGTATCTAATGCGAAGTAATTAATGTTTGTCCTCGCACTTTCTCGTCCTGCGCCGTCGGGACGTGCGAGCCGTGTGACACGTCGCCGTCACACAGCGAACGCACTACAACCGCTTGATAAATATTTCGATCGCACCGCGACGTCCAACCCCCTCGCGCACCTGGCGTCATTTATCATCGAGAAAATATTTGTCTGGATGATTCATCGATTTTAATTATTCATCCACGCCGGCGGATGCCCGTCCGACTTCGTTCTATCATTTTCCAATTACGAACGCGACTCCATATTCGGCACAGCATTTTTGGTACGTTTTTTTAAAGTTCAGTCGATTTTTAATGCAGTTAAAAATACCGTCATATAAAACAAGTTTTTAGGGGACTGATATTTTTTTAATTTTTGTATTTGTAAAAACAACAAAGTTTGGGTTTCGTTTTATCAGCGATTTTATTCACCAGACGAAAGTAAACAAAAAGTAAAGTTAATCGAGATAACTATAATCAATTGTCGGACCGCGTGGTGAATATTTTTGGAGCAATAAATTTAGTTCAGTGGATAAGATTAATAACTGAACAAAATTGCATGAAAAAAATTAAATTGTCAATAGAAAATATTTGGTCTTTATTCCGAATAAATAGTGTAAGTTTTTTTTATTATTGTTAAAAAAAAACAAAATTTTAGTTTCGTTTTGTCAGCGATTTGATTCGCGAGGCGAGAAACACGACGATTCAACGACCAATCAACGATAACGCGACGACCTGAAGAGAATGACAAAATGATTGCACGACCAATCAGATGACTAAATTATGTGTCTTACGTTCCGTGGTGTGTGTGTGTAACGCGGATGTATGTTTGCCATTCGACCGAGCGGCACACGCATTCTCGTGTATTTCGGATGTGGATTTTGCGGGGTGGGTCTTCTCTTGATTTAGGCCACGAGGCGCGCGCGAGGGTCGACCGGAGGGAACGAGGAGGGAGCGAGAGACAGAGCGAGGGAAAGAGTACGCGAGCAGGTAGAGCAACCATCGCTCCCCGAGGACGAGGCAACATATGAGCTGTAGAAACGTTCGGCGATTGATTACCGGTGGTTCCCCGAGCAAACAGTTGCAGGTTTGTTTGCGATTGAGAGCGCGTCAGAGTACTGCCGCCTGTAGACCAGTCTACTCTCCGCTCTCGTCGTCACGTCAAACATAGAAGGGCATCGGGCTGCCCTATTCGAGGAGTTGATGCCGACGATTTATATACGTACGCGAATTGTCAGATATACCGTGCGCGAAAGTTACGGGCGCGCAACGTGAACGAATATCGTTTTCGCACGGAAATTCCAGTCTTATGCACGAAAAGTAATGCATTTGCGAATTCGATTAGTTTTTGGACGCACGACGCGCTGAAAATACTCGTATTTCACGTGGAAATTCTCACAGCTTGGAGACGCGAGTGGTGGGAACGATCCGAGCGTTCCCATTGGCGCGGCGGTGGGGAGGGGACGTTCCGAGCGTTCCCATTGGCGCGGCGGTGGGGTGGGGACGCTCCGAGCGTTCCCATTGGCGCGGGGATGAGGTAGAGGGGATGTACCGCCAACGTGATTGGCTCTTCATGTAACTCGATAATCTGGAGTTGTATTTACCATTCAAACTGTGTGGTAATTTAATGTATTGCTACGTAAAGCTTTTATTCTTAAATTGGTATGTCAGATTTAATTTTGTTTTCAAGCTAGTTGCAAACCTAAAATGAAAAGGGGAGTAAAATTGTATTTTTCTGCACTTTTTTGCAACTTTTCTGTAAGATGATGGATTGTTTTCTCTTCCGGCCACAAAGATTAACTTGATATTGCAATTTAGATTCTCTTATAAAAACAATATTAACAACTTTACGATCCTATAAGATTTAATGCATGTCGATCGAAAATGACGACATTTTGAGAATTGCCCGCCAGAGGCGCGCGCGCCACTGTTGGCTTCGTGAAATGCGTAAACAGCGCACCGGAGCCACAGAGTTTGCTCGCTGCATAATTCGTCGACGTTGGTCCCGATTTCCGCCACCCACAAACGGAATAATCGTCGTCACGACGTTCCACGTGTACGACGGATTTCTCGCAACGGACGCGCGCCGATTATCGAACGAACGACTCGCCGGTACATTTAACGTTATCGAAATAACGTCACGACACCGCAGACACTGGCAGTCGTCGAGACTCGCGGGGAGCAGGCGGCACACTGCGCGCTGGGTACGAACCGGCATCCTCCGTGCCCGCGGATGATTTATCGTGCGTTAAATTGTTTATCGCGCGACGTTCTCCTCGACTTTTGATTTATCTTCGGTGTTATTTTTTCGTTTCCCCCGGGTTTTTTTTTGCGCTCACTTTTTGCAGTCACGACGGCGAGGCCGTCATGATATTCTGTTCGATTTTAATTAAATGTTATCGAAATTTACTGGAAAATGGGAGGACAGAAAGAATCGCATGAAACGACGAAAATCAGTGTCTCGGTTTTATATCGCTGGTGATCGAGGATTGTGACTCGAGGAAAGGCATGTTAATAATCGCGGCCCGTCACAAATGCCCGGTCACCTGTGACGCGTTAATGACCGCGCGCTCGATCACCGACCGCGATTACCGTGTCGCCGGAACTATGTTAACGAGTTCTTAACGCTCTCGAGTGAGTGCAAACGCGACGAATTTACGGCGCGCGCCTCGTTTGGCACAAAGAGCATTAGCCTTGAACGCACGGCGCAGAAATAATAATGGGACCGGTGGGCATAGGTGCGTTTACCGTCGTCCGCGGTGCCGCGTCTGTTTGGCCGGACCACACACTGCCTAATCTACTGTCGCGATTTTCCCGATTCTGGGCAATCTCGGCGGACCCGCCGCGGACCCTAATTGGTCCAACATACATTTCGGGGCTTGACGTTAAATTTTCCGTCTTAAGTAGCTCGTTAATCGCAATACAAATTTAATTATCCCATTATTTTTGAGCTCGCTCCAAAGTATTCGTGTTCCACCGTAAAATAAACCGAAAATTTGGCCATTAATTCGCTCGATGGGTCATTAATTCTCCACCTTATTATTTTCCCTGTGACATTTATCGATTAATCAGCGTGCAAAAATGTATCTTCTTGACTCATAATAAAATATTTACAGCCAAAGCGTTGATGATAGACAAAAAATTAAGCACCCACCTGCACAGGTGGTGTTGCTAAGGGATTAGCGTTCGACCTACCCACACGCAGGAACCACGGGGGCGAGGGGTGGGGGGAAGGGGGCGCGATCGATAATCCCCGGAGATATCGGGAATGTTGGCTAATAGTTCAGTGCCTTGTACACAATGTCTTCGCTGTACCAACGTCGACCCCCTTCTGTAATAACAATGAATTGTGTACAGAGTACCCCAGCCCCCCTTTGCTCAACCCCCCCACGCTGTGCATATATGCGTCAGGCAAGCATTTTCCAAATTCCGCGAGTAAATTTCAAAACAACGATCGCCACTCGCGGCTCAGGCCAATTGGCCAATTGGCTGAGGTCAGACGCCTCTCGAATACTCCTCTCGCTTTTCATTTCCATCTCTCCGCGATTATGCAAAAAATGAAAGAACCACCACAAAGACGACCTTGCCGATCGAGCGACCGGTTGGGATTCCATCTTCGAGACTGGGTCACGACTCGCGGTCTCTTCCCTCGCGAAATATCGTTTTTCCCCCTCGTTCCAGGCCGCACGGGGTCGGTCAATTAGCCTGGACATTAGAATAAAAGGGAGGCCGCTCGAGCGCCTTCACTCACAGTCCGCTCGGCGACGATTCAGAATGCACAGCAGCCGCGTCAGCGTTGTATTTTCCCTCGTCGCGTCGGTCGTAATTCGAGTGGCTGTGCTCGGCCAGAGCGCTCAAAGTACGTATCACAATGCGGAGTTTTCCGGAAAACTCCTTTTTCCCCCCCACCACCCGCACATCTTTTACTGTCGCTTTCTGGTCCCCTGTCTGCTCGCTCTCGGCCTCCGCCTTTAATTTCCTTTTTATTCCACTCAGCGACCCAATTAATATTTCCATCAACAACGCAGACGAGTGTAAGTCATTGATTTCTTCTTTCTTTCTTTTTTTCGCCTCTTCTCTCTTTTAATTCTCCATTCCACGGTCGCCCACTTTAATTGGATACCACAGACGACGCTCGTATAGTTGGAGGCGAACCAACTAGCATCGAGTACCACCCTCATCAGGCAAGTTGCTTCTCGTATTTCAACGCTAACCCCCCCCCCCCCCCCCCCCCTTAGCCCCCGTCCCCTGAGCTCGAGCTCTGACCCGTTTTTCTCGGTCGTCCCCAGCGACGAATTCCCTCCCCCCCCCCCTTCTCAACAGCGCGAACAACAGTCGCGAGTGGCCGGCTGCTCGGTGATAAAATCAATTATCTGTCGCGTTGATCGATCGATTAATTGTTTTCTATTTTTAGGTGTCGCTGCGAAAGCACAATCGACACATATGCGGCGGTGTGATAATCAGCGAGTCGTGGATCGTCACGGCCGCTCACTGTGTCTCGCGGTACTGGATATTATTTTTCTTGTCAGTTCAATCAAATTAATTTTGTAAAATTAATATTTTGTTAAATCAAATTTTATTGAGATAAAAATGGTATTAAATTTTATTTTAAAGGCATTAGTATTTTATTAAATAAATTTATTTAAAAAATAATGTTATGAAATTTATTTAATAAAATATTGAAATGATCCGGTAAATGTCAAAATTGTTAATGACCCAGATTATTAAAAATACATTTCTTTTTCAGAGGTTCAACGAGCTCAATTTCGATAATGGCAGGATCGTCGAAACTGAGCGAGGATGGAACGATAATCACAGCGAAAGACATCATCGTTCACGATGATTATTCCAGCTTCTCGTCGGACTACGACATCGCCGTGATCGAGGTGACGGATCGAACGAAAAAAGCCACCGTTAATGGCCCAATCACCGTGTTCCACGTTTTCCGACGTGTCGTTTGTGTTCACAGCTGGAGGAGCCGCTGGAATTCTCCAAGTCCATAAAACCGATCGAGCTCGCGACTTCCGACGAAGATTTCAGATCCGGCTCTTACGCCACGGTCACGGGTTGGGGTCTCAGACGACTGAAAGGCGACTTGGTCGATCAGCTCCAGGCGGTCGACGTTCCGGTCGTTCCGGCCTCCGAGTGCGAAGAAATTTACAACAGAAAACGCACGATAACCCACCGAATGCTGTGCGCCGGATTCGTGGGCGTGGGTGGAAAGGACGCGTGTTTTGTAAGTTATTTTGCAGTGAAAATTAATTTGTTAAACGTTTCGTTCGATACAGATAAATGCACAATCGATAAAAAAGGCATTCACTACTAATTAACTTGCATTGAACATATTTTAACGATCTAATTAAGTACAGTAATAAATTACACCGATTATATTTTCAATAATCCCTCTTTTGTGTACACAAAAACAAGCGTAAACAAAGCGTGCAGCCAGTTAGTAAAAAGCCAAGATCACGAAGTCGATGATTTCGCGCTCATGGCTTTTACAACGAACTTTTTTTTGTGTGCATTTTATTCAATACAGATAAATAGAAAAAAGCATTCACCACTAATTAATTTGCATTGAAACATTTTTCAACGGGCTAATTAAGTACAACAGTAAATTGCACTGGTTATATTTTCAATCCACTTTTTTGTGTGTACAAATGAAAGGGTGGAAAAGGGTGCAGCGAGTTAATAATAAAAAAAGCCAAGAACGTGAAATCGATGCTCCCGGCTGCAACGGGGCACGAAAGTAAAAACTAACGTTGCGAGGAGAAATATCTCGATATTCAGGATCGTTTTCCGCGAGAGCGCGTGCGTTGTGTTCTCGCGTCAGACTAAATCCCCGGGGAAGTTCTGCTTCCGACGTAATATTTCCATTATCTTCCCTCCCGTGCGCGAGGAATGAGAGAGGCGATATATCCCTGTGGCGCTGCTGCTGGATGTGTCTGTTATTTTTTTTTCTCTCTCTCTCTCTCTCTCTCCCTCACTCTCTCGATTTTCTCGCATCCACGAAAGAGAGTTTTGCGCTCGCTCGCGCGGCATCCACAGGGATTGTCATTGTTTTCTCTTCTGTTTAAGGGTGACAGCGGCGGGCCTTTAGTGCAGAACGGCCAACTGATCGGAATAGTGTCCTGGGGATACGGATGCGCGCATCCCACCTACCCGGGGGTTTACACCCGCGTCACGGCTCTGCGTACCTGGATTACCGATCAGACTGGCGTGTGAGAGGGGCCCATCGATTCCTCCACGTGGCCTCACCGTCGCCTCAAACGATCCGGTCGTTTTTTTCCACGCCGTATTTCTTACTCGGAATTTTTGACGAGTCAACCGGTCCACGTGATATTGATTATTATTTTTTTTATCGAGAACTTGGTAGAAAAAAAACATTTTTTTATTCATGATATTTTTGGGAAATTCTTAGCAGATTGTGCAAAAAATTTGAGCTGCCTCAAAATTTTTTTTTATTTTTATTTTTGACTTTAAAAGAGTCGACTTTATTTATATAGTGACGAGTGAACTTTTAGTTTACGACTTAGATTCTAAGCTAACTTATGATATATAGATGACTGTATGACTGAATTCAATTGGTCGACTGAAATTTTCGATTATAAAAATATTTTTGTACCGCCGAGGAGAATGTATAATAAAAATGAAATACTGTGAATTCGAGGTTTTGTTTGCACGTCAAAAAATAGCGCCGAGAAAATAATTCATCCGGACCAACGCTTATGCGCCTGAAAATCGAATTATGTTGGAAATCAGAAAGAAAATCGAAATGTCGATAAATCGTCGAGTGTAAACGATTAAACGGGAGTCAGCGTTGCGGGATAGTCCCGTCCAATTATCATCGAATTGGAGGGATGGAAATGCTATCGAATAAATCCAATAAATTGAATGGAACGATCGATTTAGGGTCTCTTCGCTGTCTCTCTGTACTTACAGGGCTTATATAGTTCACCGTATGGACAGTCGCCTGAACGCGATTATTCGTCGCTACTCTTTAACGCTTTTGAATATTTAATAGCTACAACGTCAGATGAGTTGTCCCGCCGAGCGAGAATCCAGCGCACTACACGAAATCACCACTCGTTTCCGGTGCACAAACCATTTTTGGGAAATATGTATGAGTTTTAATTAACATTCGCTGCAAACGCAACGGGCGCCCTGGCGAAATTGTCATATAAACGCTCGGCAATGTTCCGCGCGTATCCGGACGACTTGTATCGATAAAACGATCAAAAAAATAAATAAAATCCATTAGGCTTTTAGCTCGCGCGCGAAAAACGTCGAAGCTTGTTAAATTTAAATTCGATAAAACGTCGACATCGTCAAACGCCCGTGAAACTCGCGCGTCCCGATCGTATCGAATGAAATATTCCCTTAACATTGCTCCGCGCGTTCGTCGTTGCAAATTATTTGACACAATTTCGCGTCGTACACGCGTTCCAAATATTTCGCGTTTTCATCGGTTTCCCCGAGTGCTAAAAACGCGAAACATGATTTTCCGTCATTTTAACAACCGTCAGATGTGCCATTTTCGACGTAAAACACACAGAGTCAGTCAATTACACGTTTCCCGCGGTAACACGAGACATGCTACATTTGTAAAATAAAAAAACAAATTCCTCTCATTTTTTACATCCATTTTCGAAATACACAAATTTATCTTATTCCGCAAAAAGCCTCCTCAAGAATCTCGACAAAAACAAACCACAAAATGAGAAATGATTGCAAAACAAGCAAATAAACACATTCACTAAAAAGTATTCATTTTACATCTCTGTTAATTTTAATTTGTATTTTTAATTCTATACAACCTATATATACCCACGTAGAAATATTTATATGTGAATTATATGGCACCGAACAGTTCTATATGTCGCATATATGTTGCATATATTTTTATATGCTACATATATGATGCATATAGAACTTTTTGGTGACATATATTTTACATATAAATATTTTCATATGGGTATGCACTGAAAAAAATACTAAATTTACTGTACTAAGGAATATAAAATGTACAAACTTCGCAAAACACACAATTAATAGAAATTTCTTTCACGCTGCTAATTAAAAATAACAATTTTGTTTGCAACCTAAAAGTCGTTCCTTCCCCCGCACCAAAAACCCCTAAAACATTTCCCGCCCGAATTTCATATACCCATTCGCAATACACACACGAAGATCAAACGGAGGTTGAGATTTCGCCGCGGCCGAAATTCCAGGCTCGCAGTCTGAGCGCCTGCTGATAGACAGTGACACTGACGTGCACTAATCAAGACGATTGTGCTGGAGCGCGCGCGATGCTTATGCGGCTGTACGAGCATGTGTGTTACGCCAGACGTTGCTTGTTGTACGGTTATGGAACGTGCGTGTTTCTCAGAGACATAGACAGAGACACAGAGACAGAGAGAAACCCGAGCGAATCCGTCGCTCTCCCTCGCGAGAAACGGAGAGCTGGATGCAGGCTTGCGAGGGAGCTGGATGCAGGCTGACGCGGTGGAGGGGAGGCGCCCGGAGATTCGGGTATTGTGCGCGCCTCGCGAGAGCCGCGTGTCGTGTGCATCTGACACGTGGACACGTCAGTGCCAAAGTTTCGGCATCGCCTTGACGCCAGAAGGAGCCACCGGCGCAAATGGGCGAGCAGCTCCGGGCGCGCAACCCGGATTCACGCCGGCGAGAGGAGCCTCGAGTGCCACCGCACTGTGCACATATACACAAACGTCACGGGGAGCCAAAACACACACGGCGGTTGTGAGACGCGAGCGCGAGCGCTACCGGGGAGACATGAACGGCGCGCGGCTTCGCGCTGTACCGAACATGCATTATAAAATGAAGTGCGCCGCCATTGCAGCGTGCACAACGTTCTCGCGTCGTCTTCGTCGGCGGACTTGACGCGCGTCTCATCTCCCGCGCTGCACGCAAGCCGCCCGGGTCTCGTTTTACCCGGCTGTGCGAAACCATTTTCGCAGATCTCTCCGCGTTCCCCGTGTGGCAGCTGCATCGAGACACCAGTGTTAGACGGTGTGTTATACGCGCCGTACGTATTAATCCTTCAGTTCCGCTTTTCTTCCCGCCCCTCGGCTCACCCTCGGCTCACCTCGAGAGCTGTACAACGCTGAAACGCGCTCGTGACGCGCGTAGTGTGCGGACGTCACTGCAGCGGCACAACCGACTTCAATTTATCATCGGATCGGTGCATTGTGCCGCGGTGGTTAGTCGCGCCTCGGTGTCGCGTCGCGACGCTGACTCGCAATGAATTGAGTCTGCGGAGAACGGAGCCGAGCGGTGTGAGAATACGGGAGGATGGCGGGCGAGGTACTTTGGTATCTTGGGGCGGGACGATCACCGGAAGGTGGGATGGATATTCAGTAACGAGTATTGAAAAATTATTTTTTTGGGTGGTTAGATTATTTTCTTTTCGGTGAACCAAAATCTCGAGTCTTCCTGATGGAATTCAATAATCTATTTTTGTTCAGAATTGTTGGGGTGAAATTGATCTTTTTTGCAGCTGGTTCTTTCGATGTTACAAATATGGTACGTTGAGAGTAGGACTAGAGAAGCTGGGGAGAGATGATGAACGAGGGATTCGAAAGTTGGGATGAATATTTACTAATGTGCATTCAGAAATTATTTTTATTGTGGTAGTTAAACTGTTTTCTTTGCGGTATACCAAAATGTGGCGCTTTTCTGGTGGAACTCGTCAGCTCAACAGTCTATTTTTTTCAGAATTGTTGGCGTGAAATTGATCGTTTTTGCAGCTGCTTTTTTCGATGTTGGAAATATGGTACGTTGAGAGTTGAAGGCCTAGAGAAACTGGGAAGAGATGATAACCAGGGATTTCGAAAGGTTGGATGAATATTTAGTAACGAACATTCAGAAATAATTTTTGTATGGTGGTTAAACTATTTCCTTTGCGGTACACCAAAATGTGGCGCCTTCCTGGTGAAACTCGTCAGCTTCCCAATTTTTTTCAGAATTGTTGGGATGAAATTAATTTTTTTTAAGCTGGTTCCTTCAACGTAGCAAATATGAAAAGTTGGAAATTGAACGCATCATATTCGCACGGCCATCCGACCCGAAGTTCCCTTTTTGTTAGGGGAGACGCATTAAGGTTGACGTGATCAGGGGGATTGTGAAACGAACAAACAAATGACTCCGATTCGCCGGAGTGGGATCGTCGAAGGAATCCGGAAAACCGGCATCAGCATGCTCGAGCGATCGTCGAGTCACTCGTGAAACGATTTCCGCCTTCGATAATGCGCCACCCCCTTTCTCCATTCCCTGTATTCGTCGTGCGGACCCGACTTCCCCGGCGTAGCCTGTCAAATCGCGCGGTGTAGCTGTGGTGGTGCGCGTCGCTTTCCTTGAAATGGATCGCATGACGGCTCGTTTTTACCCACCGAGATTTATGGAAAGCGACGCGCCCGGTTTGGCCGCGGGCTCATTCATCGGGGAAAAGTCCTCGCGATATTTCGGGCTCTTCACCTGTGTGCCTCAAGTCCAACCGCTTCAAGCGGTGACACGAGTCCCGTATCGCTGTTGTAATCGTGCGCGTGACTCTGTGCCGTTTGGGTTTCATTTGGTAGGTCTGACCTCGTCTTCGCAAAATGGCAACTAAGTGTCGTGTCTTTTATTTTTTTATTTTTTGGAAATTACTTCTCTAACTCACCACACGAATTAACCAATTTATATCCTGCCGGAAAATCTGAACAACACGTCGTAGTGAATACACTAGGAGAGATGTACATACATTTTAGCTTTCACGATTTCATTGTATTTTGACTTAGTGACTTAATTATTTAGCGATTAGCCGCTATCGCTATTAGTCACTGGTCTGTTATGGATAGGTTTACAAAAAAGATCCAGCTTGGGTGTTCCTAAAAAGTGGATCTAAACCAGGCCAATGAGAAATATAAGATTTAATTTGTATGATTAATATGTATTTGTAAATGGTGACAACCTCATTAGACGAAACTGTACAGAGTATAAAACGCACATCGATATATGTGCGTTAATCCAGGGAGTCTTATGTGACAGCCGTATTAGCATTTAGGTCCCGGTGATCTTCTTGACCCAGGAACTCAAATACGCTACGTTTGTGTAGACCCCGGGATACTGGGGCCTGGCGCATCCGTAGCCCCAGGAGACGATGCCGTAGAGGATTTTGTTCGCGGTCAGTGGACCCCCCGAGTCACCCTGGCAGGCGTCCTTTCCGCCCTTGTCCAGCAGTCCGGCGCAAATCATTCTCGTCGTGATGTTGTTCGTGTACGTGTACGCGTCCTGGCAAACCTTGCGGCCCACGATGGGCACGGAAACTTGCATGAGTCTGCTTGAGCTCGCTCCACCTTCCTGAAATTATAGAAAATAAATGCTATCACCGTTTTCCCAAATTCTGTGCATTTAAAATGGAAATCCCTCTTCAAAAAATTAGTGGGTAAGATATGTCGCATTTTCCATATAAGTATTGTTGACGGGTTATTCGTTTTCTGATTGGCTGTCGGGTTACCTGCAAATCGTTGCTAACCAACGAGCAGTTTCAGTCGTATTTTCTATTTCTCAGGCAAACAACGGTGCTTTACGAAATCAATGAGAAAAAAAAATTCGCAAAAACGTAGTAAGGGGACAAATGTGCGATTTTTATGTGTTCGGCTTTAAAATGTTGTGAAAAATTCAGAAATCAAGATCTCGCGTCCTGCCTTGCGGCATTCTCTTGCTTATTGAGTTTTCTCTCGAACGAATGAAAAAAAAAAAAAAAAAAAAAAAAAATTCAGGTTCGATCGATCCAAAAATAAGTAACATCGATTTTAGTGAAGTGACGAAATTTCAAAAAAAGTGCGAAAACACACTTTTTTAACACTTTATTTCGATGTATTTTTGCCCGTAAACAACAAATTCGCCATTCGTTTTATTCGAAACGCGATAATGTTCGCGAAAAATGTAAAAAAAATGTTATTATTTCCGATTTGTTAATATTTACATTTGCATTGACTGGATAACGCGAGGCGCGCATAAAACGATTTAAAGAAACCGTGAAAAAAATGTCGACTCACGCTAAGTGCACCCCAACCGGTTATGTTGACGGTTTTGTTTACGGCAAGTTCAACCGTGGCCAACTTGATGGCGCTGATGTTGGCGTTGAACGTAAGGGAAGCGTTTAGCTGAAAATTGATTAAAAAAAACAGGTGTGAGAGTTGATTCGCTGATTTTGATTTTTAAAAAATTGCAAATAAAAAATACCTCAACCACGGCGACGTCGTAGTCGATGGTGAAGGAGTTGTAGCTCGGGTGTCTTATGGTTCTGCTCACGGGATACGAAATTCCGCCGGAGACGCGGTCACTGCCGACGCTGATGGAGTAAACCGATTCTGCGCCGGGCGTGACGCAGTGGCCCGCGGTGACGATCCATTTGTTGCTTATTATCGAGCCTCCGCAGTTGTGGTAGCCGTTCACTCGCAACGACACCTGATGAGGGTGCTGGCCGATGGTCGTCGGGACGCCGCCGACTATTCTGCTGTCGGGCAGAGGTGGCCTAGCCACGAATCCTTTTTGGGGAGCGCAACGAAAAATCATTTAACGTTAAATAATAAAACTCGTATTACGAAAATGCTTGGTGAGAATTGCGCTATATTCTGGCACTGAATTGGGTATTTTTTTTAGAAACGCAACAAAAAGTCAGTTAACCTTAAATAATAAAACTCGTATTAGAAAAACGCTTGGTGAGAAATGGTTTAGATTTCGGCACTGAATTGGTCATTTTTGCTTCCTCATAGAGGAAGCTTTGTTTTCGTGAAAATTTTTTTTTTCGAGATTTTCATGTTAATATACTTAGAATCACCTAAAACGTCGAGAAAAGTGGTCTAGAAAATATGTCTGTATGTGTGTATGTGTGTGTGTGTGTGTGTGTGTGTGTGTGTGTGTGTGTATGTATGTATGGTCCAGGCACCGAACATTCAATTGTTCATAACTCAGGAATGGCATGGTGGATCGAGCTAAAAATTGGCACGGAAGTAGAGTATTAAATCCTCTGTAATTCACATCTTTTTAAAATTAAATATATCCATGTATACAAATTTTATCGAATTTTTAATTTTTCAAAAAAATGGCGTGAACGCTCTAACTTTCGTAAAAGTTCGACGACTCAGCTATATACTTCATCATAAATAAAGACACGTTCAATGTTGTTTGGTATTGAATTTCAGCGAAATCGGTAAAGCGGTTCCGGTTTTATAGAATTTTGAATTTTTCGAAAAAAATAAATTTTGCTCTATATCACGTCGAATCTCATCAACTGAACCAAAATATTGAACAGTCAAAAAATAACATACAGCGCTGCCACGTATAAAATTTGGTGACGATCGGTAAAGTCGTTCGGATTTTACGCTGTTATGAATTTTTGAAAAAATTAAGATTTTCGCTGTAACTTATAGAAAAGTTATTAAAGTAAGTCAAAACTTTGTATCTAATCAAAATTAGATGTAACGGTGTTTGTAACGGAGTTTTTTTTTGTTCAAATTTAAAAAAAGTGCAAAGATTTGTTCAAATTAAAAAAAAGTTGCAAAGTAGAACTTTGCACACTGCTTCCTCATTAATTCCCATTTTTCACAAAGCTTCCTCTATGAGGAAGCCAAAGTTAATAAATAAGCTTCTTCATAGAGGTGGCTTTGTGAAAAAGGGGAATTAATGAGGAAGCAGTGTGCAAAGTTCTACTTTGCAACTTTTTTTTGAGAATCGCCACTAAAAATCAGTTAACGTTAAATAATTAAAATGGTGTATGCAAAAAGCTAGGTGGAAATTGCACTAAATTTGGGCACTCTAAATTTGACACTGAACAACGAACAAAAATCATTCAACGTTGAATGAAAAATTAAAATTAAAAAAAGTCTTTGATGAGAATTTCACTAGACTTCGTTGCACAACAGTGGCTCATTTTTTTTGCTCTGTGTGATCGACGTGGATGAAGACGAGCGTTTTCATTGTTTTTCGGTTATTTTTCTATCACTCACCAAAACTCCCGACACACAGCACAGCGAGAAACACGAGGCGCAGCATATTGCAATAACTTTTTAACGCGGAGGCTGGGATGGTCGGCGTCCTCCGCTGAATCGAGTTTATATAGCACTTGGCGAGGCACCCCGTGCCCCTCGCGCCCGTCGCTCTTCACTTATCTCCACCCCGTTCCCCGGCTAGATCATCTTTTCTCTATCGTAAAACTTATCTCGCGTCTCTATGTGCGCCCCGCGCTTTCTACGCCGCCGTCGTTACTCTACCTATTGCTCGTGCGCAATCCTCAACGACGCGTGTACAGGGACTGAGCACAATGGAGACGTAGGGGAAAAAGAAGTCTCGATATCTGTCGATGCACGGAGCCGATTCGCGATAACCTCGAGTTGCTGCGATATTTCGCTTTCATTGTTCACGCGTCAGCTGCGTAAATCTTTCAAATTATGTGGTAATGTACTCCGATATCTCATCGCTATATTATAAAAAGATCTCGCCGCCGTCGCCGTGTCAAGAATCGAGATAGACTGGGGTGAAATTACGTACGGGGGTGTTACATAGCAATCGTCTCTATAGTAATTGTTACCGTAACAATCGTGTATTTTCTAAACGTCTCCATGGCAAACGTCTCTATAGCAACTCTTGCCATAGCAACCATGTCTTTAGCAACCGTTATCATTATAGAATAGTTGTGCAAAAGATATCCAAAAGGCATTTTAAAAGTTGTTCAGAACATAATCTTTCGGATTCGACTATTATATGTAGATATTAAAAACGTTTTTTTTTTTAAATATTTGCTAGGCTAATCACACGCGCTGGCGCGCGTGCCTGAAAAACTTGCCAAAATTGACCTCAGAAATTTGTTCTTTTCAAAATATCGACTTTTAACCTATACCATCATTCTCAAGTCGCATATTCTACCCCCGAAAACACTGGCTATTAACCTTTTTTAATCGATTTTGAAAAAAATATTTTTTTGGTGCCGAAAAAAATATTTTTTCTGTAAAAAATCGTAGATCCAACTCCGGACCGAAAATTGCCAAAATCGACCCCAATTTTTTTTCTTTTCAAAATATCGACTTTTAACCTATACCATCATTCTCAAGTCGTATATTCTACCCCTGAAAACACTGGTTATTAAGCTTTTTTAATCGATTTTGAAAAAAATATTTTTTTGGTGCCGAAAAAAATATTTTTTCTGTAAAAAATCGTAGATCCAGCTCCGGACCGAAAATCGCCAAAATCGACCCCAATTTTTTTTCTTTTCAAAATATCGACTTTTAACCTATACCATTATTCTCAAGTCGCATATTCTACCCCCGAAAACACTGGTTATTAACCTTTTTTAATCGATTTTGAAAAAAATATTTTTTTGGTGCCGAAAAAAATATTTTTTCTGTAAAAAATCGTAGATCCAGCTCCGGACCGAAAATCGCCAAAATCGACCCCAATTTTTTTCTTTTCAAAATATCGACTTTTAACCTATACCATCATTCTCAAGTCGTATATTCTACCCCTGAAAACACTGGTTATTAAGCTTTTTTAATCGATTTTGAAAAAAATATTTTTTTGGTGCCGAAAAAAATATTTTTTCTGTAAAAAATCGTAGATCCAGCTCCGGACCGAAAATCGCCAAAATCGACCCCAATTTTTTTTCTTTTCAAAATATCGACTTTTAACCTATACCATTATTCTCAAGTCGCATATTCTACCCCCGAAAACACTGGTTATTAACCTCTTTTAATCGATTTTGAAAAAAATATTTTTTTGGTGCCGAAAAAAATATTTTTTCTGTAAAAAATCGTAGATCCAGCTCCGGACCGAAAATCGCCAAAATCGACCCCAATTTTTTTCTTTTCAAAATATCGACTTTTAACCTATACCATCATTCTCAAGTCGCATATTCTACCCCCGAAAACACTGGTTATTAAGCTTTTTTAATCGATTTTGAAAAAAATATTTTTTTGGTGCCGAAAAAAATATTTTTTCTGTAAAAAATCGTAGATCCAGCTCCGGACCGAAAATCGCCAAAATCGACCCCAATTTTTTTTCTTTTCAAAATATCGACTTTTAACCTATAACATCATTCTCAAGTCGCATATTCTATCCCCGAAAACACTGGTTATTAACCTTTTTTAATCGATTTTGAAAAAAATGTTTTTTTGGCGACGATTTTTTTTTTTTTTTTCAGAAATCGTAGATCCGGCTGCCGACCAAAAATCACCAAAATCGACCTCGGAAATTTTTATTTCAAAATATCACCTATAATTTTGCGCTGTTGCGCTCTTAAAAAGCTTTAAAAGGTTACGGGTGCTGCCCCGCCTGTCCTCTTATGAAATTTTTCAAATTTGACACCAAACTGATTTTGTTTATCACGGACTTTCCTGGCAACCAATCACAGCTCTAATAGTTTGCTAACAATGCTTTCCGTTACTCATGAACTTTTTAAAAGAGGGATACGTTTCATCCAGTCCGAACGATTTTTTTAAGCCAAGCGTCGTCACCCCCAGCCGCGATTATTTTACGTCACCCTACATTTTCAGCACACTACGCTATTAAGTTACCCTTATTTGGTGAAAAAGTTGTTCAATTTTGTGCCTTGTAGCTCATATTTATATGTATACATGTATACCACGTTTATGTTTCAAGCCGTGGCGTTTATGCGACGCACAACTTGGGCTGAATATTATGTGGGCTGAACATTATGGCCATGGGAGGGAAAGTGTGACACTAGTGTATGGCGTCTCTCTCACTCACGTTTTATACGCGTGCGTAAATTGTGGAGCTGGATGGGTGAACAAGGCAACGGGTACAGAAAACTATATAACCACTGCGTGTACACTATATCGCAGACTCTGTAATAATCTATTGAGAAATTAATCGAATTTACGTGTAACTTTATCGATAATAATCATCACATAATTTTGTCGGTGTATCCATTCAAACTTCGACGTTCGGGGGCAATCACTGTATCATTAAATATTGCCACCGAAAATTGAACGATAAAGTAAAATAAAATAGAAAATAACTACGACACTACATTTTTCTTTTATTTCAATTACAAACTGCTCCAGCGATAATATAAATATAGTTGGTTTCGCCTCTCTCCCCCTGTCTGATAAAATCACTTTTTCCCACCGGTGGGAACAGAGTCACGTTCGTGCTTTTTTACCCGTCTGCATAATCTGGAGTACGCGGGAAATCCAAGTTGAAGCGTTCTTTTTTTTCCCTTTCGTTGCTGCAAGCTTAAACGGTATCGAGTGCGGAAACGGTGTCAGCGTTTTATTTAGCGATCGAGAAGCGCGATAAATCGCTGCTAATTGTATCCGATTGCATTTTATTTCTGTTGCGCGCTATCGGCTTTCGACTTACACTTCAGCAGATTTGATCATGCCATTGGGGGCAGATGCGAAAACATCTGCTCCGATTAATTCATTAATAATACTAATACTAATAACAGAAACAATAACAATAATAATACTAATACTAACAACACTAACAATAATAATACTACTCCTAATAACAGTAACAATAACAATAATAACTATAATAATACTAGTAATAATAACAGAATGACTTTCGCCAGACTTACCAAGCATAATAATTCAAGACTCTGATTCGCTGTATCTAGATCATCGATAACGATCCACCAGATCCACAGCTCAATCCCAATGATATCGATTGTGTGCGCTTTGGAGCATCTCGTTGATGATACCACGAGAGCGAGATAGTAAAAGATATCGGTGGCGCACTTCATTCAACAAAACGACAAAGAGGACAGTGAGCATGACATTATTTAAAAAAAAATAACAATCACACCATGCAACAACCTTATCGTGGTACCAGCTCCAGAGTAATCTGGAAAAAAATGCTACGTCTGGCGACTCCACGTGGCAAGAACCGGAGTCAGGTCACAGTGATAGAAATGCCGCAATTCACCGTGTTTTATCACCAGATACCTTTTAGCCTCTTATTTTCGATTCTCGGTCCTCGACGAGGATCATGTTAACCATTATTGTGAGCCTCTCATCCCTACGTATTGGACCCTTCACAGAATACAAATACAGGGTTCATTCAAATACAGACTAGCCAGAGTGTCATTATTATCCATTTCTTTTATTTCATTTCGATCTTTCGAAAATGCATCGCTCGTAGATTGCGACTCCAAGAGACACGAACAGAGGTCAGATTGCAATAATAAAAATGCAGATATTCAACGTTTCACCGGAGACCTTTTAGCCTCTCATTCTCGCGTCTCGTCTCCCCTCCGATGAGAGTCATGTTAACCATCATTGCGAGCCTGGTATCCCCGCAGCCTCTCTCGCTCGCATCCCGGACCCTTCTCAGAATATGGATTCATGCAAATACCTCGCAATCCGCGCTCGCGGCGCTCAGTGTCTGACGCACACACGCGAGGAACCACGCGGTACCAAAGTAACAAGGTTACACAGCGGGCGTTCGCTCTGGGGTCGTTGACCCCGCGCACTTTTTCGAGTTGCCTTCGACGGCTTCGACGACTATAAATCGATTCCGCATATTCGTCCGCGAAGCGCGGCTTCGCCGTGTCGTACAACGTATTGAAGGCCTCTGTAGTGTCTCGTCTCGCGATACACACGGGAACAACGAGTGTCGCGAAACGAAGCAGCTTTTCCATCGATCGCTCGTGTAATCCTTAGCCGCCGGTGCTGCGGCTCCTCCTGTGCCGCGCGCGTTCATTTTCCTCTCCGCTTTATTTTCCATTTTCCTCTCGAGCTGTCGGGTTACAAGGTAGCTATCGAGAAAAGCTTGGGAAACATTTTTGTCGTGAAAAAAAAAAGAAAAAAAGAAAAAAAAGACATCGTACAGCATTAAGCCATCGATTTGTACATATTTAAACGCGAGGATCGTCGAACGTGTCACAAGCAGGTACCTATTTTTTGTTTTTCAGATACATTTCGATGTGGCCTCCCTGCCTGTACCGAGATTCCAATTTCAGACTTGTCTGTTTATTCCGCGTGTTACCAGACAAAAAGAGTCAAAGCCAGTGAGGAGGAGAGGCAGTTGGATTACAAGGTTTTCGGACATCCCAAAACTTGTCCAAAATATATTTCTGAGAGAAAAAAAAACTTGGACTACATTTGCAATATTTTAAAAAATCGTGCAGCATTAAGCCGCATCCATTAATGGAAAAAACGGTTTTGCTATATTTTTTGCTAGACAAACATATTTTTTGGCCGGTACAACAAGTTTAGCAGATAACGCAATGTTGTCACTATTTTAACAAAATATTTGCTGGCATAGCAAAACCGTTTTCTCCGTGTTTCTACATATTTAATCGCGAGGTTCGTCGAACGTGTCGCAAGCAGCTACCAATTTTTGTGTTTCAGATACGCTTCAACGTGGTCGCCTTGCGTGTACGAGATTCCAATTTCGGACTTGTCTGTTTATTCCGCGTGTTACCAGACAAAAAGAGTCAAAGCCAGTGAGCAAAAGGGGCAGTTGGATTACAAGGTTTTTTGACATCCCAAAACTTGTCCAAAATATATTTTTGAGAGAAAAAAAATTGGACGACATTTTCAACATTAAAAAAAAAATCGTGCAGCATTTAGCCGCATCCATTTCTAGATATTTAATCGCGAGGTTCGTCGAACGTGTCGCAAGCAGCTACCAATTTTTGTGTTTCAGATGCGCTTCAACGTGGTCGCCTTGCGTGTACGAGATTCCAATTTCGGACTTGTCTGTTTATTCCGCGGGTTACCAGATAAAAAGAGTCGAAGCCAGTGAGGAGGGGGGGGGGGGGGGGGCAGTCGGGTTGCAAGATTTTTTGACATTCCAAAGCTTGTCCAAAATATATTTTTAAGAGAAAAAAATCTGGAACACATTTGCAATATTAAAAAAATGGTGCAACATTAAGCCGCATCCATTCACGGAGAAAACGGTTTTGCTATGCCAGTAATTTTTTTGTTAAAATAGTGATAACATTGCGTTGTCTGCTAGGCTAACTATTTTTTCTTGCTTGACTAACATATTTTGTTGCCGGTACAACAAAACTGGTTGCTAGTTTAGCAGATAACGCAATGTTGTCACTATTTTAACAAAAGATTTGCTGGCATAGCAAAACCGTTTTCTCCGTGTTTCTACATATTTAATCGCGAGGTTCGTCGAACGTGTCGCAAGCAGCTACCAATTTTTGTGTTTCAGATACGCTTCAACGTGGTCGCCTTGCGTGTACGAGATTCCAATTTCGGACTTGTCTGTTTATTCCGCGTGTTACCGGGCAAAAAGAGTCGAAGGCGGGCGGGGGTGTCGGGTGAAGGAGCAGGCGAGAAGACGCGGACTGTGCACTTGCCGCTTCTACGTACGCTACGACAGCTGTCTGGCGATTAACATATAAATCAAATCTCGGCGAGTGGTGCGAGGGAGCTTCGGCTCGTGGCTTCGGCGGCTCATCTTCTGTCTCTCGCGTGTTCCGTGCGCGCGCCAAAGCTCGAGGACACCGAGGTACCCGCGGTCGTGGTGAACGAACTGGAGCGACCGCTTCTGGCCACCGGGATATAGTTCCGCGTGTCAGCCGTGACATTTCGCAGCCAGCCGCCGTCGCGTCCTCTTATCGCTCTCGTCGTCGTCGCCGTCGTCGCCGTCGTCGTCGTCGTCGTTTCCACGTACATCATACATATATATGCTCGCCCTGACGCATGTCAATGAAGAATGAAATCGAGTTCTCCGCGGGCGCGGCGGCTGCGAAACGGAGCGCGGGAATTGCATAGGCGAGACAGATAGATTTCGCGGTGGGAGAAAATTAAACAGAGATTCCGCGAGTGGAGACGAGAAGACTGGGGAAAACTAATGCCGCGTGGAGCAACCGATTATTTCGTTTTTTTCTATCTACTTTACTTCCTCGTAACAAGGAAGTTGTTTTCGTTGACATTTTTTCTCGAGATTTTCATGATACACATTAAATTACGTTTTTTCCCGAGATTTTCATAATACACATTATATTACATTGTTTTCCGAGATTTTCATGTTGCACATTATATTACATTTTTTCCCGAGATTTTCATAATACACATTATATCACATTTTTTCCCCGAGATTTTCATAATATACATTATATTACATTTATCCTCGAGATTTTTATATTACACATTATATTGCATTTTTTCCCGAGACTCTCATATTACACATTATTTTACATTTTTTCCGTAAATTCTGTGCTCAAAATTTTTTTTTTTCACATGGTGAGAACGAGGGGCGGGGGGGGGGGGGGGGGGGGGCAGCCTAGAATAGCGGATACATAGCTGAGCATCACAACGATAATTAAACACAACGTCAACTCCATTTGGATTCTCACGAAAAGTCATCGCGGAAGAAAAAGTGAAATGAATTTAAAAAGAAATGTCTTAACTAAATAAACCATCCACGGAATTTCCCGATCGGAGATGATTCGTTTATCGTTCGAAGCAGGTCGAGTGGTGGCCTCGAAGGGTCACTGGCAAAGGGATGATACAGCCGCGACGAGACCTGGTGGTTGCTCCTCTCTTTCTCTCTCATCTCTCTCGTCTCCCGCAGCACGGTGAGAATCGAGCTCGTTGCAAAGACGCGAAGCCCAGAGGCAATTCGATGAGGCGAAGGCGAACAAGCGGGAGGAGGTACAGAAACAACGATCGACCGAGCGGCCGGCGCAGCTTCTTCGTTCGTTTCGCGAAACCGCACACAGCATGATGTGTGGCCGGGTTGGGATAGGTCGTGGGTGTCGTAAGTCTCTCCCTCTGCCTTCGAGGAAGTAACGAGAGTGCGAGTCCGCCTTCCCCGCGAGTCTCTCGTTCCGCCCGCGCTGTATATACGACTCTCCTTCTCTTCCCACCGAGAATTCGAACTGGACTCTCTCGTCCTCCGAGGAATTCTCTCTCTGTATATCCGACGCTTCGTCCCCCTTGGCCCCCCCCCCCCCCTCGTCGCTCCTTCTCCCCTGTATCGCTTCGCTTCCTCTCGCTACGTACACGAGCGAGCATCTACAGTTTCAAGAGTGATTACTGTACACCGGGGACAAGCGGGGCGCATGCAATTTCCAGCAGAGCGCAGCCCCCTTGCCTCCCCCCCCCCCCCCGCCCCCAACCCACTCCCGACCCCCCTGGAATTCCGCGTATCTGTCGGAGCAGCGGCGGCGGCGACTTCTAGGATGTGGGGGGTGTTTTCACGACGATTTATCGAGAGGATAAAAAAAAGAAAAAAAGAAAGAATGTGTTGCACATAAAATCTTCAGAAGAAAAGACGCACTGAGATGGAGCATTCAAAGGGCATTTGGGTGTCTGGGAAGACGTGAACGAAAAAAGCAGTATTTCTGGATACTGTTTTTTTTTAGTCAGGCTCATTTCTTCATTTTTATTAAATGGAGCATTCACAGGGATCTCTGATGACAGGAAAGATGTGGAAGACATTTCTGAACGTTGGTTTTTTTTAGTCAGGCTCATTTCGTCGTTTTGATCAAATGAAGCTTTCGGGGGGCTTTAGGTGTTTGGGAAGACGTGGAAGACATTTCTGTATTTTGTGTTTTTTTTATTTTGTCAGGCCGGCCATTTCTTCATATCAATCAAACGATGCATTCGTTAAGGCTTTCGATGCCTGAGAAGATGTGGAAGACGTTTCTAAATATTGATTATTTTTTAGATAGTCACAAATCTTCAGTCCGCCGGTAGGATTTCGCACAATTTTTGCCACAGCAGCTTCCGATAAACGATATCGGCGCGTTTTTGCGACGATTTATCGACCGACAAAAAGACGTCACCAAAGTGTAGCATCGAAGGGCTTTCTAGCTGGATGTCGACGATATCTCTAAGCATTGTCGTTTTTTCAAAGCCCAATTCTTCACTTTTTCATTGGATCGCCCCAGACTCGCGCAATTTTCGAGACGAGTGGCGAAACGAGTTGGCATAATTATGGGAAAAAAGTCTGGCGGCCGGCCACGAGTGCTTTCCGCCTTCTCGAGGACCCGTTGCACGCGCGCGGTGCGCTTAACTGCATCGTACTCGCCGACGGGTGCAGCGCCAACGCCGCCGCCGCCGCCGTGGTGGCTGCCGGTAATTACTTCGCAACACTCCGCAAACGGTGAGGTGAGCCCGGAGTGCGCGGGCATTAATTTGAGTAGCAATTACGGAATGTTCGATGCATGGGATGTGTACTACACGCGTCCGTATACGCGTATCGCGCGGACCAATCCCCTCGTATACATCCCGACGATATTATCTTCCGCGCAGTGACTGCGCCGCGGGGCCCAGGAGATCGAGACGAGGGGTCGGGCGTTTCGAGACTGTCGGGAGCGCAAATTGATTATCGTTATAGGCCGCGCGTTACATACCGTTACGTACTGTTTCGATCCACTTTACCACGATGATCCGTCACTTCTCGGGGAAAATTGTAATAAGACGACATCGAGCGCAGTTCCGTCGAGCTACAGAAACGAAGTACCGCAATTTTGCAGACTGGAGAACAAACGCTGCAGTCGAGTGGCGACTAAGAATCGCAGGGACTGTAAATTCGAGACGAATTCCGCGGTGGATCTCGACGCTTATCCACTTGATGCAAAAAAAAATTAATTAAAAAATCGAAAACAATGAAGTTTTTCAATTTTTTGTGAAAATCATGGCATTTCGAAAAATACTACAGGCAAAAATGCATCCAATCAGCCAATCAGAAAATTAATATCCCGACGAAAATACTTACAACCAAAATCCGAGATATGTTACCCACTGATTTTTGAACAAGGATTTTCAGAAATTGATTCATCTTCTGGTTCATTTAAACTCGATGATTCTTATGACTTCGTAAAACGCTCAAAATCCCATCCAACTGATTAACACGCTCATTTTGTCCGTTTGAAAAAATGACATGTTTAATCATTTTGTCAAACAGAAATGTTTAATCGTTTTGTCAAACTTGGTTCAATGAGGGTTTATTCGTTTACCACACACTAACAACACTCTGGTGTCCCCCCCCCCCCCCCCCCCCAATATTCGTGCATTTTTTCGACATGTGCAAACAACACACGCAACCGGGGTGTAACGCGTGGTGGCCAAGCCAGAATTTATTCACCCACCTGCATTCACCCAGGGGAGGGGGGGGGGCTACGCGGTGGAGGCGGGGGGGGGGGGGGGAGCTACGCGGTGGAGGCGGGGGGGGGGGGGGGCAGAGAGGAGAAAGAAATTCCGGTATCTCGGAAAATTTCCCGATTTTTCCCGGCTCCGCTCCTCAGGCATCGTGGGGTGAACCCTTCAGAGCGCCCGTAAGGATTGGCTGACTCCCGGCGGCAGCTTCGCTCTCGGCGCACTGCGCGACTTTGCAGCACGGTAGGGAAATTCCGCTCCGCGTGTCCGTACTGTGTATTATTATATATTACATATTACACACACAAACACACGCAAAGCCCGCTCTCTCTTCATCCCTTCGCTTCGTTTTCCGCCCTCTCAGTCTCTCTCTTCAGTCGCTCGCGGCGGCTACTTCTGGCTGTTATACCCGCCACCACCCGTGGCCCGCACACCTGCGCGGATACGTGCGGGATTTTCTGCCCCGGGTAAGTCGTGCTTGACGTTAAGTTTTCACGAACCGCGGGCGCGCACGAGCTTTCGTAATTCACAACCAAAACTCATTCGCGCGTCCGCCTCCTCCTTCCCCGCCACGCCGAGTCCCGTCCGTATCAGCCGCGCGCGCTCTCGGCTCGCCTCTTTTTCGCATTTCCTCTCTGAGCCCCCCGCGCGCGTAGTACGTGCAGCGGCATCCCCGGTGCAATATCAAAGCGCGAGCGCGGCTCACACGACCAACCGACAAGACGCCGCCCGGAAGAAGCGGAAAAAGAAAGTACAATAACGAAGTACGTTTTCAGCGACTCTCGGTCGCCCCCCCCCCCTTCTGCTTTACCCTTTGTATCCCCCCACTCCCCTCGCTCCCTCGTCCTTCCTCAGCCACATCCGCACCCCCGCACAACGGTGGATAAAATTTACTTCCAGCATCGCTGGCTGCGCGCTGGAAAGGCGTCGAAATTAAGGGTTTGCGCTCCGCGACCAACCGCGCGCGATATGAAAAACTCCCGAGCTGGCCTAGGATTTAGGACGCGCACTCAGCTTCTCTTCCCTTCCCGTCGCACACGTTCCTACATTTTGTTGTACATGTGGATGCGACGTTCGCGTGTGCGCGAATGAGGGGATCGCTGTGTGCTCGTCCTGTGTACGTACAGGAGTCGACCTGGAGCCATCGCGCTGTTGAATCTGGAGTTTAGTGTCCGTTCCGCCTGTCGTCCTGGCTGCATGAGCGGAAAAGCCGCTTCCGGGCGGCTCTCTCTCGCCCACGATAATCCACGCATATTGTCGTCCGCGCGAGCGCGAGACGAGAAATATTTACACACACACACACGTGTGCTGCACGGCGGCGCGGAAAATGCGCGCGAGCGAGCGGCTTTCCTTTAATAACGCGACGGAGTGCGGAAAATAAATGCACGTCGGATCCTGAGTAGCCGCGACTTGCGCGTTCCCTCCTGGCGGCCTCGGTTCAACGGGGGAGGTGAATAAACGGGCGATGCGTGCTTTGAGGACAGCGCGGATTATGTCCTGGCTGTGGGTGCAGTCGAAATAAGGAGGGATTTGGGATTGACGTGAATTAATGCGGAGAGGGAACTTAACGTGGAAATCGTTGGTGTGTGCGGGAAATTGATACGACGAATCGTGTGGAAATAATACATTTTGACAATTGGGGGAGAATTTTTTTTTTTCTTCTAAATTGGTTGTCTTTTTTATCCTGAGAAAATATTTGGCACCGGTCCTTACGGGCGGAGATGTCATCGCTTAAACGACTCAGTTGTCGGATGGAAACCACTTCTATTTTTTATGATACTATGGTTAAGCGGCACGATTGTCTTTTTCTGTCAGTTTTGACATTTAACATAAACAAAAAATTTCAATGCCCCCTTGGCTCCTTTCTGCCAGTTTTGAAATTTCACATAAACCAAAAATTTCAATGCATGATCGGTCTGTCTAATGACACCGCCGACCGATTATAGCACGAATAGAACGGCCTCACATGAACATAGCTGACAGCCACCAACTTTTTAAGGGAAGATACTCGGTCTGTCTAATGACACCGCCGACCGATTATAGCACGAATAGAACGGCCTCACATGAACATAGCTGACAGCCACCAACTTTTAAAGGGAAGATTTCCATCTCTCACTCGCATGGGAAAAAATTCTTTTTTACCCTTTGTCTTACATTTTTCAAATAACCTCTCATTTTTAATACCTCTTGTGGAAACAAGTTGTCCTCGCTCTAATCAGTACTAATAATCCGCAAATTATCATCCCCGAACACAAAACAAAAAAATATATCTGAATTAAACCTGTTCACTAAAGAAATTCGAATGTCACACACTCACGACATAATATAAACGTCGTTCCTCACATTCGACCGGGTCATCCGATGACAACTTAATGCCCAGCGCAATCGGGGGCCGCCCGACAAACCCGATTCCGTCATGCGGATCGCGATTCACCGTAGCTTTTTGGCCGTACATAATTAATTAGCCCCCGGCGACTTGAGTTCGCTTATAGCGAGCGATGTAGCAGGGGGTGCGCACGTAGCGCGCGAGGCCAGGGAGATTCTTATACCAGCGAAACAGGAGGGCAGGCCGGAGCCTGACTTAATAATGTTCATGCCTCGCTTCCAACTCTTCCGCACTTGGCTAGTTTTCCCCGAGCATGGAGAGAGCGTCTATCCATCTCGCTCTTCTGCCTTTTCGCGTAAAACCCTCTCGCCCCCCCACCCCCTTATATTCTCTCGCTAACTGCAGAGCGGAGCGCGGCGTACACGTAGCTGGGTGGCTGCGAGGCATAACAAAAGGCAGGTAACCCACCCGTGAATACCGGGGGGGCCCGGCGGGTTCACCCGGAGGAGATGAATATTACATATTTAGCCCCCGTTAATATTTTATTTTGGGCCCATTGTCCGTTGATGAGGCGCAATGGGCGCCGGGAAGTAGCGGACGAGAGAGGCCGCGGAGAGCGCATTATGCGCAGGGTACACGTTATTAGAGGGACCAATAGCGTACGAAGCGAGACGGGGGGTGGAGAGGACGGCGGGAAAACGAGGGGGAGCCGACGAGCTGCCGCGGCGACCAGAATGAAACGTACTCGCTCTCGCGCGGCTCTGCACCCTCTGCAAGCCCTGTCAGCGCCGCGCTGTGCCCTCCAGCCAGAACCCGACAGCCTGAATAGTATATTACTCTGTGTTACACGCGACCCCCGGGTCATAGACCAAACTGAATACGGAAAATATAATATACGAATCGTAATTACAACCCGACGGGTTTGCGGTCGCCGCTAATTTGAATCGCAAAGTGGATCATGCATACTCGACGATCGAGCTTGTATCCTTTTGGGCTGTGGCGCGAGCGCCGACTCGAGAGGTTCCCGATGATGAATTCAAAGCGGGAAACCGGAGAGAGACCCGCGCGACCCCTCGTTTTGGAAAGTTTTTTTTTTTTTTTTTTGTCCGACAATTAGCCCCCGGGGGAAATTTGTCGAAACCGAGAAGTCACGACAATGTGAAAATTGTTTGAAACGAAATTGTAAGGTTGGGTATACGTGAAGTGCGTCATGTATATTTGATGAATCTTATCTCTTATCCTTTCTGACTGACGTGGACGGGTTTGAGGTTGCCTGAAAATGTTCTCGATGCTGAACTCAAAGCGCGAAATGAGAGACCTGCACGTGATACTCGTTTTAGGAACGTTTTGCTGATAATTAGCCCTCGGGGGACATTTGTCAAAACGGGATCTCATGACGTGGGTGATAATGTGAAAATTGTTGGAATGTAAATTCTAAGCTTGGAGGCTGAAGTGGATCGTGTATTTTTTACCAAGACGATACTTTGAACTGATGTGGACATGTTTGAGGTTGTCTCGAAAGATTCTCGATGCTGAATTTACCGAAGAAACGAAAAACTCGCGTATGAAAAAATTCATAAAATTCATAAAATGGCCGGCAGCGTACATTTTTTAATTAAAAATGAAAGTTCACGAAACCTGCATAATTTTTCAGAATTTAAAAGCGAGAGAAGTTTTGCACCAAAGCCAGAATTTTTGCATTTTATATACATATATTTTTTGTTGATGCGCCAAAAAGGCTGTTTGTCACGAGAAAACTCGCTCCAAATTGCGCGAAGCACATTGCAAAGTCCCCAGCCACTGTTGTTGCACCGCGAGCACCGAAGAGCGGTGCATTGTGTTATCCAAAAATAATAAAGGCCCGACGTTTTAATGCGCAACACGAATTCGCCTCCATAAACCTCATTCGTACATGTACGTTCCCTCTCGACGCTTCTGAAAGGGGATGTCGCACATAATATGAAACATTATAAAATTTAATTAACTTCACCGATACAGTCTGGCCATTAGCCAGGCTCGGGGGGGATGTGTTGCCATGTCCCTCCGGTTTTCCACGCACCTCGTGAAATTCCCATTGAGGCTTCCACTGCCGAGCAATTTGTTCGCTCCATACACATTCCCGGTCGTTTGCATTCCGCTCGACCGCATCACTCCGCATGCAATTATCGGATCCCGCGTTTCCCGAGCCGCGGCGCCTAATTTTTCTAGATCAATAACAATTCTATCGCTGCGTCAACATCGCACTCGTATAAAAAAGAACTGAAACCATATTTCACGTGACTAATTCCCCGCTCGACACGTGGAATATTTTTGCCAAAACGGGCGGCGCTCGATTCAATCGAGAAAAAAGTTTTTGGGAGTTTTGACCCTCTGGATAAAAATTGGGGATATTCCGTTATGTCGAAATATCAGTCATCCGTTATTAATGCGTGTCGTGTAACATTTTCGACGGGACGCGTGACATTTGCGAACGGTTTATTTGCGAAAAACGGACAATTTTAGCGTTACACGTTTGATCCATCGCGGATCACTAATTCATTTTCCGCAATTTCGAGGCTCGGATGTGTTGGCAAACTTCACTCTCGCATGAACAATCAACGTGACATCCATCGAAAAAAAAAAAAAATGAAAATATTTTCCGTAATAAAAAAAAAATCATTTGACAAGTTTTGATAATTAGAGACAGAAGTTTTGGTACCCTCGATCCCTTGCAAAAATTGGGGATTCCATTATGTCCAAATATTAGCCATCCACAATTAATATGCGACGTCTTCATCGTATCTTGTGAAATTTCCAAGCGGTTAATTTGCATAAAAGTGAAAATTTCAACGGAACATATTTAATCCATCGCCGATAACTAATTCATCCTCCAGAACCTTAAGGCTCGTATGCGCGTGATGCACATATGTGCGGGTCATACTTCACACTCGCAGCGCGAGCGGTGCTCCCATAAGTCATTTTGGGTCGAGGAGCTAAGCGGAGTTTATAGCATTAACAATCAACATGACATCCATTGAAAAAAAAATGAAAATATTTTTTGTAATAAAAAAAATCATTTGACAAGTTTTGATAATTAGACAGAGAAGTTTTGATGCCTTCGATCCCTTGCAAAAAATGGGGATTCCATTATGTCCAAATATCAGTCATCCACTATCAATATTCGTCGTGACGTCTTCATCGTACCCTGTGACATTTCCAAGCGGTTAATTTGCATAAAAGTGAAAATTTCATCGCGACATATTTAATCCATCGCCGATAACTAATTCATCCCCCAGAACCTTGAGGCTCGTATGCGCGCGATGCACATATGTGCGGGTCATACTTCACACTCGCAGCGCGCGCGGCGCTCCCATAAGTCATTTTGGGTCGAGGAGCTAAGCAGAGTCTATAGCATTAAAAATCAACGTGACATCTATCGAAAAAAAAAAAAAATTAAAATATTTTCCGCAATAAAAAAAAATCATTTGACAAGTTTTGATAATTAGACAGAGAAGTTTTGGTGCCTTCGACCCTTTGCAAAAAATGGGGGATTCAATTATGTCCAAATATCCGTCATCCACTATCAATATTCGTCGTGACGTCTTCATCGTACCCTGTGACATTTCCAAGCGGTTAATTTGCATAAAAGTGAAAATGTCATCGCGACATATTTAATCCATCGCCGATAACTAATTCATCCCCCAGAACCTTGAGGCTCGTATGCGCGTGATGCACATATGTGCGGATCATACTTCACACTCGCAGCGCACGCGGCGCTCCCATAAGTCATTTTGGGTCGAGGAGCTAAGCGGAGTCTATAGAGAGCAGCGAGTCTGGGGGTTTCGCGGGTGAGCTGCTCAGACTGGTTCGCGCGCGCGCCCCCCGACGGGGCATAAAGCAAAATGAATAATTGAGTCCGGTGAGTGATTAGGAAGCTGGAAGCGAGGTACCAGCCGAATAATTTACATTCCGGCTTTCGGGGATCGGAGGTCGTGAGGGCGATGCGAGCGGCGCGAGAAGTCCTCGGGTTACGTAGGCAGGAAGTCGGAGAATCGCATTAGAGGAACAGTGCGATTAGCATAAAGGTGTAACTACCACTAGGCGCCGCATTAGATGCACCGTTCGCTTCATATTCGATTCGACTCTGGACGCGCCGAGTGTTTTCACGTATCTGGCACTTTCGGCCCGGATATACGTGGCGAATTGCTGTTGAGATTTGAATTATTCATGAAACGCTCGAAATTGGGTGGCAAATTTTGACGTCGAATTTTTTTCGAATTTTTCGTCGATCAAATTTTCGATTTGGCTTCAGGTCAATTTTGTAAATCACTAACAATTTGTTACACCAATTTACATTTTGCCGAATGGCAAATATTGATGTCGATTTTTTTTTGCATTTTTGTTTTTTTTTATTCTCGATTTCGCTTCAGATCAGTTTTGCAAATTTCCGTAACAATATCATGTACCAATCTACATTTCGCAGAATGGATTTTGATTTTTCAGTTTGAATAAATGGCAGATTTTTGACGTTGTACACTTTTCGAATTTTTGGGTTTTTTAATTTTTCGATTTTGTTTCAGATCAATCGTTTCGGGTGAATTCTGAAAATGTTAATAACAGTGTTATTTCACCAATCTTTATTTTGCCGAGTAGTTAAAAATGTAACTGAGTCCTGAATCTTTATGCATGACGTATTTCGATGTATGACGACGTTGAACAGCGATGAACATCATATGCGATGCATTCTTCTTGAAATGTCAGCTTCCGTGCATTATTCGTGATTCCATCGATGCTTAAATATTTACGGAAAAAACTTTCAGCCCCGTTACATATTGTAATGAGACGAGAATACGTGGAAGATCGCGGGGTGGGCGAACTTTAATCAGACTTTCGTCAAACTCCCCGTGAACATTTAATATGTGCCTCGTGCATTTTCTACATCGTTCAAGGTGTGTAAACTCTCCAAAGTTTCTGAGGTTTCCATCCCCAGGAGTCGATGGGTCTGGTGTGTTGCCCGAAGTGGAGAGGCGGCGCGGGCTCGGGCCGGAGTTTCCACATCACATTTCCGACGGTGAATTATTTCCAACCAAGTCTCCTGCACGGCGGTGGCTGTCGTGCGCGCCGCCACCGGGAAACTCGCTGTTGCTCCTGCGTCTAGTGCCGCTGGTGCCGTTCGGGGAGGCGGGCGGGGGGGACGTACCGAGACTCTTTGTATATTCATTTTGAGAGTTTATCCTCTCGACCTCGACAGTTTGCCTGCGCAAGGAGCCGCGTCCCACCTCGGAGACATCGGCTTGCACTGAAGCAATAAATGTGACGGTAATATGTATGCCCTCGTAGTCGTCGTCGTCGCCGTCGTCGTCGTTGCCGTCGCCGTCGTTGTCGTGGATGGGGAACACAAGAGACTCGGGCCTAGTAAAATAGAGGGGCTGAAAAACACACACACCACGTCACTCGCTATACCTCACGATCTACAGGAATACAATAATGTTAATCCTGCGAAAAATATTTAAAAAAGAAAAATAACACGAAATAAAGCAAGAAAGTAAAAATAACTTAACATTATACTAACAAAAAACAAAATAATACAAAAATGAAAGAAGACATAATGATATGAAAAATAATAGAAGGAATGGAATGAAATAAAACGGAATGAAATGGAGTAAATGGAAATATATTTAAAAAAATAACCCAAAATAAAGCAAGAAAGTAAAAATAACATGAAATTGTACAACAAAAAAATTACACTAAAAGAAAAATAACAAAGTAATACAAAAGTGAAAAAAAGCCTAATGATATGAAAAATGATAGAAGAAATGGAATGGAACACAACGGAATGAAATGGAATGGAATACAACGGAATGGTTCAGAAAATTTCGAAAAAGACAAATAAATTACAACAAAGATTTTTCACTAATGAAAATTAATGAAAAATTAATTAAAATAAAGCAGGCAAAAAAACAAGAAATAATGCAAAAAAAACCTGTCGCGAAAGCCTCACAAACGATTATTGCGTTGACAAGTCTGACCTACGAAAGTCGCAGTATCGCATATAATGTACATAACTCTTTGTTTTTGTTCGGCCTGCGGGGGGAGAATTGTGGGAGGGATATTATTCAAGCTGCTCGCAGCTTCGTGTACCCTTCCCCGTGCCCCCTCGTCGTCGTCGTCGTCGTCGTCGTCGTACGAGAGTCTGGCACGGCGCAGAGTGTGAAACAAAAACCGTCGAGATAATAGTCTCGGTCCCTACGCTCGGGGGGGCCGCTCGGGAGCTGCGCCACCCCCGAGAACGTATCTCGGTGAACGTGTCCCGTTAAGTAACACGTCGAGTGAATAATGAAGGTTTACCGTACGGCGAGAGCGCGCGCACCCCGACCCCGCTGCTCTCGTGTCCGTCGGCCCCCCCCCCCCCCCCCCCCCCCGTCCACGAGCGAGTACAACGCGCTGCGTGTATCCTATGTATCCTATGTACACCGAGAGAGGATACGACGCGCGCGAGATGCGATATTCTCGTCGTGGGAGCAACAATTTCGGACGCTTTATAATCCTGCGGTTGTGCAACACGTCGGGGTGCGCGCCTCGCGCCCCCGACTCGCTTCGCCCACTCAACCGCGCCACCTCCTTTTTCTCCGCTGTCGTTTCCCAACGTGTATACGTATAGAGGCCACCGGGGCCAGTTACGTCAATCCCATTTTTTTCATACTTTTGAAAAATGATGGAACCCGAAATTTGAGAAAAATGAAGTAAATATCGTACATTTTTCATTGGAGGGCAATTTGAGCGTCGACATTTTATCTGCTATCGGCTCACCGAGGCGACCGGGGTTAGCTGCATCAGTAGCAATTTTTTCATATTTTTGAAAAGCTCGCGAGTACTGAATAGTTACGTCAATCCCATTTTTTTCATACTTTTGAAAAATGATGGAACCCGAAATTTGAGAAAAATGAAGTAAATATCGTACATTTTTCGTTGGAGGGCAATTTGAGCGTCGACATTTTTTCTGCTGTCGACACACCGAGGCGACCGGGGTTAGCTGCATCACTAGCATTTTTTCATATTTTTTAAAAGCTCGCGAAAACTGACCTATAAAAAAATGAAACATTTTTAGCTCGAAGGGAAATTTTGTTATGGCTGCTCCCAGCCGCACTAAGTTACCCTGTTGCGTGGCGAAATCTTCGGTCATAGTTGTCACGTACTTATAGTTAGTTAGCCACGTAGATATACGTTTCCCAACGTGTATATGTATAGAGGCCACCAGGGCCAGTTACGTCAATCCCATTTTTTTCATACTTTTGAAAAATGATGGAACCCGAAATTTGAGAAAAATGAAGTAAATATCGTACATTTTTCATTGGAGGGCAATTTGAGCGTCGACATTTTTTCTGCTTTCGGCACACCGAGGCGACCGGGGTTAGCTGCATCACTAGCATTTTTTCATATTTTTTAAAAGCTCGCGAAAACTGACCTATAAAAAAATGAAATATTTTTAGCTCGAAGGGAAATTTTGTTATGGCTACTCGCAGCCGCGCTTACAGAGTAAGTTACCCTGTTGCGTGGCGAAATCTTCGGTCATAGTTGTCACGTACTTATAGTTAGTTAGCCACGTATATCTGCCTCTGCGGTTATACTCAGTACGCACGAACGCCCGGAATTTTAGCGCGGGATACGCTGGCG
This sequence comes from Pimpla rufipes, assembly GCA_963932165.1. NCBI lineage: Eukaryota > Metazoa > Arthropoda > Insecta > Hymenoptera > Ichneumonidae > Pimpla > Pimpla rufipes. The sequence goes on from OZ010635.1 coordinate 18,264,839, forward strand.
GGTTCTCCTCTCCTCGAGACTTCCGTTCCCTCAAGAAGTGCCTGGAAGCAGGATATACAGGGAACGAGGAAACCTACGCCGGGTACTCCGTTCGGTGCTCGGGCCGGCCGAAGTTATTCGCCTGTGGTGGATTGTACATAGCTATACACGAGGCTATATATTACCTCAGCTTCGTACAGCCGGCTTCGATGGGTCCGCCCCGAGGTCTCGGATACCACGTTGCACCCCCTTCGCGATTGGAACTTTGACGATAATGCTCGCGAACTAACCAGTAAATTCATGACAGCGTCAATGCGGGAAATACCTGAATAGCACGGATGGCAGAGTTGTTAACCACTCAGAAGATGCGTTCCTTAAGATTTGACGTAGAATCAAAGCAGTTGAAATTTTACTACGTTAAAAATCTTCGTGGGGTTGAATTACTGAAAGCATAACTCAACAGGTGATATCTCCCATAGAAAAACGTATAGTGAAAAATATATTTTTCGTTATATTCAAAAATATATACAAAATATACTTGAAATATATATTTTATACTTATTATACATTTTAAATACATGCTAAATACATAAGAAATATACTTCAATTATATGTGCCATAACATATACTTCTTAAGTACATCCAAAAGTCTATTCGACATAACCAATTTTTCCTAAAAAGTAAATTTATTATACTCAAAAATATACTTTTGAATATACTTTAAATATACTTTTTTCCAAGGAGGATAGTAATTTATAATTTTTCTTTAATGCACGAGAGTGAGAAAATTAATTTGTATACAAAAAGGGTTCGTGTGATTCAGTGAAATTATATGAATTTTCATATAATACAGTGGAAGACACTAAATCTTTATATCTCTCTTCTTTATTATAAATGCAATGTATAAATTTATGCAAAATCGCTTCCTTCACCTACATTGAAGCTTAGAAGAAATATTTTAACTGTAGAAAATATTCCACCAATTATTTTATCCAAGCAAAAAAATGTATTCCAAATGTGACACACAAAGCGTAAAAAAGTTTTGATCTCTCTCAACTCTATTTCGTGCAACGTAACCACACAAATGACGCGCGGAATTTATTTCCGGATACCTACAGTAGCGAGTCTAGTGGTATCACTCGAGTTCCACCGCTTTGCGCGATTCTCACACGTCTCTCGGTCTGTTCCTCTATTTAACTCTCCGCGTATATTCGAAGACTCGGTGCAGTGGCTCACGGCAACTCCGGAGCGCGCAATCGAGAACTAGCGGAGAAAGTCCGATATGCCTTGAGCCGTGTATACGATGAACCGTCTTCTGCCGTTGGGACGCGCGTGCGACGGTCGCGTTCGCCGAGAGACGCCGCGGAAACTTTGCCAATCCAGCGGGAAACTCGCTGTGTTCGCCATGCATACCTTCTGTCTTCATTGCTATTGCCGATGCGATTGGTGCCGTATAGCTTTCACGGTACGCGCAACTGTTGTGCTGTGTATGCATTATATTGTTTGCGCTGTTTCCGTCACGGTTGTCTGTTTCCAGCCGACTTCACAGGAGCCGTTTCCGCGGTTGTCGATGAAGAACGTGCTCATAAACCCGCGGGCGCTAATGGCTTTAATTAACATTCGGTCGTGAGTGCGCAAATATTGAAACCGTTTGTTTTGGTCGAGTTTAATTACCATTTTTGGCAGCCTCTCGCCGATATTAACTTCGTTACTCGATTTTATCGGGAAACACATTTTTTTTTACCAGGGCTCTCCAATATTTTGCGAAACTGACGATGTGTTTTCAATGTAACCAAATATTTTTGCAAAACCGACAAATTCTTTCTGTAAGCCACCGAATCTTTTTATCAACCTGACGCATCTTATTTGAAGCCGCCAAATGTTTTCGGTAGGCTGATGTTTTATGTTAAGCCACCACATCTTTTTGTTAAGCTGAATAGCTTTTTAACTAACACTTGGGTAATCACACGCGCTGGCGCGCGTGCCTGAATGACTTTTCGACAAAATTGACCGCAGAAATATTTTTTTCTCAGAATATCGATTTGTAACCTATACCATCGTTCTCAAGTCGTATATTCTACCCCTAAAAACACTGGTTACCAATACTTTTTACTTGATTTTGAAAAAAAAAAAAAAAAAATGTTTGCGACCATCTTTTTATCAGAAATCATAGATTTTTGTCTCCGGACCGAAAATTGCCGAAATCGACCTCCATTTTTTCTTTTGAAAATATCGACTTGTAACCTATACCATCGTTCTTAAGTCGTATATTCTACCTCTGAAAACACTGGTTACCAATACTTTTTACTCGATTTTGGAAAAAAAAAATTTTGCGACCATCTTTTTGTCAGAAATCATAGATTTCCGTCTCCGGACGGAAATTGCCAAAATCGACCTCGGAAATTTTTCTTTTCAAAATATCGACTTATAACCTATATCATCGTTCTCAAGTAGTATAGTAGTTTCCACGCACCGCCATCCGTCACGTACGACAATCACACCACTGACGACCCCATCGCCAAAATGCGAAAATCTCCTGAACATCAAACGTCTAGGCTCCGTATTTGCCATCCCCTTATCCGCCATGGTGGGGGGTGCGAATGGGGATGGTGGCATCCGAACAAGTGATACCAGTAAACACGGACAGAGATTGAGAGAAAGAGAAAGAGATGTTATTGCATCCTGGGGCACTGCCCCCTAAGAGCACCGTGCAAAAATCTGCATACGAGCTCACAAAACATCATGCACGATGCACCATATCAACCCCCAATATACAGAAAAAATGTACAAAGTAATAAATCAAATAATACAAAAAATAACACAAAAATAATACAAAACCATCATACAAAATAACACGTCAATGCCCAAAATAAAAATAAAAGAGAGTGAGAGAAAGAAAGAGAGAAAGAGAAAAAGAGAGAGAGAGAGAGAAAGAGGGAAAGAGAGAAACATAGACAGAGGGTGGAAGTCACGGAGGGTGAATAAGAGTCGCGAAACGCTCGACTCTATGTGTTCCTCGAAACATGTTTCACCCGCCTCACCTCCCTCCCTCCCATATAGAGAGCCTAGAAGGACCTAGACCTCTCGGTCGCGTCGTGTGTTGCCGCTCGCGTCGCTGAGGCGGCGTATATTACGCTCGAACTCAAACATAATATCACGAAAAGCACTCGGTAACTCGTGAGGACTCCGCGCGCGCGTCGGGGAGACGCTGCAACTGAGCAAATACACGGCGCCGCCGCTACGTTGGGCATTGTGCTACTAAGCACGTCCGCCAAGAGAGAGAGAGAGAGAAAGAGCGCAACTAGACGCGCAGCGAGCGCAGAGAGCGCACAGAGATTATACGTAACTCCGTTTGACAGGCGTTTAATATTACGCCAAACTTTCGAGAACCGGGCATCCGACCTTCCACCCCGGTGTACGTCGGGATAGACAGGTTGGGCGGCGTTTAAACGCGGCGGAGACGCCAGAAACAGCGAGAGAGATAGAGTGAAAAGGGGCAACCGGGGAAACCGAGAAATACGGAGAACAGAGAAATAGGCTGGTCGACGCGAAGACAACTACGAGAGTCGTCCAACCTTTCGTCTGGCTGCTCCGAGACCCCCACCCCAGTTGCCCCCTAAGTCGAACCCTCACCCCGCCCCCCTCCCCCTAAACTTCCACCCCTCAAAGCTCCCGACCCCCGTTGGTTCTGTTGCTGCTACGAGCCATAGCAACGAGAAACTCGCTCTCTCGCGTGATGAGTATCCAGTACACGTCGAACGGAAACCGGATGTGTATTCGCTCGAAAGCTAGTGCAAATCCTCGAGAGTTGAAAGCGAGCTGCTGCCGCTGCTGCTGCTGCTGTTGCTACTGGGATGAGCAATTCTATATACATCGGTTAAGGGGGTGGGGGGCTTTCTCGTAAACGTATCGCCTCGTGGGAGCTCTGTGGGGCTCCCGTTTTCGCTGCCCGTGACTCCGACTGCGGACTGTCCAGGCTCCAGTTGCAGTTGTTAGCGATTTTTTTCTCGATATATCCTTCCTCTTTTTCATTCGCTTTATTCGCATGCGCCACGTTTTTTTTTTTCCTGTCCTTTTGTATACGTGCTGAAATATGTGGGGCAGCTGTGTGCGAGGTGGAATGTAACGTCGGTGGTGGGGGGCGCGTTGAGGGGTCGTCGAGGGGGGACTGTCACCCTGAACCGGTCGGGCCGGCGGCCTCGGGCCATGCAGCCTCTTATCGCCCGTCAGTCCGCCCGACGCGAGTGACACCGGCAGCGAAAAGTTTTATAAAGCTCGGCGCGAGCTGCAAGCTGGCCAACGTGTGACACGCGCGCCCGGAGACCCCCAAAGAGGGACGAAGGAGGGTGGAGAGGGGGGAACAAATGAGTGTGGGACGCGCGAGAAGCGCGATCGCCCTGCACAACTTTTCCGTGCTCCGCACCCTCGCGAGAAAATCGTTGACGTGTGGGTGTTATAATGGAATATAAATAGACCGCGCGTGTGGATCACAGACTCGGAGCTTCCGCGCGCGATTCACACGTCCCTCGGCAACTCCGACTTCGCGCCCCGTGCTTCGCCCCCCTCCACGCGCCGTTTATGAAAATAATAACTGATTTTCATACAACCGGCGAGCGTGCAATATTGCAGTATTACGTTAATACGAAATTTTCTAAGTAGGCTATCGAAATCGGGAAAACGCCACAGGTTGGAATTATTGAAATGCAGAATGAACTTTGTGGGGCACCGGAAGGGGGGGAGATCAGGGACTGAAAGGAGGAAACCAGTGGAAACCAGTGGAACCTGACCTGCAGCTATAAATAACAATCCAGGGTGCAGGGGGGTCGAGGGGGTTGAAAAGGTCGGGATATTAGTAACTTTTCAAATTACACCGCCCGGCGACTCCCCGGCTCAACGGTGGACAACTAACGCGTAATTTATGAAGACGCACGAGCTGAAAATTCTCCCGTCGGCTGCGGGTGATACAGAAATAAGAGACGCGCTCGCGCGCGGTGAGTAGAAATAAAAACGTGCGGAGGAAACAAGGAAGTTATATTCCGACGGATATACCGGTTGCTCGCACGGGGGGGGGGGGGGGGGGGGGGGGGCTGCGGGAAGCTTTAAAAAAATCTTTCGCCGTGTACACGCGGGGCGAGTCGCAGCTCTCGCCCGTTCTGCCCCATTTCAGTTCTTGGGATTTATGCCCCGCGACAATTTATCGTCTGTCCGCGCGGTGTTGCTTGTCACGAATGTTAAGTACTCTCCCGCGCGTTTCTCGGGATCGTGCGGCGTTTTCTCGTATATGACGACGCCGCCTCTCTTCCTCCCCGTTTGGGGCTGTTCGATGCTACCGAATCTTTTGTGGATTTAGCCAAACGCCGAAATAATACACAACACGGGGATCCATCAGGCGTGGAGAATCGGGGCGGCGTGATGCAAATGCCAAGTGGCAAATTCGTCATGTGCAATGGGATAAAACGAGAGAATGAGGATTATCACCGGGACCACGTGATCTGGTGTCATAGGAACTGAGGGGACGATCCAAAAGTTTTTTGCCTACCGGAGTCAACATTTTAACCCTCGGTTGGAACTGCAGGAACCTCAAATCCTTTGATTAGGCGCAAAAGCCGAGGTCGGTTTCACCCTCCGTACAGCCGACCCTGCTTGGAGGTTAAATCGTTATTTGCTACCCTCCGTAGAGCTTTTCTTCCTGCGGTCTACTCGCCCTAATAATTCAGGAGGAGTAGACAAGTTGGGGCAATTTTAGGTACTGATTTTGTTCAGCTGGGGAAAATTAGTAGTTACTGTCCATCATTGCTCAGACCTACAAAATTATTTAACGATCGGAAGAGTCACAACTATACTCAATTCTTCTCATTCTAATAATTTTCCTCGTTCTTCGAAAAGGCTACATTACATTATAAATTGACTACCAAAAAAACAAGTTTTTCAATAATAATGAAAAAAAGAAAAACAATAGTAGTTATGGCTCATCTTGCTCAGGCCTACCAAATATTTAACGTCTTAGTATCTGTAATGTCAGTTCATTTTTCTCATTCCAATAATTTTCCTCGTCCATCCAAAAGGCTGCATTTCATAATAAACTCATCCCAAAAAAAAACACATAGGCCTTTCAGTAGTAATAACAACAAAAAAAAGAAAAAAAATAATACGTTAATAATTGGTGGCTGAAGAGATGCTCCGAGGGGGCGAAAAGCTGCCCGGTGTATATCCGAAATCTCGAGGCAAGAATCTTAGCGGACTTTCGCCCTGCCGTCCTGCTCCCCACCATTCTCGCTTCGATTCCGTCATTAAGGCGGCACTCATGGTTTATTCAGATGACCGTATACTCCGAGAAGGTCAAACCCTGCCTGGCCCATGGCTGCCGGCGGCGGCGTAGCGTTCAGTTCTCCAGAGTCACTTGTTCATTCAGTTGATTACATTGGCTCCTGCTGCCGGTGGTGGTGGTGGTGCTGCTGCTGCTGCTGCCGAGTTATAAGGCTCCCGACTGTGGGACGAGAGCGGCCGAGACAACGAGAATCGCGAACCGTGGAAGCCGAAGGAGGACGGAGGAGATGCTGCCGGATTTGGCCGCGGGAGCATTTCCTAATGCCGGCTTAACCAAGGACCAACTATCCCTGGGCTGTTTGCGCGATCGTTTCCCGTTCTTACGCCCCCCGCTCCTTCTTTTCCCCTCACCTGGTCCTCGTCTGAGGTGTAGTGAAAAGTTTACTCGCTTTGGCGTAAAATTTCTCGTATTCTTTTTCTCTCCTTCACCTTCTCGACTCGCGCCATGTGTACCTTCTCCCTTGGCTTATATTTTTTTTGCGCCTCGTGTCGGTCCTTTTTCCTCTCCCATTCCAGTTTTCGTGCGGATTGCACAGTGACCGGGGCGCGCTGGGCGAGTCGAGGGGAAAAATTCACGTGTCTCGGGAGAGGATTAACTTTTTTTTTTTAGAAACAAAAATGGATTCAATTTCGGGGCTGTTCGATCCGGATGGTAAGTGACGAGGTTTGTGCTGGCTTTGTGGAAGATATAACGACAATGGGGATTTAAAGGTAAGACAAAAATTAAATGGTTGAAAATTAATTTTATGGGAAAATTAATTCTTTGGGAAAATTAATTTATTGGGAAAATTAATTTATTGGAAAAATTAATTTTTTGGTATAATTAATTTTTTGGGAAAATTAATTTTTTGGGAAAATTAATTTTTTGGGAAAATTAATTTTTTGGGAAAATTAATTTTTTGGGAAAATTAATTTTATGGGAAAATTAATTTTTTGGGAAAATTAATTTTTTGGGAAAATTAATTTTTTGGGAAAATTAATTTAATGGGAAAATTAATTCTTTGGGAAAATTAATTTATTGGGAAAATTAATTTATTGGGAGAATTAATTTTTTGGGAGAATTAATTTTTTGGGAAAATTAATTTTGTGGGAAAATTAATTTTGTGGGAAAATTAATTTTATGGGAAAATTAATTTTTTAGGAAAATTAATTTTATGGGAAAATTAATTCTTTGGGAAAATTAATTTATTGGCCCGCCGAATTTGAGTAAAATATGACACGAACGTAGGTCGCTCTATAATTAACTCTTTAAACAGCGGTTCCCGTTGGCCAGTGATGCACACGGGACGACAGTTTCCTCTTACCGGGATGAAATTTTCGTGCTTTTCCCTTTCGCCCCTTATCCTTCTCACTCTCTCCCTCCCTCTCGTCACTCCCCGCAAGTCACGCAGCACAGCCGAGGCCGATGATCGAATTAACAGGTAGACTGCGCCTCGGCCGGAGAATATTACCGAGCTCATTTTCCGCGATTCATTGCAAACCCAATATACCGAATTAGGTGGCCGGGGGGAGGGGGGGGGGGGGCAGCTCGTACCAATGAGATGAAATAATGAGACGTTCGATTCAACGCGTTTCCCGTTTGTCGACGGCTCCGCTGGATTTCTGGATTTCCGGCTTCTGAAATCGGAGAATCGACGCTCCGAGCCTCCTGCTGCAATTATTTCGCCCCGCGAAATTCTCCCTTGAATCGTACGAATCGCGCGCGCGCCGCACGCAACTTTGCATTCCGGCACCGGACGGACGCGTGTATAACGTTCGCATAATCTGTTTGGCCGATTGGATTTCCTTGAAAATCCGATTCGCCTCTCTGTGCTTTACCCGTGCGTTTAACGAGAATTTCACCAGTCGCGTCGCTCGTGCGCTCCGCGCACGCCGTTCAATAATATCTGAGCCGAGAAACCGGAAATGGTCGCGTTACCCATTATCAGGAATTTTTTTTTCCGCGTGCAGTTTTTCTCGGTGGACATTGTTCGCGAATTATTTCAACGAATGTGGACATTTTATTCCTCTGCGTTTCTTTCGCTTCCGCGTGTAAAGAATACTAGGTAAAAGTGCGGCACGTTTTCCACGGTAAATAATATTTAATTATGTGTGTTCGCCGTTCGCTGGAAACTCGAGACCGCGCGAAGGAAGAATTTTGCACCAAGAAATATTTCACTACGTAGTTACCGGTTCGCTCTGGAAACGCGAAACTACGCGAAAGACTGAAAAAAAGTCTGTGTAACAAAAGATACGATATTCCATTGGAAAGTTCGTTACGCGATAGCACGAGGAAACCGTTCGGGGGATAAATTCGCGAGACTCTGTCGTCAATTTTTCCCGGAAATATTTTCGCGTTCGATTTATCCGTTTGTGTGCAAACATTTCGCGAAAAAGTTCGATCGGATAAGAGGATTGATCGTCAGTGTCATTGCAAGAAGAAGTCGCCGTGCGTACCGGACAAACGGAGAGACGCGCAGCATTCAACGCTGACATTTGCTCTGCATTTTTCGACACAAGCGGCTTACGAAAGCTACGACTCTCAGCGAGTGGTAACGAGCCCGCTCGATACAGCGCGCTTCGGTCCTTATAGCCTAATCGGTGGAAAAGCGGCGCGAGCAAAGTTCGCGACGAAACCCTCGTTTTTTGTCAATATTGACCCACGAGCCGTTTGCGCGATGAGGCAAATATTGATTCGCCGGTTCATTGCCACAGTTATATCTCGCTTCTTATTCTTTTTTTATATTCATATTCGCAGCCGGAGTGTCTTTTGATGAGGCCAAAGTTTTCTTCCCCCCTCCCCTCCCCCTCCCCCCTTTCCAACCAGGTAACTTTATGATTTATTTGACCTCAATTCGAGAAAAAAGGGTTGCGATTTTCCCTGTCAGAAATTTTCCTCGGGCTGCTCGTAACTGTGACAAAAAGAGACCTGACCACTGGGCAAGACAAATACATCGCAATATACATATATTCAATTCGTTATACCGTTTGATTGGAAAATACTCGTTTAAAGTTTTTTTTTACATCCTTGACGACTTTGTGCCCGGTTACGTACAGCAGCTTCGGCACACGGTGCGCTGGATGTATAAAACTATCAGGGTCGTTCGGCGAGCTCGTTGGAGACTCGTAGCCCTCGAGGCATTCGTCAGCTAACAAGATCCGTGGGATTCGAATCGAGAACCTAAGGTATACCCTGCCCGAGACCCAAGAGCAACGGGGAGAGGGAGAGCGACCTCCGACCACCCCGTCTCGAACCCTCCTCGGTCTTTCTCCCGTAGGCCCCGTGGGCCATCCTTAATTAAACAACGACTCGACCGGCGCTCCATCGCCGGAATACAAAGGCTATAACCGTGGAGCTATAACTGCTGCTGCACGCACGTTTCCGCCGTCTCCTGGGCATTGCTAATTGAAAAATCATTTCTTATTCGAAGCTCCTCTCCCCCCTCCGCCCCTCCCTCCGGGGACCGGGTATCATTAATGGGATGATAAAAAAAGCACACGGGCCTTTTAAAATTACTTTCTCCCTGGTGACATTTTTCGTGCCATTTGTATTGTTTAAATTAATATATCTATGTGCACAAGAAAATTGTACTAGATGGTGTTAATGAATGCGTTAAAAGCGATAAGAAATATAAGACGATTAATAGGGTAATAAAAAAAAACACAGGCCTATTAAAATTACTTTTACCCTAGTGACATTTTTGTACTATTTTTTAAAATTAATATCTACAGCAAACAGAATGGATGTAGGTTGAGTTAATAAACGCGTTAAAGACGACCAAAAATAATAAAGGAAGAAAAGTTATACTCAGCGTTTGTTTTTCCTTCAGGCATGTGAAAATAATTAAAGTTAGGTGTTCGCTGGAAATATCGAGGGAATGAATGAGCAAACCTCATTAGCATTTTTTGGGCGGGTATAAAACGTGAAGACGTGGCATTTTTTAAATAAATGCTCGATGAATCCTCACTGCTTCATCTAATCGAATGTAGCGATGCGGTGTCGTCGAGACGGACGCGTCGATTAATCGATAAACAATTTGCCGGGGCTCGATCGATATAGTCATTATATTCCATAAAGGAAAGCACTCGAGCGTCGTGTTCGAGCGATTATAATACTAATAATAATAAATTCGCTTTTCGGGGGCTGATGAGGTTTGCATTATTCAGGCGCATCCGATTCGATCGGCTATGTGAAAATTATTGTCAGCATATCAACAGAGTTTTACAATATTGAAACAGTTGTAATTGACGAATTAAATATTAAAGCGACATAAAATAGCAGGTTGATATTCGATATACACAAAGTTCGGCTGTGCAAATTGGTAGTTTCATCTGAGAATCAGCTTTCTGTTTGCGTGGTCCATATTCTGGCGGTCCGCTTCATATGGAAAACCAGGGCCGAGTCCGAGTTAACTCGGACTCTGGGTTCAATTGGAAACTGGGTTCGGTTGAACCCAACGCGGTTGGATGTGGAGAAGGGCAACATCGGGGAGCAGAGAGAAGAGATTGAAAGGGTGCGGGGCAAATGAACGAGGTAAACGGCAATATAGAACCGCGGGTGAGAAAAGGCGGAACAGACGAGTGAAGTACCGGGGGGCACGTAGCGGAGCTCTGGCTTTATCGCTGAAGTTTCTTCCATCGGTTAAACCTGACTGCGGACCGTGAAACTGGTGGCCCAGGCCATTTCTTATACCGCGTTCTTAATGCGGAAGGGAATGCGAAGTACCGATAAAAACGAGATGGCTTCAACTGCCTGTTTTGCGACGACTGATTTAATCTGGCGCCGCGATTGGCCTTAATTCCGATGCCCCGGCTAATCGAAGACGACGTGTACACATTTAATCGATCTATCAGGAAACGTGATTTATAATCCAGCACTGATATAATTCCCGGCCAATCAACTCCCCGTTATACATTTCTCGTAAACCATTTTGTTTCGTCAGATTCATTGAGATCAAGTGACTCGGCCTTCCAGGCTGTGCACCGAAATCGGGCCGAGTGTATTTACAAACTGGTAAAACGTTTAATGATCGTTAGAGCAGGTCGGGTCAGGTCAAACACGAGACACGATTACTTAATCATCCTGTCGCGCTTGATCCCAGTGTTTCGTCTTATTCGAGTCGTCTTTAAATATGAAAAGATGTACATCTTCGAACAGTTTGTGTATTAATGGCCATAAAAGCGCGACACATTCAAGGCAACTTCGGTAAATCGTGCATTTTACTACTATTTTTACCCAACACCAGGACCTTAGTAGACAATTTAAGCGTTACATCGCGCCCAAGCCAGGGCCTGGCCAGGGCCCGATTTGTATCAAGGCCCTGTCAGGGCTGCGTGTATCCGGCCCGAAAATACGACAAATTGCTACCCAAGATTTCTATTCTATTTCGTCTTATTCGAGTCGCCTTAAAAAATGCAAACATGTACATCTTCGAACAGTTTGTGTATTGGCCATAAAAGCGAGACACATTCGAGCCAACATCGGTAAATCGTGCATTTTATTACTATTTTTACCCAACATCAGGACCCTAGTAGACAATTTAAGCGTTACGTCGCGCCCAAGCCAGGGCCCGACCAGGGCCCGATTTGTATCGAGGCCCTGTCAGGGCCACTTGTCCCCTGCCCGAAAACACGACAAATTGCTACCCAAGACTCAGATCCGGTCTCCGAAGGGTCAATTATAACCTCGGGCCAGACGAAACCGTTAAAATTATCACGACTCGCAATTTCATCGCAACTGGGGGCAGGGAAAACTTTTGATTCTAAATCCGTCCTCGGTTGAATATGCAAGGGCCCGAGAAAGGCGGAAAGAGGAATAGAAGCAGCCGCGTCGCGCGGGTCTCGCGCGGGCTGGTTAATCGACGTCCCGCACCGTCACGAGTTCGATTCATCTGCGCGGAAGCGCGCTTGAATATTCAACGTTTAGTTTCGTTCGACCCGCCGGGGGCCCCCGCGGTATCTCCGGTAACTTCCGGATCAGGAAGCCCCGTGGCCGCCGCCGCTCTCGTCCGGCCACCACTTTCGCGAATTAAGGGACAATAAAACGTAACGATTTTTCCACCCGCTTCGCGCGCGCCGTATATACCACGGGGGGGTATCGGACCCCGCGGAGTGTCTCTCGGAATCCCCTTTGGACTAACCCGCGGGGGCCACCCCCGCCCTGGAATCTGCACTCGCAGTTACGTTCACTCGTTATATACAGACCGCAACTTGGAAAATTAATGCGCCGAACGGAAAGAGAACCGGAGAGCGAGGGGGGGCGAGCCGAACCAGGGAGAACGAGGGAGGCAGCAAAATTCGAGAGCTCTGCCCCCGCAGCCAGCTACCCGATATAAATTTCTCATTATCTGCGGCCGCGAGAGCTACCCAGATATATATCGAGAAACCGCAAAATGTTTCGCGCGAGATCGCGGGAATCGTAGGATCCACCTATATGTATAGGTCAGACCGGGGTAAAACGGGCCCTCTAAGCAAAAATGGCTTTATGACAAAACCCAGAATGTTTTTTTTTATCGCTTTTCACTAAAAAATTTGAAATCAATCATCAATTTTGAACGTCGGGAAAAAAAAAGAATTCTGGGGTAAAACGGCCCCCCTGAGAATCCGGCACAAATATGAATTACTACACAAAACGCTACCGATCGGCACGAGTGTTGATTATTTGGGTCTTTTACTAAAATGTTACACAAAAGCACATTTTACAAAAAAAACTGTAGCCGTAGAAGCCCGCGAATAAAAAAAAAATCACTGAAGACGGGGAGAAAAAAAGTTTTTACGAAGAAAGAAGTCTCAAATCTTACGACGGAGACGGGAGCCCATTTTACCCTAATTTTTTTTTGTTCGATGATCAAAGAAAAGGGGGGCCCGTTTTACCCCGAAGGCCCGTTTTACCCCGGAAGCCCGTTTGACCCCGGTCTCCCCTATAGGCGGGCTCGCCGTGAGTCCGACGCGCGGGAAAACTTTTTATCTCCGAGACACGGAATAATTTATCAAGTTCCGCGAGGATTGAGGCGCGCAAGTGTGGAGGGCGATGTGGGTGAAGATCTGAAACGTGGTACGCCGAGCCGAAGAGGGAGAGAGAGAGCGAAAGGGAGGAAGCTCTATCGCGAAATTTCGCTGGCCGATAAGAGCTCGGGGGGGCGCAAGCGGCGCATCTTGAGAACCGCGGTGGAATCAATCTTGCTCGGGTCTCGCGGGCCTGCAAAAGCCTCCGCGGGCGGTGACCCGCTGCCCCGCTCTCGCGCGATCATTGCTCGGAGACATGCCACGCGCCACGTGACGTATACACCGTATAACGCGCGGGGGGCCCGGGCGCCGGTGTTTTATCGCTCGCGATTCGTACACGCCAATTTACAAACACCGGGCGCGAGACTCGAGCGCGGCGGCGCTGGGGCCGGAAAAATTGCCTGTAAACCGCACCTCTGTTGATTAAGGGCGCGAAATAAGGGATGTAAATGTCGGCGGAATGGCCAACCGGGCGAGACGATCGCTCTTGGTTTAACACGTTGCGCGATACACGTGCCGAGAATCTGAGACCCGAGGCCTCACACACGTGATACTTCCTGGTGGTGAATAATAACGCGAATCGCGGATGCGGTGAGGAGTCGAATTGTTACGGTCAGGGATTATGTTGTTTTTTTTTTTTTTTTAAATACTAAAATTTGGCAAAATTTGGACAAACGAGTCGATTCAGTTGTTGTTCTAAGAAACGAAGGGATAGTTTGTTTCACTTTTGTATTAGATCTGTACAAATATTTTTCTCTCTGAATCACTGGACCAGTTGATGATTATAACGAACTTCGATTTTATAGTCAATGTAAATGTTGATAAGAAAAAAGCAATTAGCTGCAGGGCAACGCTAATTGTGAGTTGAAATGAAGATTCGAATTGTTACGGCAGCTCAGGGATGACGTAATTTTTTTCGTGTAGTATAATTTTGCAATATTTATCAGACTATTTTAACAAATGGCGGTTGTAACAAATAAACGAATTTTTTTTCCTACTCTTTTATGTTAGACCAAAAAAAATATTTCTCTTACTGAAACATGGGACCAGTTGATGTATTATGGAGATCTTTGATTTAACAGTCAATAAATGTTGATAAAACGAACGAACGGTTTAAATCAGTTGCCCGACCAAGAAGTCATTGGACCAGTGGCGTAAGCGGGGCTTATGCAAATAAACCCAGATTACGCGGAGATTAATTACTCATTCAGTTTCGTAGTTAGGGCCGCGCAACGACTTACGGATTACTCCCACTGTCGATTGACCAGAATTTCTCATGAGGATTGAAACACCGCTCCGCACTGCACGTCGCCCGTGCCGCTGTCGTTGGGTTATACGCGGTGCGAGCTATCAGCCGAGGGATCCGGGCGCAGATTAGGCTACGTCCGCCCATATTAATTATTATCCATGCAGGATGTCGGGGGTCGTGAGGGTATTAGCCGTCACCACGTAAGTGTGCGGGTCAAACTTACGACGAAAAGTCGTGGCACTTTGTAGCCACCAAAATGTCACTTTGTGTTTACTTTGATATTACAAACATCCGGAGCACGTCAATTGATTCCGTGTAAAAAAATCCCGTGCAAATATATCCCCGAAAAAAATTCAATAATGTCCCATGACATAAATATCCCATCTTAAGCATATCCCATGTCAATAAAATCCGAATCAATCAAATCTGGCATAAATATTCGCAAATATAATTTGTCGAATTAATCACTTTATAGCAATTTATCCCGCGTGTTTCGTCTGTTGTGACAGATGGGACCGGACCAGGTCTACACCAAAAAACTTGACGTTTTGGTGTAGACCTGGTCCGGTCCCTGACAGATATAGTGTCCTCATTTTATCATTTATACATAGCCTCCAAAACATATTTTGTTTACATACTATGTAATTTCAGAATTTCATCCCGTTATTTATAATAGAAATATTTGTGGAAAATATTGTATATTTTTTGTAATTATTCCCGGGGCGTTTTTTTTTATATGGACAGTACTTTGAGGACTTTTCGAGTTGGTATCGAATGACGCGTGGACCCAAGTCATGGCGTTTTGCTTGCACCAAAATGTCACATTGCTCGCTCCGAACAGTGCGCGAATTTTATTCGCACACTGTTCGGAGTGTGCGAATAAATTCTCCAATAACATGCGAAAATCGACTATTTCGCGCCCGCTACGCAGGCACGAGAAGACGAACTTCGCACGCACATATGTCAAAAACATCATTTTGAAACACGTGCCTAGCTTATTAACGATGCAACCAACGAAGTCGCCGATCTCCGTGGGTACAACAAAAAGGGCTCGCAGCACCTCCTAAAAGCACATCCTGCAGTATCCACACAACTCTGACTGTGCAGTCATTGCGAACTGTGTTGTGTTGTCCTGCGCATCCTCCGCAGCGTAGCGACATTAGTGTCCCTAGAAAAACAGGGGCCAGCGCGGTTCAGCCAGCGAGATCGAGGGAATAAGGGCGAGAGCGGCGAGGGAAACGAGGGGGGGGGGGGGGGAAAGTCGTACGGCTCGGTCGCTCGGCGATTAGAGGTGACTATAAAAGCTCCGGCGTAGCGAACGAGCGCAGCCTCGCCCCACGCGCGCAGCTTCCAGCACAGATGTACCGGCCATAGCGGTGTCGCGTCGCATCGCGCGCCGCGCTCGCAGTGAAAAAAAAGGGCATCGCGTCGCGCACCCTTCCTTTTTGGGGCCAATAAAGGCGTCGTACGTGAGTCGGGTGCCGAGGAGCCGCGCGCGAGCCCCCACGGAAACTTGGAGAGCGCCCACCGCACGAGCTGCGAGCTCGCCACACGCTTCCCCGATATGTTCGCCCGGCGAACCCGCTCGGCGTTTAACTACGAGAGGTTTATGCACGTGAGCGAGAGAAAACGTTCTCTCCGCGTCCTCTGGTGTGCGGTGCGCGCAGCGCGCCCTTTGCCCTCGCGGCCTCGCGTAAACGGTGAAACGAGACAACCGCCTTTTCTTTTTCGCCCCTCCCCCCCCCCCCCAGCCCCCTCGTCGCGCCTGCTGCTTACGCTCTTCTTCTCTCTTGCGTTTTATTTTTTTATTCACCCCCCACCTTCGCCCCCCACCCTCTGGTAGTTTTCGCGAAACGGTCGCACGATTCTCCGGATGGCTCCTGTAAGTGAGTCTCGGACACGGGTATTTTCTGCGGTGTTTTTGCGCGAACGTGCGCCGACGCTTGGCGCGCTGAGCGGGAAGCCGTGCATTGTTTAACGTTGCGAAGAAGTTCACGGGGGTTAACGTTTTTTTTTTTTTTTTTTTTTTTTTTTTTTTTTTTGGGAGGTGTTTGCGACGCTTTTGTGGGTACTTTTCGCGGGGTGCACGTTGAAGCTGGACGCGCTTTGGACGTTGATGAGGAGCTGGAGTATCGAGGCAACTGTTTATTTGTTGGTGGGTTTGAACGAGCGAAGGCGACGTCTTGAAATTTTTTACGAAATTCGACTTTTGTATATCATCGTTCTCAAATCGCATATACGACACCGAAAAACAGCTGTGACAACCCTTTTTTTAATTAGTAAAAAGATATTCGACTTATTATTTCGGCTTCTGGGAACTCACACAAATTTTATGTAACAAATGACGAAAATTTGTGAATTCGAGAGAAAATTTTTGGAATTTTACGAACGTGAGGTTGAAGTTGGAATTCAAGATCGGTCTCAAGTTCACACTGACGTTAGAAAAATCAAACCTTGACCTGATTGTTTGATTTCACAGGCCTGGCGAAGAGTCACCTTTTCGTTTCACCGATAAAACCGGTTAAGTCTTTAATGTCAGGTTTTATCTATAGAGAAACGCTGGTTCTGAAAGTTTCGAACGTCCGCCCCGCCCCCGCGCGGCGAGCCAAGAAGCGGGGCAGTCTTAGCGTGCGCTATACAGCGTATCTCCAAGTTTTCCTCGGCGTGAAAGAAAACTCGAATAAAAGCCCTCGAAGCCCTCGAGAGAATCGGGCGGAGAGTATAAAGGGATAAAGAAAGAAATAAGAAAAAAGGCGAATTCAGGAAGTGCGTATACGCGTCACGGCAACACCACGAGGGAAAGGGCGTGAAAGTGGACGGGAAGGAAGGAGAGCGCGAGCGACTGAAGAAAAGATGAAAAAAAAAAACAGTAGAGAAAAAGTCGGCAGGGGGAAATGAAAGTGCGGGAAAACTGCAGAAACGCGAGAGGCGGCCAACATAGACTCCGATGTATACATAGTGTATATAATATGAAAAAAGATCCTACGAATGACTTTGGCAGGGGAATCACGTTCGATGCTACAGCAGAAGAGACCGGGGCTAGTTGGCACACATTACAAAACACCCTGGATGTCTGCTTTCCTCGAATAGCGCAGATCGAGAAAAAAAAGTCTACACAGAAATAAAAAATTGAGTAGCATAAAAATCACAAAGAAATTGCATCATTTCTAACCCGAAGCATTCAGATAAATTGTTGTAAAAAAGAAAATGAAAAAAAAAAACACGGTTGTTCAACTAACCCTGGTCTCCCATACACACTGTATAAATTCAAGCTGTAAAAAATTAACTAGCATAAAAATCCCAAAGAAATTACTTCATTTTTAACCCGAAGCATTCAGAAAAATTGTTGCAAAAAAAAATAAATAAAAAAAACAGGATGGTACAACTAACCCCGGTCTCCCATACAAACTGTATAAATTCAAGCTGCTTTCTCGATCCATACTCGCCATTAACTTGTCCCACCGACACGACGATTCCGCCAGTACTTTATCGCTCCCTTTGCCGGCCGGAGTCACCGTCTCAATTCCTAAAAGCCGTTTGACTTCTCGCGAAAACGATTGAATCCTCCCGTGTACCCTCTAATCACTCGTCTTGTAGTCCGTCCGTACGGAAAGTAGCGCGTCTCGAAACTTCGGAGGAGGGAAAAAGTCGGTAGGCGAAACTTTGGTTTCCATCGACTTCGGTGCTTCTCGCTCGTCCCTGGATGAAGCGGCCAGTCCGTGGGACGCGCACGGTTTTCTTGCTGCCGGGAAACGCCGCGAGGGTGCACGCGGGGTCGGGCGAAAAAAGAAGAGGCGGACGGCCAGAGACGAAGCAAGGAAATAAGTCGTAACGGGGCGCGCGAACTGCGGTGGACATCGGGGAGCAGCAAAGTTCGAACGGTCGGAAATCTCTCGACTCCGTTGATTTATGTCGAGTGCTTTTGTGTTTGCGCGTCTCTCGCCCTGGCCGTCGTCTTCGGGCTCATTCTTGCCGCGCGGCACCGGGTGAGCTGCGATGTTCCGCATCGCCGTCGTGGGATGTCTTGGACGCTGAAACGCTGCCTCGTGGCTTTCGACTAAGGGGCCAGAGGGTGACTGGTGGTTGCCAAATGTTTTTGCCCAGAGCCCGGACAACTTTGTAACACCGCAGCGGGATCTTTGTGCAAAGTGGTCGTCAAGGATTGCTAAGCGAAATGTGGATTCGGTTGGTTTGGATAGCGTGAAGAAAAATAATGCTTATAGTATATATTTTTGTAAATAATGAAACGTGGTTTTTTAAAGCAAAACTCTGTATATTCCTTTTCGACTGTCATCATTAACATTTGGAGGGGACGAGAAGTTAAAATAATTTTTAACGATTTTTTAAAATGATTTCAATATATGAGTAACTGGACTGTTAATTAGTCAGTAGTCACGAACCATAATAGTTACCATTGCTGTAGGATTAATTAGCTACGTCACTTCAACTATAAAACTACCAGTTTTAACTATCGACATCAATGCGATTTCCCTCAGTGTGTACTGCACGTTGTTATTTTACAGGCAATGTGGATCCATTAACGGCTGCGTGGATCGTTTGCGGTATTACGCAGAATTACGAAGCGCTGTCAAAGAGCTCACTCTGGTTTCACGAATAATTTATACTGCAATGTGGCTAGAATTGGTCATGTGTTTTTCTATTTTTTTTTTAAATATCATCACCGCATATTAATGTGAGTGCCATTATCACATTGTATCGTCCTTCGGTGCAAACATAAATATCAAAACCCTATTTAACAACATTTTTTCCTAGGCTAATAAATCTTCTTGCTAGGCTACCAAATTCTTTTAGCTGGGTCACGAAATATTTTCACTATATTGACAAACCTTTTTCCTCAGTCTGCAAATCTTTTCACCAAGCCATCAAACAACGAATGCTGTCACAATATCATCAAATAATTAGCCAGCCCAATGCAATAATTTTCTCACTAACGAATTCGGCGACGATATTTCATCACTACCAAAAACCCGTATAGCGTCAACCACTGACGTTGCCGATCAATCAGTCGTTTGCCTCAACGTTTTCAACGAAACCAGTCAGCCGATCGTTACAGGGTATTTGAACATCACCCAGAGATCCGCTTTGATCCGACTTTCCCCAAGATCCTCGCGGTATCTCTCGCTCCAACGAACCCGAGTCCCCCGTTTCGGGGCTCTCGGCGCGCCGGGCGAATTACACGGATAATTCGCGTTAATACACCACCACGTGGTGATCCGGGCGAATGTTCGACCGCACTTTGCAACACGCCACGCCGCAACGCCATCCACTCGTTCGCGAGAGGCTCCTTAGCACATTCTTGGCGAAAAGTGCAGAAGCTTCCACGGTGCTCTCAGCGCGAGATGCTCCGCACTAACCCGCGTGCATGACACGCGGCGCACACGGCCAGCCAGGCATCCCTAATGGGTATATGCGACCGGCATCTCAACGCTCCATTTGCCGCCAGGCCTCATTCGATTTTATGTATTGTAGCAACGATAACTGCGCGCTCACCACAGCCGCGACTATAACCGTCCAATATTTCTCGTGAATTATGACTACATTTTTTTTTTGGCTAGAGAAGGTATAAAGTTCGCAAAGAGATGCAGAAAGTATGCGGGAAGAACAAAAAAGTTAGGTCGCACATATGCGACTCTTCGTGAAAGAACAGAACAGCCTGGCGAATACCAAAGACTCCATAAAAATTCCATTACAGCTCAACGCCGTCTGACAATGTATAACATATGTATGTAATTTTTTTTTTTTGATTATGTGGTCCGAATCCACATTTCGTTTAGTAATCCTTGACGACCACTTTGCACAAAGATTCAAAGGTTGTCACGGGCTCTTAATGTGACACAACTATTAATCCTACTGCAATAGTAACTTTTATCGTTACTGAGTCACAGTCTAGTTACAGTCTAGTTGATATATTGCGATGCCGCCACGAATATAACTGCCCAGCATTTCTCGTGAATTATGTCCAATTTTCCTTTTTTTTTCAATGTCCCGAGGCATAAATTATGCACGAAGCGACAGCTTCGCGGGAATTTTGCGAGGAGACATGCAAGAAGAAGAAAAAAAAAGATAAGCCACTTGTACGCGACTCTTCGCGAAAGAACAGCCTGGCGAATACCGGAGACTCCATGAAAATTCCATTATAGCCCATCGCCGTCTTCCTCCCCCCATTGGCAGACTACCGGAGTCCTCGAACATTCCCGTTCGAGGACTCCGTAGACGCGTGGAAAAAAATTCCGATTAGCGAATTCCGTCCGGGGTATACCAGGAAAGTGCAGACAGTACGCGCTGTACTTTCGCGGATGTGTCGGGGCCGGTGTAGCCGCGGGAGGAAGTTTCGAAGCCGAAGCTTAGGATGCGTCGCATTAATTAAGGCGGGAGCTGCTCATTAATCTTATTTTCTTTGCGCCCTCTCGTCGCTTCTCACCGCTCCGACTCTGACTACAACCGCACGAGCAAGATTGATGTTGTTTCGCTGTAAAGATTGCGGGAATCCGGGTATTCCCGGGTACTTCCGTTAATTTCACGCGCTTCCCTCTTGCATATTCGGTACACGCGTCCTTGGGCGGTTGTAACACGTCACGTCGCGTCGAAGAGTTTTTCGAAAAACATAGTAGATCGGTCGAGTTATCTAAGTATGATTTTTCTGTGTGTTTTCGACTCGCTTGGCTGTGAATTATTGAGCACCGTAAATTTACCGTCCACATTTTTATTAAATTCAGGTTTATTTTTTCTGTAATCACGTGCAAAAACATTTTTACACTTAATTAATCAACGATATTTTAAAAGAAACATATCTTCGTGAAAAAAAAAATTAAATAATTTATGTCAGAAATCAGAGATTCGACTATTGCTCGAAAAATGACCATATCAAGTACTTACCGAGCCACTATCCGCGTTTTTATTAAATCCACGATACACTTCCGCCCTAATCCCACGCGACTCCCTTTCAAAGTTAATTAGTTGACGAAGCGCATTTGTTTTGAATATCCGTAAAAAAATCCCGCCGAGCGTGTTATAAAAATTGTCGGCACGGATCTGGGTACCAGATAATGGTGCGGAGGCGACTCCTTCGCAGTTACGGGCCGGGTACACAGGACGATAAAGCGCGACGAGACGACGGGGCGATCACGACTGAAAAATCACAGGGGCGTCTGCGCGGC
This sequence comes from Pimpla rufipes, assembly GCA_963932165.1. Classification (NCBI taxonomy): domain Eukaryota; kingdom Metazoa; phylum Arthropoda; class Insecta; order Hymenoptera; family Ichneumonidae; genus Pimpla; species Pimpla rufipes. The sequence continues at coordinate 18,286,556 of OZ010635.1, forward strand.
CTGTTTACGAGTCGCTTTAATTGCAGATGAGGAGAGGACACGAGAGTCAGGGCGCCGGGATCGTCGTCGCGGGGGCCCCACGGCCCACGGGGAAACACTGTTTACACCCGGAGGTTGGCCGGAGTCTCGCGTCGAACCTGATTTTTTTTTTTACGTTTACAACCCATCGTTTCCTCGGAGAACGACGCGCGAGCGCAAAAGTGTGTGCGACGAGCCCTCGTTTCGTCTATGCGTGGCAATGGGGGCTGTAAAATTTTTCCATTAGGTTCTATGCATTCGAAACTGCGCTCGTATATATAGATAAGTACACTAGGCGGTGTCGTAGGGCCTCGGTGTTCGCGCGTGGAAAAGAGGTGACTGCGCAGTCTATAAAATCGAAAAAATACGAGGTGACGTAAATTTTCACGAGTAGACAGCCGCGAGCTCATCGAGTGATTGGACCGCGTCGATATAGGATCCCTTTTCCCGCGGACCCGACGGTATCCGCCTCCTCCGCAACGTCTGTGAAATATACTGCCGCGCAAAATCTCGCGCGAACCAAGTTTCGCAACAAATCGCCCGATGATGTGATTAAGGGAAGACGAAGGGGAAGCCCCTAAATCCGGCATTTCATTATGTGGAACTAAATGTTTTTTTTTTCGAATTTACAGGCTACGGGAGGGACACGAAGAAAATTAGGGGGTTGTCTGATACCTGGTTTAAATTAAGTAGCGATTTTGGGAAATAAGCTTCCAACCACTCGCAGATTGAAGGACGAGAAAAAAATTATGAGGTCGAAGTTGTGCAGTTGAAATTTTTTTCAAGCCTAAGAACAAAATAAGTCATTTTAATTTCGTCGTATCTAGGGTCAAATTTGTTTAACTCAAACGTCTTCTATGTTCTCAATCACTTCCAACTCCCAAGCCCGAAATCTCATGTCACATTCAAACCTAACAGAAACGCAGATTGCAAAATTCTTTGCACTCGGTGCACAGAGCGACGCTCGGAAATGATAATAACACCTCATACAACGATAATCAGCGGTGCTGATCCCGCGGGGATAATCGAATTATCGCCGGGTCATTGCGCACTCTGACTCTCCCTCCAACGGCAGCCAAAGTGGGTGCGCGCGCGCGCGCTCGGTGCGTGCGGTATAGCCGTCCGCGTGACTTCGCACGAGATCCGATAATACCTTTCGGTAAGCCTCCGCAAATGCGCCTTGCGCAGTTGCACTCCGATGCCACCGGAGATTTTGGGTAATGGCAATTATCGTCTGCATTATTGACGGGCTTTGTCCATATACAGCGGGTCCGCGCAGATATGGACGAACCTGCGCCCGAGATTAGTCATTCTGTTGCACTATTACAGACGCTCGCGTGTCCGTCCCCTGGCCGAAATAGCGAGCATGTTGCGCCGACGGACGCGGGATCAAAACCGGTGCGCAGCGCGCCGGAAGCGACCACTTCGATCAATTGTGATTTCGCGCTTCTGTGATGGGGAGGATAAAGGCGATATCGCGGCGAGCTCCGCCCGAGCTTCACCGAAGGAATATGCTGGTTTAAGCCGGAAGCGGCTTACGAGGCAAATTGCCGAACTCCCTTTGTCGCCATATCCCCCCGCTACACTCTGAGGTTTCCGTGATTAGCCCTATGCGCGCGGAATGCGTGCGGTTCGGTTTCGCGGAATTCATGAGCATCCCCTTTATTGCCCGAATAACACCGGGGAGAAACAAAGGCTGCGAATGGGCGGATTGCGGAACTCGAGCTCGGTGAATGTCAACATTTCTGGGTTACGAGAGAAGCCGCGTTTGGGTTCGTGGAAAATTGAATGTGGAGCTAGGTTATTTTTTTCGACAAAATGATATCAGTGTCTTCAATGTTTCTGTATATTTTGGAACTGGAATTTTTGTAGAAGACATTTTTTAGTGTGTTTGTTCCCTCGGTTGATTCCAATTGAGTCCAAGTGAGTTCAATTCAGTCCAAGTGAGTCCAATTCAGTTCAAGTGAGTTCAATTCAGTCCAAGTGAGTCCAATTCAGTCCAAATGAGTCCAATTCAGTCCAAGTGAGTCCTATTCAGTCCAAGTGACTCCAATTCAGTCTAAGTGAGTCCAATTCAGTCCAAATGAGTCCGATTTAGTCCAAGTGAGTCCGTTCAGTCCAGGTAAGTCCAAATCAGTCGAAGTGAGTCCAATTGAGTTCAATAGGGTTCTATTGATTCCGATTGATTCCGATTGAGTCCAAATGAGTCCAATTGAGTTCAATTGAGTCCAATTGAATCCAACTAAACTCAATCGAGTTAAATTCTTCTTAGGCCCGAAACAAGAAGTAAACAAAAATAATGTTTATTCCCCAAAGACCTATTTTTCGAACCCGCACCAGTGCTTCGTAAAACCCATCGTCTAATTGCCGGTGCAATGGAAACCCGAAAAAATAATAGACACGAGAGACCTACACCGGGTATAACCGAAAAAAAAAAAAATCGTTAGTCGATCAACGTTATCGAATATTCACCTGATACCTGACCGCGAGTGGACCGCGGGGGGACAAAGCGCCGAAAATATAGTTAGCGTCCGGCGGATACGAGATCGCTCGTTGTTGTCCGATAACGCCTCTCTCGAATACCGTCAAAATGAATGGGGCGGGTGGAAGGTGGACTGGGGGGGGGGGGGGCTAAAAAGTTTCGGGCATAGGCCGAACCGAGTGTACGTAGGGTGTACGTAGTAAAAAAAGAAATAAACAAATTCGTCCATTCTCCTTCAGCCACGGCCATTTTCATTGAACCGAGGGGCCCATTTTATATCTCGACGTGCCCATTGCGCGGGGCGCGCGCGCGTTATTCGAGATTAATTCTGCGCTCGCGCCTCGCCTCGCGCCTCGCTGTGAATGGCACACACGGGCGTTGCGATTCAACGTTATTTATTAACCGAGCCCCCGCGCGCACGTCGGCTCGGTATCTGCTGCACGATCGAGCGGTGGCGCGCGAGCGTCGACGGGAGAGCGGAAACTCCGGGTGGTGTGCGTTGCACTCGGGCGCGGCGCGCTCGCCGTCCGCATCGCGCAACGCGGCCCTCGTCACTCTCGCTGCGGCTGTCGCCATCGGACGTACACTGAACCCGAGTGCGCGGGGGCGCCGGACGGGCACGGCGGCCCTCGTGCTTTTGCAATTTAATTAAATGTAACGTTTATCGAACGGACCGACGAGACGATGTGCTTCAAGTTGCAGCCTCCACTAGGGTGAAAATAGGAAGCAGTGGAAAAAAAGGAATGAAAAAAAAAAAAAAAAAATAACGTCACGAACAACGCGGAAACAACGGATATCGAATATAGTGAAATTGAGCTGCGTTCAATATTGAATGCGTCGACGATCGACGCGGAAAATTTGGCTTTAGTTCGGACGCACTTTTTTCCCGACTCGGTCGTCGACGTAACGATGTCATTTTTAAATACAGGATAATTGCCGCGAATATCACTCCTCATTTCGAGTCGCTCGTCACTCGTTCCGCCAAATTGTCGTCATTCGAGATGAGAAAGAAAAATGATTGATATCGCAAAAAAAAGTGAAACGTGTTTTGCGTCCCTATTTTTATTTCTCAGAGTCCAACCCACCTCAACCATGAACCATATTTCGCGTAGGACGATGGCTGCGAATATTTTTCATCATTTCATATCGCTCGTTCAGTCGTTCCGCCAAAACTCTTCTACATTGGAAACGAAAATGAAAAATTATTGAAATAGCGTCTTTAAAAAAAAAGTGTAACGGGTTTTACGTCCACATTTTTGTATCCCGAAATCCAACCCACTCCGACCATCCATATTTCACACAGGACGATCGCAGCGAACATTTCGCGTGAGTTCTGCGGCGCGAATGGTTCGCGCGGCCCATTTCGGCGCGACCGCGCGTCGCAATGATTCCACCCGACCCCTGAAACAATCGGCCCGCTATTCGCCTCAAACGTTTCCCGTCACTTCGCATGACACTTCGCTCGTTCGACCGAATCGCCCGGATCGCGCGCGTATAACTGCACGCGACTCGCGCGGTTAACTCGCCGACTCCGCTTCACGCGCAATTGTACCGCGTTTCGCGAGCCCACGGAAGACGCAGAGTCGACGAGCGGACCGGAATGCGATTACACCGCCGCGGCGCGCGTGTCGTATATGGGTTTTGGATCGAAATCGCGGTACGCCAAAGATTTATAACCCGCGCGTAATACGTATATACGTGGCGTTGTAAAACTCGCGCGGTTGAACCTCTACTTGGCGAGTCATAAAATGTCGACGCGGTGAGGTGGGGGGGGGGGGGGGGGGGGGGGGGGAGGTCAGTCGTCCGCATTGCACATTACGACGCGAACGTACCCCGACGTCCTCACACACACGACCCACGTGTCACCCGCACACGCGAAAACATTTACGTGTTCGTATATACGCCCGGGTAAAAAAAATAGTATGAAAAAAGTATGATAATTATATGAAAATGGAAGTATGAGAAGTATGTCGTATTGGACGAAATCATACTCAAATTATACTCTACCAATTATTTATCGGAGTATGAAGTATGAAAGTACCATACAATCAAATCCTATACTTCTCATACTTTCCATTTTCATACCATTATCATACTCTTTTAATACTTTTTTTTTAGAATCTCATATTGGCGTATTTGATTGTATAGTACTTTCATACTTCATACTCCGAAAAATAATTGGTGGAGTATAATTTGAGTATGATTTCGTCCAATACGACATACTTCTCATACTTCCATCTTCGTACCATTATCATACTCTTTTCATACTTCCATCTTCGTACCATTATCATACTCTTTTCATACTATTTTCTGTGCGCGGGCGTGGACTGCAAAAACCCGCGTCCCGTGTCCCAGAGTCGCGCGACGCGAAACTCGTAACTTCGGCGATAGACGGGAGAAGGAAGGATCCTTCCTCTAACTCGCTGTGCCGCCGGAGTCAGGACGAAGCGAGCGCGCGCGGCGACCGGGTTAACCCTGGCAACCTACGAGCGCAGCGCTGCGCTCGTATCGCATGTGTCCTTTGTCCTCGCGCGCGGCGTCGCGACGGGCGGGAGATAAAGCGCGAAGGGCACGAAAACCAAGAGCCAAAAGCTCTCCGGCCTCTGGATCTCGTGTCGCTCGGCGCGCGCGCGACCTACGCCGGGATTTTGGATGAATGGAAAAGCCGGACCCGCAGGACCGAACCGTAGGATAAACGGCGTGGGTATGTGTGGAATATATGCGGATTACGTATGTATTGTATATGTCTGCCTGTATGTATATACTAGGGACATTTTGTGTTATTATTTAATTACACATTTTTAATTATTTTTTGGTACATGTATTTCATTCCAAATTTGTGATTATTCCGTACCTTGAAGCTATCACGCATAAACATCGGATACTTCCAGTGATATTCAACAGCCCGTAACACGAATGTAATGCAGAAAATGTAAAAATATAGATTAGAATTTCCACAAAAAATAATTAAAGACACTGGAAAATTAAAGAAATACTAGGCTAATTACACCCCGTATAGGAAATGCCAGCAGTAACTACAGGACCAATGCTTGGCCGAGTAATGGCTGGGCAGCCTTGGCTGCCCACTACTGGCCCAACTCGGAGCCAGTTCTGGCTCCCAGCACTGGTCCAGTCATGGCTACGGACCGTTGGTTGCCACTACTGGCACAACTCCGAACCAGTGCTGGCTCCCAGCATTAGATAGTATTCACTGGTTGAGTAATGGCCGCCAGCAGTAGGCCAGCACTGGCTCCCAGCGTTAGATAATGTTCACTGGCTGAGTAAAGGCCGCCAATAGTACGCCAGCACTGGCTCCCAGCATTGTCGCCAATGGTTAACATAACCTCACCATCTCGCACGGTAGGCACGTCAGCGTCGAACAGAATACTAATATATGGTGTTGAGATTAATAATTAGTCGTTTAAGAACCACATTTTACAAAAATGAAGTTACTATGTATTTTGATTTCTATATTGGATTTGCCATATTGAATTCATTAATTCAGAGTTGAGTTTCATAATCAGCGGCCTCAAAAACCTCCATATACCAAATTTTATACAAATCCAACTGACAGTTCTGTGGCTGTTACCCTAGACGCAACTATAATGGACTAAAAAATATAGGGTCTTCACTCAGTTGGTTTGGTCTAGTGGTTAGCGTGCTTGTTAGGTAGTTTAGGTATTAGGTAGGTCGTATAGGTTTTAGGTTCGAATCCCGCTGTCGTCACTTTTCAAAGAGCGATTGAAGAAATTGTACCCGAGTACGATTTCCTTTTTTTATTTATTTTTTTCCTACTAATAATGGAATTATGTTATTAAAACGACTGCAGGATGCACCTTTATGTTTTAAAAATGAATAATCAATTGGAAATTGATTAAAATGAATATCTACGGTCGTTGCTTACCCGCTGCTGGCCGTGTTAGATACCATTGCTGGCCGGCATTGGCCCCCAGTACTGGGCGAATACAACTACCAGTGCTGGACCGAAGTTATCATCCAGCAGTCATGCCAGTACTGCGCCAGCACTGGTTGCCATTACTGCGCCAGTACTGGAAGACTGGCCGCCAGCACTCGCCCAGTGCTGAGCCAATTGTACTCCCCTATACGGGACGCGCCGCGCGTGCCTGAAAGACTTGCCAAAATCGACCTCAGAAATTTGTTCTTTTCAAAATATCGACTTTTAACCTATACCATCATTCTCAAGTCGCATATTCTACCCCCGAAAACACTGGTTATTAACCTTTTTTAGTCGATTTTGAAAAAAATATTTTTTTGGCGACGAAACAAATATTTTTTCTGTCAAAAATCGTAAATCCGGCTCCCGACCGAAAATCGTCAAAATCGACCTCAATTTTTTTTCTTTTCAAAATATCGACTCTAAACCTATACCATAATTCTCAATCTAAATTTTCTTTCACCTCACCGATGATTTACGAGTTTTTTTTTCACTATCATGAACAATTTTGAAGATGGAGGGAGAGAGGGGGAGGGGGGTTATCGGTAAAAAATGGCGAATAATTATATCCTATTATATACATATTCTTCTGTAAATCTGTGTATATAAATGTGTATGTATAGAAACATATGTCCTATATATATTATATGGATACGTATATATATCAACGTATCTAAGATCGAGGGACTAAAGTGCCAATCGTGAGCTGCTGGGAACGAAATTTTATGGTTTCTATAACTACGGTTTTATGCGGCCGCGAACGCAACGTCGTGGTACCTAAGCGCATCGCCTCGGCCCGCACATAACCCCGGTGAGGTACATCCTGTGGCTCCGCTTTTACTCGGTTCCCGGCATATATCACGCGCCGGAGTCTTTGTCGACGTTGGATCATGCCCCATCCGCGACATTGTATATCTCGGGCTACATTATTATAACAGGCGCGCGACATACACCGTAACCGCGTGATGCCGCAGATAACGTATATATATTCATAGGTAGATGGTAGATTCGCGACGCGAGTCCGGGAGCGAGATACTCCAGGAGCCAGGAGTCTCGGGCCGTGAGATACTCAAAGACGGTGTGATTAAATATTGGCGAGGCGCTGCGGCATAAAAGCCGGGTCAGCGTTTGAGGAAACATTGCGCGGGTAAAACGGGAATGTAATGAGGAAGGAAATTATTTAGAGTGTCATTCAATTTTTTGCGGACGATTTTTGATGCTGTATTGACACCTCACGGAGAAAAACATTGACGGAGTGATATAACAAAAGTTTTCATGTGGTGGCTAAAAATGTTGCTGCGATGACAAAAAAAAAAAATTCTTAATAGAGCAATCGATTTTTTTACCTGACTGGGCTAATCAGACACTCCAGCTCCCGTCCATCTACGTCAAATTTGACACAAAACTGATTTTGTTTGCCACTGACTTTCCTGGCAAACAATGACAGCTTGAATAGAACGATGACAATACTTTTCAGTAGTCATGAACTTTTTCAAAGAAGGATAATTTTTCGCTCTGCTAATCGCAGTAATCGATACTGCGTTGACTCCGTAACAATAAAATTCTACAGCTACAATTTTTTACTCCAGGTGACTAATTATAATAGCCATACCAGATTTTTTCCTCAGAGTCAATAACAATGCGTATTTTCAGAGATTAAAAAGAGTATTTCACATTTTTTTACGACAGAAATCTTAACAATGGTGTCTGCATCTGGCTGGTTTTGCACTTCTCATTAAACTCCCATGAGAAAATATCATATAGCCTACATGATATTCTCTCACGGGTGTCTCGTAATTTTTTCCTCGTTCGAAGGCGCAGGTAACCAATACCATATTTTTTCTGCAGTATCACCGTTCACCCCTATTTAAGATATTAAAAATGAAAATAAATTCCTTCGGAAATAAAAAATCCCTGCCCATGTTTCACATTTTTTTAACGGCAGGAATCTTAACAATAGAGTCTGCATCTGGTTATTCTAGTACTTCTCATTAAACTCCCATGAGAAAATATCATATAGCCTACATGATATTCTCTCACGAGTGTCTCGTAATTTTTTCCCCGTTCGAGGGCGCAGCTAACCAATACCACATTTTTTCTGCAGTGTCACCGTTCGTACCCCTATTTAAGACATTAAAAATGAAAATAAATTCCTTCGGAAATAAAAAATCCCGGCCCATGTTTCACATTTTTTTAACGGCAAGAATCTTAACCGTGGAGCCTGCATCCGACTAGCCTTCGGCTGCGTGTACGATATTCTCTCGCGGGAGTCTCGTAATTTTATTTCCTCGTTTCGCGTACGGGGGCAGGGCACACTGCGTTCGATGATTTCACCGAGAACTCTATCCCTCCGAGGTATATACGCACCGCGGGCGCGCGACGACCCTTCGCGTCCTCGCCGTGACGTGTATATAATACGTGTACACATAAACCCCGCTGTCACGCATCTCACGAGCCACGCGGCGGCGGTTCTCGTTGGTGTTGGTATACCGCTCGAGCTCGTAGCAGCCGCTCGCGATCGTTCGCGTGTAAAGCTCTGCGAAAGTTTTACGGAGGTAACAGGTATACGCGGCTGCTTCTGCCCAGCAGCGGCAGAAGCAGCGACGGCGGTGACCTCGTAAAAATGCTCTATAAAAGCGATGCAATCGTGGGGGGCGCGCGCGCACGGTGGACGCGCCCGGGACGACGACGCGGGTTGCGCGTCTGTGACCGACGTGCGCGCGCCCGGCTCGTCCGCTTCCCGGTGCGTTCCGCGTTGCGGCACCCTCGCAACGCGGAAATATATCGCCCGCGTCGTCGTGTCGCGGCGGGGGCGAACAGAAGCGAAGCTGCCGGACGGCGTCGAGCGTCGGCTCGCCCCCCGTGCAGCATTGCGAGCCCGGTTGATCCACACGCACAACACACACATTGAGGGGGTTGGTGGTCCACACACGTCGCGCGAGAGTCGAGGCTACACGCGGAAGCCCCGAACAAGCCCCGCGCGAGCCGCTCTCGGTACGTGCGACACTTTTATTTGCATTTGTCCAATCCAGATGCTCCGACGAGGCGTCGAGCGAGAATCCACGAGGCGACGCAAAAATCTCTCCCCCGAACGTTACGCGCGGATCCCGAGTGCGCGGGACGCACGTAGCGGCATAAAGAAGAGAGGAGAGCAACAAAAAAAATGGAAAGAATTGCACGCCGGGACAGGGGACGGGGAACGGGGTTCATCGGAACGTGCGAACACCTCCGCGCTGTAGCGAGAAGCCTTTCAATAATACTGTCTTTACATAGGCGTCGTGCAGCGATTGTATTTTTTTTTTTTACTTTTTTTTTGGCACCGCGTTTTATCGACTTTTCTCGCGGAATTGAAAAACACAATTGGAAATAACGAAAACAGATTGGAAAGCGAAAATTCAACGGGTCTGGTGTGTGTTTAGGGGCTGGTTTCTCGGGTTCCGGGACTCCGGGGGGGTGGATGGAAAATTCTCGTTTCGCGTTGTTGGTATTCATTTTTTGTCGTAACTGCGACTGTTTTTTGAACGAAGGTAACTGCGAGATAGTAAGCGGGGTATCGAATAATTCCTGTAACAATGAAAATGAAAATTTGAATTTTTTTCACTTTATGGTTGCCCAAAGGAAGAAAATTCCTTTTTTGTGCTATCGCCATCGATTGGATGTACATTTTTTACAGTTGCACTTTAATTTTATTTCGATTTTTTTACAATCCGCACGACAAGCGGATTGTAAGCGGGGCATCGAATAATTTCTGTAACAGTGAAAATGAAAATTTGAATTTTTTTCACTTTATGGTTGCCCAAAGGAAGAAAATTCCTTTTTGGTGCTATCGCCATCAATTTGACAAACATTTTTTACAGTCACACTTTAATTTATTTCGTTTTATTTACAATCTGCACGACAATTTTCCCTCTTCCCGTAACTGTGAGATAATCGGGGACACAAAACAGCAGCCACAACTCCAAAAACATTGTCGCGGTGCTAAAAGTCGACAGCACAGAGAACCAAAAATCCGGCTTATCCCGAAAAAAAAGAAGCTCGTCACAAGATTTTCCACCTAATGTGAATCGGTGCGCTTCCATCCCGGCAAATCGATGGTTGCCTGTCAGGGAAAATGATGGAATACGAGCTTGTCATATGCGTGTAGGTTGGGCCGATGTTGGGCGTGCTGGGTCGGCAGCGGGGGGGGGGGGGGGGGGGGTGGATGGTGAAGGGTGGAAGAGGGTGTGAGCTTTAACCGGGGGATATGTTTCCGGGATCAACGCTGCCCGAGACGAGGGACGAGAGGCCGAGAGAGAGAGAGAGAGAGAGAAAGCTACACGTCGTGCTTCACATCGGCCGAAGCGGGTGGAAGTTGCGTGCCGAGGACAGATCGAGATTAATGGCAAACGGGAAGTACCTGGTACCTTCTAGCGCCTTGTGCGACCAGACCTCGTTGCTGCTTCCCGACCCCGTCGCACATTAGCGCGAGACGTCCCTGCACACGTGTGCAGCACACAACACACGTATACCCAAAGCACATCTATACACAAAACGCCCGGGCGCCCCGGAAGTGGCTGAAACGACGATACCAGATCTGTTACCCACTCTTTTTTCTCGCCGCAAACCGCTCGCCGTGTCGTGACGAATCCGGGCGCGAAGGCCACGAGTATACGAGAGACATTAACTGACGTTTGAGTATGACTGACTGGTATAAATAACGGTCGGCGCATTAGACGGCGGAAACAGCGCGGCGTGAAAGCCGGAAAGTCGCGCGACTCGCGCGACTGGACGGGATTGGCTTCATATTTTAAATTTGCTCCACTTGCCGCGCCCTCGAGTAGCGCTGCGCAGGAAACAGTGTAATACGGCTCGGGGTGACGAGATTACCGGGGTGAGTTGGGTCAATTTTGTTATTTGATTTTTTTTTATATCGAAATTTTGTGCGTTCGAAAAATCGAGCTGTCGAAATTAGTATTTTTTTTATTCGATGCAATTTTCAAGTCGTACATTCGCTCGACAATTTTTTTTAGTGCGCATGTTTATTTTTATTTTAATTACTCAATTATGATAACGAAGTTTTTCCTTCCCGACATTAGTACAACACACGTTTTTTTAGCTCCGAAATGACCGGGGCGAGCTGGGTCAATTTTGTTATCTGATTTTTTTTATCATACCAGAATTTTGTGCGTTCGAAAAATCGAGCTGTCGAAATTACTATTTTTTTTATTCGATGCAATTCTCAAGTCGTACATTCGCTCGACAATTTTTATTAGTCCGCATATTTATTTCTATTTTTATTCCTCAATTATGATAACGAAGTTTTTCCTTCCCAACATTAGTATAACACACGTTTCTCTAGCTCCGAGATGACCGGGGCGAGCTGGGTCAATTTTGTTACCTGATTTTTTTATCATACCAGAATTTTGTGCGTTCGAAAAATCGAGCTGTCGAAATTAGTATTTTTTTTATTCGATGCAATTTTCAAGTCGTACATTCGCTCGACAATTTTTTTAGTGCGCATATTTATTTTTATTTAATTCCTCAATTATGATAACGAAGTTTTTCCTTCCCAACATTAGTATAACACACGTTTCTCTAGCTCCGAGATGACCGGGCGAGCTGGGTCAATTTTGTTATTTGATTTTTTTTATCATACCAGAATTTTGTGTGGTCGAAAAATCGAGCTGTCGAAATTACTATTTTTTTAATCGATGCAATTTTCAAGTCGTACATTCGCTCGACAATTTTTTTTAGTCCGCATATTTATTTTTATTTAATTCCTCAATTATGATAACGAAGTTTTTCCTTCCCAACATTAGTATAACACACGTTTCTCCAGCTCCCTCGCTCGCCGCGCACGAAGTGCAGCGTGTGTAATAGCCGTGTTATAAATTTTAAGTAATTTCAATGTTCCGTTCGTGCGCCGCGACCCCCAAAGTTCTTGCGAGCTTTGGAGTTAAATTGATGCTCGTATATACCCCGGGGGGTCGCGCGACCGCGCGCGTTGAATCGCGTGTCGCATTTTCCGGATGATACCCGCGCGCCGGTGTACAAAAGGCGAGCGAGCTGTATACATATATCTGTGTGTGGCTCGGCTCGCGCGAAAGCCACACGGGATAAAATGCTCAAAGTGCTTTATGCTAAAGTTTTTGAGCCTCTCTATCCGCCCCGCAGACGCATCTCGCGACTCTCTCGGCTGACCCGGGGTTCGCGCAGCGCGCGATACACTTTTTCCCGCCCTCGCTGGCCTCCTGCACTCTTTTACTTACCCCGTCGGTCGCACATCCTCGCGCAACAGCAGCAGCAGAATCTCAGAATGAGTCACAGTCGCCCGGTGACTGGTCCATCGAATTGTCCTCCGGCCTTAAGGCGGTTGAGTCTGCACTTTCCGCCCTCGAGTCAAACCGGTGGACCGAGAACACCCCCACTAAAATATTCAATGAGTCGGCCTTTTTCGAGTACTTTGCTCTTCCAAGTCTGGCGAACCAAATCCCGTTTTTTTTTCTCAAAAGAAAAAAAAAGGCAGAAACAACTTTTTTGAAGAGCAAAGCGGCAAAAAATGTTGAAAGGGTCTCGAGGTGTTTTTTTTTGTTGTTATTTTTTTCCGGCACGTGAAACTTTTTTTCTTCACCCTTCTCGCGCGATTCCCAGCAGTTTTATCGTCAAGTGGCTTCGTCTCTGTGTTAATACACTTCACGATATATATATAAATCTCGTTAGTACCCTATTCACGGGTGAAAATTTAAAGCTTCGAGTGGAAGGGGGATGGGGGGCGCGTGTAATATGACAAAACCATACCCACTCGGGGGGGGTGAATGAGTTACGCCGTGCGGTCGCCAAGAGTGCAACGCACCCTGTGGTGAGCGCCCTATACGCGAGCGCCCGGCGAGCGCATATAGAATGCGAGAGGAATTTTCACGTGTACCGCGACGACGACGACGACGACGATGACGACGACTCCGCACACGAGCGTCGACCTTTTATGTACCCGCAGGGACGCCCTCGTAACCATGGCACTAACGTGCTCACATTAACGCCGCGTGCCACTCGCGACTGACTCGCCCGGCTCTCTTTCAATCCCCGCGACCCGCGCGCGGCGCTCGCGCACTCGTTTTCCGCAGGGGGGCTGTTTACACGGCTCGCTAATTGCCGCGACTGTCGATATTCGGTCGTTCCGCGCGACACGATAATTGCACGTGCTGCGGGGTTTGGTCTTTGCGACGGTGGTCGATGTGGCTTCGGCGAAAATATACCGGGGCGCGATGTATAGGGAGGCTCGCGGCTCGTTAAATTTATCCCCTTTAAGTAGTTTCGGCTCGTACAGGTCAGACCAAAAGCGCAGTCGGGTCGTTGAATTTCTTTCTCCGGGATTTTGGAGTCTGGTTTTTTTGCGAAGCTCAGTGGAAACAGTTTTTTTGGAGATTGATTTGGTAAACGAGGTTCGGTTATTTTTTATAGTTTTTTGGGAGCTCGAAAAAAAATTGATTATGTAAAATAACAGATCGAATCATTTTTGGGGATTTTGAAGAATTTGTCTTGAAGACCGGTGGAAAGATTTTTTTTGTAAATTGATTTGTTAATCTAGATTCTGTTACTTTTGGATGTTTTTTTGGGAGCTCGAAAAAATTGGTAATAAATATAGTGAGGGATGAGACAGTAAACGTGGTTTTTATTGACGGGTCGACGTCTTCTTTTCGACGCTGAGAATTAATTTATCTGCCAAAAAAACGTGATTCTAAAAAATCACGAAAGCTTATCTTCAGCTTAACAGATTTGGTGTATAATAAATTGTGCGATGATGAGAAAACGAGAGACAGATTTAAAGAGTCACGACTGACGTTGACACGGATTTACGGGTGCCGAACGTATTTTCGATGATTTTGATTGACTCATCGTTATCTTATCCTCTCGACGCTGCGAATCAATTTATTAACAAAAAATATTCCACCGAAATCGCCGATTCAAAAAAAAAAAGAAAAAAAAATCAGAAAAGCTTATCTTTCCGCTTAACAGATTAGCGGTGCAAGTTCGACGGTACCGGAGCCACGGGGCGCGTAATAAATTGCGCGACGATGAGAAATCGGGAGACAGATTTAAAGAGTGAGCGAGGGGTTCGCGCGCGAAAGCTCAACGACTGACGTTGACGCGGGGGGTTTATGGGCGCTGAAGGCACTCAGCGCCCGCGGTGCCCGGAGGCACCGAGGGTCGGTCGCCCCCGGGTCGGTGAATGCGGAATTTAAGGCGTGAAACTTTCGCAATTATCGAATGTTCCGCGTATCCTTGAAAAGTTAGGCAAGTGCCCGTTTCGCTAACCGGCCGGGGGAGCCAAAGGGTCCGCTGCGCACAGCTCGCGTTCACTCTGACTCGCAACACGGGCGCGCCGCTCGCGCGAGCCTCGCCGGTCGTCCGCGCCGACCCGATGGAATGCAATAAAGCTCATAAGTTTCCGGCGTCTGGCGCTTCTGACATCGGCTCGTTCGTCGTTCTCTTATTTTCGTCTCTAACCGATCCGGGGCGAATGCAATTTTTTTTTGTACCTGCCAAAGATGCAGCTCGTAAAATGTTCGACTAGACTTTGTAGTCTACGTTGCTGCTAAATTTCCTCGATTATTCTCGACTGGCGAATTTTTAACTTGTCGATAATCGATACGATCTAAAAACGTTTTTCTCGCTCTATGATTTATTTTATTTGGGTGAATAAAATCGAGGTAACTTATGACTGAATAAGACCGAGGTAAAATTACACATTCAATTAATGGTAGCAGTGACTCATCTGATCCCGGTCTCTCGCTGCATTAACGTGTAATTCTAGACTAAATTAGATTTTCTCACGATGCGATTCCGAAATTAGCAGCAGCCTCTTGTACAACTTAACCCTGTTATCGTAAAATCCTATCGATCTCATGATATTTCTTTCATATCCGTTAACCCTTCATGTCCTCTTTTTAGACTCTTGTTTTATCATTTAATTCCCCTGGCCTGTAAATCATAGAAAATACTCTGTCTACCTAACGCGATTATTTACAGGGGTGTAAAATACATGAAGACCACATCACACCTACTAAAGATAAATAATAAATTCACTCTGCACTGCCGGATTTTCCTAAGAATGTTCAACTTCACGATCATCAACGCTTAACGAGCCCCGCAAGATTCAACATAATTTTAAATTACAACACAGGCCTGAACGCGTGACATATATAGGTCCAACGTTTCTTAAAATCCACCGACAAAGACTCTCAAGCGACATTCACGATCGATTCATCATTTTATTTCTTTCATATCCATTAACCCTTCATGTCCTTCTTTTAGACTCTTGTTTTATCATTTAATTCCCCTGGCCCGTAAATCATAGAAAATACTCTGTCTACCTAGCGCGATTATTTACAGGGGTGTAAAATACATGAAGACCACATCACACCTACTAAAGATAAATAATAGATTCACTTTGCACTGCCGGATTTTCCTAAGAATTTTCAACTTCACGATCATCAACGCTTAACGTGCCCCAGAAAATTCAAGATAATTCTAAATTACAACACAGGCCAGAACGCGTGACATATACAGGTTCAACCTTTCTTAAAATCCACCGACAAAGACTCTCAACCGACATTCACGATCGATTCATCATTTTTATTATACACGCGACGAAGTTCGAATTGATCTGCGCTCGCCGGAGGAGCAGCGCGAGGGGGGCGAGGGGGGCGAGGGGGGCACACGAGAAAGGCGCGAGGCACGAGGCGCGAGGATATCGCGAGCAGACCACCGAGAATGATTAATACACGGAGTTTCGTCGTAAAGGGAAAACTTATGGAGAACGCGGAAGAGTAGTCGGGGGGGCTGCCCCCCCCCCCTCCTCTCGCGAGGGGGTGCAACCCGAGGAGCCGGGGCAGTTAAAATCTTTGCGGCGCGCCAAGAGAGTCTTGAGATTTTTGTGAGAATGACCGTGGTTTAAGTGAGATAGTTCTTCGCCGTCCTTGTCCGCCCCCCTCGCTCTCCCGTTCCTCCTTTTCGCTCCCTCCCGCGAAAGCGGAAGAGGGAAGAGAGAGGCTATGACTGAGGGCTCCTCCCTCACTTGTTCACTCGCTCGTCCCTTTATTGCCATCCGCGCCTCGACTTTTACTTCCAAGCGAGAGAGGCGAGGCACCCGCGTTTCTTTTTCCACCGTTACCCGCGAGAGGGGGGGGGGCGGGGGCGAGGGGGGGATGCTCCTTCTGCTGGCTCGTTGCCCTTTGTCATTCGCCATCCATTTCCTCCAACAGTCGACGCGCCACCAAACCGCCAGAAGTTTAATCAAACGAGACGTTCGCGACTAGTTTACGAGATGATATCGCGGTGCAACGGTCTTTCCCCCTTCTGCCCCCCTCCGCCCCCCACTCGCTACTTCCTGTCGGAATGTCCGGATGACTGCGTCCCTTCACTCTCTGAAATTCACTGGGCCGACGCTGCGCGTTGGAGGCTGGATGGAGCTGTAACGAATGGAGGAGGAGGAGAGGAAAAAAAAACTTGGTGTACTTGTTACAGTCTTCGCGGGGGGGATGAGACGACTCGGTGTCTCATGGTGGCGGTGACGTCGCGATGGAAACTGGTTGCTCGGTGCTTGAATCTTGAGATTCTCGGCGGCGGGGGGTGAAAAAATGGTACGAAGTGGCACGCGATTTTGGTAAAAGGATATTTCACGCTCGGGCATTTGTACTTCGGGCATTTGGTGACGAGGACAAGATTAACTTAATATGTAATTT
The DNA here is from genome assembly GCA_963932165.1 of Pimpla rufipes. Classification (NCBI taxonomy): domain Eukaryota; kingdom Metazoa; phylum Arthropoda; class Insecta; order Hymenoptera; family Ichneumonidae; genus Pimpla; species Pimpla rufipes. The sequence continues at coordinate 18,303,732 of OZ010635.1, forward strand.
AATGAGTGTTGATATGATTGTTAATACATTAAAAAAAATGTTACTGTCATTGTGACATTTGCGTAACTTGAAGGATGGACGACAATCATTTTTTAGTTCATGCGACATTTTTATTGTTATGGTATAATTTAATACATTTTTTTAGTTCACGCGACTGTTTTTATAGTAATTTAATCATTTAAGAGCCATTACTATCTTACATTAACCGGAATTTTAAAAAAATAATTTCTATAACTATAAAAATAATTGTCCTTCTCCACTTGGTAATTTTACCCGTTACGACATTTTTTTCCTTCACCGCAAAATTTATCAACAAATCCATCAAAAATCGTACATTCGACGGAGCGAAAATAAGAAAGCGAAACTTTTCCGCAATTTTCTCGGTAAGCCATCCCGCAGGCTCCAATCATCCCCGCGTGTCGAAGGGAAACGAAACATTTTTCGGCTCTCCGCGCACATCGGAGGCGAAAATCTACAACCTCTGGCCGAGCGAATCACTCGGGATCAGCTCGGGATTTTCCGCGGCGGCCGGGGATTAAAGTGTTGGCTATAAGTTTCCCTCGGCGATACGACGTTGAGATTTCTTCTCTCGTCAATTGCCAACGCTACTCACCCCCTTCGCGCCGGCCGCGCCGAAGCCGAGAGGAGAAAACCGCGTGGGCGGCCGGAGAGAAAACAGCGATCGGGGGCCGAAAAGCGAAAACGAAAGCGAGAAAGTGCGGCGTTTTTATATACGCCGGGCGCGAAAAAGTTGCGGTTGACTCTGGTGTATACCGAAAACGCCGCATGGATCGAGCGTCGCGATCGCCGCCGGCGTCGCCGGACACGTTGCGAAAACTCATACGCGACGATTTCCCCCCCACCCCCCCCCCCCACCCCCCTCGCCCCACGTTCCGCTTCGGTTATCGAGAAATCGCGGGGGGCACAAAACGCCGGTGGCTAAACTGCGAGGCCCGGCGGGGCGGCGAAAAAAGCAGCAAAAGCCGAGGCAAGAAAGCGAGATCCGCGAGCCACTTTCGGCCTCGAGACGCAACTTTTCGGGCTCCGTTGAAAGAGAGAGAGAGAGAAGAAAATCGCGGGCGCGCGGCCCCCGAGTTATAAATACGAAGTCGGAGCAAAATTGGAAAAGTTTCGCGTTAGTCGTAGTCGTGTTTCCCGACGCGGGATCGACGCGGTTTTCTCCCTCTCTCTCTTTTCGACTTATAGGTACCGAGCGACGTAACGTAACGTACTACACGTTTTCGGGCTCTGCGGAACGCGAAGCGAACGGCATCGTTGCTCGTTGATTTGTCGAGTGTAGAGAAACTGCCACGCTGAAGTGAGGCGAACGGTAACCAGAACTTGTTGGTTTGTATATATATATATATATATATATAGAATATCGAAGGTACGATATACACATCAACGTGGTGAACACTCAGTCGTAGGCTTTGGATTTCCAAGGAAGGGTGGGGGGTGGATGGGATAGGGAGGAGCGGGAGGGGGCGGAGGGGGGGGGGGGCTCGACCCCCTCGTTCGGAATTATTGTTCCACGTCGGTAACTACTCTCACTCGTCCGCACGTGAAGGCAGAGGGTGAGGGTAATAACGGACGTGAAGTATAGGAAACGGCTTTTCCCTCCTCTGTGTGTTGGTCTCGCCTCACTCGCTCGTCGGCGCTTTCGAACGGGATCAGCAACAGCCGTATTTGCGCCAAGCCAGACGGAACAGAAATTCAATCAAGCCTCGCCAATTCCGCGGCCAAGAGCGACTATAGTCGAGGCGCGCAGGGCATAGGGGGTTGCGGGGGGCGATGGGGGGGACAGCGGGAGGGGAGGGGGGGGGGGCTTTGTGCGAGCGCGCAGAATGTTGCACTCGTGATGTGCACCCAGACGCGCGTCTGCCAATTGAATGAAAATATAATTTGTTTATTCGCCCGTCGCGCGGTTATGGGCCAATGAGCCGCAAAGGCGTTAATATATTTCGGCGGGCGAGGCGCGCGCGGCGACGAATCTCGCGACATTTTTGCTGACAATTTTCGCGAAAATTATTTTGTAAATAATTGCTGGCTTAATATCACGCTTCACTATTTTTCGAAATTGACAACATTTTGGCAGACGATCTCTGAAAAAATAGAAATTCCATTTTACATAGAAGAATGTCATTTGCAGAATGTTTCATTCGTAATTTTATTCGTAATTTTATGCGTATGAAAAAAATAATTTTCGTAATTTTATACGTATGAAAAAAATAATTTTCGCAATTTTATGCGTGTGAAAAAAATTATTTTCGTAATTTTATGCGTATGAAAAAAATAATTTTCGTAATTTTATACGTATGAAAAAAATAATTTTCGTAATTTTATGCGTATGAAAAAAATAATTTTCGTAATTTTATGCGTATGAAAAAAATTATTTTCGTAATTTTATGCGTATGAAAAAAATAATTTTCGTAATTTTATGGGTATGAAAAAAATTATTTTCGTAATTTTATGCGTATGAAAAAAATTGTTTTCGTAATTTTCGAATACCTCGTAAAAATTACACTTATTTATCTGTCAAAATTTATCGCTGCGAACGTTGAACTCGTCACTCACCAAATTTGCGCCGAACACCATTCAGAACCAGATTTCGCATATCCGCGACTGTCTAATCCTTGAACGATTCCAGGAGCCGCGATGCCATCGTCTTAATTTATCCGCCTTTTCGTTTGACCAGAGTTGCGACAAACATAATTCAATCAAGCCCTCGTCGAGTGGCCGAAGCCGTTGCGGTGGCGCAGCTGTTGTCGAGATTTCTGACGTCAATTATAACTTTTGTAAATAATTAACGAATCATCTGTCCCTGCGAAAGAAAAACGAGACGTCACCCGTTGTCGCCTGTCATCGCGATGCTGTTATAACGGGAGTAAGATATTTATGTATTTACACACAAACACAACAACCGCCCGGTATTACCGTGTGGCACGTGCCTGTATACACCGACACTTCGCGCATAAAGCACGCGATGATAAATAGCGCCACGTCCCAGTGGCACTCGATCGCTCCGACGCCCCGTTCAAGAATATGTAAAACGAAAGAACACGTAAACGCGCGAGCGAGCGCAGCCAACGTCTGAATTCCGATTGACAAATCTAGTCCGCCGCTCGATACATCCGCGCGATAAATTCATAAATTCTCTGTCTCCGTGATTAATGCCACCTGTCGCGCATATTATATATATTTTGGTAAGTTGTTTGTCTGTTTGTCTGTTTGTCTGTCTCAGCCCTCTTAATTAAAGTCTGCTCTAAATAATAAAGCTTTGCCCCTCTCCCCCTTAATTCAAGTCTGTCCCAAAAATAGAAATTTGTATTTATGTTAACCTGCCCATACGCGCGTTTCGCACGCTTACCCAATTGTCACATCACTAAAATCGATTACTTTTTTTTAGCTCAATGGAACATGCTTTTTTCCTTCGATTGAGATAAAACTCTATAACGAAGAGAAATTGTTGCGTTAAATTGTCCTTTGAATTGCATTTTTGGACCAATTTCTGAAGCATATTTTTCTTCGATGCACATTAATCACATCCGAGCAAATTTGTGGCAAAATGAAGTACTGACCACTCGGTCTGACACCGACCGAAAAAAGAGGCTAACTGGATCAACCAAACCCTATGGTCAGCAACTGTCAAGTCAATTTTTAAATAGATCAACAATATTTTTCCTCACCTCAAACATGTTTCCAACCATCAGACCGAGCATCTTTGTAAAGAAACAAAAAACCTACGTCACTCCAAAAATTGATTTGACAACCGACGACCACCGTATTTGTTCGACCCATACTCATCCCCCTCCCCTCCGCAAGGGTCAACCAAGAGCCGCAAAATCACTCGTCGAATTTACAGCTGATGTCACGACGACTTTTCCACGATTAGACGCCGAAAGAAACGTCTCCTTTGTTCTCCGCAACGAAAATAGAATGTCAGACAGAAAGAGCCGAGTAACAAAGAAAACAGTCGTCGGTGCAGTCGAGTCGAAGCTCGGCTTCTCCACGTCTACGGGTGGAGATGATGGCGAGGGGGTGAAGGAAGGAGGGGGAGAGGTGGGTTTGGAGGAAAATCTTTAGCAAAAATCCGTAAGGGACTTTGACGCGGCAATGTAGAAAGGCACCGTTGTCTTACGAGGTAAGAGCGGCAAACGAGAGAAGAGCGAGTGCGCGCTCGTCGCGGTAATTCGACAAGTCTGAGTAAGAGTGGCCTTAATCCGGCTTACCAGGCTTGGTAGCCATGTCCTCTTCTCCACTTCGGCCACGTCCGCGGCATCATCGTCGTCGTCGACACGAGGACGACGAGCTCCGGCTCTTTCGAGTTTGAGTCGAGTTTCACCAAACCCCCCCCCCCCCCTCCCCCCCCCCCCCTCACCCCTGCTCTGACCCCGCACCCCTCTACCGAAAAGCCCCCGCTGAGCTTTACAGCTCGCTCCGCCCAGGCCGGAGCAACCGGAGAACGAGAACATCGACACCGCGTACGGAGCAGATACGGCCGGGCTGCACTACACAGGGCGAGGCTCACGGTGTACATGTACCAAAGCCAGGCGCGCCACACTCAAGGGTCTTAAGTCGGCGATCGGAGATTGCGCCGGAAACCCAGAGCGTTCCAGAGCACCGAGAGAGAGAGAGCGAGAGAGAGTGAGAGGAGCTGGATAGGAGCGCACAGCGTGCCAGATCCGAGACGACGACGACGACGACGACGACGACGACGACGAGAGTCAATTGGCAAGGGAAAGTGTGAATTTATTACCGGGCGACGACGCTCACGCCGCTCGCCAACTTCGCGCTGCTTTGGCGAGCCGGTATCGCTGTTTGGTCAGCTCGCCTCGAGTCCGCCAATCTGAAATCCTGGCCAGCGCGCCCGGAACCCATCATCGCGAATGGTGTGAGGCATACGCGGCCCGCGGACACCCGGGAGACTCGGGGCTGTCGGTGGGACTCGGGGTTGAGATGTCGAAGTCGATATTTTTTTTGGAGTCGAATTGTTTTGTAGGTGGAGTTTTGTTGGATTCGAGCTTATGGTTTTCGGTGATCGTATGTTGAGGGGAGATTTATGCGGTATTTTGTTTGTGGTGTATTGGGAATCGATTTTCGAAAAAATGTCCCACGAGGTGTCGGTTCTCAGGGTTCATTCTTGATGACTGCGAGTGGGACAGGTACGAACTTGTTACAGTTTGGTTTGGTGTTTATGACAGTTTTGAAATCTGGATGTCTACTGGAACGTTGATGATGAAAAACAATTTTATTTTTATTTTAGGGGTTATAGTGTGCACATTTTTGGCTTTTGTTGATCAGACAAGTGTGATACGATCTTCGCGTAATTATCATATATCAGTCTTTCGGCTATGTTAGGGCTTTGTATATCGCTCGTTTCCGGCTCTGCCATTTTTGATAGTTCGCCATTCTGCGTCTTTGTACTGGAACATTGGACGGGTTGATATGCCGAATTTGATTTGATTTTTAAATTGAATTGTTTGGTAACAGATTTTTGTTGGATTCGAGCACATGACTGAATGATATATGGAACAAACACGGACTTGTTTGCTTTTGTCGTCATGCCAAGTTTGTGGTTGATCCGATATTTTATTAAAATCATAAAAAGCACCTAAGCATCAATAATAAGTATTGGTCGTGTCTTGTATCCCGGAGGACCCCGACGTTTATCCCGTTATACACTCTCGCCGTGGGTAGCGACTCGAGGATTGTATAACAGGAATCGCCGTTCGATGGGTTCTCAAGATCCCGGTATCCGCGCGTACACTCGAGAAACACGGTTCGTGGTCATCGAGATAGGGTTTCCTCTCTTGCTGACGAGGATGTAGTAGTTAGGAATCGTCGTCGTCGTCGTCGTCGTCGTCTCCCCTGTTAGTCGTTCAGGGCGAACTAGATCAGACCCTCGTGGTGCACGCCCTTCGCTTGTAAATCGAGACGGCGCCAAGCTCGGTCCCACGGAAAATTATCGAGAATCCGAAACCCGCACCGAGTGCCGCTGCGACGTACAATCACAATGAGCCCCGGACGGAGGATATTTCAGGTGGAGCACACCGAGAGCATCGTCGGCGCTAGAGAGGGGAAAATCAGAGAGGCTGGGCCATCTGAGAAGTCGGGAGATTCCACCTCATCTGACTCGACAGATGAGACGAATGAAACCCCTATAAATAAGGGATGAGACGTGGGGGGTGAGCTACATGACGTCGCTACGGTTCGACATGAATATCGGTGGAATTCAGTAGTCACTGACCACCAGGGAATTTATTAATTTATCTCACTCATTATTTCACGTCATTATTTCGTCACTTCCGGCCGCCTTCACATTAGACGCGGCCGGAGTGAAGAGGAACAAAAATGAAATTTGATTTTTCACTTCGTGTCAGAGAGGCCTGAATGTTGGCTATTCAATGGGTCATGTAGCTTGTACTGTTGGCAGCTCAGTCAATTTTCTCGAAACAAAAACAAACCATTGGCCAGTTTTTAACGAATCGGTCAAGCAGCTTTTGTTGTAAGAAAAACGTTGGCTCTGGTTGCCAAATTGAATTTTGGCGACTAAAGTTAGATTCTTCACTGCAAGAACTCGTGGATCAGAATTCCGGTGACCTGAAATTCTCTTGACCCTTTTTCTCACTCTGTCGGGCAAATATTTATTTGAAAAAGATTCTTCGGAGCACGATTTTGCGGACGCTTTTAGAGTCTGGGGAGGGTTGGGGGGCGCCCTCGGAATCGTCGACGATAGGTTAAAGACGATCTCGAGGGTGACAAACGTCTTTTTAATATTCGACCTCCTTGTATTTTTAATTTCAACTTTTTTTGACTCAGCAAAATGTTGGCCCCGTTGCCCAATTTTATTTTCAGCGACCAAGTCATGTGACTTACACTTAAAAAAAAAATCTGCTATAAAAATGCATCGATCTGCCTTCCAGTCGACTGAAATTCCCTTGACCCTCTTTCTCCCTTTCTCATGAAAATAAATTCTTCTTAACGCGACTTTTCGAACTCTTTAGGAATCCGCGGCGAGTGGGGAGGGGGCGGGCGGGGGGGGGGGGGGAGCGCCACCGAAATCCTGGACGGTACATTAAGGACTATCTCGAGCTTACACGAAGGTAAACAATTACCTTTTCAATATTCACCCCTTAATTCTTTAAATTTCAACCCTTTCAACTTAGCAAAAATGTTGGCCCTACCTCCCCATTGGGTAATCTTCCGGTCGACCCAAAAACCCTTTTTCTCACTATCCTCGGCGAATCTTAATTCGAAAAAAATTCTGCTCAGCGCGACATCCCGGCCGATTTAGGATATGGGGGGAGTGAAGGGGGGGGGGCGCCCCCTGAATCCTCAGCGGCATGTTAAGAACGATCTCGAAGTTACACGGGGGTAAACAAATGTCTGTACCTAGCGTAGGGTGGTGTTTCAGAAAACACTAAAGCAGGGCACGAAAGGGTACGCGAGAAAACAGAGACCAGGGGAGCGAGAGGGAGAGACAGAATACAGAAAGAGAGAGAACGAGGAGCGAGAGCGCTGCGCGAGGGCGAGGAGGAGGGTTCAATGCAGACTGATAAGGACAGAGGGAGAGGGTGAATCGCGGAGGGTTGAATGTCGCTGGTGCGCGGGCGCGGCTTTGCGGGTCAGAGTGCGCCCGGTATATAACCGGGCGGATGCCGCCGTCCTTCAGTCTCGCGTTTATCGCCGTAGCGACGACTCGGTGCGCGCGCGACCATTCGCAACGCGTCCTCGCTGTATCGTTTGCCGTGTGACATTCGCGAAGCGATCGCGGGATTAAATTTCGCCGGACCGGCCGGTGTGTTTCCACCCGGTTTCCGTGATCCACCAGTGAATTTCCCGCCCTCCCATTTCAGACGACCCCGGAGTTTTATCACGACGACGACGATAAAAATTCCACATGAGTGAGTCGGTTCGAAAAAAAGGAAGAAAAAAAAATTACCCCTCGAGGAGCGACGTGGAAAATCGGGGAAAAACTTCGTGAAGCTGATGATCCCGGAGTCGAGGCAGCCCGGATTCTCGTTGCGGGAGCAACGAGCGGCACTCGAAGAAAAATAAGATTTCCCCGCTGGAAGTTTGAATAAAAGTTTTTTCCCCGATAATCGTTTGTAGAGAACGGGGGAAAAAGAGGGTGGAGAGAAAAAGTTTCGACTTGGCGAATATCCGGAATTGGCCGGTGTGTCCGAATTTCCAAAGTATCGTTGAGGAGAGGAATCGCCGAGAGATCGCGGGAGGGTCAGAGCGCGCAGCCTCCTCTCAGCCACGGCGCTTAGCTCTCGCTCCTCTTCGCCCGAAGTAGGTCACCGACCTACGCCCGATATATCGGAATCGGAGTCGTCGGAGCGATATGAGACCGTGAAAAAAAAAAAAAAAAAATAAAAACACCGAGCCCGACTTCGAGTCGCTTGCTTGACGCAACGACGAAGACGGACGAACTTCGGATTTAACATCCCCCACGTGACGTACGCAACAAAATTTGCGAAATTAATTAAAATCAGCGATTAATAAAAAATTAAAAAAAATCCGATCTTTCGTCGTGCGTCGATGTAACAAAAATCAAATCCCCGATAAATCAGACGAGTGCAAACCCAACCCAAAAAAAATCTGTCATCGATCCCCGTTGGTTCGTTAAAAAAAAGAAAATCGAAAGAAAGTGCGTGTGTTTTGTTCTACGCCATTACCGATGCCAATCGGCAGTTTCAGTGCAACCCAACCGCATCGACTCATCAACGTCCGCGTCCAAAAGTGAAATGATCCTCGACCCTGTGCCTCGGGCTCGGTAACGCGACCCAGCGGATCATGATTCAGTGATGCGCGTTTTCGATGCGTCGCGCCCGGCGTCGTCGATCGTTCGTTCGGTGGATTCGCCCGTTTGACTCGCAATGCGATAGCCCAAAACCGGAGGCAGCCTGACCATCGAGCATCCTCGGGAACCTCGGACCAGTCGTCACGAGTGAAAGAAAAAGAAAACAAAAAGACAAAAAAAAACATGAAACGCCGCAACAACAACAACAACTGGAACAGTTCAAACGGCGGTGGCAGCGGCTGCTGCTGTCACTCGAAGCGCTCGAGCAGGGTGAGTTCCTGCGGCGACGCCAACGAGCCGCCCGGCTGGTGCGTTTACGCGGCCGTCGCTCTGGTCGCGGTCGGATGTTACCTCAATGCCCTGGGCGGCGATTTCGTTCACGACGATATCCCGGCTGTGGTGAGAAACAAGGACGTCCTCGCGCAAACGACGATCGGTAGTGTTCTCACCGACGACTTTTGGGGCACCCCGATGGAGGACATCAACAGCCACAAGAGCTACCGACCGTTGACCACCCTGACATTCCGGTAAGATCATCAAGAGTCCAAAAACAAAAAAACACAAGCATATCATAAGCGGTGAGCCCAACACACACACGGGCTCAACTCACCCTAAACCATACGAGTGTCCGTTTATCATGCAGATGAGAGAGCATATGTTGAAAATCACCGGGTGGGTCGACGGGGATCAAGGGTTGAGAGGGAGGATCGAGGAGGCGCGGGGGCTGAGGGTGAGGCGGAGGGTTAAAGCGGTCGACACGTGCTCCACGGGGAGCACTCGAGGCGTGACTACGCGTCGAGGTTGAGGTAGGCCAACGGGGGGGTGGAGACGAGATCGGGAAAGGAAAAAGCAGCGGTGGTTGGGTTGGGTTGGTTCGGTCGGTTGACTAGGGGCGAAGCGGGTTTTCTGGCTGAAACGCTGGGGGGTTGAAGGGGGATGAGCGGGATGAGCGAGGGTGGAACGAGTGGGAAGACAGAGACTATGCCGGGGGGGTCGTCGGCGGAAAGTAGCATAAGAAGCGCGCACCGTTCGTGTCGAGGGATGCTCGGGTTCTGGTGGTGCCATACGGTGCCGTCGTGCATTTGCCGCAGAGCAGCATGTTGCAGAGAGTTGCAGCTGCACCGGCGGCAACGAGTCAGCGAGTCTGTGTGTGTATGTGTGTGTGTGTGTGGATGCGTTTGCGGGTGCCTGTGCACGCGCGGCGTCGTCGGCGGGAGCTGCGATTTGATGCATGGATACCTGTTCGCCGTTTGCCTGGGCGCAGCCACGCTGCAATACTGCATATTGGCCTCTCTCGTATCGGGCAATCCATCAAGCCGGCAAGACACCGGGGCATCGCTCATCCGCCTTAACGCTCGCAGATGCAGTTGCCAAGTTTCGCGTGTGGCCCTCCGGGTCCTCCGGTCGCCGCGGGTGTTGTGCGGCTCGCTGCTGCAGCGCGGGATGCGCGATGAGTATTGGGAAGCCGCGGTGGCGGTGGAAATTAATGTTGCGGTGGAGGGAAATTTTGAGAAAAATTCCGGATGACTTCGGTCGCGAGAGTTCGGCATTCGGGGGTCTTGACAGTGGCGCGTTTGAAGTTGATCGCTGGGTGGCTTTGATGGACGTACCATTTTAAAAAATCTTTTTCTGTGGTAGTCGTTGAAGTTTCAGACTAGGTTTGACTGACTGGATTGCTGTCAGGTGTTTATCATGTATGATGAGTTATATTTCATTGATTCGGACTGGAGTTAGAGTCGATATTGATCTGAACTTGTTCAGGACGGCGATAAATATGGTCCTGGTTACAGTGACCCTCTCAAGACTGTCTCAAAATCAGCACAATCGTCAGTCAACATTTTTCGTACAAAAACATCTTGAAAGCGAAAAATGGAACGCTCCGCAACAATAATAACAACTGGAACGGCAGTTCGAATCAAAACTTATCCGTTGCCTCATGTCATGAATTTAGATTGGTGTCGACTTATGAGACAATGAGACAGATTAGTGTCAGATTAGAATCGAGATTAGGGTGGACACGGATCTGAACTCGTTCACAGTCACAGCCAACAAGATCATGACCGCACAAAATGGGCTTTAACTTAAGACATGTGTTGTGCATACAGAAATGCCTTTACAAACAAGTTTCTGGAATATGAATCCACCTGCGTCAAGAGCTTACATGACTCTTGAATGAAATCAGACGCTGCATTTTCCATCCTACGAATGCGCAGCACTATGTGGTGTACCAACTGAATTCGCATAGAATCCTGTAGGTCTGTGCGGCTCTACCTGCGTGAATCCCGTTGCGGTGAGCACTCTCCACGCTGGTTCCTGACAGTGAATAGGACAAACCCACGTACCTACATAGATATATATAAAGACTGGACGAGTAAACCTCGTTGGCGATGGCACAAGGCGCGCGCGGTTTGTGTACTATCCTCCGTGCACGTTCCGCGCGCACCGTACACCTCGTTGTAGTTACCGCGTTGGTATTGCCGTGCGGGGTAGCCAAAGGAAAGTCCACAAGGCGAGGTGAGGCGAGGTGAGCGTGAGGTGAGTCGGCCAGACGAGGACGCAGGAAAGGGCCACGAGCTTCCGGACTGGCAGACGGCAAAGACGACGACAACGACGGCGACAAAGACGACGACAACGACGTCGACGAGCACGGGGGCTTTATCTCGTTATCGTGGAGTGCGGCCGAGCCAAAGCTTCCGAGAAACGTAACGAGCCAACTTCGTCGCACGTAAGACTCCACCGTTGCGCCCAACGCCAACCACCGTCTCGCCGCCGCGCCGCGGCCCCGACATCGGAACATTGTGCACGGATTCGTCCCTCGTGATTTCCGATTTAACGTGCGGGTACCTCGTGCCATTCGCACATTTTTCACACGTTATTATTATCCGTGCGGCTCGGGGCGAGGCGCGCGACGGCTCTGGAAGTCGGTTAAACGGTCACGTTGCGTGGTCAACTTTAACTTTAAGAGCGCGTCTTACATTTTTTGTATTTTTCTAAATTTCACACAGTGTCTACATAAAAATGGGTTAACAGAATCTTTTAATCTAATAATCGAATCGAATCTAAATATTCATTCTAAATATGTATTTAAATATAAATACATTTCATATAAATAAATACTTCAATCTAAATACCAGGAATTTAAGATTAAAGTGTGTCAAACTGAATTTTTTTTTTTGCGAATGCATCCCACATTTTCTTTCAACCGAAACAATCTGTTTCTAACCAAGAAATAGTCATTTCTGGGTTACGCGATGATACTAGAGGCAAATAAGAATAATCCGAAAGCCACGGAGTCGGGAATTCCGCGTTTCGAATCCGCGACGGAAAACTGATTCAGCGGCTCTGTGTGTGTGTGTATATTCGCCGCGTCGCGGTGCAGCGCTCACGGCAAGTGCGCTGCCGAGAGAGAGATGAGCTGTTCTCTCGCGAAAATCTCGCTCCTCCGGAGGGTAACTGTAAACGTGAATGGGATATAACGGCGCGCACGAGTGAGCGTGAGGAGCGCGCGCGGGTGGTGGTGGGAAACTTTGCGAGGGCAATTTCTCCGGTTTGCATATAATTCGTCCGTCCTTCTCCGACTCACGCGGCGCAGGGCGAAAGTTGGAAGCTGGTTGCAGGGATGGAATCGTCCCTCGTGGGGATATAGCGACAGCAACGGATGCCGAGTCTGGGACACCGGGTAAAGTGCGCGCGTTGGGTTACTGCGAGCGGAAACCGCGCGATTGGCATTTTCGCGAGGAAAGCAAACCTAAGGGCTCGACCCAGGTTTCAACCGTGAAAACGTGCGCGACTCGATGGCTCGATTTACGAGAAATCGAGAAGGTCGCGTCGATTGCACACGATCGCGGCGAACGTGCGCGCTGAATGGGACTGGTGGGTAACAGCGATACCGCCGTTACCAACGGAGCATCGACGGAAATGATCGTTCCACTTGGGGTATTAAATACTCGTCGCCTCTTTGCAGCAGTCTCGCGTGTTTGGCGCCAAATCGATCTGCATCGGACCCCTTCAAACAGGTCCAATAGCGCTCGTTTCACGTCCCTTTAACAGGTCATCATGGGCAAACTAGGAAAGTGCGTTGCAACGATAATCAAACGGTTCACAACATATCAAAACGTTATTGGACAGGCCCGCGTGGATTCATCGCGAAACCCGTTCGGACTCGTCCGCACTTGTTCGTACCCGTTGGGATTGCCGTTTGTTTGCATTCGGCCCTCATTTGGCGAGGTCCGGGACTTCAGTGATGCGATCCTCGATCCAATGAACCGCGCGTAACCTATAGAATATGACATGGACAACATCTACGCTGGTTTCCGGTGGTCACCGGTGGCTGCCAGCCGAGTGCAAATACAACATATAATATAACATGACGTGAGCGTAACGTAGTCACATCATACGATACGCAAGATTTCTCGTTTGGCAATTAAGTCGTAATTTCGAAATTAATATCCCGCCGCGCTGTTTGTGACGTTATTAGTTTACCCGCCGTCCGGTAATCAGAGATTCCGCATTTAGTGCGAAATTTCAAACGAAACAGCCGGGCGCAAGGCGCGTCTCCATTTTGCAGGACAGCGAGCTCTTCGCCAAACACCCGGTCAACGCCGGGTGGAGAGCGGACGCCTGGCGGGTTTACTTTATATCCCACAAGAGAGAACACGAACCGACAATATATCATCCCCAGAGTCGCGGGCATAACGTGTGGCAATGCAATAACTCATTGTCGTTACACGGTCCACGGTGGGTAAGTGAATCATCGTGTTACACTGCGTATTAGTGTACGGCTCTGCTTACCGGTGGTGGGGACTGTGTACTTCGGACAAACACAAAATATGTGGGGCCACTCCGGGTCGGATGGCCAGGCGTTGTTCCCGGAGAAGCTTGATTAGAAAATCCTACAGACGTTTTGACAACAAGACTGGATTTGTCCTTGTTTTGTTTTTAGGCTCACAACCCAAACAACTGAATCTAACCGAAATAACTAATTAAGCCTTTGACCCGCGCTACCGAGGCCTTCGATCCAACGCGACACATCAACTTTTCAGGAGGGGAATAACGTTGCTCACGCAGTTTTAATTATTCAAACCCCACTTTCAAGCACCCCTTATTTTGGATCCGTTACCAGCACTCTACCATTTCGGGTGGTGCGCGCTATATGGACTTCGGATAAATGCAAAATATGTACAATCTCTCTGGAACAGTTGGCCAGCCGATGTACCCGGTGAGACGGTTATTTAAAAAATTCGACAGACTTCCCGCCAATAAGACTGGATTTTTTCTTGCTTATTTTTTAGGCTCATAACCCAAACGACTGAAACCCATCATTTGAGCTTTTGACCCGCACTGTCGAGGCATTCGATCCAATCATGATACATCAACTTTTCACAAGGGGAAGGGAAACAACCCTGCAAAGGCAGTTTTAATCATTCAAACCCCATTTTCGAGCACCCCTCATCTTGGATCACTTGCAGCTGTAGAATTTTCATTCGAAGCTGAACCCACCCTATTACAAAACACCAACAGTGACAGTCGCGCCACGTCCTGTGCCAAGGATCAAGCACCCAAAAGAACGAAAACGTTCCATCTACCCCCAAATCCACTTGGTCGACACAACCCTGGTATATCGCTTGCTCATTCACGTCGCAGAGGATTCAACGATTGGATGGTCTTCAATGGTTGTGATACGTTACACCAGGTCTTAAGACTCCCTCCAAATTGCACAACGTGACATGTATCCTGCACCGTCCTGCCACCCTCGCGCCTGCCGCGGGGGTGATCGAGTCTTTCGCCTTCCCTTAACGTACCGCGCGAGACATGCACACACAGTCTATACACACAGCCGGCACGACTATCCCGCTCGCGAGTTGAGCCTAGCTGCGGGGACGCGACACAATGTTAGTACTCGAGAATCTCCGCAGCTATGCCGTACCAAACGTGGCGTACGCTCCGCCGTACGTGGCGTACCGTGAAATTGACTTTGCGGGGCGTTTGCCCGAACTGCCTCTCCGCTCATTCAACCCGTTCACTGTCACGTCATACCCAGCGGTAGCGCGTCCCCGGTCTCCGTGAGAGCACACGTACCGAAATGGAACGCCGAGAAGTGACGTTTCCTCGATATATACAGAGGCCGCTACCGTTGCCATCCACCGCGTCCCGCTGTCTCGCGAAATTCTTCCTGTAACACGCGCCACGTATCCCACATTCGGGTACATTCGAATGTGCCCATCGCATGGTACACATGTAGCTAGCGTTTGACTACCACGAGTCTTCCGACATTTCCAGCTGGGTTGAGAGGCGGAATCGACGTGCGGCCTGCGAGAGCATCTGGCAGTTTTAGACGTCGACGTGTGCGGCCTTCGAGAGCATCCGGCAGTTTTACATGTCGACGCGTGCGGCCTCCGAGAGCATCGAGCATTTTTACATGTCAACGTGCGGCCTTGGAGAGCATCGACAATTTTTACATGTCAACTTGCGGCCTTGGAGAGCATCGAGAATTTGTATGTACATGTCGACGTGCGGCCTTCGAGAGTATCGACGCAGTTTTGTGGTGTCTCAACCCCCAAGAGACCCGAGAGTCGCCTGACTGAGAAGTTAAAGAGGGTGAATCGTGCGAGCCCGGCGGTGACCTGTCGGTCTGTCCGCGTTGCCCGCGAGTTTAACGTTCGCGCTAAGCGTCAAAACGTTATCAAAGTTTGACCGAGAGTTCGCGAGCAGTTTCCGCGTGGTTGGTGGGCGCGGGGCGCGGTGCAAGGACGACCCGGGCGCCGGAAACTACGGGCGACGCCATTATTAACCTGCCGGTTGGGAGCCCACTGACAACTCTCGCCGGTGGCTCTCGTCCATTGTCATCGACTGGACGGTACACCGAGCCCCGCAAGCGGAGAGTAATGGCCCTTGGGTTTATCAATTTTGCGGTTCGTGTTTTGACGGGGTCGCTTTGGCCTCTTGGTGCACCCTTCGCGTCTGCGGTTTCCAACCAATTGTACCGCAAACTTTATTTCTAAAAGATTTAGGGGTTTAGCACTTGACTCGAGGATATAACTTATACCCTAGTAGAAAATCTGTAGCGTTACATCAGATCGACTAGGTCCTTAACCAGGCCAAAGAGACCCTGACCAGGGCCTGATCAGGCCCGAATGTATCGCCACAGATCTTGTCTACCAAGGTAGTTTTACCACATTACAGTGACTATTACCATATTTCTGGCGATCAGTCTCATCTGCACGACCCTCCCATATTTTTCAGCCACGGTAGACACATTTTCCAGCCCACTTTTCTCTCCATGTATATTTGTCGCAGCCTTCATATCCCCCGATCGCGACTCTAATATGCAATAACTTTGCGAATATTCCCCCGCGGAGAATCTCGAAGGTGAATCTGGAGCGTGAGCTTTTCACAATATCGAGTTGAAAGTCGTGTGTGTCTGTGTGTATAGGGTGGAGGGAAGAAGACACCGGAGCAGTTCTCGCTCGAGGCAGGCGCAACGACTTCTCACCGCGAGTCTGTCCCGGAATATCGATGTCTCGGAGCCGAGGGAAAGTTGCGAATTGTCGAACGTCGAAGTCTCCGGGCAACGCGAGGCTGGTTAGAGGGTGGTGATCGGCCGTCTGGGGCGAGTGGCTTCGGGAGTGTAAAAATCCTTCACTCCCGTCGTCGCGAGCCTCGAAGACGACGGCGGCACACGTGCCCGACTGTTGGTCGCGCGACGACGACGACGACGACGACGACGGAGTCGAAACTTCGTAACCCAAACTCGGCGGGGGATTCTTCTCTCGCGATCCTCGGGAATCCTGCTGCAATTTCACTCGATCCCGAAGGAGCTCGAAGCGAGGGCCAAAGCTTTTCCACTCTCTCGCTTGTGCTCGCCGAACACTTGTACGTTTTTGCCATCCAGCTAAAGTTAAGCCTGCGCTGGAAAGTGCAGGTACCCGGAGAGAGCGAGACGTTCTGGTTGGCACCACTGTTTCCGCGTGTTCTGGCATACTGTTTTTTTTATTTACTGTCTTTGAAAGACAATTGGCTGAACAGTCTCCAGACGATGAAGTCGATTGGAATGACAAATTGGTTGGTTAGTAAATTTAACTTGACCTCACCAATTTTGTCACCTGAATCCTATTTAATTGCGCAAGTGGCTTAGATCAATCACGTATTTTTCTCACTGCTCTCCAACCAATCTTGTTGTACCCAAAGCCTATCGAACTATGCAAGTGGCTTAGTCCAACTAAGTGCTTTTTCTCTTTGCCCACCAACCAATTTTGTTATATCTGAAGCCTATTAAATCATGCAAGTGGCCATCATGCAAGTAGGCCAACCACGTATTTTTCTCCCTGTTCTCTTAGTAAAAAAACCATCCGTCACAGACCTGCATTGAAAAGTTGCCAATCTAAAGAAATAACCAAAAACGTTCGTGCCAGATGTACCAGTCATTGTCACGTCAATCCCAGACACATTGCTACGTAATAAACGCCCATGATTTAACGGTAGATTTTATTGAAGCCAAAATTAAAGCACACATTCATCCGAACTGGTTCACGTCAGTCACGACTGGATACAGCTGTCTGAAATTGAAACGACGGCTCCTTCGTTATTTCACGACGACAGTGAATCCCTGCCAGGTCTCCTCCGCTCGGCGTTCGCTATACAGCTCGCGCCTTCCCCGCGTCGATCAAGCTCCCCCCCCGGGCCCCGATATATCCCGAGCCAAGTTTCACCTTCCTTACGTCCTTTTATCGCATTAGCGAACGTGACGCGGTATAATTGAATGTGTTTTAGCTCGAACGCGCGCGAGCCGCCCCGGCGATATCGAGTTTTGCCGAGCTTTTCAGACGCGGCGAACACATAGCGCCGGGGGGGGATATCCGCCCGTTCTCCATCTGGTCCATCCGCACGCGGAGCCGACGCGCCACGGCATTGCCAAGGACTGCTCAACTTCGTGACGTGCATTAACGCCGCCGCCGCACCAGACCCGAGCGGTCCCGACGACGACGACCCTCGGATCTCTTCTCTCGCGAAATCCGAAAGAAGTGGCGGCCTCCACGCCGCCGACGTTAACATTTGCATAACGGCCCCGGGTAGTTGCCACGTGCCTCTCGTATTCTATGTACAACACCCACACCCCCCTCCCCGCCCTCGCCAGGTCTGGTGAAAGAGCAATGCCAGAATTACGTCGTTAAAGCTCGGAGCTAAAGGGACACCGAGGGTGGGAGACAAACGTTACGTGAGCGAGAAGTAAAACTGCATCACGGATTTTTCATCGTCTCTTGTCATTTCACTTTTGTCTTCGTTCCGCGTGTCGTTCACGCGACAGGAATTATATTGTGTGTCGTTGCTGCAATTGAATATTTTCGATACCACAGAGTTACTTTGTTTGTTAAATTGATTGATAAATGTTTATTTGTGTTGCCAAAAATGTCCTAAAATTATAGAAAATAATCTGCATCACGGATTTTTCAGCTTCTCTTAACGTTGTTTCACATTTGTCTTCGTTCCGGGTGTCTTCCCATCGCTGTAATTGAGAATTTTAGTTACCACAATATATTTTTTTTCTCACTTGATTATTTGCTACTTTTTTACTTGTGTTCATCGACATGTCCTGAAATAACTGAGTTCACATTTTTATTTTTGTTATAACTCTACACGAATAAAAAGGTGAATAGTTGGAAGAACCACCGAATTGATAGGTGCCAACGAACCGGTATGGTAGAATATGATATTAGCAAACGATTGAGTACCAGAACCAATTGCCATTAGTTGTTTCACAGTAGTGGTGTCAACCAACAAAACGCAACTATCCATCATCTCAGTTGCTTGGTACGACAAATTAATGTTGCGTTTTTAATGCCAACCAATCGATTGGTAATGTTATCCGATCGATTGTTAACGCCAACCAATCCATTGGTAAAGCCAACCAACTGTTCTCTTTGCCTCAACTAACCAAAAATGATTAGTGATGACGGAAGCAATGCGATGTAGTTGCCACAAACAATGTTATCTTTTGTGCAATTGACTGCCTCCAACTGCATCTAAAAGTTTGTGTCCTCAACTAACCACTTCTCTCCGTGTAGGACTATCGTGTGCACTGAAATTTGTACCTTTTTGGTTACGGATGCGGCTGACTGGCTCTGGCGCTAATACGAAAGCACCTTAATGGTCGATGGTTCGAGGAGATACGCGGGAATCGCACTTTTTAATCAAGCACGACGTAATGCGCGCCAAGTGAACATGATAATTTACTCGTGTAAAGTCTCGTCATTGACTCGTCCGTGATGCGGAGAAGTGGAAGCCACTATCCGCGTATCGCCCTTTCGTGCAGCACAGTGATTCGTGTAAAGCGGTTTCGTGACTCGTGAAATCCCAGCCAAAGAGAGGCAGAGCGTGGCTCAGGCGGGGGGCGACTCGTGAGGTGGAGCGGTAAAACTCGAGACGGCGTCTGGTCCCTCAACAATATACTCCAGCTCCACTCGGCGCGCAACGTACATCGCGGCCGTGTATATTAAAGCGCGCTTTAAGCCACACGACGCGTAAGTATTACGCGCTGTATATACGCGTACAACGCGAGTGACGGTGGGTGTGTTATGCTCGTTGAACACTTTATTGCTCTGGTTGCGCGTAACATTATAATCACCCTCGTGGAGTAATAAATCCATTCCCCAGGGGCTTACATTAAAAAGGGAAATGGTCGGCGGACTTGGGTGCATAATTAAAAATCGTATCTGGGAATTGATGAATTAAGGGAGGGTCGGAATCGGACGTTGGAGCGATATTACGCGAGTATATAAATAAGGGCGGGTTGCTGAGAATATTGAAAAATGTTATCGTTGTCGTGTGTGCGCGAAATATACGCCAATGGGTACACGAATTCGTGGGTAGAACGTTTTTTTTAGGGTCTGCAGTGTTATCCAAACGACGAAATCTGACTTCCTGGCATTATTTTCTTCAATAAATCGACATTAGGTCTGTACCATCTCAAGTCGCATATTCTACATCCGAAAACACTGGTTTAAAAACTTTTAAAACTGATATAAAAAAAAAAGTTTTGTTTTGTCAGAAATCATCATTTTTTTCTTAAAATATCGACTTTTCACCTATATCATCTATCAAGTTGCTCATACTACTCCCTGAAAACACTGGTTTCAACCCTGTTTTAATTGATGTTGAAAAAAAATCTAGTTTGTATTTTTTTTAATAAAAATCCACAGGACCATCCTCCGGGTTGGGAGATCTCGAATTCCAAACAAAATAATTTCCACCCAAAAATTCGACTCCCTGCCACCACCCGCCCAGTGCCGTACCAACAACCCGCACCCCCGTCACCCACCCCAATCGCCCCCGTAATTCGCGCGCCGCTCGAAGGTGCCGCCCGTAAAGCTAATTATCCATACACGGCGCGCGCAGCATTCGATCCTGTAATTCGATTGCTACCGCGAAGTCTCGGTCCAAGACGAATGATGGAAATTACAAGGCTGCCCCGGTAGTTGCAATTGCATCGCCAGACGGCGTCCGTGGGCACCGCGCCCGTCGCTCCCGGCACCGGTCGGGGGAGCTGCTATATCCCGCAGGACGTTTGCGGGGAGTCAGACGAATGGGCGATATAGAGAGAGGGAGCGAGGAAACGCGCGCGCCGAGTCGGCGGGACTTAGCTACGCTCCTGCGCCTCCAGTACGTCAGATAGTTAATTACTTAATTACATTGACGTAATTAGTTCTAGGCGTTACGAGGAGGGGGGGGCGACGGTGCAGCTAGCCTTGATCGACGTATATATATCTTCGAAGGCAGACAGGAAGTCTCCCTATCCCTTTGCAGATCTGTTATATATGACGTTATATATACATACAGTTATGTACATACAACGTCATCGAGTTCCTCGGTCTTGCCACCTAAATCCAAGGGGTGCGGGCCAGAGCCTCACGCCGTGTCACCTTCCAACCATATAGATATGGGGCATTCCACGTCGAATCAGCAGGCCATGACCCTCACACTCATCGATTTTGTTCATTTTTTAATGTCATGTTGTTATCGACCCATAAAGGTCTCGGAATTTTTTTCAGATTTTTTTTACCACCAGTAACATTTTTGAATCCTCGAAAAAACCAATTTCAAAAACGCCATTTTCAAAAATCTGAAAAAATTCACACTGATTCTATGATTTAAAATATGAATTTTGAGCGCCATGTTGTTTCCACTCCCTGTGGAAAAAATAGTAAATATTGAGATCCCATTATCGCATGGCGTTCAAAAATCATATTTTAAGTCATAGAATCAGTGTGAATTATTTCAGATTTTTAAAAACGGCGTTTATGAAATTGGTTTTTCTCGAAGATTTAAAAATGTTACCGGTGATAAAAAAATCTGAAAAAAATTCCGAGGTCTTTATGGGTCGGTAAGAACATCATATTAAAAAATGAACAATATCGATGAGGGTGAGGGTCATGGCCTGCTGATTTGACGTGGAATGCCCCATATATATAACGAGATCGCTGTTGACGTTTCTGCATTCAGCATCGCCATCGCGGACCCGGAGAGATAACTCGCGCCCCGCGCGCGCAGCGAATTCACGTGGCAAGGTGACACTTTTATTCCCCCGAGATAAGATTGAGAGCGCGGGAGAGCCGGGCGATGTGGCTCTCTGCCTCGCCGCTCTCGGTGTGCAACGTTGTTCGTGGATAAAGAAAAACGACGTCAGCTCTTGAAGAATTCATCGGGATCCTTCCTTCCGCCTGGAGCGGTAGTTACCGCGCGGCTCGAGGGCCTCGGCTCTCTCTCCCCCCCCCCCGTCCACGCTGCTTCTGTCCCTGCGCAGGGGGGGCGAAGGCTTATCGAGCACGACTCTATTTCGTAGTAAAATGAATCGTGAATTTTAATGTCCTCGCTGAGACACACGCGATAAGGGGAGACGAAAAAACAGGTCTCGCGAAGAGCGAACTTTTGCCGCGAGACGTGAAAGAGGGAGACCTTTGAGTAATTCCATTGAAATTATTCCTCTGCGGTGGATGTGCGCCGGTTCCGAGCCCAGACGACACGGAGGTTTAGGAAAATACGGTGGATGGAAAATGCACGTTAACCCCGGGACAGGTAGAGAGATCTTGGTTGGGGTATATCGAGACCCTTTCTATAAATAATTGATGACGTGAACCTACGGGTTCGATCGTCTTGGTCTAACTATTTCTGGAAGACTCCGCTGCGGGTCTGTTTTTCTCCTAACGACGTGTGTCTCAAATATCCCGGGATCGAAATTGCACCGTGCACCTCGTACGGGTTAAATCTGTTATTTCAGGAGTTTCCAAGCGGGCTATGAAATTCTCGTTTCAACCCCGCAGACTCTTCACGTTCAGGTCGTAGCTTTTTGGCCTCACCGCATGTTGCCTCCCCCCCCCCCCCCCCCCCGCGTTGAATCCACATTCCACATGCTTCCTGAAACCGCGTTGGATCCGTGGCGAAGGTTATGGGTCGACGATACGGGCGAACTAAACGAAAGTAAACTCGGGGTCTGCGAAGTACGTCATCAGCCTTGTTTGACTCGCTTCGAGTTGAAGCGGGTATGAAATCTGCTGTTTCAGGAGCTTCCAGGGCGTACATGAAACCCTCGTTTCACACTGCGGACTCTCTTCGCGTACCACGGATATCCGGCTGTGATCGCGATGAATACTTCAACGTTTACATTTCAGCCTGGGAAATGTAGAAAATAAAAAAATTGTTAACTATCGGTGGTGACTGGCTTGTTTTTTTTTCTCTCTCTCGATTTTCGACATTCTATTTTTTTCTATTTTTATTGCTCGCACGTCCCGACGATCTCTCTTTAGCCTATCGCGATATACGAATTGTTGTTGTAACGCGGGTTGTGTAGATAGTTGAAAAAAAGCAACCTCACCAGGTTTGGAACACGCGGGGCTTGTAAAGCAATTCGATCCTGTAATTCGAAATGTCGGCCTGGCTCAAATTTTCGACCTCGATACGCCCACCGTGCACCATGAACGGGTTGAATCAGTTATTTCAGGGGCTTCCACAGTGAGGCCATGAAACCCTCGTTTCACAATGACTCTTCAGGTACTACGATATTCAGCGGTGATCACGATGAATACTTCGACATTTACATTTCTCCCCGGGAAATGTAAAAAATAAAAAATAAAAAATGGTCAACTCTCGGTGGTTAGTGACTTGTTTTTTTTTCTCTCCCTTTTTTTCGACATTCCGGTTTTCTATTTTTATTACTCGCACATCCCGACGATCCCTCGTTGGCCTATCGCGATATACGGATTGTTGTTGTAACGCGGGTTATATACAGAGCGGAAAAAAGCAAGAGCCTCGCGCGCGGTGTGCTTCGAGCTCTCGCAAAGCGATTCGGGGGCCAAAGCTTTGGCGCCCGCATCGCGTGATAGCGACGATTTCCCGATGGCTCGCACTCTCGTTCTCCACCGAATAAACTGCAATTTATTCTCGACTGTGTTGCCACTACCACTCGCGACTCCGAGCCGCCGCACGGCGGTCGGGGGTTGGGTGCTAACGAATTGCCCACACTTTTCGAAACGATGCCAATCGCCATCGGTACCCCCTCCGGTCCCTGCCTCTCGTTTCCATTATATTCTCGCTTACGACAGCAGTCGGGGCCGAACTCGGCGCACATTCGCTTTAACGCGGTACACATATCAATCCGATCACAAGGTACATCGCCGGGGATCACGAACATCAGTTTTTATCGGTGGATTATATGCGCGCTCACCGCTAATGAGGGCCAACCAATTTGGGGTGTTCCGCACACAATCTGTGATCTTTCATTTTTTTCCCACCCCACGCGAAGTGGATCGAAATAATTTCGTGTATTTTTCGTGGGTAGTGAAAGAGTGAAAAAATAAACAAATGTTTCTCTGTGAGGAAGCAAAATATGTTTACAAAAAAGTAGCCCCGGTCGCGTTTAGAACAGTCCGTATGTATTTCGCGTGTGTTTCAGGGGGGATGAATATGCGTCGCAGGCTACGCACTCATTTTTGCCAATAAATTGGGCCGAAAATGCACTGCTAGTAATTGATAGAATCCACGTTGCAAACCTTGAAACCCACGCAACCGGGAATAAAGTTGACTCTGGACGATACATAATTATCAGAGTATCATAAATTGCGCTCGCTCGAGGGAATCCCCCGCGTGGTGTGTAATATCCTCCCGGGTGTATTTCGTTATTTAGCATCAGTCATTCCGCGACGCCACCGCCGTTGCATTATCGAGCGCGACGCGAATTCCTCTCGCGCTCTACACAGGGTGCGAATTTTATTAAACACCGCCGTCCGTTGCGTCCGCTATCGCGCAGAACGCTAATATTAATCCGTAATAGGCAGCGTTATATAGACGGCGGCTCTGCCATTAACGGGACGAGGGCGAGCCCAACAAAAAGGAGAGAATGCGAATTCTGCTAATAATTACGCGGCACTCCTACGCGCTCCCGTTGACTCGACAACAATGGCAGTGGCATTCATCATGGCGGCCCTCGATAATATGCGTGGTTCGCAGATGGAATTTTAATTCCGCGAGATGATCTGTTATTGCGAATTGCAAACTTTTTTCAGATTAATTTGCGTCTCTTTCGTCCTGATGGTCGTTTCTAGTGCGTCTGATAAATCGTTCAATACGTTCGCAGTACCTTCAGGGTAATGTGGGTTTTTATTCCACCTCACACAATCGTTTCGTATTTTGAGTGGAGTCGATTCGCTCGAGATGTCGCCATGGTTGAAGGCTCCCGGGATCAATGTAAAGGCTAATAACGTTAATGGTGGTGGTGTGGAAAAAAACTTCTGGTACTGCTACAATTTCTGTCACTGTACGTGGTACGACTTGTATTGTACTTTCTACTCCAGAGATATTAAACATTACAATGTTCACAGGGTTTCGTAGAAATTATATTAATATTCCATCTCGCGTTGATTGAAAGCTGCCTGGTTCAAAGTAAAAAACAAAGTAGAAACGACTGTCACGTTATTTCATGCGACATGTACCATTTTACATCCAGCCCTCGGGCGTGACGAGCGAACGGGAGAAAAGGGAAAAGCTGATCGTTTCACAGGTCATAAGCAAAGCGATGTCATATTATTACAAAATAGTACTTGG
Organism: Pimpla rufipes; assembly: GCA_963932165.1. Lineage (NCBI taxonomy): Eukaryota > Metazoa > Arthropoda > Insecta > Hymenoptera > Ichneumonidae > Pimpla > Pimpla rufipes. The sequence goes on from OZ010635.1 coordinate 18,328,627, forward strand.
CTTCCTGTCGACCTGATAAAATTGCAGGAACGACGATGAAACGTTCAGACACCAGATCAACTTGGTTTCGATCCGCTCGAGGTGTCGCCATGGTTGAAGGCTCCCGGGATCAATGTAAAGGCTAATAACGTTAATGGTGGTGGTGTGGAAAAAAACTTCTGGTACTGCTACAATTTCTGTGACGGTGCGTGGTACAACGACTTGTATTGTACGTTCTACTCCAGAGATATTAAACATTACAATGTTCACAGGGTTTCGTAGAAATTATATTAATATTCCATCTCGCGTTGATTGAAAGCTGCCTGGTTCAAAGTAAAAACGAACGACGTCACTGGTGAAACGACTGTCACGTTATTTCATGCGACATGTACCATTTTACATCCAGCCCTCGGGCGTGATGAACGAACGGGAGAAAAGGGAAAAGCTTATCGTTTCACAGGGCATAAGCAAAGCGATGTCATATCTTTTTTGCCTTTGGCAAAAAAAAAATAGTGCTTGGCTTCCTGTCGACCTGATAAAATTGCAGGAACGACGATGAAACGTTCAGACACCAGATCAACTTGGTTTGCCGAGAGTGTGTGAAATTTTGGTGATTCCCATCGCTATCTTCCCCTATTTTCCGTATCAACGACGATCGATTGAAAGTCATTTGCGTCGAATGGGGCGGCTGTAATTCATAGATAGAAAACTAACGGGATCTCGAGAGCTTTGCGGTTCTTATTCGTAACTAGGGAGCAATTTCGTGCGCTACCCGGCAGGCACGTTTGCTCTCTCTCTCTCTCTCTCTCTCTCTCTCTCTCTCTCTCTCTCTCTCTCTCTCTTTCCTCATAGTTGTAGATGTTATCCTCGACCCTAGGAATCGTATCGAAGCTTGAACGGCTTATTGGTTGTCGATGCCGCGCGCGCTATAACCACTTCCACGACCGCCACCACCGCCGCCGCCGTCGTTGGACGTCGCTCCGCAGGACCAACGCTCACCGCGGTCGAACGGATTGCTTCGCCGTTAACCGCAAAGAGACCGCAAAAGAGGGGCAGAGTCACGATGTCCCTTGTAATCCGCTCTCCGCCTCCGATACTCCGGTCGTCACGACCGAGATTTACCTTTGCTAAATGACTTTGCAAGACTTTTGCACGAACTTGACTCGTTCTACGTGTTCTATTATTTCGAAATATCACGCTTTAAAAACGGCCCGGTCTTTGAGTGTATTGAATGGTTTTTTAACACAATTTCCAAAAAAACATCCTATGCAGTATATTAATATTCATACAATATTTTTTGAGGACAAGATTTTTCCATCAACTATTTCGCGTTTTTCCTTCGGAAAAATCACATTTCGGTTATTCAGTCTTAAAATCTATGGAACATTTTTTCGTAAGAAATTTCCAAAAAACTTTTCTATTCAGTAGATTGATATGCATATAACATTTTCTAAGGGCTCGACTTTTCCACCAACTCGACCATTTCGCTTTTTTTCTTCGAAAACAATCACATTTCCGCTTCACCAAAAATCAAAACACCTCAATATAACTCCTCTAAAAAACGGACCCCCCGACATTCGAAACCACAACAACCCGAAACAGTTTCCCACGAATTCTTCTCGCAAGAAAAACCCGTCGCGAAACTCCCGCCGAACGAGCAAAACCTCGGTACATTTTTTTCCACGCAATCTGAAGGAGAAAAAAAAATTGCGTTACACGTCGTCGTCGCGCTCGCGGGCCACGTGGATCGAACAAGTTTCATTATCATGTAGTGGAACAATTTTCGGAGGGAAGGGAAGGAGAGGGGGGGGGGGGGGGTGTGGCAACGCCGAAAGTTTCCCGACAGCCAGCGGGGCCGAAGTTGACCGTTGAACCGTTGTGGGAGCGAGGGCGCGCGCTGGCTTTTAATTCAAAAACAATCAAGGCAGCTCAGGCGAGCCGGCGGCCCGTGTGTGGGGGATACCCGGGGAGCCCCGGGGAAATTCATGGGTTTTGTCGGGGTTGCCGGGCGCGCACAGCGGGCACCGAGAGCGCCACCGCCAACACCGCCGCGATATAACCGCGCGCGCCCCCTTCCTTGTTGCGTCTGGTTCACTCTCGCGGGGCGCTGCTGTAGTTCACTACCCGCGAAATCGGCGCAAAAACACGAAACACCAAACGCGACGTGCAGCACGAGAGGCGGGTGGAGAACGCTGGAGACTTTGGAGGCCATCAGGGCGCTAGGGGTGGCTGTAGGGGGGGGGGGGGCTCCCAAAACGACCACCGCGACGCCTACGACGACTGCGACGAACAGCAGGGGGTCCGGGGTGAGGGTGGAGGTAGGAGGGGAGGGGAGGGGGGGCAGTTAGAGCAGCAATTCACGTTTAAACAGCGCACTATGTAATCTGTTTAACCTTCCGTAACAATGTCGGGGGTTGGGTTCGCCGTTATCTCCGTAGCTTAGCGAGCTCAGCGTCGCGGCGAACAGTAAAACAGAAGTGGACACGGAGAGTCCGCACACTGGCGGTTAGGGGGTTGGCGGCATGGGGGGACGAGAATGCAGGGCGAAAATACCACAAGCGTCTCGTGCACTTTTCCAATTGTCCCTCCGGTGCGGTTGTTTCTCGTTGAGAATTGTAGAATTGTTTCAATACCCTCTCAGAAGGGGGTGGTGGCGGGGGGAGGGGTGGGGGGTGCGTTCCTTGGAATTTCGAGGGTAGGGATCGAAGGAATTTTTTTTTAATGCCTCGAGTCGGTTGCTGACTTGGTTAGTCTACTATATGTAATGTTGTTGGGCGCCGGGGGAAGAGGGGGGGGGGGGGGGGATCTTGATTTCCCGAGCACTCAGGAAATTTGTTCGTCACGTGGCGCCCGCTGATCGTGCGGGGCCTCTTTGTAGTACGTTGATATTCATGCGCGAGGAAAAATCTCGTCTCGGTAGCCCCTTTGATCGAACAATTTTAGATATGAGGAACGTCGAGTGCGCGCGCGACGACGGAGACGGAGGTTTTACGGCCCCTTGGCACGCCAACGTGGAGCGATCCGCGCGGATATCGCGCACGCGTTTTCCTACCAGGGCGATCTTAAGTAATGCAACTTCCTCGCCGGCTGCTGTGTTATTTGAATTTACTAATATTGACTGCGGGACCAGGAATTTGTGCTATTTCGCCGCAGAAGCTCGGACAGTCGATTGGCTGCGTTTAGACGTAATTTTCGTAGGACGCGAAAGTTGCAATTTTCGTCGCCGCAAGAAAGAAAAAATTGCATAAGTCTTCGGTCGTGAATCGTGGCAGGATGAAGATGCAGTAAACATGGGTGCAACAGATTCTCAAAGTTAATGCAATACGTTAAGACGTAAAAATCCCCCCAATTTTGTTTCTTTTCAAAATATCGACTTTTAACCTATACCATCATTCTCAAGTCGCATATTCTACCCCCGAAAACACTGGTTATTAACTTTTTTTAATCGATTTTGAAAAAAATATTTTTTCGGCGACGAAAAAAATATTTTTTCTGTCAGAAATCGTAGATCCGACTCCGGACCGAAAATCGCTAAAATCGACCCCAATTTTTTTTCTTTTCAAAATATCGACTTGTAACCTATACCATCGTTCTCGAGTCGTGTATTCTACCCCTAAAAACACTGGTTACTAACCTTTTTTAATTGATTTTGAAAAAAATATTTTTCTGGCGATTTTTTTCTGTCAAAAGTCGTAGATCCGGCTCCGGACCGAAAATCGCTAATATCGACCCCAATTTTTTTTTTCTTTTCAAAATATCGACTTGTAACCTATACCATCGTTCTCAAGTCGTGTATTCTACCCCTAAAAACACTGGTTACTAACTTTTTTTTATCGATTTTGAAAAAAACCATTTTTTGTTTTTTTACGACCGAAAATCGCCAAAATCGACCTCTGAAATTCTTATTTCAAAATATCACCTATAGTAGGTTAATCAATTTTGCGCTGCTGCGCTCTTATAAAGCTTTAAAAGATTACGGGTGCTGCCGTGCCTGTCCTTATCGAATTTTTCAAATTGGACACCAAACTGATTTTGTTTATCACGGACTTTCCTGGCAACCAATCACATCTCTAATAGTTTGCTAACAATGCTTTCCGTTACTCATGAACTTTTGAAAAGAGGGTTTTATTTTCTTTTTTTTCTTCGACCCAAGGAAAAAAATGTTCTTGGCTCGAGACTCATGGCGCGATAAAAAATGCAGTACACATATTTTCCTCAATGGACGCAGTAAAATTCCCAAAGTTGACGCGAAACATCGAAATTCCAGCGCAAAATTCGTGATCCGAATAAGTTAAAACGTGCGCGGTAAATCCTGGCTTCGATTTATGCCGAACAACGCGGAAACATCAACCAGCGTGTTTTGATTATGCAAACGCGCAATTTTCATTTAAAAATCCGAGTGCTTTACGTTGTCCGTCGCGTTTGAAATTTTCCTGAACTTGTTCGCCGTTGCTCCCGGCAAAGTTTCGCGGCTCTCAGCTGTAAAGCGAACGTTCGCGAGTTCGAAGATTAATATTAATCATTCTGGCACTCGAGGTGCGATGACTTCGCGACCCCTGCGGACGTACGCGGCATCTCCGGGGTGGTTCCAAGTTTGTATTCTCGCTCGGTTCGTACGACCATTCGCACGTGTCTCTGTGTGCGAGTCCCGAGTCTGTCACGCTTAGCAATATTCGTGGCGCGACGTCGCTGCTGCCACCGCCGGTGCTGCTGGTATTTACGTAAGCAAATCCTCCCCCGAACTGGTCCCCCCCCTCCCCCTCGGTTCCTCGGGCGGGCATCGAGTGTGCAAGGGGTGTGCGCTCTCTGCGCTCCTGAAGAAGAATTTGCATTCGTTCGAGAGTGGCTTATATATCCGTTGCTCTTCCAAAGGCTTTTCCATGCAAATTTCTCTAAGGTTGCATCTTTGCCGAGGCAACTTTGCCGGGAGCTGGGTCAAGTGACTCTGCGAGCAACAACGGCAACGGCAACGAAGGGCACAGAGAGACAAAGCCGGGCTGCAAGCTGCTTTGGCTCGTTACTGACGAGCTTCGTCCGGCTTCGATATTGTTTCAACTTATCCCTTTGACCCCCCCTTTTTTCATCGCCGACCATTGCCCTTAATAACGCCGCTGCATTTGGAGTCGAAAACACTCGGGGGAAAAGGCAGATCATGTTTTTTTTCGAGGTGAACAATAACGGCAGCGACGAATCGACAGTCGTTGTCTCGAAATATAATAGACGTTTTGTTCTCTACGTAAGAAAATAACTCGAAGAAAGTTCAAGAAATGCAACTTCATGTTACTGTAAATATTATTCATCGGCTGACGTATTATATATAATAAAATAGTAAATGGTGGTAAAATAATTAACGATCGTATCACACTTTTTAATATCCACAGGGTTGAGTAAAATGTGCTTCAATTCTACATGCCACTTGGATATTAAATTTTGTGCAAAATATAATACACGTTCCGTACGTAAGTAAATAATTCGAAAAAAATTGCTCGAGCATTGCGAATTTACCTCACTGAAAATATTACTCGTCAGTTGAAATATTAAATGTCATAAAACAGTAAATTGGAGTAAAATAATCAATATTCATATTACGCTTCCTTATTTTCGTACGATTTAGTAGAAATTATTTAAATTTCTCATCTCACCTCAATATTACATCTCAGCATTAAAATTAATATACCGTAACCGTTCTTACCAGTTAATAGTAATATAAAAAAAAATCAAAAGCGACACAAAACGACCGCAAAAAAACCTACGAACCGCGAAACCCCCGCAACTCCCAAGTGTCCGCAAAATCCCAACGAAATACCTCACACCGTGATATCACGATTCCACCTTCGTGTGTGTGTACACAAGCGCCAGTAATGACGGGAATTCGGTAACGAGCCAGGAGTGAGCGAAGAACCGGAGAAGAGCCGAGATTAATCGCAGTACATACCGAGGATGGTCTGGCCGTTACTCATATCGTCGATAAATGGCCGCTGCTGCTGCTGCGGCTGCTGGGGGCGCCGGTTTTCCCGCCGCCCGTGTTGGGGGCTGTTGGCGAATGGCCCGAAGGCGAAGAACGCGAGGCACGTCGCGAGGATATGCGAAACGCGTTTCCCGCATCGGGGGCGAGAATAACGAGCCCCTCGGTGGCTCGTTCATCCCTTTCTCCCGATACTCCCGGTGCCTCGTGCGCCTTCCTCCTAGAGATACCTTCCACCCCCGACCCTTCCGCCCTCACCCTCCACCCCCCCCCCCTCTGCAACGCCCTCCTCCCACCCCCCCCCCCCCCCCCCCCGTCTCACCCTTTGCCCCTAGCGGCCACACGAGAGGATGAATATGGTCGTTCCACCGATAGCTCGATAATTGGATGCCACGTAATTGTCCGAAATGGTGATGTAGTATCCAACACGCATAATCCCGGAGTCGGGCGCGCGCGCGGCGCGCGAGCCTCGTATTTGTTTAGCACGTGCTCGCTGATCCCGACATATCGAGGGCCCAGCAGCCGAATGATCGAGTGGGGCCGAAGTGCCTGCTGCTGCCTCTATACAATAAACCCCGATGCCCGCTGTAGGTGTATACAGGGCCAACAATAGATTTCATATTCCGCGGATTAGCTCTTGTGCCTAGCGCAGATATCGCGCCGCCGTTCAAAGCGCAATCGCGCCGAGCGCCCCGCGTGCGACTCCGGGTGTATTGAAGCTCCTACGTGCAATCTACGTGAAAACAGCGGGGCGAACGAATCTACGGGCTCGGTGGATGGAGATAAAAATAATGTTAAGCGATGTACAAAAAAAAAAAAAATTCATCAATTTTTTGGCAAATTTTGCGGTTGCTTATTTATTTCGAGGGGTCCGAGGTTGAAATTGTTTTAGTCTACCGTCGGGTGACGGTGGATAAAAATAATAGAAGTAAATCGTAATACAACGGGGGGTCTGGTATCAAATATCAGGCGATTGAAAAAAATTCATTAATTTTTGCAAATTTTTCGGTTGCTTATTTATTTCGAGGGGTCCGAGGTTGAAATTGTTTTAGTCTACCGTCGGGTGACGGTGGATAAAAATAATAGAAGTAAATCGTAAAAAACGGGGGGGACTGGTATCAAATATCAGGCGATTGAAAAAAAATGCATTAATTTTTGCAAATTTTTCGGTTGTTTATTTATTTCGAGGGTTCCGAGGTTCAAATTGTTTTAGTCTACCGTGAGCGACGGTGGATAAAAATAATAGAAGTAAATCGTAAAAAAAACACGGAGACTGGTGTAGCAAATATCAGGCTCAGCGTTAAAACATCGTTATCAAACCTCGCGGGACGATTTATTAATATTTCGAACGCGCATGCAAAAAAAAAAACCAAAAACAAACAACACACATCGCGCATCGCACATTAGCGCGACGTTGCGTTTGCAAATATTTCATCGGCATCGCAGGGTGTGCTGCTTTGATTCAATTTACATTCGGAGATTAAAGAATATAGAAATAGGGCCCGGAGGATAGGGCGAGGGGTGGGGGGGAGGGGAGATTCAATTAAAGCGGTTGTCGCATGCGAGAGGAACGCTCGGCTGACCCGGACAACCGTAACTACTTCCATCGCGCTTCTCTATATCTCTCCCCCCCCCCCCCCCCCTCCCACCCCCCTCACACCCGCTCGCCACTCTCAGCAGAATTTAAACAAATTTTTCCTGCGGCAGGGACAGCAGGGTCGAGGAGTGGAGGAAGCGCGGCGTGGGGGGCAATGGAAGAGGGTACACTCGACGTAAATTTCTCGTGCAAATAGCTGGTCCGTGGCGCTCCCAGCGGTGGGACGAGCGAGAAAGAGCGAGAGGGCGAGAGAGAGGGAGGGACTGGTGTGGGTAATGAATTTCACGGATAGCGAGATACCGAGAGGGATGAGCGTCGGGGGTCTCGAGTGGGTTGAGAGGAAGGAAGGGCGACCGTATATAGGGGATACCGGGGCAAAACGGGGTGCCCGGGGTAAGACGGGGCGCCCTTTTTTATTCCGGAACCCACAGACATCCGGGCTAAAATGGAGGACCAAGCGAAATAATTTTTTTTTTTTTCAGATCGGAATTCGCATAAATTTGAAAAAAAAAGAAAAACTGGAAAAGAGCCGCAAAGGGCTGCGAATAAAGGGTGACGTACATATAGAGCCGCGAATGATCCTCGTCGCTGGAAGTGACCGCGCGACTGCTCGAGCTGACCCCAACAGTGCATTTCGAATTCCGCGCTGTTCGCGCTCTCGCGTCGCCCGAATATCGATCAGACACTCCGCGCGTGTACGCATTTCGGGAGCAGTTGGCTCTTCGCGAGTTCCGTCATCGGGTAGCGGGAACGCCGCCGGAACGAGATTTCGCGGTTGCGCAGCGCGAACTTTCCAACTTCTGATGAAATGTGCATCGTTAGAATTATTCGTAAAATGAATGCACTGTACTCGATTTTTTTTACACATACCGCGTTTTGAGTTTCATTTAATGAACATGTTGCAAATTTTAATAATTATTACCCCAAAAAAAAAAGATCCCATAGAGTAAATTAATTTCTGTAGAAACTTTTTTAATCGCGTCGGCTGCGTTAGCAAATAGACAGGGATTATAACGTTAAGACTGAATTGGATTTGATGAAAAAAAAAAAAAAAAAAACAAAGCGAAAATAATAATCCTTATGAACTATTAAGTCTTAGCCGTAACAGTGTGGCCGTTACATCCTACAGCCAAGTCGAGCGTTTACCCTCAGCACTGAGTCGGTTTCCGGTCGCGGCAGTGCAGAAGCAGAAGCGGGTTGGAAGGGACTATAGCGGCGAAAGAGACCGGAAGCGGTCGGTCGCGCAACGTGCTCAAACTCGCAGGGGCCATTGGTGCAGCAGCAGCAGCAGCAGCGGCAGCAGCAACACCAACAGCGGCGACGCGGGCAACGTAGACCGGGTTTGCGAAGGTATAACGTAAATTGGCCGCATTGTAGCCGGCGGGGGTCGGTCGCAGCTAGAACAGCAGTAGAGCGCATCGGTAGTAGCGACACAGTTAACACTGACAACGCCAGAAGCAGCGACAGCATTGCCCCTCCCCTCTCCCTCCGCCCCACCTTCACCCTCCACCCCCCCCCCCCCCCGCCCCCTCGTCCGTTTAGTACTTACCCCCTACCTCTAATTAACTGAAAATTACCTGCATTGCGGCCAATACACGTTCGGTGGCTACGAAGCCGGTACAGCGCACCATCGCCGCCACCGGTGCAGTTGATACCGACCGGGTACCACGACGACCTCTGCCCTCTGCCCCGCCCGACAGCGAGACCCGCGCTAGTTTCCTCTGTCAGTTACGACGGTAATTGGCACAATTATTAACGACGCAGCGCGCCGCTACGCTGTACACACACATACACTCGTCGGATATACATCTCTGTGTACACGTTTCTGTGGATAAAGAGAACACACGCTGACGCGCGCGTGGATATAGTTGGGTGACTTTTAAGAATCGGGGATTCGCTTAATTACATTGACCTGACGGTCGGAGAGACGGGGGGTTTAATCCGCGTGATAATCAAGAACGAAATGTTGACGTAGATTGGACAACCGGACAGATATTTGCAGTCACAGTCACTCAGGAAAATATTTACAAAGAGTCACTGACACAAATGGAAACGTGTACAAATACTCAGGCGCTCACGAAAAATGTATAAACAGTCACAATCAGTGAGGCACTTACAAACACTCGGTCACTCACAAACACTCAGCTATTCTCCAACAAGTAGCCATTTGTAAATCACGCAGCCATTTACAAATCACGCAGCCATTTACAAATCATTCAGCCATTTACAAATCACGCAGCCATTTACAAATCACTCAGCCACTCACAAACACTCAGCCATTTACATATCACTCAGCCACTGATCACAAAATATTCAAAAACTCACAAAAACTCAACCACTCAAAGGCACTAAGACACTCACAAAAATACTTATAATCACTCACAGACATTCGCGGAAACTCACACAAATCACACATTTACAGATCACTCAGCCATTTACAAATCGAGCAGCCATTTACAAATCACTCAGCCACTCACAAACACTCAGCCATTTACATATCACTCAGCCACTGATCACAAAACATTCAAAAACTCACAAACACTCAACCACTCAAAGGCACTAAGACACTCACACAAATATTTATAATCACTCACAGACATTCGCGGAAACTCACACAAATGTTTACACAGGCTCTTGCAATAATTCACCCAAATATTTAGAGACACTCATCGACTCCCATACACTCCCATACACAGACCCTCATGCACAATATTTGAACACACAAATCAACGAACAAATATTGACTCATTCTTGAGCCTCCGAAAAATCAGATCCATCATTATCCTACCCTCACCACGCGCCCGGAAAGAAACGTAGGGATGAACTTCGACCTCCAGCACTTGCACCGCATCACGTTTCTCCGCGACCCCTCGACCGCACACCGATTCCGCGTATACACACAGACGTGCAGCTCGTTATTGTTCGACACACGGGCGCGCGCGCTGAGAGCAGCCGAATAGGCCTGGAGATAGTTTGGCCAAACGAGCGCCTCACGATCTCTCGGACGAAGCGAGGGATATACACTCGATGCAGTCGGCCCAGCAGACAAACAGCACAATGCACATAGCCGAGCATATAATCTCGGCCGGTAGACGGTTATGGAGCCGGCAACTCAATCTGGCGAGCCCCGAAGAGCATTCGGCCACAATAATTGAGCGCGGGTAGTTTGTTGAATCCAACGAACCGCAAATCTCTCAAACTCCGCGCGTTCTACTTTATCCGCCGCGGCCGTAATCAGAAATTTATCGCTCGTTAGTAGTTCGCGTATGAGGCGGGAAACACGAGGCAGACGGGGCGAATATTTCGTGGCTCTGTTGGTTTGTATTTTCATCCAGACGCAAAAAAAGAAAAAAACGTATAAATTAATTCGGTAACGCGAGGTCAATGGCGAGAAATCGAAAAATTGGGCCAATCTTGAGGCAGCAGCGAGTGCAAACTGTGAGACTCGCGAGACTCGTACAACCCGTGATGAGAACTCAGGAAGCGCGCTGACTATTTTATTTATTTCCTCATTTAAATTTTTCATGACGACGCGTCACACCGAGATTTTATTACCGCCACGGTGTATAATACACCGCGTGGGGCGACTCGTAAGGCTCATGCTGCTTGCTGCGCAGCGCCGAGGAGACCAGAAAAGAATGTGTTTACGAGGTTGTCAGCGTCAGAGACGCCTGCTTTATTCACCGGGTTATACGCGGACCGTGAGTAACTCCGCTGATTCAATGACAAAATCTCGAGCAAACATTGTTTCGACGCGACTTTGAATCTTTGCCGTTCCAGGTGACGACGAAACGACAACTAGAAAAGTGAGATCGATTCGACCGGTTAGTCGATGCTTTACCAGGACAATTTTTTTTATTAATTCTTTTCCAATTACGCCACCTTCTAAGTCCTAATTGAGTCTGGATGAGTAAAAAAAAGTGTGCATCCTATAGACTCAATTAACCCATCCATCGTCGTTCAACCCTAGACACCATTTTTTTGCACACTGACAATCACCTCGAAACTCACGGTACGAATTTAACGAGAAGCACAAAGCACAGCTGTGTACATCACATCCAGGATGTGTGGATGCGCGATGTATCAGGGCTTCATGAGACGAAAGATAGCAGGTCGTACGTGTCGGGTGCGTCGAGTAATCATGACGCTCGACCGGCGTTTCCTCCCGATTCTCCGCCTCACCCCGCTTTTCGCACCCTCGCTACACCCGCCCCCTCGTTCCATTTCCCGTTTTTCGTGCTCGCGTCCCGTCTCCGTCTCTCCCGGCGCCTTTTTGCCGGGGCACACGACCCGTGTACACTGATGCTCGTTCGCTGCTCCCTCCCACCTTCTCTCTTCTTCCTGAATCTCCGTCTTTACATGACTCTCGCTTTAGTTGTATTAGTTCCCACAGCTACATCCGCACCGCAACTTTTCATACATACACGCGAACCTATATGAAAAATATATATAGGGGAATACGGGGCAAAATGGGACGGCCGGGCAAAATGGGACAGTAATTTTTTTAATTTTTGATGATTTTACGGGGCAAAATGGGACGTTCCGACATTTTTTGGACAATCGCGTTTCCAGAATACAATTCAACGGAACCACTGAAAATAGTTAAAAATTTCTTCCCAATTTTCTTTACCTTTTTCTTTCAAATTTACTGTCAGGCGTCCACTGAACGCGAATGCACTTAATACTTCTAGAAAACTCACGTCCGTATCTTACCTTCACTCCGAGACACAATGCAATGAACGCCGATGACGTCCAGTAGCACTCGGTGCACCGAACCATACATTGCCAAATTTGGGGGAGTGTCTAATTTACCCCCTCATGTTTTTTTTCTCGACGCTGAAGATCGATGATTGGAATCGATTTCTTCACTGAGAAGCAGTAAAAATACACTTTGGGTATCGTCATAGAGCCGTTTTTCGCGTATGCGTCCCATTTTGCCCCGTGTTACACTACACGTAGTCAGGATTGCGGAGGTAGAGAGGCGAAAGGAGCATCGCGGCGTGAGCTGGAAGTATATTTTTCTCGCGCGAGTCCGTCCGCCGCCTCCTCCCCCCCCCCCCCCCCCCCGCGTCCCTCGGGACAACACAAAGGCGTAATCAGCACCGAGCTACGTAATAATAATAAAAAAAAATAATAAAAAAACCGTGTAGCACGAGGAAAGCGGCGAGAACGAGGCGGCGGGATGGAGGGGGGGGGAGGGGGGAGGACGTGGGTATAGAATGTATATCCCCCGCCTGGTGAGAGTTGAGGCCACTGCCGTTACCACTTTCAGTTGACCACCCGGCGGCCGCAATAAAAACATCGAGCATCCCCCCCGCGCGCTCTCGACCTCCGGGCCGCAGCTCTTCTGAACTAAGCCGCGCGCTTGCTCGCCTCGCCTCGCTCGCCGTGCCCAGTATGGTGGCCACATTCCCTTCACAGTCCCTGGTTAGATGAACTTTGCAGCCTGTACGTGAGCGGAGAGCTTTCAAGGCTTTGCACCGTTTTCAACTACCTCCCACCCCTTCTACGTCACCCCCTCCCCTCCCTCCCCCTCCCCCCTCCCGTTCCTCGCTCTCCGACCGCTTCTCACCGCTTCCTACAACTCCTCCTCGGTTCGGGCGCCGCACGACCATCGCGAAGCTCGCTTTTTCCTACCGTTTACTTTTCTCACCCCTACCCCCCCTTACTGCCAAAGCCTTCCCCCCTTCCCCCAGTCCGATTCGAAGTTTTCCACGGATTTCTTTCATTCACGCATTTCTCAGGGCTTTATTCCCGCTGGTTATTGTGCAGTTATGACGGCGAAACTGTTGGTGGCTGAAACGATGGAGCGTTTTGACGTGAACTTTATGAACTCCATATGGGGGGTGTTTGGTGCAGGTTCGAATTCTTATTGTTTGGCGGTTGGGGAGTTTGGGGCGAGGAGAGCTGTTGGTGTACAGGGGGGGGAAAATGAGTGGTTGGCACTGGCGATAGTTGGGTAATAAGATGTTGGTGAGAGTGATTTGTGTTGTGGTGAGTCTGGCCAGTTACTGGTAATTACCACTCATTTTTCTCGCGGTGAAATTAATTATTTCACGGGGTAACGAATTAATTGGTTGAGCCAATTAATTGGTTGTGACGCTAAATATTTGGTTTTCAAGTGTTTCTTCGTGGCGACTGTCCGATGCGGCAATATGTTTTAATTGCATTTCTGCAATAATTTTCTATGACTTTTCGAATTTGCCGTCGTTTAATCATAAACAGCGCTTTGCAACCTGTTTTCATTAAGCATCGGAAAATGTGATTCCCGGGCAGATACAGAAGGCCGTTTTTGCGGGTAGCTATCGGCCAACATGTTGCAATCAGTGGAAATTAAAATAACAATAAGTCATTAGAGCGCTGCGTATCAATCTCGCTTTTTCGCCAAATTAATAGTGAGTAATTAAACCACGCTAACGGATACATTAAAATAATCATTTATACGCGAACGTGTAATTAAATTCAGAGCTGGTAAATTGCAGCGACGAGGAGCAACAGTATTATCATAAGTAAAAAAAATTCATAAATATTTATCACTGATTAACAAAATAGAAATAAAGTAATAAGAAGTGGCGAATCATTTTTATTCATCGTCACGACCAAAACTCGTGCATCCCCAATGACAGTTTCGATCAGGCTTTGTGATACGTTTATTAATAATTTCCGAGAGGTTCTCTCATGTCCATCAGTTCGGGAAATACGTCGGATAATTATTAATACGCAAACGTGCAATTAAATACAGAGCCGACAAATTGCAGCCATGATGAATAACCGTATTACCATAATTAAAAAAATATACAGTTAATACAAAAAAATGCCGATCCATTATTTTGTATATCAACCGAATGACGCTCCCGATTGGGCTTTGTCCCGCGTTGATTAATGATTTCCGAGAGGTTTTCGCGCGTCCGTCAGCCGCGGGAAATTCGTTTCGCGGTAATCTGCTTCGCGACCAACCCGCCGAACTCTCGGGCAGCTCTCGCGTACGTGTAAAGTGGAAGCGAAACGAGGACGAGCGTTGGCGTCGCGCGGCATCAGCGGCAGACGCGGCGCGAGTGCGAGCAAAGTTGAGTCAGTGCGCCGCCCGCTCTCGTTAATATTTGCTCTGTCCCCGATTGGATGTGTTCTGCCCCGGTGCGAAAATTGAAATTTATAAACCCTATTTGTTTAAGAGCGATGAAATTGCATTTCATGCCGCACGCACCGCGCGCCCGTCACACATTTGCCCCTCAAATCACGTTGTATTATACAGCGGAAACGCCGCGACGCATGTTACGTACTTAAATATTAATATTAATATTAATATTAATATTGCATCGGACAGACGACCGTTCTGCTGCGAAACGAACGCGCCGTATAACAGTACGAAATTCTATTTTCCCCCCCACTCGACTTTCATACATTGTGTGTTCCAATTATGCGCCCGAGATTTTATTCGTGAACACGTTGTGCGCTTTAATCCATGCAAAATAATTCATCCTAAGCAGTCAATTACCATACGCAATTACAATAAATCGGTCAAGTGTATCGAATTTTTTTTTCTCATCCAGGAAATTCCAATTTCGCGATTCTTTATTTCCGACATTTATTCGCCCGCGGCTGCACAAAAATTGCAGCCCTCAATTTTTGTTTCTCGATGTACAAAAAAAATAGTACTATTTTTTAATTATTTTCGTGACTGGTCACTGGTCACGAAACGTCCTATCCAATCTGACATAACACACCAGCCTAACTATTTCCGCGAAAAACTATTTCATCCGTCTCTTCATCCGTCTCTTCACCCCAAAAGCCGTTCGGAATTCTCCCTCGCGTCACAACTCGAAAGTCAGAATACAAGACTTGAAAAGGTTCGTTATCGATGATCCGACTGCCAGTGCGGAAGCTGCTTGTGCCCCGATGATAAAAAATGTGTGTTTCAAGGATAAATCGAGATTCGATGCATCGGATGAACTTTTCTCCGTCGCGCACTTTTTCCGCGGGAATATCGCGCCATTCATGCCAGCAGCCAACAGCGGCAATCGACGGAACACGATGGAAGCGTCCCCCGTGGGGCTTTCTCTACTAATTTACGCCGCGCACGATGCGCGGCTCCGGTGCTGTTTTTAATTACGTACTGGGAACGACGCGATAACGCGTTTTCCAACTCTCGCCGTTCGTACGTACGTTCCGCTAGCCACGTTCACCCGCTCGGAATCGGTATTGGTGACGATAAAGCGCGAATATACTCGCGGGGTGTGAAAGCATTTGTTTCGTTCAGATTTCAATGCATGCACTCGCCGGCGTCGCCCTATTATGTACTGTATAATATTGTTATGCGCATATACGATGCTCAAACTAGCGCCCGCATCTGCGTGTCCGGTGGTCTCCCTACCCCCCGGTATCGCGGACATCCACACCGATTATCGTCGACCGGTGATATTCAATCGTTCGGCGTTATGCGTAATT
This sequence comes from Pimpla rufipes, assembly GCA_963932165.1. Lineage (NCBI taxonomy): Eukaryota > Metazoa > Arthropoda > Insecta > Hymenoptera > Ichneumonidae > Pimpla > Pimpla rufipes. The sequence continues at coordinate 18,344,613 of OZ010635.1, forward strand.
TCATTTGAATTAATTATTGCGTTTGTAACGATTCTCCAATGGGGTAACGGAGATATCGAGTGGAGTATCAGTTGCTGCGACACCCTGGAACACGACAACGCGGTGGACGTCCAATTACCGGTATCATAACTAATATCGGCCATCGAGAAATTAGGGGCACTTGGGACGTACAAAGGTGACTCGGTTGTCTTTTATCTGGTGATCAGTCGCGTTGTCTTATCGACTCGATTTTATTACAGTCGAAGGGCACGACGAAATATCCACGTTGAAATATGGACGAAGCTGACATGTGCGGTGGACATCCAATTACCGGTATCATAACTAATTTCAGGCATTGAATAGTTATGGCAAGGTGAAAGGTATAAGGTGGATAATCCAGCTGTCTTTTATCCGGTGATCAGTTGCGCTGTTTTATCGCAGATTTTGCTACAGTCGAAGCTCCCCCAACGATTGCTACTGGAGGAGACGGGGGTCAAGTGAAACACCACGGTGAAATATGGATAACGCTGTGGAATTCAATGACTGGTACCATAACGAATTTCTGCAATTGAACACTCACGGTAACTTTGTATGGTCACCAGTTATCTCGTCCTATCGTGAATTTTCCTACAGTCGAAGCTCCCGACGATCATTCGCAGCTGAGACAGCGGGGTCGATTAAAACACCGTGTTAAAATATGGACGGGACCGACTACGAAAACGACTACCGAGGGACCGCGAAGCGACGTTCCCTCTCGTTTCATTGTTTCCACTCCAAGTGTACAATTTTCCCCGAAGGAGGAGGCGGAAGAAAAGTCTGGAGGATCGAGACGTCCCGCCGGGAAGCGATTAACCGGAGAGGGCTACTCGCTCCTCGCCGGGCACTAAGAACTGTAACGATGAGAATGAATAGTCTGAGAATAATACCAAGTGGAGAGAACCGTCTCCTCGTCTGCTTGGCTTCTCTCTCGCGCCTCAGCGGAAAAATCCAAGAGGCTGGATAATACGAGAAAGCCACTGTTGTGCTCAAATACCGCGATGAAGGGTCCAGACTCCGGATTCCCGGTCCTCAAAAGTCTCGACGGACGCGGAGGTGTTGGTTTTCGTCAAGAGGCAATTCAGCCAGAAGCCCAAATGCATACAACAACAGAGTCGTACAGCGACTGTATACAACGCAAGACGTCCGTGAAAAGTCGAACCGTTTTCATCGTTCATCCCCGTCGACGCTGCTGCTGATCCGAGCCATTCAAGTGGCTTCGATGTCCAACGTATCAGAGCCAAATCCCACAAATGCAGAGAGATCCAGGTCCTCCAGACACCCAAACGTCTGTCAATTCGACGTCCATGCCTAAAGAGACAATAAATAAAAAAAAAATGCCCACGCAGATTTGATGGGTCTGACGTGATGCTCCAGTCTCGTCGTTGTATCCAGATTCCAGGATTCCAGGCTGACTGACGCGATCACGTCTGGCACGAGAAGTCTCCAGCCGCGCCAGGGAATCCAACGAGGATCGCACAGCTCTTTGCTTCTCCGTTTGCATCTTCGCCGTTTCTTCCCTCTGATGTCGTCTCGAACCATTGTGCGCGGCTGAGCCCGGACGTTGAATAATAATGGGCCGAGTCTGTCGCGACTACTGCAAAGATGCTCGGAGTGTGGTCCACGTCGGTATAGACATTGCCAAGAGTCTCCGATCCGGTGCCCGACGTTCGGGTTGCTGATGCTCCCAACTCGTCAGCTATAGGTGATGAACTTTGGGGTGACTCCCGGCGTCTCCTAAGAGGCCCAGCCCCAGGTTCAGTTCATAGTCTGGTGCATTGTCGTGCTGGGTGCTCCGCAAGACGAAACTGGCGACTTTTCCACCGCGCTCCATCAGCCAGTCGCCTTCAGCTCGGCTATCCCATCGCGTTGCAGGCTTCATCGTGATATTCATGGTTGAGCGTCGGGACTGGAGACCACGATCCACGGTTTGAAGCTGGCGTTTCGCGTTCCTATCTCTTTTTGTCTTTTTTTTTCTCTACATCTGCCTCTCTTTCTATCTGTCTGACTTTCTCTCTCACTCTCTCTCTCTTTCCCTCCTGGTGCATCGCTGAGGTATCCATCCTGCCATCCTGCCGAGAGCCGCCGCGTCTCGCCTGATTGAAACTCCGGCGCTCTCGGTGAGATTTGTGCCCGAAATTGCGAGCATTGTCGACGGGAACGATGACACGACGATGACGACGAGTCTTCCAGCGTCGGCTTCCCCCGATTTCGTTCAGCTCCTACGCTACTCTCTCTCTCTCTCTCTCTCTCTCTCTCTCTCTCTCTCTCTCTCTCTCTCTCTCTCTGGCCTGTTCCATTTTCTCCACCACCGCGTCCGCTCGGCGTCACCGCCGGAATTACACTCGAAATAACCGTACGGGGAATGAAAAACTCTTCAGCGCTACTGCACTCGTCCTCGCTCGGCCCCTCGACGAGGCAGGCCGCGCGCGCTCTTCGACGCGGTGGCTCCTCTCGCGCGCTCGGTGAACCCATTCAAGTCACCGGGATTGCGAGAGCCCTTTAAAATGTCTATATTTGCGCGGGGTGAAAAATATATATATATAGCTCGTCGAGCGCGGCTTCTAATTGGGTGACTATCAAGTGACAATGCGTCAATCTCTCAGTTATTCAAACTCTCGCGCGAGGGGTCGGGCGAGACGCACTCGGCTCGTCGGGATAACTGTAATTCATTTTTCGACGAGGGTGTCACTCGACGAAATCGCGTTAATCTTTGTGACGGTGAAGTGAGAGCTGTTAATTATTAGCCCGTGTGATTATTTTTACGGTTACGGTAATCGTTTAATTGCGAATGAAATTATTCCTAATTATTTTATTAATCAATTAAAGGTTTTAACATTATTCCCAGAAATTTTGTCATTAGATTAACGTTTTTAAAACCATTCCTAATAATTTTATTATCAAATTAAACTTAAAACCATTCCTAATAATTTTATTATCAAGTTAAACTTCGAAAAACCATTGCTAATAATTTTATCATCAAATTAAAGTTTTCAGAGTTATTCATTATAATATTAAGTCGACACTTTTTAATTGAAAATGACTTCATATCGAATTCCTTAGCCATGGATCATTGATCGTCTCTCGATCTTGCAAGAAAGGGCGTCAAAAATTGTCATTAAAAATCATTTTAGTGTACATCGGAAATTTCTCGAACGACAATTCGTGGGATTAAGACGTATACATCGCGCGTGCAAATATCCGGCGTAGCCCCGGGTGATCTGCGGCCTCGCCGAAACGTGTAACGCGGCAACACACGCGGATTGTGTAATTGGCCCGCAGCGCGGCCCCGGGGTAAATCTAATTTTTATTTCATTTGCGAACGTGAATAATACGATTTCCGCGGAATATTCCAGCGGGCCGCGTGATGCGGCTCGCGAATGCGGCACCGCCGGGTGGATATAGGAACGCGAAAGAGCTTTAATTAACCTCCATCGAAACAAGGTAACACACGCCGGCTTATAAATAATCATTGCCGATGCGGCGCCCGGCAATCCGCGCGCTTTAGCCCCGCGTTGCCGCTCCGTTGTCCGCTGATAATTTTCGGATACCACCGCGCCGCATCCGCATCGAACTTTTTGTGCGATATATAATGCACGAGTTTCAGTTTATTATACGCTTCATTTCGCCCCGCGCGCGCGATGCTTCGATAAAGTGTTACTAAAAAAAATAAAAAAAAATACCAGGTACAAAATTCGGGTCGCGTGGTGCGAGACTCGCGAGCCTCGCATGTCATTCCGGGATAATCGACGCTCGGGGCTATTGAGAACACGTTGCGAAATTACCTGACCGCGTGGCGCGACCGCTTTAACTACTACACAATATTGTGTTATGGTCCGGTGAATTAAACCCAACGGAAATGACTTCGGGTTACCCGCCGGATGTCACCTGACCGGGCTCAGAGGATTATCAACCGTGTCCCGGGCTGTTGTGATGTCGATTGGTCTTGCGGTGATCGGGTTGGCTGGTCGTTCGCTGACGTTTTTGACAAGACTGCTTGTCATGACTCGTGACGATCGGAACAATTGATGGTCTCACCGTTTGTCAGCTGTTTGTGAGAAGGACTGGATGTAGTCACCAGTGATTGAACAGCTATTTAAGTTACTAGGGTCATTAAGTTACTACACTCAAAGAAATCGTGGAAGTTCTGGTAACTATAAAGGGACAACCTTCAAATTTTCGTTCATGCAATTATTTTTATAGTTGGCAGTAACTAATTAATAGTTATGGTAACTGCGTCATAGTTACCATAACTAGAAAAATAGTTGGTGTACCTTCAAAAAATTATTGCCATTTTATGGTTGTCACTTTATAGTCGCCAATACTAGATTTTTCTCTCAGTGTAGGATCAAAGGACTTTTGCGATGCTGCGCTCTGGTTTTACTTTTATTTATTTATCATCATAGCAACGCCTGAGATTCAAATGTGCCGTTTGGTTGCAGCGCTTGACTGCGAGGACCAATCACAGCTGGAATAGAACGATGATGATGCTTTTCATTACTCATCAACTTTTTAAGGGAGGAATTTTTCTAGGCTGTTCGCGAGAATTTTAGTCGGCAGTCGACAGTCAGATTGATATGAAGTAGTAACTAAACAAAAACTGGTGTCTTAATTTCCTGCTACATTCACTTTGGTCGTGACTTATATCCTACGCCTTCCAGTATTTACGCTGATTCTGATGCTCGTCACAATGTATTCCGGACGAACGGGAGGATAATTGAAGAAAAAAAAGTACGTTCCATGAAAACATTATTTCTGCGCATCCATCGCGGAACGGAGAACGAAATCGGGGTCAGCGTGCAGGCCGAGGTTCGCCCGGAAAAAGCGCGGGCCGAGATATATATTCGCGGAGACGTTTCTGCATTCCGGTAACATCAGCTACTACGCGGAAAAGCCATTTTCCTCCTGAGAGCCTCCGGATCTGACTTGATCCCGTCTGCTGTTCTCATCTCCCGGTGCTCCCTCCCCCAACCCCTCCCCCCGCGCCATATATACGTGATATTTTGAAGGTTGCAGTTCGCTGTGCATACGCGACGAAATAAATTCAACCGGGAAAGGAAGTGAAATAATGTCGCCTTCCGGCTGTACGTGGATGTCCCGTCCACGTACGAAAAATCGTGACGAAAAATCTTGCAGTATGAGGCAAAGTGAATAAAAGTAAAAATAAAAAATAAATGCTGCTTACGTGATGTCAATGACGTATACATTTACCGATACATCGATACAGAATTGCAAAAATATATAAATATATTTTGGGAGCATCAGAATAGCTCAAATATATTTTATTTTTGACTGCATGTTTTTACCACATATTTCTCAGCTTTCTGCAACTCACAACCATCGATGTCACATGGGGGAAAACGTGATACACGTGATATTTTTTAATAAATGACGACGGGGACGCGGTCGCAGTACCGAGAAATTGGTATCGTTCGTCGGTTTCAATAGTTCGATCATAGAGCAGAAGTTTCGCACAGTTTGCATGTCATCCGAGAGGAACTCAGTTGCCTCGAAATATCGCGAGCTGGGCGCCCGATTGTGCGATTCGAGGAAGATCTTTCAACGACGAATCTCACATAGTTGCAAATGCACAAGAGCCCCCCGCGCACAGAGAGAGAGAGAGAGAGAGAGAGAGAGAGAGAGAGAGAGAGAGAGAGAGAGACCCGACGACTTTCTTTACGAGACTCGAGTGGGCGTGAGAACGAGATGGCGGAGGAGGAGAGAACGAGATCGCGAAGAGAGAGTTAGAGGCCGATGGCGCGACCGTCGGCTTTTCTCGCGTCGTTCGATAGCAAAGAGTTATCTGAGCCAGCGGGCGGTAAAGTCTCGCTCGCGCGCGAGCCGGTCTCCACTGACTCTTTTACGTCCGCGGTTATTCCTGCTCCATGCATTACCCCGGCTATGTACGTCGTTTACCTCGGCGTATCTTGCACTCATAGCACCTATATTATCGCGCTCTTCGATATCGACGTCGATGGTTATATCTCCATTTGAATTTACTTGGATTTAGTAGAAAAAAACATTCAGAGCCGTTTCATTTCCTGCCACTTTTCGACCGGAGTTCAGATCGATGTAACGAAAAACCTAAAACATTAAATTATGTCATCGCACATTTAATTCGATTGAGCTAAAAAATAAATTTCAGAGCTTTCAATCTCGCCACTTTTCGACCGAAATTCTGATTGACGTAACGAAAAACCTGAGATGAAAAAAAGTACATTTTATTTCTAATCACAAAAAAAAATTGCCGCTGATTGTTTCGATGAGATGGTAAACGTTATAAATTTTGAAATAATTTATTTCGAAAATAAAATCGAAAAATAGTTTATTCAGAAAATGAAATAAAAAATTTATTTATTTAGAAAATAAAATAAAAAAGTCATTTATTTAGAAAACAACATTTCTAAATAAATCAATTAAGCATGTACTCAATAATTATAAAGATCAGAGAGACTGTACAAAACCCCGACATTCGACGTCGTCGAGAAGCCCGCACTACGGTCAAAGCGCACCGTGTGAATTCGGCCCGCGAGCTTCGGCCGCCAACGGAGCTCGTGCACGCAACCCCAACGCGAGGGAAACAGCCCTCTGCGGTTTACACTACTCACAACCACTATTCCACCGCTTCGTACCGTAGTTTTCTCGACTCGTTTTCCCCGCGATGATTATAAAGCCACGTCAAAGCACCCGCGATGACACGTGACGATAAATCACTGACAAATATTCAGACACGCACGTTGCGTTTCCACGTTGCGTTTTCGTGCGCCACACACGGCGCGACGTACATAGAGGTTAAAGCGCGTACAAATTTGTACACGGGACGTTATTAGGTATGTACGTCAGTACGTGCCGATGTCAGAGGTGGCGAGTCCACTCGAACGCTTTCGAAAGTTTACCCGTGTGTTAACCCCCCGTGACCGTGGTGTGCGTTTTCACCGCGCCGAGAGACCGGTAATTAAAACGTTCGGTGGTGCAAGGTCGGTGGGTATTATTAATTCTACCACAGCGGCAGCAGCGGCAGCGGCAGCACAACCACCGGAGTCCGTGTAATCAGTTTGCTCGCTTTCTCTCTGTCTGCCTTTCGCTTCTATGTCTGTCTGTCTCTCTCTCTCTCTCTCTCTCTCTCTCTGCCACGACTAGCCAGTTTCACCGAGCTCATCGCTTCTATATTTCTCGCTACATCCCCGAAACTCCGTTCGAGAAACCCGCAAACACGTCGAAGCCAATGAATGTTAGTTGCAGGACTTGAATATTCGACACGGTTGCGATGAAAATGGACGCCTCACCGCCTCATCGCCGTGCACGTCGCTTCCTGGTTTTCTCGAATGGCGTGAGGGTGCTCCGTGTCTTGTGCCGAATGGTTTCATTATATGCACTGCGAATATTGTTTGTTGTTGATAATAATAAGTAATATTGATAGTGTAAATAATATCAGTAAATAGTAAATAAATAATAATTTATTGTTTGGCCTCTTCAGTCCGTTGAAAAAGACAAATATCGAAAAATACATTTTCGGGCGTCTTCAGGCATCTGCTGATATTTTCGGGTATCTTCGGATAACTTCGGATGTCTTCGGGCATCTTCGGATATTTTCGGGTATCTTCGGATAACTTCGGATGTCTTCGGGCATCTTCGGATATTTTCGGATATCATCGGGTATCTTCGGATGTTTTCGGGCATGTTCGGATATTTTCGGATATCATCGGGTATCTTCGGATGCATTTTCGACCATTTTCGGATATTTTCGAGTATCTTCGGGTATCTTCGGATGTCTTCGGACATTTTCGACCATTTTCGCATATTCTCGAGTATCCTCGGACGTCTCCGGGTTAGAGGACAAAAACGGTATAAACTTATAGCACTTTCCAACAAACACATATAAATGTTTACCATATCCTTCACATTGCACACTTATTGATTCACCTGGTATCTTTTTTCGCACACCCCGTAATATTTTCCAAAAAACAATTTACGAACCTGAAAAAATGAAAAATGAACCAAAGAGCGTTCGGGTCTGTCACGTCGAGGGAGAATCGCCAACCCGTAAACAGTGAAAAGGGCTGAAGCTCACGGCCGCGTAACGGTGAGCTGTCGTCACCGCCGACGTTTTTCGCCTCTCGCCCTTCGGACTAAATCCGACGGAATAATTTATTATATCGAACGGCGGGAATTGTAAAAGCCCCGCGCCGCGCTCTCCACGTCCTCCGAAGCACGTGGACGCGCTATATGTATAGGGGATACACACACGCGGCGCACCGCCGCGTATGCCGCGCTCGGAAAATTCTTTATTGCGTGTTTTCAGCACAACGGCAGCGAGGTTTTTGCTACCCGGCTCCGCCTGTGCATTCGTCCGTTCTCATTGGCTTTTTCATCATCGTGCAGCAACAACGGCGGCGGCGGCGGCGGCGGCAACGAACGCGCGCGCGCTCGGGGATCGATTCGATATTGGGCTTGACGCCCAATAGCGTTCATTGTCGTGAAACACTCGAGCGTGGCAGCTCTTGTCAGCAGTTAAAAAACGTCCGGGGGCGCTCGAGGGTCGAGTGTTCGGTGGCCAAATTGCAATTACAACGAGCTGACGAATTCGCAGGATACGAGGCTTAACGCCACTTTCATACGTCATACGTCCTCGTTCCCACGAGTCTTTTTTTCGTGGCATCGACCGTTGTGTCATAGACACAGATATACCTGTGTCAATATTCTGTTTACACTTCTCGTCGCTCGGCCTCTGGCAACTCGTCGAAAAGTGAGGTAAGAGAAACACAAAAAAAAGTCCGCATTATCCTAATGAAACAATCAACGCGGATCACGGACTCCGCCTGGTCGGTCGTGAAAACGTACAGCATCGCCTCGATTATTTTTCGAAAGCTCGTTTTTTTCGGGACTCTGCGGTGCGTAGCGATTATCGATTTGGCCTCTGGTACAGCTCGGTGTAGTTTATAGCTCGTAAAATTTAATATTCTGGCGTAATTTTTGGGTGAAAATCTGTTCGTTGATGTAGATTTTTCGAAATGTATTTGGGGTTGAAGAATTTAAAGTCAGTTCATTTAACACAAATACGGTAAATTTAAAAAAAATATCGCACCCCTTCAGTTTAGGTCGAGATTTAACACAAATGCGGCAAATTAAAAAAAATCACACCCCTTCAGTTTAGGTCGAGATTTCACGATGCCAAATCGCAACGCGTAAGCTCATTGGATTTAACCGAGCGCGTTATTTTACTGCCATCATGTGTGTGGATGATATAATAAGTGCAAGATATTACAGCCGAGAGGTTGGATGAAACCCTCAAAACGATCCATCACTGCGCGCGCAGTGTTCGTAAAATATTCAAAAGTACGGTCGAAATATGGCCCCATCGTACTCAGGGTAGAACGTCGTAACGTCTCGTACGCCCCTCGTTCGTCGAGTGGAGAAAAAGTTTCAGCCAAGCATTTTCGGTATTTTCCCGTCCATTCAGAATCCACATTTTCACGAAACTTCCGGCGTAAGCCCGGAATCGCAAAATTCTAAATCCACACGAGACTCGCGTATTTAATTCACGCAATTAATTCTCTCATTACCCTTAAAAAAAAAACATGCGAATTTGCGTCAAAAATTTAATTTCAAATTATTCCCACAAAGAGTGCAACGAAAATACATATATTTTTTAATCTCTCTTTATGCACCAAAAAAAAACCCTCAGTTTTCACATCCACGTTTAAATTCTTCCCAAACACGTGTAACCCCCCTTAATTTCGGTATCTCCGTCCGAATTCGTTATTTCCACTCGTCGTGCGTGTCACTCTCGCAACTATTTTTTTTTCTTCTTTTTTTTCGCCTCTCCCAACGAGTTTTGCTTCCGCTCACGTAGGACACTAAATGTTTGCGCGCACACAGAGAGAGAGAGGGGGCACAGGACACAAGGGGGGGGGGGATGTTGCCCCGCTCTCGTTTCTCGTCGGCTCGCGCGAGGCTTCGATTATCCTGCAGAATTGGCGGGACGTGAACGGTGAACGCAAGCACGTACGAGCCGACGCGGCGGAAATCGGTCCCCCTCTGCCCCCCCCCTCAACCCCCTCGTTGGCCCGTGACAACGCGACCCGCTGGGTGGCGACGAGTCAGGCCTTTCCCCAGAAGGCACGAAACCCGCTGCCCCCCCCTTCCTCGGTGGGTTTGACTCACCGTCTTCAATTAAGGGTAATCGGTAAATTACCCTCCCGCCCCCCAAACCCCCATTTCCTCCCACGCCCACCCACCAAGGGACCTGCGGGAGCAACGACGGGGCGAGGCGAACACCCGGGCTTAACCCGCGCGCACCCCGATAGTCGTTATGTACGCCCACTGCCCTCGGTGTTCTCGAACCCCCCCCCCCGTTCCCCCCCCCCGTTCCCCCCCCCCCCCACACAGCATCGGGCGAATTCGAGTTAAGGCTCGGTAGCAGCGTAAGGATAAGGAATATGTCCACTCGCTCTGTCTCTCTCTCTCTCTGACTCTCTGTTAGGGGGCTTCGTTTCCAGAGTACGAAATAAACGTCTCTCTGTCTCTCCCTCGTTTTCAGGATCCGCACAGCCGGCCGAAAGATACGGCACGAATTCTACTTCTGCTTCGCCGACGTTTGCATGCATTAAATTTCCGCACTGTGTGTGTCGCCTTATCGCGGACCCATAGGACACACTGTGTTCTCTTCTATTAAAGTGGGTATAAGTGCGCTATTAATGATAATCTACCCCTGGTGCCGCTGGCCTCGCCGGGGGCAAAGTGAACGTCATTGGGCGGGGGCTCGACGATGGGTGTAAATACCACGGGGGCGGAGATGAACAGCTGACGGTCGGGCTCTCCGCACCTATGGGGACTTTTGATGAAAAAGAAAATATAGGGGTTGCGTTTTTTGATACACTGACGACGTCACGAGAGCGAAATATCGTGGAGATTACGAAACGCGAGGGATGCAGTAAGGATTGTGAGATATTTAAGGAATAACTTCAAGTGCGGCGTGGGCGAAGACGAAAGGCACAAAGAAGCGAGTACCGCGGTAACGAGAGACATGTATTTGCGAGGAAGAATTTTAAAAAAAATGAGGGTGTGGTTTATTTATCGCAATTTTGTTGAAATATATATCGACCAATTTTTCGCTAAACTTTCGGCCGAAGTACGCGGAAAACACGGTGGAACTCAATTTTTCATCCTCAGGGATAAAAAAAAAAGTTGCAAAGTAGAACTTTGCACGTACCTCGCTACGTTTGCTACCTCGTTCTTTTAGGTCCGTCGTTTGCGGAGCTTCCGCCACGCGGGGGCCAAAATTAATCAACGAGCGTCGTCCTAGAGGAGGCGGCGAGAACGACCGACTGAAAGATGGAGCAACGTGAAAAGTTCTATTTTTCAATGTTTTTAAAGATTTTTTTTATTCGCGAAATAATATTGTATTATTTTCCAATACTCCGGATGTTTTCAATTTAACCGCACATCGTTTTACCGTGGTAAATAATTATCTTAATTTAAGAATTTATCTCAATTCTTTTTACCACAATTTATTGTTTTTTATCAGCCCATATGCGCCCTTTGTGCGCTTACACAGATAATGGAAACAAAAATATTAAAAAATAATCAAGCTTTTTAAATTGCAAGTATAATAATATTAGTCCATACGAGCGCCCGAACACCGTTCTCGAAATAACATTAACATACCTTGAAACCTCGCACGCCCTCCGAACAGTGAAAATACAATAACACGAGTGAAACTGCTCTTTGATTAGCAACGAGTTGCAGCCAACCCGACAGCCAATTAGAGAACGAATAACCCGACAACAATACTTATAACAAAAATGCGAGATATTTAACTCACGGATTTTTTTAAAGAGGAAATTGTTTTTATCTTTTTTTTTCATTTCACAAAATTACATTATTTTATTTCCCAATATGTCAGATGTTTTGCATTAAAAACCCACACATTTCCGTCCAGGTGAGCATTCGCATAAATCTCCTTTACTCAAGTCCTTTACACATTTTATTTCTATCTTTATTTCCACCCCTATTTGTATTTATTTCCATTTCCATTTTATTTTTTTTTTTCCCCCCGCGGATACACTGCGCAGCGAGTATTATACCAGAGAAAACACTCGCCCGACCTTTGCGCGAAGTAATGCAGAGAGAACAGCCGAGGCTTCGTCTTTCTCTTCCTATTTTCTGACGGATACAAATCGTTACTCGCTTCTCTTCTCCCGGCGCCGGACCCTTTTCAGCTCGGTAACTCGCTCGCTCTCTCTCTCTCTCTCTCCTCGTCTTTGCAGCTGGAAGACGGTGAAAGGACGAAGAATAAGCCGGGCAGAAGGAGGAAGAGGCGGAGAGAGAGAGAGCGGAGAAAGAGAGAAGACGCTTCTGCTACTTCTGCTTTTGCTTCTGCTGCTGCTGCTGCCGCTCGGGAGCGCAGATCCAGCATAGACGGCGAAGCCCCGGACTCTCGCGCGCCAGCGGAGAGAAGCGCGCGCGGAACGACGAGACGAATGAAATTTATTGCGAGCCGCTTCCTACCCTATTTTCCTCCCCCTCCCCCCCTGCCCCTTCCATCCCCCCGCGGATTCAACGTCTTGCACCTCGGGCGTTTTCCTGCCTCGTTCCTCCGCCGCCGCTGAACGAGCGCGTGGCTCGTGGATTCTCTCGCTTTAAATTTCTCTACGATTATTACCCCCTACCCCCCCCCCCCCACCCCCCCTCATATACCTCGCCGCACCGCACTTTTACCCCTTTTCGTCGGAAGCGCACGACGACGTCTTAACGAAACGTCCCGCAATTCATTCCGGCGACGAGGCGGACGAGGGAATAAAAAGAACCGCGCGGCAGCCGTGACGTCGTTCGTCCTTTTCGTTCTTGGATTTTCCCCCGTCGTACTTTCTCCCGGATTCTATTATCAATTGCTTTACGCGATATCAATTGTGTACCCTCCGCCGACGTTCCATTCGCGACAATAAGAATAAGTCTCATCAGGCATCGGATTCACGGGGCATTGTGCGATGGGGCTTCGAACGTGCTTTCGATGTATTGTGGATCGTTATTGTTATATATATTTTTGCATTATTGTAACGTGTTTTTGCGCTGAGATTTTAGCGACTTTGTGGGTTTTGTGTTTGCAGGCGGCGTGGGAAGTTATTAGGGAATAACGTAAACACGTATTTGATGATGGAGCAGACAATAAGATTTGTTTATTTATTTATTTATATATTTATTTATTTATTTATTTATTTATTTATATATTTATTTATTTATTTATTTATTTATATATTTATATATTTATTTATTTATTTATTTATATATTTATTTATTTATTTATTTATTTATTTATATATTTATATATTTATTTATTTATTTATTTATATATTTATTTATTTATTTATTTATTTATTTATTTATTTATTTATTTATTTATTTATTTGTGTGCAAACGAAACCAAACACATATTTATCTTTTATAAATATTCCCAGTTTTTTTTCACACAGAGACAGATAAATTATAAAACGAAGCCAGAATTTTATCTGACGAAATATTTAACACTTTTCTGTCGTGACAGAAGAAAGAGAAAGAAAAGGAAGGGCGAATAAAATCACGAAGCCAGCGACTAATTTTGGGAGCTCCCCGTGCGGCTCCCGCGACGGATTATTTAAATACAATGGAGGACACTTTTTCATCATGGGTGGGAGATATAAGCGCGTCTGGACGTCCGGGAGCTTTGCCAGCAAAATTTCGCACCGTGGTTCTCGAGAATCTCGGTGTTAGTCCTACTTCACTACGGTCGGAGGGACGCGGCGTAATAAAGCCCGGAAGCACTTGGTGCTCTCGTCCCACTCGTCTGGTGTTTCTCGAGCAGCAGCGGCAGCAGCACCATCATCATGTCGACGCCGGAGACGAGGGTCCGTTCTCCGGACGCCCAGCCCTGGGATAGTTTGATCGATTATGTCGGGCAGACGGTGTGCGCGCGTGCAACATACTTACATGGCAACTCCGTACACGTGTAGCTGACTGCTTATTACCATTTTTACTGCAGACTCGGGACTCGCATACAAACGAGTGGAACCGACCTCTTAATATATTTTTTCTTCGAGGTATCGACTTTTGTCCTGTAGCATCGTCCTCAAGTTGCGTATTCCACCCCTTGAAAAGACTAATTTCAAATATTTTTTAAGTAATATAAAAAATTGTATCAGTACCCATAGATCCAACTATCACTCAAAAGGTGACAAAAATTGCTTTTTCATATTTTTTGGTCCATTTATTAAGGTCATGGGTCGCTTTATATCGATAATTGATTTTCAAAATGTTATATCATGTTATATTTTAATTTTTCGTACCGGTTATATCCGGTACCATTTCGTCTTGAGGTATTCCAATTGCCATTTTAACTCAACGCCGATGTTCTCCGTATATTTTTCAGCGCTTCGAAAGAGTTGTACTTTTTTGCATCGGACTTCTCGAATTGCTCTCGCAACACGTTCTAATCTCTCGGCATTCGGGTCGAGACAGAATTACGCGCCGGGCGGAGCGCACACACAATGTACAGCAGGGGAGCGGTGCGCGTAGGGGTGGGAGAGGGAAACCCGCGGGTGACCTGGAATCTTTACGAGCGTTGAGTTAATGGAAGAGGTGATAGAAAATGTAATTCGTCTGGATGCTTCCTGGGCTTCGAACCGCCCCGCGTCGCCCCTTTTTCTTATATGACCGGAGACGGGAGAGAAATGAGGTCTCACTTCCGTCTACGGATGGCTCGTTCGTCCGGCAAGCGTCTTCCGCGGCCCGGATGCCCGGAGACGAATGTCGATAAAAAGATGAAAGACGAAAATTAAATGAAAAGCGGAAGGAATTTGTTTGACAAGAGTCTCGAATGGCGCAACAAAGAAAGTTGCAGAACTCGACTTTTCCCATCACCCACGTATTATCGACTCTCTGAAGTCTCTGCCTTCTGAAGTATTTTCTGCAAAAATCCATTTGCTTTTTTTAATTACGAGGGTAATCACTTTTTGTCAAAATCGACCTCAGAAATGTTTTTTTTTTTTTTTTTTTTCAAAATATCGACTTTTAACCTATACCATCGTTCTCAAGTCGCATATTCTACTCCTGAAAACACTGGTTATTAACCTTTTTTAATCGATTTTGAAAAAAAAAAAAATTTCTGGCGACGAAAAAAATATTTTTTGTATCAGAAATCGTAGATCTGGCTGCGGACCGAAAATCGCCAAAATCGACTCCAATTTTTGTTCTTTTCAAAATATCGACTTTTAACTTATACCATCATTCTCAAGTCGCATATTCTACCCCTGATAACACTGGTTATTAACCTTTTTTAATCGATTTTGAAAAAAATATTTTTTTGGCGACGAAAATTTTTTTTTTCTGTCAGAAATCGTAGATCCGGCTCCGGACCGAAAATCGCCAAAATCGACCCCAATTTTTTTTCTTTTCAAAATATCGACTTTTAACCTATACCATCATTCTCAAGTCGCATATTCTACCCCTGAAAACACTGGTTATTAACCTTTTTTAATCGATTTTGAAAAAAATATTTTTTTGGCGACGAAAATTTTTTTTTTCTGTCAGAAATCGTAGATCCGGCTCCGGATCGAAAATCGCCAAAATCGACCTCGGAAATTTTTATTTCAAAATATCACCTATTATAGGTTAATCAATTTTGCGCTGCTGCGCTCTTATAAAGCTTTAAAAGGTTACGGGTGCTGCCCCGCCTGTCCTCTTATGAAATTTTTCAAATTTGACACCAAACTGATTTTGTTTATCAGAGACATTCCTAGCGACCAATCACAGCTCTAATAGTTTGCTAACAATGCTTTCCGTTACTCATGAACTTTTTAAAAGAGGGAGGATCACAGAAAATTCGGAGATTCATCAGATCCAGAACAGAACTCCGATTGTCGTGATAATTTATTTCCGCGGGTTAATAACGCAGAAATTCCAAACAGTTTATCGGGCGAACTGCGGGGACAATGACGATGACGACAATGAGGAGAAGCGGCGGGAGCGGGAGGCCGAAGGATAACGGAGTAGACGGGGGATGACGATAAGCTGACTATAGATTCCGATTAGCGGGCGGGAGAAGCGATAACCGATAACCGATCGGCCTTATGAGCGAGAGAGCTCGCTATATATAGCCGCGCCGTGAACGTGCAGATTTGATCCACTAATTGCCATCGTGAATGCTGCGCGACTCGAGTGCACCGCTCGGTGGCTTTATGCTACGGTAGGGTGCGTATTCGTCGCGCGTTCGCCGCCCAGAAATACCAGAGCGAGGGTCGACGGAATCGTCGCCAGCGACACGGTTTAAGATATGATATGATCCAGCTGCGAACGTAACGAGAATAAGTAACAGCAAATTCAACAGTCCAACGACCAAGCTGAGATATTGGAGAAAATGCCAATACTCATTGTCACTGCAATTAAATAAATTATTATTATCTGAGACAAGCAGGTAATTAGTCTCTAAAATAATGCTTCAAATTTGAAGACATTGGAAAAGTGACGTTTCACATGGTCACTGCGATATTTTCAATTTATTTTTTTCTCCCACAGCCGAACGATTAATTAAGCCGAGATAATTAGGCCACCAAGATAAAGCAGAAAATTTACAATCTTATTTTTCAATTTTCCAACTAAGTCGTTTTCGTCGAGAAAAAAAAGTGACCATGTGAAACGTCACTTTTCCAATGTCTTCAAATTTAAAGCATTATTTTAGAGACTAATTTCTCTAAAATAATGCTTTAAGTTTGAAGACATTGGAAAAGTGACGTTTCACATGGTCGCTGCTATATTTTCAATTTCTTTTTTTGCTCCCACAGCCGAACGATTAATTAAGCCGAGATAATTAAGCCACCAAGATAAAGCAGAAAATTTACAATCTTATTTTTCAATTTTCCAACTAAGTCGTTCTCGTCGAGAAAAAAAAAGTTCAATTTCGGGATTGGGGTACGAAAGTTTCGGTGATCTCACGCCCGAAGGCGGAAAAATGTGAGGAAAACGTCGGAGGTCGAATTCAGCCGTGGCCTCGCGAGTCGAGTGCGCCATTCGGTCGTTTTTATATTAAGAGGGATTAGCGCTGGGTAAGACGGCGCGAGGAGAGCTTACGCCGAGGATTGGAGCGAGTCGGGGCGCAGCGCCTATAATACCAAATTGAGAGAGGCCTTGGGAGCCTCTCGAAACGACTGCCGGAAATGATTGATCGCGTCACGCGCCCTAATTCTTCCCGACAAGCCTCGTGCGCTCTCGACGTTTGTCCTGCGGCTCTCCCGTCGTCGCCCTCGGGCCACCCTCATTTTTCCTAATATTTGAAAAAAAAAAAAAAAAAATTGAAAAATACCAGTGAGAAAAAATATGCCTGCCATTCGCGTTACACACAGCAACCGAATTAGCCCCGTTCTCCCCTATATCGTAAAATCCCCTTCCACCCCCGGTAAATTGACTTAACCAAACTAAGGAGATCTAACTAACAAGAATTAATAATTTTCCACATTTTACCGCGTCAGAATCAGTGTTGTAACTCCCCATTACCTTAAGAATTAAAGTTTACACGACAGTTTATTTTATATTTACAATTTTTGAACGATGACCTGCAGCGACTATAAAATCATATGTGAACTTTTGAATAGCCGTAAGAAAAGCCAATTTTTTAAATTAAATTTTGGGAGAAATTGTGAGAAAAATGTACAAGCAGTGTCCTCCATTATTTTCACAGTGCATTAACAGTATTTCTCCATTTTTTTCAATAAAATTACCATTCATTTTTATGGGAAATTAGTTTTCCTTGTCTCTACTTAAAAGTTTATACATCACATTATAATCATTACGAGTTATTATTATAAAAACATAATTACAAAGCCAATCGTACCATTAATTTTATTTCTATAAAAATGAGGGATTTACAACTCTGGTCAGAATCAGGAAACAAGTCGAACTTCCGATCAACGAGAACAAATTTTTTTTTACTATTTTTTTTCACATTCGATAAAATATTTGACAAACATATCAACGAGGAAACATTTTTTTAATAATTTTCGTTCCGTTCGCGTCGAACACGGGCGACCAATTAGCCCCGGTCACCCCGATATCTCAGAGTCCCGCTTGCACCCCCGCCAAATTTACTTAACCAAACCAGCGGGAATGCGGGTCTCGGGCACGACGCTGTTAACACATAATCTCATCAACCGAGGCGAAGGTGGCTGTCCAGCGGGCAAATCTCCCGCCTCGCGTGTAATCCGCGAACACTCCGGGCATTCCTGCCCCGGAGGCTCGGGCGCGTTTCCGGGTAATTTATAGCGGCGGATCGGGGGCGCCGTTGTCTTTCGTGTGGCTTTCATTTACCCGCGGCGGTCGGTATAGCCGGGCACACGCGGGGATTGCAAAATCCACGCTCGACTACCCAACATACACGCTGTACATGCACCGCGGGGCTCTATCGTCGTGCAGCGACTCTTCGCGCCCGCAGAAGTTGAAGAAAACGGCGAAAGAAAAAAAAAAGAAGAAAAAAAAACGCGAGGGAAGGGGATTGCTCGCCGGCTTCCGTTCTCCCCCGGCGAGTTAGGAAGGCGGGATGGCCGGGTGTACAGAGGCACCGGAGATAGGGAACAGTCGAGAAGGCCGACGCGGATTTACGAGAGTCGTGCATACCTCGGTAAGCAAGCAATTTGTACCGCGAATTCTGTGTGAGTGGAAATTCCTATACACGTGTAATACCGCCGTCCGTGTGTCCGTCCGTGCGCGAGTTCGTTCGCTCGCGAACGTTGAGGACCGCGGCGCCATAAATTATTCTCGCCGCCCTTCTGGAGGGGCTGCAGGTGTGAGGAGAACCGACCCGAGAGCCAAATGGGTGTCATGGACACGGAGCGCCGGGTGTCTACCTGGTGGGCGGTTGGTGGCGAGAAAATCCGCGATGTCGTACCCGCGCTTGACGATCCGTCTTAAGGGCCTTTCGGCGGAATCGCCGAAAGGAAGTCGACTATGCGGATTATTCATTGCGCTTTCGCTTTTTTTACGTTCCATGAGTGCGGGGAGATTTTTGTTAGGAGAAAGCTAGAATTTCGGGGGCACTGGGTTAATTCAATGAAGTTTTGGATTCGAATGGGGTTGGGATTTGTGAAGATTTGGGTTGTAATATTTACAGTACTGACAACTATGTCAAAACATTTTTTTTTAAGACGTGGGGAAAAGAAGAATTAGTCAAATTGATTGGGATTCGTCAAAATTGATAATAAAATATAATTTTGAGTCATTCGTTGCAAAATATGCTGACCACGTTGCTTATTATAATATTTATAACTGTGATGACAATAAAAAACATTCTTTTTCTGCCAGGAAAATATTGGAGCGGTAGAGTCAACCGTACATTTTGCTGAGTGTAAAAAAAATTATTGCGATCCCGATCAATTAATCGATTATTGTTACATCATAAAATGAACACGCGACTTTTTTTTACGGCGCACAGGGAAAACGTTCGACGCAGTGCTCGCACCTTCATTTGGTTGTCCCACAAAAGGAGCATTATATGCATTACAACGTGAAGAAAGAAAAGTTGTATCCACTGCAGCTGAAACTTCCCTTCTTTTGCAGTAAAAAAGCGTGATAAGAGTGCATACGCAATTACGGTAGCTTCATCGGCGCCGCCGGGCGCGCTATACGACCGTCTATTTCGCGACGCGAAAGTACAAAGGAGCGAAAAATAGTAACTACACCCAGCGGCGACGGCGACGACGAGCAGCCACTATATGTGTCTGATTCCTCGAAGGCGCAGGTGCAGGGGAAGTGCACGGCTTGCGCGGATCTCACGCGTATTTCGACGGCCTGAGCGGAAAATTCGTTCGGGCGTGCGGCGTCGACATTGCGCATGCAACGAAATTCCTCAAAGGCACCCTAACTCCCGGGCGCTCCGGCTAATGTTTGATATTTCCGTGAAATCTAATCTACCTCGTTGCGTTTGATGTCTCCGAAATTCTGAACGCGAATTTTTCAACGCTTCAGGATAGCAGCTATTTCTTTTATGTAATTATTTTTTAAATAATTTATTTGTAAATGTTAAATAATTTAGTTGCAATTAAAACAACTTATTTGTAACCACAAAATCGAAATAATTTATAAATCAAAATATGAAATAATTTATTCGCAAATTTGAAATAATGTATTTGCAAATTTAAAATAATTTATTTGCAAATTTGAAATCATTTATTTGCAAATTTGAAATTATTTATTTGTTAATATGAAATTATTTATTTGTTAATATGAAATAATTTATTTACAACTACGAAATAATTTATTTGCAACCACAATATAATGTCCTCGCCGTAACTATTAACAATTACACTGACAAAACTCGTGATACCGAAATAACATTTTTGTTTTTGCCCAGCCAATTTTTCCGCGACAAAAGCAACGAGCCGGTGGTTTGCTCACTGCGATACGAAATTGACGTAGCATCAAGGCCTGACGTATAGGTGACTAATATCGCGTGTCTCCTCGTTGCCACCTCGGGTCGCACAAAGGGCCCTTTTCTCGGGTCGACATACCGGCGACGGGGTGGCGCTGCTCCCGGTAGTAGTGTGGCTCCGGTATCACGGAAACTTTCCATCCTTTTTTCCCTCTCTTTCAACCTCATGTTTTTTTTTCTTCCCTTCTCTTATTATCATTATTTTCTCACAGTACACCGTTCCTCATGCGCCAGGCGGAGCCTCGCGCGCGACGCTGTCTGCGCCTCTTTCCTCGCGCCACGTTGATGCGATTCACCCCCTTCTCGTTTTTCCCTGTCACTTCTCACTCCTCGCCCACCTCGCGAGCCCCTCGACCAAGTGTTATTGCCCTCCGGCATCGATCCGGCCCAACGACGTTAAATTAATCGAACAGGTATATAATACGACACAGCGGGGGCGAGATTGTTACCTCGTTTCGCGAGTCGTCTGACCGGTGATGGGCAGTTTCTACTTCGTCGAGCCGCGCGCGCCGCGTGCATAATGCACCCGTGGGCATAAAGCGTGATTCACCCACCCCGGAGAGGACGACTCGGGCACTCTCGGGGCCCCCCCGTAAAACTTTCCCACACCGTAGGACACGACCGTACTTTGCCTGTTTCGTAATTTCAGATCTACCGTGACGTCTTTCCCCCGAATTGGGTCGTTCGGGGTGCTACAACGTCGGGGAAACTTTTTCTTCTCACACTCGAAATTATGCCGGACATCGAGAGGGTATAAATTCCGATTTTTCTTATTCCTATGACGAAACAAAAAATATACGTTATATTTACGTAAAATATGTTTTACTAAAAACCATAAAATAAAAAAATGTGTATAAAAATGAAATATCTTTATCTCGAGTCACTGAAACAATATCCCGCGAAAATCCCATACATGAAATTAAATGGATATCGTATCAGAAAAAAATTGTCGCTGCTCGTCGTAAACTTCGCCTCGATTTTGCTTCGCCCTCGGAAAATCGCGTTTCCACCTCGCTCGACTTCTCGTTAACATATATCACGATTGAGGAAAAAGCAAAAAAAAATAAATAAAATAAAATAAACGTATTCTCTTCGCATGATCCTCGACACAAGTGAAGCTGTACGGACGCGCGGGGTGGGGTTGGACATCCTGCATCGGCGAGTCCATTGCCTCCCACCGTCGGAAGAATATTCCTGGAGCGGGTGGCCTCCACCTTGTATACTTCTGGCTTTCACCCGGCGTATCCAGTCGCCCCATCGTATAATCGATTTGCATAAGTAACCAAGTCCTCGTTCGCCGACGAAGCGGAAGTCTGGAGGGTAGTAGGACTATAGTGGAGTAACTGCACTGGCGTGCAGAACGCAGCGAGCACGAGCTTTCTATCCTATATGTAAATATATACGTACATGTATATATTATACATATACATATATAGCACTAGTGCAATATGTACCAACGTTATATTCCTAGCCACCTATGTGTATCGGAATATAGTGATATACGCTGTATATATATATATGTAACAGTAGCATACATCGTTGCAAACGTATTCCAGGTGCCAGTGGGGGAGAGCCCGTGGGGTGGTTGAATTGCTGCAAGCGAGAGACAGAGAGAGGTGACTTGGTGCTGCGGGCGCGCACCGAATGTGGCGGTGGAGTCCGGTAAACCGGGTGAAAACGAGGAGAACAAAGCGAGACGAGAGTCGGCCGAGTGCGAGCGAGTCGGAGGATGCGAAAAGAAACGGAAATGGAGAGAGAGAGAGAGAGGAAGAGTGAGAGGGAGGGAGATAGAGAGACAAAGCGGAACGGCGAGAGGAGAGAGGGAGGAATACGCGGAGGCAATAGAGAAAGCTACCTTTCTGCCAGTCGCTCGCAGCGAGGGCGAGAGCGAGGGAGAAACACAGGAGTGTTCGAGGGCTGAAAGGGAGACGCGGGGAAGAATAGGGAAAACCAGTGGTGAAACGAAGGAGCTCAAGAAAGACACAGCATGAAAGGAACAAGATAAGAAACGCGGAGTGGCTGGAGAGAGAGAGAGAGGAAATGCTGACTGAGACAGAGACGACTCGGGTATAACTGGGGTGGGAGAGAGAAAGAGGGAGACTGCAACGAAGTTTGCCCGAGAGACGAGAAGTTGGCCGAGGAAAATGCGGGGAAGGGGGGGGGGGAGGAGAAAGAGGGAGAAAGGAGGGAGGTAGAAAAGGTGGCGGGTCGAATCGCGTAGGTCGAGAGACCAACCATCCCGCTCGCTCATCCTCCGGGTCTCGAGCCAAGGGGGCGAAGGGGGAGGGGGCAGGGGGGGGGGGTGGCTCAAGACCCGGAACGAACTACGGGGTGACTTCCTGACGCGAACAAAGCTCGCAATTTCGCCTCTCTTACCAGCCATTCGGGCCGCGTTACCGAGAATAAGAAGGTTGTCCTGTCACCCTCCGTCCCAGAAGAGCCCGGCGAGTTGGTACCAGAGAGAGGCGAGCGCGCCGCACCCCCGCCGCGACTGAATGATGCTCGCACGCGCGCCCGCTTCGCGGGCTGCCACGACGAAAAAGAAACACGACTGTACCGCACCAGACAGTCGGGGACACATACGTTCTTCGAGACCGGCACACACCTCGTTCGCTCAACGATTCGCCCGCGGTTTGCGATTCTCTAGGTGAGATTTTTCAACGGGATTCGCTCTCTCATTGTTT